>JAJTUV010000125.1:1397500-2037963 GCA_021653895.1 Mastomys natalensis | reverse complement strand
AAAACCCCCCCCCAAAAAAATTTTGGGTTGGGGTTTTTTAATTTTAAAAGCTGCCCGGGGAAAAGGGGAAAACTTCCCACCCCACCCCAAAAGGGGGAGGCTGGCCGGGAAAAGGGGAGTGACCCGCCCTTAAACTGAAAGCCAGGAAAAGGCCCTTACAGGAAAGGGGGGCTCCCCCAAAATGGGGCTGGGTTTAGAGGTAAAAATTGATTTTTAAAGGGTGGAAAGGAAAATTCTTCCCCCCCCTTTCCCTAAAAAGTGCAGGAGACCCCCTTCGGTCAAAGAAGAAATTTCCTCCCCAAAACGGGAAAGGGGAAAAACCAACATAAAAAACCAAGAAATTGGGGACCCTGGACGCAGTCCCCCCTGGAGGTGGCTAAATTTGCCCCCAATTGGGGCAGGGAAACGGGAACTTTTTCCCCTTCCCACTTACAACAGGTTTTCCCCGGTAAAGGGGGGCCCCCTTTCCTCTCACCGGGAAAAGAAAAACTGGCCAGTTTTTAAAAGGGGGGGGCCCGGGGGGGGGGGGGGGGGGGGGGGGGGGGGGGGGGGGGGGGGGGGGTTGGGGGGGGGGGGGGGGGGGGGGGGGGGGGGGGGGGGGTGGGGGGGGGGGGGGTTTGGGGGGGGGGGGGGGGGGGGGGGGGGGGGGGGGGGGGGGGGGGGGGGGGGGGGCCCCCTTTAAAAAAAGGAGGGGGAGGGGGCCCTGGTCTCAAAAAGGGGGGGCCCCCCCCGGGTTGAAGGGACCGGCCCCCCTGCCTTTCCTTTTCACAAGAAAACGGCCTTTGTCAAAAAAAGGGGGGGGAAAAAAATTTTGGGTTTAAAAAAAAATTATTTAATAAAAAGAAAAAATTAAACTTTTAAAAAAATTTAAACAAAAATTAAATTTAAAAAGATAAAATTTTTTAAAATTAAATTAAATTAAAAGGGAATAATTAAAAAAACCAGAAAACAAAAAAAAAAAAACCCTTTAAGATATAATTTAAAAAATTTTTAAAAAAAATTAAGTTTTAAAATTTTTTAATTCACCCCCAAAGAAAAACCCTTCCAACCTTTTAATTTAGGATAAAAAAGTCCAACTCCGCACCCTTTTCAAATCCCTCTAACGACCACACAACAGTTTTAACGTACAAAAATTTAAACATATAAAGGGATATAAAAATGATGGAGGAAAAGAGAGACAAAAATTACCCTCGAAGAAGTATTTGTGATTATGACAATTTCCCCCCTTTTTGCCCACTAAACAAAAGAACATAACAAAATTTTGTAACATTTAATTTCATTACCTATTATAAATAATTAGAGGTGATTAAAGTAAGGGAGTGGGGGTTGCGGTTTAATAGCAGTGTCCCGAAATGAGCTTCTAGTTAAGAAGACTCGAAAAATGAAATATCTGATATATAATTTAATTATTTTCTATAAATTTTCCCCAAAAAAATAGAAGGCAATTAAAAATGCCCCCCAAAACAAAAGATTAAGAAACAAACCCGTCATGCATTTTGGAACATTTTCTAACCCGGGAGATGTTCTGATTTAAAGTCTATGTAAGAACAAGAATGAAAAAAAAAATAAACAATGGGTAGTTTTGCAAAGATAAAAAGCATGTACACATTTGTGAAGCTGATTTTAAAACCTTTTTTTTAAAAATAGGGGAAGCAAGAAGAATGGGAAACACAGCAAACCCCACACACACACACACACCCACACACACACACAAACTGGGGCAGGATGTAAAATCAACATGCCTGTGAACTTGACTTAATGGAAGCTTGACCCAGTGTTACTCTGTTTCTCACTGTAGCAGAATCTCCATTATTATCAAGGATTCACAAAACCTTTAGTGAACCAGAACACATAAGTGAGTGGTTAAGTGATTCTCAGCACACTTTAAATACTGAACATAATTAGAATTATAATAAACAAAATGCTAGCCTAAAAACCTGCTCAAAAATAAACAAATTATAACAAGCAAAAATAGCCTGAAAACATGTTCAAAAATAAAACAGTACACCTCCAAATAGCTCATGATGTAAAGAAGATATTACAATAGAGCATAGAAAACATATTAAACAGAAAGATGAAAACTATCTTCAAATCAAAGATGTGCTGCATACTGAAAGTAGTGGTTAAGATGCCCAATCACAAAAGAACATACATGGTATTCATTCACTGATTATTGGATTTTAGCCCAGAAGCCTGAAATACCCAAGATTCAACTCACAGACCACATAAAGCTCATGAAGAATGATGACCAAATAGGGGAGCCTTCAGTCCTTCTTAGAAGGAGTAACAAAATACTCAAGGGTGCAAATATGGAGACACAGTGCAGGA
The DNA here is from genome assembly GCA_021653895.1 of Mastomys natalensis. Lineage (NCBI taxonomy): Eukaryota > Metazoa > Chordata > Mammalia > Rodentia > Muridae > Mastomys > Mastomys natalensis. Next base: position 2,035,635 of record JAJTUV010000125.1, on the reverse strand, counting down.
CAGAAACTGAAGGAGGGACTGTCTACAGACCATTCCACCTGGAAATCCATCCTATGTGCAGTCACCAAAGGTAGAGGTTGATGTGGATGTCAGGATGTACATGCTGACAGGAGCCTGATATAGCTGTCTCCTTAGAGGTCTGCAAGAGTCTGACATACTCAGAGGCAGATGCTCACAGCTAACCATTAAACTGAGCATGGGGTTCCCAATGGAGAAGATAGAGTGAAGGCAGAAGGAGTTGAGAGGATTCGTGACACCATGAGGAAGCAACAATCCAACCAACCAGAGCCCCCAGGGTCTAAACCACCAGCCTGGGAGCGCTTAGGGAGGGACCCATGGCTCCAGTTATATATGCAAGGGAGCTATATATAAGTGGGAGAAGAGATCCTTGGTCCCATGAAGGCTGGACGTCGTGGGGGGGGGATACTCGAGGTTGGGGAGGTGAGGTACAGGGGAGGGTGGGTGGGGGTACACCAACGTGGAGGCAGAGGAGGGGGGAAGGATAGTGAGTTCCTGGGGGAGGGGGGAAATGGGGTAAGGAGAGAACATTGAAATGTAAAAAAAATTTTCCAATAAAAAAATTTCCAATAAAAAAAAAAAAAAGATGCTGTGTCTGAACCCATGGCTGTGGCCAAGGTCATTTCCATTTTTAACATTATTGGGTGGCAGTTTCATAACACTGAAGTCCTCATGTTGTGCTCTGATCCCTTTTGCATCAGTTCTACTAGAAATCTCTGAAATAGGTATCATCATTTAGTTCCCAGTTGTTCTCAGCATCACTTAACACCCTTTTCACATAAATTCACCTTGGAGTCTTGTAGAACACCTTACCAGGTGGGTCTGTCCCCTCATCACACTATTTTAATTATTATAGCTATTGAAGTCTTGAAGTTGGTGGATGCCTGTTCTAATTAGATTGTCTATGTCAATGTGAAGTTGGGTCTTCTGACATTTTTTTGTGTGTGTATATTATATCCACTTTAAATATTGATCAACAATATCCACATAGTGATTCATTGGAAGATTGTTTGGGCAAATGTACCATTTTCCTCAGTAATAAGGCTCTAAGTACCACCAAAAGTAGACACTGATGTGCATGCTTACAGGAGCCTGATATAACTGACTCCTTAGAGGTCTGCAAGAGTCTGACATGTTCAGAGGTGGAGGCTCACAGCTAACCATTGAGCTGATCATGGGTTCCCAATGGAGGAGTTAGAGTGAAGACTGAAGGAGCTGAAAGGGTTTGTGACCCCATGGGGAGAACAACAATACCAACCAACCAGATCCCCCAGGGTCTAAACCACCAGCCTGGGAGCACTTAGGGAGGGACCCATGGCTCCAACTGTATATGCAAGGGAGGATAGTCCTGTCAGGTATAGGTAGGAGAGGAGATCCTTGGTCCCATGAAGGCTGGATGCCGTATGTGGAAGAATTCGAGGGTGGGGAGGTGAGTGAGGGGGTTGTAGGTGGGGGCACATCCTCATAGAAGCAGGAGGAGGGGGGATGGGATAGGAAGTTCCTGGGCAGGAGGGGGGAAATGGGGTAAGGGGATAACATCTGAAATGTAAATAAAATATCCAATAAAAAAAAGAATTAAAAAAATAAGGCTCTTAGTAATCTGAAACTTGAATGGGAACTAACATTTTTCTTTTAATGATACTTGCTTTATATATCCTCTGCCTTTCCAATGGCAGACACATTCACATTTCTCCAAAATGCCTTAAAACCTTTATTCAGTCAAACAGGTAAGGTCCTTATTGCACATGAATATTTACACAGAACTGTTCCCAATAGTCACTTTACAAGCTGAGTATGGTTAAGTGGGCCATAGGTTTTAAGTAACTCCAGAATATCACAAAGAACACTTAGATTTTCAACCCCCCTGCTTTTCTCTTTAGCCTTTTTAATTAATAGATTAATCTTTATCATCTAAGCTAATAATTCAAGGGTAGGTAAAATCATGGAACTCCTGAAAATAAAGGACACTAGTCATATGTAAAGAAATATGTAGTGTGAGCAAATGACTGAAATATAAGGAGGAAATTAAAACACATTTTATAAAGTATTGAGGTTGCTAGGTAGGGCTCCATGTTCTCGGTCTAAAATGGGAGCAAGAGTAAAGGAGCCCTGTTTAAAAAAAAAAAGGTGTTCCCAAGGATTACAGAGTAGGACATTTAGGAAGATGAGTGATAGGTTCCTAATAACCTCTCTAGTAGGAGACAAGTCTTGCTTCTGTCCACAGGCTTAGGTCTTCTTCAGAGAGAGCAGTTTCTGGTTATAGGAAAAAGGGATTGAATGTCTGCAAGCTGGGGCCTTCTACACAATAAGATTTGTTTTAAGACTATTTTCTTCTTTTTTAGATATTAGTAATATTTTTTTTCTTGAAATAGTTCTCAAACAGGCTACATATTCTGGAGGCCAGTCTTTAAGAAAAGGTACTCATTAACATTTCTTTGGTTTCATGGAGCACCTTGAGAGTCCTGATGATTGAAGGTTACCATTGCCCATGTTTTCACTGATGCAGAGTTAATGGAGTGTCTCTCTGCTCTGCCACTTGTTTCTTCTGGTTTGTTTCTGACCTCTATCTTGCATGTTGCCTTGCTGAGCACCTACATGTTCATAACTCCTCTGTGTTACATGCTTCATGATTCAATTCCCTAGTTCAGAATACCAATTCAAATGTGAAGTTTTTTTTAAATTTCTTGCACAAAATTGTATGTATTTATAGGTAAAATATGATGTAAATAAGATTTGTTTCTGTAGTTTTTAAGACTGGTTTCATGAAGCCCAGAATAGCTTCCAAATCACTATTTATTGGAAGATGTCTTGCAATCCCGTGTTCTTTCTTCAACGCCAAAGCTGGTTATAGACATGGACTGTGCGGGGGTGGTGCGCACGCTTTAATCCCAATGGAGCATGCAGGATTTCATTAGGCCAGCTGGCTACGTTCCAGACACCCGACTACAGAGACTGTCTCGAACACAACAACAAAACCTCAAAAGACATGACTGCTGCTACACCTGTCCTTATGTCATTTTTGAGATGCAATTTTTGATGGATTTGGAGGTGAATGTCCTGGTCATATTCACTATGTTATTTAATAAAGAAAACATTCTATAATAGAGCAAGACCAAACAGAAGAGCAAATATAAGTGGATATAGTGTTCTTGACATATGGAAACTGAAATTGGCTCATAACAAGTACTTGTGCAGTTGCTATAAGGTTTTTTTTTGCAATTTCTTTGAATATTTGAAATTAGGCATATAGAACAAATGAGTTCTAGAACAGTATTTTTTATTATTACTATTTTTTAGTTCTTATATAATTAATTTTTATTTCTTAGCTAATGTTTTAGAAATATTTTGTGTAAAAATCTCCCTGTCAAACTAATCTTATTAAGAAAAAATTCTATGGCTCTTTCAGCATCCAACGTAGAATCATGATTAGCACTACCTGTTATTGAAAAATTAAGTATTAAAAAGTGACGAACTTTCACGATGGGATATGGAAGAGACTAGTAGTCAGCTGTGAGATGTGGAAGCAAGTCTCAGAGAAACAAAGTAGTAAGAACAAGATTATTTCTCAAGCACACATCTCTGGGAGGAATTCGAGTTTCCACTGCTGCAATTTTGGAAGAAGATTTGACCTCTTGCATTCAATGGGCAGCCAGTTAGTCCCATATAAAGACTAGAAGCTTCTACAAAGAGAACAGAGGCATCACTTTCAGATTAAAGAATGGCTGCTGTCTTTAAGTTTGTTATTATGTTCAATCTATCTTATCAGAGTAGGAAACTCAGTTAGTACCCTTGGTAACATTTCTATTCTAAATGAAAGAGTAGACATCATTATGCTGATGTAAGACCTTCACATAATTGTGGAATGTGGCCGATCAGGGAAGATGAGAAACAGAAAAGAAAGCTCCCAGAACTACAAATTATATATCTAATACAAGATCGGATACAAGTTATATACACTATACAATCTATCTATACAGTCTATACAATACTATATATATATAAGCTATACATCTAAATCATAATTTTAAAAAGGAGTAGGATGATTCTGGTTCTGAAAATGCTAATGTATTGGCCAAATTCCATTGATAATGGCAGAGAGAGAATTTTTTCTATTCCAGAGCCTCTGAGGCTGTCTTATATCTTTTTATATTTTATGCACGATTCCTTTTTTCTCTCTTTGCTTTTTCTCTCTGGGTTTTATATATTATCCATCTTTACAAAAGTAGAGAAAATGCTATGTCTTTGCTTCAGATCAATCATCCAAATATCATCTTAAAAATTTTCAACTCCAAGTTTTAAAAGTCAATGGTTGGTAATAGGAGGAGCAAAAGGATAATTCACACCTGTTCTCAGGGAGTATATACTATAGGGTGTAAAAATTATGGGTCTATACACAACTCTCTACTTATCCTATGGGCCAATACTACAAATATGTATAGTATTAGAAGATCCAGCATTTTTTTTTTTTTTTTTACTTTTTCTGATAAAAATACTGTCTTTTAATACTATGGTCTGTATAAGGCTTATTAGTATAAAAATTACCCAGCTTCATTGCCAAAGGCCATGTGATAACCATATTTTTCACACCAACATTTCATGACTTCTTACTGTGAAGTTGTTTGGAACATATCTGGGTGTTCAACAAATTGGGCGGTCTTGTTTCTCCCATAAATAATACAAATCCTCATAAAAGATTTTCCCAGAAACTCAGCCATCATTAGAATTATTCAAAGAATGAAAACTCCTGAAAGGAATTCCCAGTAGCTCATTTGCTATGTAAACAAATCTCTTGTCCTGAAGGTATGGTTGGAGTATATAAAATATTAAAATGTTGATACCTGATAGATTCTAGGAAAAAAATTAAATTTATAGAGAAACATTTCCTTGAGCAGGAGAGACCCTTATGGTTCAATGAGTCTTACATTACAATAAAGACAAGATAAGATAAATCATCACAGAGGCTATTGAAAGCATATATATTATACTCAATATAAAGGCGCTAACACACCTCTGCTCTTTGTAGATGTAGAAAATGAGGACTACACCCATTAATAAATTCAACCAGATGAGGCTGGTGTGTATCACTGCATAGAGAGTGCAAAGCAGATGAGGGAGGGGAACAGACTGCAGAGTTGTAGAGAAGATTGAAGACAACCCACACATTAAGAACTGTCATTTACCAAGACTTACAGTACAATTACTGTGGTGAAAACCTTCATGTGCATTGCCTCATTTATATTTAAAATGAAAGGTGAGTGTGCTCACTTTTCTTTGGAAATGGGGACAGGTACAAAGAATCCAAGTGAGTCTAATATCACCAGGCTTTCCTAGTTTGTTTCAGTTGCTCTGATAAACATGAAGGACAAAACAACCTGTAGAGGAAAGACTATCTTTCGCTTATAGGGTACAGCAATCATCAAACGGAAACCAAGGCAGCAACTCCATCAGGAAGGAAACGTTGAAGCATGAACTGATGCAGAGGTCATGGTAAAATGCTGCTTACTGACTTGCTGCCCATGGTTTAATCAGCCTTTTTTATACAACACAAGAACATCTGTTCAGGGGTTGTACCACTTACAGTGATTAGGTTCTCCCACATCAATCATCAATAAAGATAATGCTCTAAGACTTGCTGACAGGCTTTTGATGGAGGCCACTCCTCAACTGAGGTTCCTCCGCAGGAAACTCCAGTTTGTTTCACAGTGAAAAAATATTAACTAAAACTTCCAGAGTGGATAAGTTGATTTGTTCTGTTTTTCAGGCATGGCAATAAACTACTCCAAGGATTTGGTGGTGCTGGGGTCATGACCTCTGAGCACTGAGTAAACTCAAGATCAATGTCCTAACTTAGGCTGAACTATAAGGTGTGAGATTCTGCTTTTTTGGTGAACAGAATTAAAAAGTGCTAGACAAGTTGTCAGAGGTCCAAAGTAGAGATCTCTCATTCAGAGAGTGATTTAAGCACACACCCACACTGTACATTGAAAGCTGGCAGAAGGAAGCTTGGCAGAAGGAAGCTCTATTATGTTCAGGCTTAGAGGCTGACTGCAACTCAGCAGGCATATGAGACCCAGGAAGTTGCAAGGCTAATTCCAATTCTCACCAGTGATGTTATGATATATAACTCCTACTATAAATGTTTGACAACACCCCTAGAAAGTAATAATATCATCTTACCATAATCTTCTCCTCCTCTTCCCTCCCTTCTTCCTCCTCCTCCTCCTCCTCCTCCATCCTCCTCCATCCTCATCATCATCATCATCACCACCACCATGTGCAGCTAATATATATTTTTATGTTTTATCAATAAGGTAAATGTAGATTACAGATGTGGGTATCTTGTAACCTTTCTAGGTTTTTAGGGACCACCAAGGTCCCTAAAATGAAAAAAGAATCAATATTTAAATTAAGACTCTTTACATCTAGAAGAAAGTTCTTTTTACAAGTAATTAGCTTTTTCTAACAAATGACTGGGCTTGTTGATTCACTCTGTAACCAATAGAAGCAGGGCATAAATAATGTTTTAGCCAATGTGTTAGAAACTAGTTCTCAGGTGTAGAGTAAATACTGGTTTACTAAATAATAAAGGTATCATATTGTCAAATGAATAATTCAAAAAAATTCAACTTTAAACTATGGAAATTTGATTGAATTTTTCTAACAGAGGTCATCAGTGTAAGTCTGTACTTGTAGGCAGAAGCAGGGTACTCCCTAGTCTATGGTCTTTAGATCTGTGCTTTCATCACTTGAGATCAACTGATGTGGAACCTCTTCAAGAGTGGAGTTTTGAGAACTGAAGTACATAGAGCAGTGATGGCATATGGACCTGTGTCTCCAGGGTCAGCCTAGGGAATTTCAAGTTAAGTTTTTAAAAATGAAAATATTATTTTAATATGTGACTATTTTGCCTGCATGTATGTTTTTACACCATACTCATGGCTAATGTCCGTGGACGGTCGAAGTAGGTGTTGCATTACCTAGGCCTGAAGTTACAGATAGAGTTATAGACTGGAATTATATATGGATATGAGCTGTTATGTGGGCCCTGAGACTCCATCCTGGTCCTCTGAAAGAGTAGCCTGTACTTAAAACAATTGAACCATCTCCCCTAGTAGTGGTTATTACAAAGGAAGCCAAAAACACGTCAGTGCCATCTGTGGTAGAATGGAAAGTTTACAAAGAAAAGGGTGACTTTAGCCTAGGCAGTGTGCTCTCATTTTTATCTGATCACATGAGAAAAGGAGAAGGAAAAATTGTGTTACATTTGCTAAGCTTATAACTTGGGGAAGATTCAGTTGGACATCTCTAAGTGAATTCATGCTTTTTGGTGGGATTAGGAGATTTTCTTGAAATTTGTAATTTTCATTTCTGACAAGCAATGACATCACTTGATCAGCACGTATTTCTTAAGGAAAAAAATTGTCTGAGCTACATGGAAAAGTATCAGGCCCAGACAGACTAAATATATCTTTAAATAAACACAGCCTTTCAAAAACAGCAAGAAAAATGTTATGAGCAAAACACGCTGGGCATGAAAATCTCAGATGAAGTATCTGTGTTCGTACTGGGCATGAACACTTCACGCTCTTATTTAGAGAAACACAATGGTTTGGGAGTGGGTATGCCTTGAGATGTGCAACTCTCTAAAGCCAAGTCCCCCACCCTTCATAATTCCCAGTCTCCACAGGCAGAGGCATCTGAATTAAATAAGGAACCTTTGAGATGCTTGAAGTTTGCTCAGCCTTCAACTTGACTAGAAAGTTAATCAACAACTTAAATCTTGCATTAGACTTTTGGCCACTGAGGCAAACTCCTACGAAAAACCACCTAAGAATTAAAAGATATATTTTGGCTTATAGCTTTACAATATTGTTACAGTATGTAGGCTAGGAACTCAGTGGTAATGTGCAGCTGAGATCATGGTGGCCAGGAAGCAGAGAGAGGATGGCTGGGGCTTCTTTCTTTCTATTTTACTCCATCTTGGATAGGTCTGCCCATATTATGGGTGTATTTTCTCCATTTAGTTAATTCTTTCTAGACATCCCATCCCATCGTGTGTATTATTATTCTAGTGGTATTTTAATCCAACTCAATTGTCAATTATGATTAACCTCTGTAGTGTGTGTGTGTGAATGTATAGTCCCGTACTAGAAAAGCAGAGGCAGAGGGATCACTATATGCACAAGTCCATCTGATCTACACAGTAAGTTCTGGACTAGGTAGGGATACCTACTATAAAATTGGCAGTTTCTTCATATTAAATCCAATGACTTTGTTTGATTCTGGTTTGTTTGCATCACACAGACAAGTTTACTTCTTAGTGATTCCTAACACTTTTTTTTTCTGTGTTATTACTATTAATTATTTGGATGTATTTCTGACTCATTAGTTCTTTGTTCTTTCCTCCTTCTATCTAAAACATAGTACTTTCAAATTTTAATCACAGTGTTTGGCTATTCCTCTTGGGTTCAAATAGCTCTACTGGATTAATCCCGTCATCAGTGCCCACCCCCAGCTCAATAAATCTCTAGATCTTCTTTCTCCCAGCTGTGATCTTCTTTCAATATGCTTAGTTTTGAAGGTCTTGTTGGCAGAGAAGAATTATTCCACAATTCTCTCTAATGGAGAGCTAAGCAGACAGACTTGGGCAACTGTTTCACTTGAGTGCAAGACTTGCCCATTCCCACTCATCTCCCCAGAAAGAAAACTCACTGTGGTGGTCTCATTAGCAAGTGCTGTACAGATCTGCTGCCAAGGAAACAGCATCCTTTCTGGTACCCATTGCCAGAGCTTAATCAAAAATGGAAACATAAAGGAAGCTCCGAAGCAAACACCCATTTTTTTTTCCCTACACCATAATCTCAGCAGGCCCATTCTGTTGGCAGGTCAGTTTACTCAAGCAATTACCCACAAGAGTGGGAGTAATCAAGAAAGCCAGAGTTGGGTAGCTTGGAGTCTATCCATGTAGCAGTTCACGATTTTCAAAGGAGGGGTGAGTGAATGCCTCCTCAGCAGGGATGATGGAGTGACTGTCAGAAACAGAGCCTCTTCTAGAGATGGGAACAAAGGGTACTCTCAGAATCCTTGAAATCATCAGGGTGCAGTTCCCAACAGGCACAGTGCTACTTTAAGCAACTTCTTAGAGCTTCCCTGTCTTTTAAAAGTGATCGTCCTCTCCCTTTGAATTTTTCACAGCACAATACCAATGAATTCAAGATAGTAAAGTTTTGAGTAATGATGATAATGAGTCAAACTTAGGTATCAAGACAGGTCCTTTCTCCTCAGCTCCTACCCAGCCATTTCAAGACTACAAAAAATAGATCCACAAAGTTGACAATATCACTTTGTCTCTCATGTTTCTGAGACTCCAAGCAAGCTGTTCTTCAAATTCAAGCATCTCCTTCTTGGAAAGGAGGAATCACAGTTTGCCATGAGTGATATGAATGTATGTTTGGTCTATAACATGTTGGCTATGGATTGTGTCAATCATTGTTTAATGAACTGATTTTTATAGAAACTGGCCAGTTCTATTTTAAATTACAATTCTTGAGAAACCTACTTCAGTTTGAAGAGAAATCCCTAAAAACATATTAAGGAAATAGCTTCTTTTCTTTTTTCTTCAGCTATAGCAGACATGATGTTGGTAGCATCTGGGTGCCCAAATAAACAGCTGTCTGCATGAAATAAGGCAGGAGGCCCATACTAAATAATGAAGATGGAATGCATTAATTACATCATGGTAAGTAACTACCATATAAAATATGACCATTATATGATCATTATTACTTTTACTACATTATTCATGCTGCATAACTATAACAGCCCACTACTCCAGTGTCATACTGTTTTTATAGAGAAGGAAAATGGAGCTCAAAGCATTTAATGACCTAATGGGTGAACCTCTAAAACACAATAGTGGACTGGTAATGCTTGAAAAAGTTCACAGGTTTGCCTCTGCAACTGTTTAATGAATGACTTAGGTTGTAATTCTGATTCCTAATCCCATAGATGCCATCTTAGACTATCATCCCTATACCTATAAAAAAGAGGGTTCTATACATGAAAGAATGAATATAGGATCATGATTCTTACTCTTGCCTAAAAACATGAAGCATGATACTCAAAATTGCCATTAAATAATCTTTTCTGTTGGATGTTTGAAGAGCATGTAACATTTACCTCTGTCCCTAATACACTGAAGCTCTGTGGGGACAATTTGAAGAAGACAATGGTAATTATACCAAATCATATTTTATATGAAGTGAGCAGGATGACTCTTAGTTGGGAGTTATGATGCTGGAGTGTAAAGTTTAATGTATGAATTTTCTCATTTCCTTCAGTGCAATAATACAGTGCTTGTCATCTCTAAGTTCACAGAAAAGAAATCAGAGAGAAGGACTAACAGCAGAACATGTGAAACAATGGAAGGCATTTACATTTTCAATTAAAAAAAAAAAAACCTTTATAGATCCCAAACTGATGGCTTTGTTCTGTGATACACAGTTTGGCTTCTTCCCATATAGAACTGAAATGAAAGTGACCATTATAAAGCACAAGAAACTAAGAATTTCAAACTTGAAGAAGACATTAAAATTTATCTTTGATAAACACTTGGATCATGCATAATATAGATTATATATAATTACATTTGTGAACCTGTTTTTTTGTTTTGTTTTGTTTTACCTCTATAGATGTCTATACTGATATCTATGAGTATGAAAGTTGGACAGAACACCATTTTAATTTTCTTTGGGAATTCTGTGTTTACAGTTGTGATGGCTAATCTTGGTTGTCAACTTGATTACATCTAGAATTAACTGAAATCCAAACACCTGGGCATGTCCGAGAGGAATTTTTTTTATTATATCATTCGTGGTGGGAAAAAAAAACACCCTAAATCTGAGCTCCACCTTCTGGTCATGGTTTACACTAACAAATGCAAGCAACAAACAAACAAACAAAAAAGTAAAAATGATGCTTTTACTCTCACTCTCACTGGCAAGTTCATCTAATCTGCTCTCTACTAAGGCATTCCTTTCCTGTTATTCAGATGCAATGTTGACTGAAGACCAACTAAGATAACTCACCCAGTGGACTGAACAACTGTCAGATTCTTGCCTTTTTAAATCAGGAGACAGCCATTGCCAGACTAGTCAGGTTACATCCTATAAGCCACTGTAATAATCCAACTTCTAACACACAGACACAGACACACACCCAAATGTACATACATTCATACATACACACACACACATGAACACATTTGCAAGTGTTCATTCTATGAGTTTCATTCTTGTAAAGAACCCCTACTAATCAACAGCAGCTCCTGTGCAATATATTTAGGCCTTGGTGTTTCCTGTGATATTAATAAGAATCACTATCATTGTGTTACTGCTATTCTGCCCTGCCTACGATTCAACAACTGTAAGAAATTCAGAGTCAGAAAAAGATGCTGAAATGTCCACCAGAACTCTTATTAGGGTCCAACTAATGAAGACAGTTTTTAGTGTCCCAGCTGCTGTCAGTATCTCGCAATGATCACATGATGACACAATCGAATGTTCAGCAAGGCACAATGCATATGCAAAGTGTTATTATAGTAGTCTAAATTACTGAAACAACAGGGTTAACTTGTGAGACAATTTTATTTTGACTTATTTGTTTAATGAAAGATTCATTGTTGTTTTATTTCATAGTAACCAAAGAAGCTTCCCTGGTAACCTTAATCATTAATATTTTTCTTAAAATGAGGTTCTTAAATAAGTGATCATTATTTAAATTATGCTAATATAAATAAAAGCAGAAAATGTTATTAGGAATCGTTGTGTCACTGTACCAGTTTTGATAGTTTTCTACATCTGACCAAGTTTATTTCTACTCCTATTTCCCTACAACTCTTACTGTGCTTTTTAAAACAAATCTCAAACATTTTTCAAAATCATGCTTACTGTTTCAGTGTGTGTGTAAAAAAGTAACTCTGTGTGTTTATGTGAGTGTGTGTGTTGGGGGGTTGTTTCTACCATGTAGAAGATGGCTTTTATGTGTTTGTATATTCATTTCTTCCTTCATTTATCTTCTTGTTCCATGATGTTCTGGCTGGTCTTGAAATCTTGAAACAACCATCCCACCTCATCCCTCTGTGTAGCCAGAATCATGTATGTGAACCACATGCTTGACTTAGATACTCAGATTTAGAAGAAGTCTTCATGAAACAACTTTCTGATTGAGAGAATTATGCATATCTACAAGACAGACTACATAATGACTCCTTGAAGCCTTTGTAGTGAAATTTCAACTGTAGGATTACTCTCTAATTAAAGTTGTCCAATGTCCCAATGTCCTGTGCATATTTGTTTATGCTATTTACTTTAGTTTCATGCCAAGTGTCACAGTGCCCTTCTGTCTCAACTCATATGTCCTAATCAAATGTCTTGATTTCTATGTTTCATGAATGCCTCCAGAGTTGAGGATCGTTTTTTTCTTCATAAACTTAGTTTGTGATTGTCATAGATAAAATATTAAAGATATCAGTCCGCTTGAGCAGAGAAACAATAAAACAAAGTGACCATAGCTTCTCCTATGATGTTAGATACTCTGTTCCAGAGATCATGACTCCAGCACAGATGCAGATGAAATGTGTAGCTCAAGAGCTCTATGAGGACAGGGCAAGAATTCTGGGAAGTAGTAGAACTGCACTTGCCTAGGAGGATTGAGAGGTTATCCATCAAGATATAGGCTGTGCTATGTTCAAATCTCATCTGTAGAGTTTAGATTTTGCTTCAAGCCCCTATTCCATTTCCTATATTATTAAAATTGAGAACCAGTACATTGGAAAACATATGCTGTATATTCTAAGACAGTTGTGCCTCTGGGTTTATCATCTCTTACTAGATCATGGTGTTTGGAAAAGTCTTTTCCAATCCCCATATCCTATGGTATGAATAAGAATAAGTCATTTTTAGGAGATAATTTAGTTCATCTTTGCACATTTCCATGTATACATTAGTGCATATATACACATTTCATATGCATGTATAGATACATGTTGCAGAAGAGACAACAGTCAAGATAGTTATGGTGGCTATTTTTCTGATTTCAATGACAAAACACTTGATAAAAGCAACATTGTAAAGGAAGGGATTATTTTGGTCCTGAGTTTGAGGATATAGTCTATCCTGAAGATACAGGGAAGATGTAGAAGTGTATGTACTTGATGACATTCATTCAGTCAGAATTCAGAGATGGATTCTGGGGTTCCCTGACCTATCTCTTTTTCCTTTTTTTATTCAATCTGGAACCCCAGGCTATAGAACGGTTCTGACTTACCCATAGAGGCAGTCTTTACAAGGGAGACTCAAAGGCATTTTTGAAGCCAGCCAGGCAGCATGCAGAGAGGCCAGGATCTGCTTTCACTGCTAATGCTTGGATGTTATGTTCCATAGAAAAGCCTCTCTCAGTCCCTTCAGGCTCCCTGCCAGGTTTGGGATGTGTGTGGTAGATAGCACTTTAAAGTGCATCTGGAGACTTTTCCCCAAAGGAAAACCTTTTAGGAAGAGAAACAGATGACGGGACAACTGGAAAATAATCATTTCTAACTGAACCCATTTACAGACAGCTGATCCTACCACAGGGCTGCCTGTCTTTATCTCGAAAATGTCACCTTCTTTAGTCTGCAAATATCATGCTATACAACACCTCAGTGTGGATTTAGGAAAAGACAGAGCCCATGTTGCACAGGCAGTGACTGTCAACTAAACTACAATGCTTCTTTCTTGGATTTTATTTTTAAAAAGGAAGGGGTGGGTAGGCTTCTATGGAGAGATGACACACAGTAACCCTCCTGCAATCGCATTCTAGCTTTTGTGATAAAATGATGAAAGGCTGCTTTTGTCCTCCCCAAAGCCTGTCTTCCTTGGGCACATTCCCCTTTTCACTTTCGAATGTGTGAATTCTTGGACTATGACACTGGCTATTGTTTATTGGCTATGTCAAGGGCAACACAGGGACCTTTTCACCTTGTGATATCTCCCAAGTCCAGGCCAAATCCTATTTCACCTTTTCAAAAATCAAACTCTACATGTGGTAACTGTTCAGTTAACCAATATTGAATGGAAAAAAAATCCTCCAGAAATGTGCAGATTATTTTTCTCACTGTGTAACATTGCTTACTATAAATCCTATAGTCAGAGTTCTCTGCATTCATTAATGGCTGAGAACAGAAACTGACAATTGAATTATGAATAGGGAAGTAATTTTTGCATATAGATTAATTCATATGGCAGTGAGTGTGAAAAGGGGCTTGTATGCTGGTATTGTGTAGCTACTGGACAGTATACAAGGCAGATTTTGGTTGGAAATTGAGGCATCCAGTGAAAGAGAATGAAAACATGTCAAAGCGGCATCAGAGAAAAACTTAAAAAATATATATTAAAGTTGTAGGTCATTTATGTGAAATTTTGCTTTGTACACTACCTGTAGAAAAGACAAGAAAGTAGAGGCCTTAAGTAGAGGATACGCAGAGACATAGCCAATAAGATAATCATCTTTGCTTAGTGGTTTTGTTAGTTTAGACAATTTATTTAACTTTTTACTCTTGTTTACTTATCTATCTAATGAGGTTGAAGGAAAGTGTTCAGAAGTCATGGCGCCACTAAGAGTGATAAAGAAGAAAATGTGCACACTGAGCCTGTGTTGTAACTGCTTAATATTGAAAACATGTTCTTAAAAGAAATAAAATAAGGCCAATTATTAGGAATTCTTCTGATTTATGAACTACCCACTGTTTGTAATTTTATCAGCTAAGATTCTCTGTAAACCATATACACAAACAGACATACACACACAAAGTCGTCATCATCATCATCATCTTTGGAGTTATGTACTTAATGAAGCTGACACGTATGGGAGATTCATAACTTTAGAGAAATAATTTCTTGTCTGTAGAGAAGTTCACATACTAAATCATATAATAACTCACTTTGTAGCTAAGACATTGAAGCACAGATAGATGAACAACTGTGATACTGGTCATTCAGCTAATAATGGTTCAATTAGCCATTGAAATATGGTGATATGATTCTAGAACACATTTAAGGCTGAGCAAGGTGAGGTCTTACTATGGACCATGGATCCTGTAGAAAGTTCAAGTCATATTAATTTAGTTTCTTTGTCTCTCTTTTCCAATAGTATTTTATTCTCATTAGTTTATCTTCTGTCTTTATCAAGACTTCCTCCACATAATGTAATGTAAACAGGTTGGAGAAAACTGAAAATGTCCTTACAATTACCAACATTGAGGCCCTTTCCTTAAATAGATTTTTGTCAATAGTCCAGGACACAAAATCAAGTGAGAAAGAACACATTTTCTTCAAACTATTTGTTATTGCTATTCTAATATTGGATACTAAGTTTTAGATTCTGACCTGTGGAAATCTGATTCAGGTGGTGTAGGGGATTTTTAATATGTTTCAAAATCTTCCAGATACTTTTATGTAAACAGGTTTGAATCTTCCGATTTCTTTCAAAAGCTTGTCTCTGCATAATAAAATCTGTTGGGCATTTTCATTCCATACTTTCCTAAGCCTGGGATTTCTCCATTGTTATTTCTCCTTTGTTATGATTGTGTTCTTAAGCAGAAATTGCATTTCTTTATAAAAATTACATGGATAAAGACTATATATATATATATATATATATATATATATATATATATATATGACTTCATTGCACACAATTATAAATATTTCTAAAGCTTACTGCGTAAAAAGAGAATTTTAAAAAGCAATAGTTAAAGCTGTGGGAAGACCTCATTATAGACACTGAGAAATTACACCTTTTGAATGGCACCCTAGGGATTGGTTACAGAGTAAATGACCTTTTAAGGTAATGACCCACTAGAAAGGTTACTCTTAATTCAAAGGCAAGTCTAGACAGGCAAAACATTTTGGAGAAAATAAAATAGCTGAGTAAACTCAGTGTTTAGTGAAGCATCCTTTAAATGAAGTAATGTTCATCATATCTATTAGGAGTTAAAACAACACAGCTTCATTTTTGGTGCCGAACCATATTCCACAAATGCTGCAGATACTATTCTTAAATCTTGGCATTGTATCTTAACACAACACACACACACACACACACACACACACACACACACACACAGTTCATACTTGGATGCATGAAATGACCACTTTTGGGTTCATTTTTGCCTTCCACTATGGTATTTCCAGGGATCCTACTCAACACATTAGATTGATAACAAGTGCCTTAACTTAAAAATCCATCTTTCAAGCCCACTTAACATTGTAAAGGACCTCAAAGTTTCCTACTTTCCCATATTCCTCATTTTCTCATCTGTACAGTTGAAGACTATGGGATGAAATGAGTTAACAGATACATGCAGAACATATGTGCTTGCCCAGGCACAAATGGAATAAATAGAAACTTCTAGTATTTTTAGCCATAACTAATACACTTTTAACTATCTGATTTATCCTTTCCTCTTGACGGTTGGAAGAAATTAATGCAGTTGTTGAAGCCACAAAAGAGTATGTAAGACACTGGGAAGGCTACCTTAATGCTTGTGATTAATTCCAGAGTGTGTTTCTGAAAATCCCTTGACTTCCTTGTTAATAGCTGTTATCTCTCTCCTTAAAACCAAGGTGCACAGCACTTCATGGAGCACTTGGGCTGCTTGTTTTAGAAGGAGACATTGATAAATTGGAGTGGATCCAAAAATGATAAAAGGATTAGAGGATATGACTTACAGAGAAAGATTATTGAAAGAACGTTATATGCCCAGCCTGGAGCAACAATAACAGGAGGTTGGGGTGTGAGAACCAAGCATAAATACTTGAAAGAGGTATGAAATAAGTCATGAAATGATCTCATGTGATCAGGGGTAGTAAAACAAGGATGGGTGCCTTAAACTGGGAAAGCAAATCCCTGTGTGAAGTGTTCTTAGAGGAAAACACCTCAGGAACGAGGTAAATTAAGATCATTAAGATCGTGAATATTTAAGTGAAAGGGTGACCCATGCGCTTCTTTATGTGGTATTTCAGACTAGTTCTTCCACAAATGCAGTCCAGAACAAATGGAATAGAGTGTATCTTGACAGTCTGCACACTATATTGTGGTTGATACTTTTAGACAACAGACAGATTGCCAAATCTTAAGTACCACTAAGTATCTCCTTTCTGTATTTACCTCATTTCCTTACAATAAAGTAGCCTGGTGACCTCCGGAATATCATGCCCTTCACCTAAATTGTAGAATATGTAAATGGCTAGCTATATTGTCAAATTTTCTTTGAAATACTTATGTTTGTACTTTGCCCTAAAGAAGAGTGGTAACATCATCTACTCTAATCCTCAGAAAGGAGCACAGGAAGGGGTAGAAAAAGAAATAATAGCTAATGGTTAATAAGGAACTCTAAAGGTAGTAAGGGTATGGTCATTACTGTCATGAACTGACTGAATCTAGTCCCACTTGTACAAAATCTTCACTACCACTGAGTCCCTTACCTAGCCTGATCAGTCTTCAGAAAGAAGTCTTTACATTTAAAAATAAGATTAATGTAATAACGTCAAGATAAAAAAAAATCATCTGACATCATCTTAGTAGATTCTAAATCTAAAATACAGTGCCCTTTTTTTTTTTTATTTTTTTATTTTTTTTTAATTTTTTTTTCAGCAAATCAAAAAAATTTAAAAAGCATTCAAACAGAATAAAATGAAAAGAAGCAGAACAAGCAAAATACCAAGGGTCATATATACTTATACAAGATTCTATAGAGCCTTTAAACAAGCAATACTTTTTGAGTTATGTTTAAAAAAATTCAGAACCACAATAAGCTCCTTCACAAAGCAAATAATATTGAAATAGTGAAATCAAGCGTAAGCCCAACAAAAATATATAAATTATAGTCCAGTATCCCTCATGAGTATACATACAAAAATTCTCAATGAAGTAGTTGCAAACTGAATACAAGAGATATAAAAAAATAATATTCCATGAATAACTGAATAACGCCCTTTTAAGATATAGAAAACAAAGATTTATGTGAAATAGAGTTGCCATCTTGAACTCAAAGAAGCCAGGAAGTGTGCTGATCCTCTAGAACCTAGAACAGGCAAAGAGGATATTTCTTAAAAGATATCTGAGAGTATTTGTTTTGTTAGCACTTTAATTTAAGGTGTCTGGTCTCCAGAACACTGAGAGGATAAGTTTATATTGTTTTAGGCTGTGTTTGGTGATTTGTTGTGGAAATCATAGACTAAGTACAGGGATTAATTTTAAAATAAAATTCACAGAAAGTCTGAACATCAGCTCCCAGAAAGCTGATAATGC
Organism: Mastomys natalensis; assembly: GCA_021653895.1. Taxonomy (NCBI): domain Eukaryota; kingdom Metazoa; phylum Chordata; class Mammalia; order Rodentia; family Muridae; genus Mastomys; species Mastomys natalensis. The sequence continues at coordinate 2,017,269 of JAJTUV010000125.1, read as the reverse complement.
AAATGAAAAACTAGTTTTATATAGTTCCTTATAGGTCACATGTCGGGCTGTGAAAGGGGTCTTGGTTTTTGGTAGAGCACTGGCTGGAAGTAACCCGGAGACCCTGCAAGGGATGGGCATCCATTCCACTATGCTCCCAGAATCCAGACTCCTAACATGGATCTGAGATCTCCATTTGACCTACACTGTTCAGTCACGCAGGCCATTGCAGTCCCTCCCAAAGAGCAGAGGTGAGGGTGTGACTATAGGCCTCAGGCCCCAGAGAGTTTTACATACTAATGAGATACCTGAAGGCCAGAGGGCAGAACCAATTAAGCATTCTTTCCCAGACTCTTCCCCCTTCTCCCTCCCTATTTAACTTAGGTCTGCCCTGAGTTTCACAGGGGTACTGCAAGATCCATCTACATTCACCATGTAAATAAATGCCTTAAACTCATGGACTTCTCATGTCTCTGGGGCCCACTGTGAGGAAAATGTGGAGAAGGCCTTTAATGCTGAGCCACTGCAGCCACTGCGCCTAACTTCCTGCCTGGAGGACCTCTCTGTGTTCCAGCCACCAGGACCCGCCTCTTCAAGCAACTACCCAGGCCGCCAAGTCGCTAAGCAAGTACAGTAACCAAATATCTCCCACAGGGTGCTGCTGTTAGGATCCCCGAAGGGAGACCCTCACTCTAGTCCGTATTGGTGCGCATCCCACAGACACACGAGAGACGGTCTGGCTGCAATCAGCAAAGACAGTTTATTGTCGTGGGCCCATGGGTGGGTATAGTTCATCTTGTGACTACCATTAATGAAATGTGTAATTTTTTCACTTGTTACTTCATACCCAGAACTACAATGGTAGTAGGAGAGGGCAGAGCTTCTCTAGTGACTGGTATGGCTGGGTATGCCTTTTAAGATCAGGTTTATGTTCAGGAAGGAGTAGCAAGCTCCTTTGGACATAGCATATGCTGGCTTAATAACAGTCAAGAGCACAGAGAAGAAAGAATTGTGGTAAATAGCTTCTGAGGTAGCATGGAAGAATTGGGAAATATCCTGGGGCAGCTGAGTTTAGACACTTCGCTCCCTAGGGACTCTGCTATTGTCACACCTAAGGAGATTCACTTCAGCACTTACTAAACTCCCCAGATGATGAGTTCTCACAAGATGTAAACCTTCCATCCTCTTCATCCCTAGAATACTTCATCCCTAGAATATTGCTGAGCCAAAACCTGTCATAGGACCAGTAACCATGCCAAGTAATGCTAGCATTATCCTGAAGGAAGATATAACTATACAGTGTATTGCTTGGCACAGAAAGAACAGGCACAGAATTCATGCCAACTAAATATTGTTTCATGGTTCTGTCATTGTTTTTGACACTGTTGGGCATGGGGCCATGAAATGGGAATTCACAGTGAACACTTGTCTATGTGACTTGAAACTGTATACCATGTGACTGCAAAAATAATTGTAGGTAGTTTACAAGCAACAGCTACCTGGTCAGGGCCTTGGTAACCTCAGCACTGGGTAGTGTAAAGGACAGATTATATTACCTTGGTTGTGTTGCCACATGCCTGCTGTGTTGCTGTGAAAAGGGTTTTGTTGTTCACCAATAGTCAATTTGAGAGTTAGGTCCTAAGTATTGAGTGAATGGGTCATGAGGCATTTAAGGGACAGTGCCTTGTGGGTTCAACCTGAGTAGGTTATAGATCCCAACCTTCCTGTTTTTCCATTTGAAATGTAACTTCTCCTCCCACATAAGTAAACTATTTTAATAGGTGGTACCCAAGGCTATCCTAGTCCTTTAAAGAGCGTATTGCTCCTTCTTTGCACAGAAATACATTTTGGAATACTGATCAGAAGCCTCCAGGCCTCAATTTCTTCCAGCTGATGAAAGGTGTTAACTATGTTTATGAGCATTTCTTCACATGATCAACAGCTATGATCATAGAATAGCCCAGGAGACTCTATGGAACATTTCAGATGACCCAAGCCAGTAATGCTGAGATGGTTTCCTGCTGATCACAAAGGTGTTTGATTGGCAAAGGAGACTGAGAACAGAGACAAAACACCATTCGGAGTAGAAATGGGATGGAGCTCATCCAGCCCTGCAGCAGATTCATTTTACCCCAGGAAGTTATCAGGCCTGATATCTTTGAACTCAGGTAAGAAGTATAGGGAAAGCTTTGCTAAGCTTAAGTGTCATTTACACCATCTTCCTATAGTATTGTCATATAGTTCTAGCCTATGGCCTCTCAACACACATATGTTCCATTAAGATAGTTGATTTATTAGATTTTTTTTAAAATGGATATTTTCTTTATTTGCATTTCAAATGTTTCCAGGTCTCCCCTCGGAAACTCCTTATCCCACACCCTTCCCCTGCCTTAGGAGGGTGCTCTCCCACCCACACACCCACCCACCCACTCACCCTTGCCTTCCAGCTATGGCATTCCCCTATTCCCCTACACTGGGGCATCAGAACCCCAGAGGACCAAGGGCTGCTTCTCCTGCTGATGTCCAACAAGGCCATCCTCTGCCACATATGCAGCCTTAGCCATGGGTCTCTCCATGTGTACTCTTGTGGTCCAGTCCCTGGGAATTCCAGGGTATCTGGCCAGTCGACACTGTTGTTCACCTTCATGGGGCTGAAAACCCCCTCAGCTTCTTCAGTCCTTCACCATCTCCTCCATCTGGGACCCTGCAATCAGTCCAATGATTGGCTGTGAGCATCTGCCTCTGTATTTGTCAGCCTCTGGCAGAGCCTCTCAGGAGACAGTCATATCAGGCTCCTGTCAGCAAGCACTTATGAATATTGATGTAAAAATATTCAATAAAGTTCTCACAAACCAAATCCAAGAACACATCAAAATGATCATTCACCACAATCAAGTAGGCTTCATCCCAGGGATGCAGAGATGGTTCAATATACAGAAATCCATCAATGTAATCCACTACATAATAAAATTCAAAGAAAAAAAAAACACATGATCATTTCATTAGATAAGGAGAAAGCATTTGACAAAATTCAACATCCCTTCATGTTAAAAGTCTTGGAAAGATGAAGAATTTAAGGCCCATACCTAAACATAGTAAAAGCAATGTACAGCAAAACAGTAGCCAACATCAAACTAATTGGACAGAAACTTGAAGCAATCCCACTAAAATCAGGGATTAGACAAGATGCCCACTCTCTCCCTATCTATTCAATATAGTACTTGAAGTTATAGCTAGAACAATTAGAAGATAAAAGGAGATCGAAGTGATACAAATTGGAAAGGAAAAAGTCAAAATATCTCATTTGCAGATGATATGATAGTATACTTAAGTGACCCCAAAAATTCCACCAGAGGAACTTCTAAACCTGGATATAAAATTAACTCAAACAAATCAGTAGCCTTCCTCTACTCAAAGGATAAACAGGCTGAGAAAGAAATTAGGGAAATGACACCCTTCACAATAATCACAAACAATATAAAATATTTTGGTGTGACTCTATCCAAACAAGTGAAAGATCTGTACAAGAACTTCATGTCTCTGAAGAAATTTATTAGATTTTTTTTTAAAAAAAAGTATTAGAGTACTCCAAATTAAAGCTTATTTTCAATATGCTCAACTCTATGACTCTCTCCAGTTTGAGCTTTCACTTCTGCTGTGCAGAGTGTGTTCATGGCTCTCCAAGACTCCTGCTACCCATGCAGAGTAACGCCTTCTAGGATAGTCTAGCCCCTGGGGCCTTTGTCACTATGTTCTTTTCTATTTCAGAATGTCACATCAATGGAGTAATACAGCTTGTAACCTTTTGAGACTGGCTTACTCCATTCAGCTTGATGCCTTGGAGATGTGCCCAGGCCATTGTAAGATCAATGCTCTATCAGAGCATGCTACTCCATCCAGTTATTAAAGGACATTTGTGCTCACTCCGCCTTTTCAGTAATTATAAATATTGATGCTCTGAGCATTCCTGTAGTTTTTAATTTTTCTAGGTTGAATATTTTGGTATAGACAGTTGAGTGATACAGTAAATATAAGTTTGACTTTAAAGAGATTATTAAGTGTTTTTCCAGAGTGATGTTCCATATTGTCCATTCCTTTACAATGTGATTCTTAAGGTCATGGTTTGTTCTTTGGAGCAAACTTTGAAGTGACTTTTATATGCACCTACATTCAAGAGGATAACCAGTTTCTTCATATTCTACCTAGCATTTCCCATTGCAGGATATTTTATTTTGTCCTCCTCCCAAAATGCCTTTGTGCTCCAATATAGTATAATTGAAAATTTCCATAACCTCAAGTATTTTACAACTATAACTTCGTTACTTGCTTTTTATTCATTGAAGAATGTGGAATTTTAAAAATTATGAGTTACCTGGTTTTTGTAAATGCTCCCATGATGAAGAGTCTAATCAAGGCTACTTTTTTTTTCTACTTTTAAGTGGGTGGCTTCTTTCCTATATAAATGAATTTCTTTTATATAAATTAAAGGAAAAATGTCTTTCACATGTAGGATTTGACAATATTTTAGGCCAGATATTAAATTGCCTAATTATATTTGTCCTAGATATTTTCATTACTACGATAAAATATCATGACCAATGCAACTTATAAAAGACAGTGTTTATTTGGACTCTCAATTTCAGAGGATTAGAGCCCATGATTTCAGAACAAAGGTGTGACAGTAGGAATAGCTGGAGCAGCAGGTATGAGCTCACATCCTGAGCAATAGCAAGAGGAAAAGATAGACTTGTTGAGGATGATGTGAAAATTTTGATGCTCATTCCCAGTGACAGAGCTCTTTCAGCAAGGGTGTACTACCAATCTTTCTCAAAATTATCATCTATTGAAAACAAATATTCACAAATTCTCATTAAAACCATATCAATATACTTAGTACTTTTTCTTAAAGAGATATTTTCAAATTTGGTAAAATCCATTTTTCTATATTTACTTTTGCTTATTGAAATTAGCATTTTCCCCTCAAATACTATGTCCTTATTCCAGTTTTCCCTCCCTCTACTTCTATGAGTTCCTCCCAACCGACTTTCTCACATGATCCATCTAATTCTTTCATGAATTAGAGAATGAACAGGCTTTTAAGAAATAGTAATAAGATATAATAAGATATAACAAAATCTAATACTTTGGTATAAGATAAAACAAAGAGAAACAGTAGCAAAAGAAAAGACACATGAACAAATACAGACATAGATCCACTTGTTCTCCCACTCACAATTCCATAACATCACTCAACTAGAAGCCATAATATGTTTACAAAGGGCCTGTAGGACAAACAGAAAATTATATATATGTATGTGTATATAATATAACATACATATATATAATATATATACATATTACAAAATAAAAAATATAAATTTTTTAAAAAAGAAGAAAAGCTTCACATGCATTATGAGACTAGGAACCATTAAAGATGCTGGTGAGTTCATGCTATTGATCATTTTTTACTGGGCTTGAGCCTACCCAAAAGGGGAGTTGTTTCCCCATTGAGGAAACTTCAATGTATTCAGATATTTTATTTGTAAGATCTTTTCAATTGGAGATAACTTCTGTGTTTGAGATTGGAAATATGTATATTTCTCATTTCAGTTCTAGGAGCCAGTCTGTATAAGACATCAAGCTTTGATAAATGTTGTCTCAGTATCTGTAAATTCATATGTGCATCAGTAATGTTCATTTAGAGGGTCTTTTTCTTGGTGTTTTTCATTGCCTTTTGGCTTTTACACTCTTGTCATCTCCTGTTCTATAGTATTCCATGAACCATGAGGGAAGAAACTTGGTGAAGACATCCCATTTATGGCTGAGTATTCCAAGATCTCTCATTCACTGCATAATATCTAGCTATGGGTCTCTGTATTTGTTCCCACCAGCTGCAAGAGGACACTTCTCTGAGACATGGTTGAGCACTCACTTATCTTTAAGTACATCTGAAAGTGATTAGGAATCATTTATTGCTACATTGTTTCTGTTTGTTTGATTAGAACAGTAGTATTTGGTTTTACCTTAGACTCTAGGCTCTATAGTCTCAGGTTCTTGGTTATCCAAACAGTGTCAGCTATAGGTTCCATCTCATGAAGTGGACCTTCAGTTAAATCAGATATTGGCTGGTTACTTCCACAAACTTTGTACCAGCATTGCACTCTCACACCTTGCAAGCCTAAGACCATTGCACATCAAAAATTTTGTGCTTACCTTTCTCCATTGGTAGTATGCAGCCCGCCTACAATATAAAGCAGGGTTCTCAACCTTCCTAATTCTGTGACCTAAAACTGGGACAGCTCTTCATGTTGTAGTGCCCCTTAAACTATAAAATTACTTTCTTTGCTACTTCATAACCTTAGTTTTCTTACTATTGCAGATTGTAATATAAATATTTAACATGTAGGATATATAATGTGTGATCTCCATGATAGGGGTTGTGACCCACAAGTTTAGAACCACTGTCATAGACACTAGCAGGTAGAGGTGAAGGGTCTATGTAAATACCAGCTTGTCTTCTCAACATTCAATGAGTTACTTAGTCTGGGGCAGTTTGAGGATTCCTATCAGACACTTTTGACCAACAACTCAATTAGATGTAACCCAATCCCAGTATCAGAAGCTTCATTTGGTAACTAAAGATAGCCAGCTGGGACTCTGTTTCCCTCATTATTTGTCAATTTCATTTAGATCACCTTCATACATGAATATAGTTTAGGATGATTTCACTGTATTAGGTTTCCATACTATCCTTCATATGGTCCTTAATTGTAGCTGTCTTTTTCCATATTTCCTTCCTTTACCCCATCTTCCCTCCCACTCCCCATTTGCTTTTTGTTATTATTTTCCCTTCAATCCAAGAATATCTATTCTACCTCCACCCCTAGTCTTTAACTCTATCCCTATCCTCTATAGTTCTAAGGATTGTAGCTTGGTTGTAATAGACAACATAATTAATGTCAACAGATAAATGAATGCATACAATATTTGTCTTTCTGTTTCTGGGTTATCTCATTCAGAATTTTTTTTTCTGATTCTATCAATTTATCTGCCATTTTTTGTAGTATCTTTTACAAATGGCTGAATAATTTTTTATTGTGCAAATGTTCCTTTTTTTCTGTGTCCATTAATTTGCTAAGGGGCATCTAAATTTTTCTAAATTATGCCTATTACATATAGAGCAGTAAGGAACATTGTTGAGCAAGTGTCTCTGTAATAGGATGAAGTATTTTTTGAGTATGTGTTTAAGAGAGTTGGATCTTCAAGTAGATTGATTGCTTGATTCTTAAAGAACTGACACACTGATTTTTATAGAGTTTGTATAAGACTGTAGTCCCACAAGCGATGGATGAGTATTCTCCTGACTACAGACTTTATCCACAATGAGCTTTCAGTTGTTTTCTTGATCTTGGCCTTTCTGACATGTGTAAAATGAAATCTCACAGTAATTTTTATTTGAATTGCCTTGATGACTAAGGGTGTTCCTCAGCCATTTGTATGTCCTCTTTTGAAATAGTTTGTTGTTGTTGTTTAGAATTGTATTCCATTTTAGTTAGGTTATTATTTCCTTATCTAATTCTTCTGAGTACTTTATATATTTTGGATATTAGCTCACTATCAGACATGTAGTTGGCAAAAAAATCTTTTCCAATTCTGTACGCTGCAGCTTTGTATAAATAATGGTGTTCTTTTGTATACAGACCTTTTGCAGTTTAATTAGGTCTTATTTATTAATTATTCTTAGTTCCTGTGCTAACAGCAGTGTTCTGTTCAGAATGTCTTTTCCTGTGCTGATGAGTTCAAGACTGTTTTGAACTTTATTTCCTATCAGCTTCAGTGTATCTGGATTTATGTTGAAGTCTTTGATCTGTTTGGAGTTCAGTTTTGTGCCAGGTGATAAATATGGCTCTATTTAGTTTCTACTACATGTAACAATCCAGTTTGACCAACACCAGTTGTTGAAGATACTGATTTTTTTCCGCTGTATATTTCTAGATATTTTATCAAGAATGAGATATCTATATGTGTGTGCATTTATGTTAGGGTCTTCATTTTGACCCCATTGATCAACATGTCTTCAGTTTTGTTCATATCATGTTCTTTTTTCTATTGTTCTGTAGTATCAGTTGAAGTCAGAGAAGATTACACCTTCAGGATTTCTTTTATTATTTAAGATTGACTTAGTTATTCTATTTATTTATTTATTTATTTATTTATTTATTTATTTATTATTCAGTGTGTGTGTGTGTGTATGTGTGTCTCCATATGAAGTTGAAAATATCTATGAAGAATTTTTGTGGCAGTTTGTTAGATATTGCATTGAATTTGTAGGATGGACAGTTTTCTTATAAAAACATGATTGATTCATACATGGCAGATCTTCTGATATTTTCTTCTGTTTTAATGTTGATATTATATAAGACCTTCACATTTTTGGTTAGTTATTCCAAGATGTATTGTATTATTTCAGGCAATTGTGAAAGGTATTGCTTCCCTGATTTCTCTCTAAGTCATATTTGTGAGTTAATTTTGTACCCAGATACTTTGCTGAAAATGTTTATTGGCTGTTGGAATTTCCTGGGGAAATTTTAGTCTCTTTCAATGCATATAATTATATCATCTTCAAATAAATATACTTTGTCTTTCCTTTCTAATTTGTATCCATGCAATCTCCTTCAGTTGTTTTAGTGCTCAAGATAGAACTTAAAGTAATTTATTAAATATGTATGGGGAAAATGGACAACCTTGTTTTGTTCTTGATTTTAGTTGGATTTCTTTGAGTTTCTCATCTAAGTTGATGTTGGATATAGATTTACTATGAATTACCTTTATTATGTTGACATGTGTTACTTGTATACCTTATCTCTACAGAACTTTTACCATAAAGAAGTGTTGGATGCCTATTTTTGTTATGTTGATCCTACTGATCCATAAGCATGGGAGATCTATCCATCTTCTGATAGCTTTTTCAATTTTTCTTCAAAAGCAATTTTTATTTCATAGATCTTTTACTTGCTTGATTAAGGTGACCCCAAAATATTTTGTATTTTTTTGTGGCTATTGTAAAGGCTGTTGGTACCATTAATTCTTTCTCAGCCCCTTTGTCATTTGTATATAAGATGGCTACTGATTTCTTTTTTTTTTTTCTTTTAGTTAATCTATTGTCCGACATCTTAGGTGAAGATATTTCTCAGATGTAAGAGTTCCCTGGTAGAATTGTTGAGGTTGCTTATGCACATAATCATATCATCTGTAAATAGTGATATTTTGACCTTGTCCTTTCAAATTTGAATAACTTGATGTCAGTTAGTTGTCTTATTGCTCTAGCTAGAACTTCCAGTATTATATTGTACAAATATGGAGAGAGCTAGTAGCCTTGTGTTGTTCCTGATTTTAGTAGAATTGCTTTGAATTTATCTCTACTTAAATTGTTGTTAGCTACAGGCTTACCACAAATGGCAATTATGATGTTTAAGTATATTCCTTGTATCCATGATCTCCCCAAATCATGAAGTGGTGTTGGATTTTGTCAGTCTTTTTCAGAGTCTAATGAGACCATTATAAGGGTTTTTGTTTTTGTTTATATGGTGGATTACATTGACATATTTTCTAGGTTCAATCATTACTGCATTTTGGGATGAAGCTTACTCAATCATGGTGGATGATCTGTTTCATGTGTTCTTGGATTCTGCTTGCAAGTATAGTATTTTATTTAGTATTTTTTTGCAACAATGTTCATAAGGGAAATTAATTTGTAATTTTCTGTCTTTTTTTTGTTAAATCTTTATGTGGTTTCTGTATCAGGATATCCAAGGCCTCAAAAACAATAAATTCAGCAATGTAATTTCTGTGGAATAATTTGAAGAGTGTTGGTATTACACATTCTTTGAAAGTCTTGTAGACTTCTGACCCAAAACCAGATGTCCCTGGGATTATTTTAGGGGGGGGGGAATACTAGTGACTCCTTCTGTAGGATATTTAAATTGCTATCTGATCTTGATTTAAATTTGGTGAGTGTTATCTATCAAAAAATTGTTCATTTCTTTTAGATTTTCCAGTTTTATGTAGTATATAGTTTGAAGTATAACCTAATGAATATCAATTTCCTTGATGTCTATTATACCCCCTTTTAATCTCATAACTTGTTATTTGTGTATTCTCAATTTATCTTTTAGTTAGTTTGTCTATATTGATTTTTTTAAATTAATTTTATACATTTTAAATCCTGCTTACTGCCACCATCCCGGTAACCAACACTCATAATCCTTCCCCTTTCCTTCTTCTCTGAGTAGTGGGATCCTCCTGGGTATCCTCCACTCTGGCATTTCAAGTCTCTCCAAAGCTAAATGCATTGCCTCCCATTGAGGCCAGACAAGGCAGTTCAGCTAGAATATATCTCATGTATAGGCAATAGCTTTTGGATAGCCCCCATTTTAGTTGTTTAGGAAACATATGAAGGTTTGTTTTACAAATGTGGGTACCCTTGCATTTAGGACATAGATGTTGAGAACTGAAATGTAATCTTGATAGATTTTTTTCTTTGATGAGTATAAAATGTCTTTCCTTATAGAAATTTTCATTAATTTTGGTATGAAGTCTATTTTCTTATATATTAAAATAGTTACCCCTGTGGGACAATGGAACACAGCAGTGGAGGAGTCCTGGAGGTTTCCCAGAGCGGGTCCCACATGCAGGAGAAAGTCTGGAGTCCCAAAGGCTGGAAGCTTCAACAACGGCAGGCCCAGCAGGCCCAATGACACGAGGAAGTCCTTGGTTCCAAAAGGGTTTATTGTCATGGCAGATGGTGGATGGATCTGTATGTACCCCCCAAACTCAGGGCAGACCTGAGTTAAGTAGGGAGGGAGAAAGGGGGAGGTTCTGGGGGCGGTTTAATTGGCACGGCCCTCTGGTCTTCATTAGTATGTAAATCTCTAGGGCCTGAGGCCTGTTGTCACATCCTCTACCTGTGCACTTTGGGAGGGGCTGTAATGGCCTACGTGACTGAACAATGTAGGTCCATGGAGATTAGACTGCTTGTCAAGACCCTGGGTTCTGGGGACATGGCCGAACTCCTGCCATTTCTCCCTTGGAGTCTTGGGGTTCTAGGCTCATGCCCAGCCAAGAACCAGGATACCCTTAAGCAGTCCCATATACCCCAGCTTACTTCTTGGAACTATTTGATTGGAAAGTATTTTCTAACTTTTTATTCTGAGATAATGACTATCTTTGATATAGAAGTATGGTTTTTGTATGCAGTAGAAGGATGAATCTTGTTTCCACATTCATTCTGTTAGCCTGTGCATTTTTAATAGGAATTGTGTCCATTGATATTGAGATATAATAATGACTAAGGATTTTTGATACTGTTGTTTTGTTGTTTTTGTAGGTATAGATAACTTCATAACATTGGGGGTTTCCTTCTAGTTCCTAAGGAAGGGCTGGATTTGTGAATAGATATGGTTTAGTTTGACTTTGTCAAGGAATATGGTGTTTCTGTGTGAATGGTGATTGAAAGTTTTGGGGTCTAATAGTTTAGGTTGATATCTGTGGTCTCTTAGAGTCTGCAGCACATCTATTGAGGCCCTCTGACTTTCAGTTTCCATTGAGAATCCAGGTGGAATTCTAATAGGCATGCCTTTATAAGTTACTTGGCATATTTCTCTTACAGTTTTTAATATTCTATATTTGTTCTCTGTGCTTAGTATGTTATGTGGTGGACAATTCTTTTCTGGTTTAATCTATTAGTATTCTGTAATTTTCTTGTACTTTCATAATCATGTGCTTTTTAGGACTGGAAATTTTTCTTCTATGATTTTGTTAAATGTGTTTTCTGGGACTTTGAGGTAGAAACTTTTCCTTATTTAATTCCTATTATTCTTCGGTTTGGTCTTTTTTTATTGGATATTTTATTTATTTAAAATATTGATGTCATCCTATTTCCCCATTTCCCCTCCCCAGAGCCCCCATCCCATCCTGCTCCTCCTTTATGCTTTAATACCATTTTGATTCCATGCTTGTATTAAGATCAATTTTAGGTTGAGGGTCTAGCAATATAATAGATACAAATAGTCAAGGAACAAGAAAGACAATAAACACAAATAATCAAAGGAAAACAAGGCATTAAACCCAATTATGTGAACACTCCCATGATCACTGTTTCTAAAGGCTTAAGAGGATGACCAAAGTATCTGAGCCTACTTCCCTGTTCTAGCCAAGGTCATTTTCATGTCTGAAGCCTACTTCCTTGTTCTAGCCTACTATTTAGACTCCTGTCTGAATTATTCTTTGTTCTAACCTAATATTTAGGTTCCTGCCTAAGATTACTTCTTTGTTCTAGCCTAAGATTTAGATTCCTACCTGAAATTACCTCTTTGTTCTAGCCAAATGTCATATTTCTGCCAAGCAGCCCATTTCCTTGTCCTTGGCCCATGTCAGCTTCTTGCCAAACAGCCCCAAAGGCTCTCTACTTTCCCCTTTTTCTTATTTCTTAACAAGACTGAGCTTGTCTTAGGTCATTCTGACAAAAATGTCTTCCTTACCCTCATGGAATATGCATTATCAAAAGCAATGCACTTATGTCTTAGGTTAGTAAGGCTCGTGCAGAATCTTACCTGTCCTTGGCTTGCCAGCCTGTTGATTTAATAACTCTGTCTGGGGGTCCATTTTCAGGTTCAAGCCATGTACTTGGCTGACAATATGTTGATGTTGTTGAATAAAAGCTTTAACACAATGGGCAGGAATAAAAGTATTCCCAGGGTAAAAAGGGCTAGCATGCTCAAGCTATATATGCTATTTTTGAAGCTTGACAAAATAGAAATACTGACCTCAGGCAATGGTAATTTTATCTCAGTACTACTGCGTCAACGCTCAGCAGAGTGGCATTCTTGAAAGTCATGAGCTTCCTATGTATCATTAAAACATCCCAAGAGGTGTTAGAATTATGCCAAATATATTGCACCTGCCATTAAAAACTTCTTCCTAATTATAATGAATACCACTGTAAGTTGTAGAACTAATGTGAATCCAATCAATCCAATATTGGAAATAACAGTCTTCATTTGGAAGTCTGCTTCTGGACATTTTCAGAGACATATATGTAAATTAGCCTCAGTTTCATGATGTTATGTTAGCAAGAGATAAATTGGGGCAGGATCTGGATGTTAGCACATGTGTTAAGGCTCCTTTAATTGTCAAGTTAAAAATACTTTAAGGAATTTTTATATTTCCTCCAATTTATTGATTTTCTTTTCCTTGAATTTTTAAAGGATTCATCCAATTCCTTTTAAAAGATTTCTATCAGTCATAAATTGTTTTTAAGTGACTTTCTTATCTTTAGCTCTGTTGAAATATTCAGAGATTGTTGTAATGGGATGACTGGGATATAGTGGTAACATTGCAATAGATGTTGTTGATTGTATTCTTACACTGATATTTAGGTATTATGATTTGGAATGATTATAGGTTTACATCCTGATTTCTAGGTTTGCCTTTGTGAGACAAATGTTTTCTTCCTTGGTTTCTGCTTCCTCTCTGGTGTTCTGGCTGTAGTGGCCTGTGGTAGATTAGAGAATTTCTGCACAAGTTGGGAGCTTGGACTTCTAATGGCCTGGATATCCTCAGGTCAATCAGGGGGTTTCTGCTCAAATTGGGGACTGAAGTTCTGGCAATGTCCATGGCCTCTGATCTAACAGGGGTATTTTTGGAATCAGGATACTGGCTGGTTTCTAGAAGATTAAGAGTTTTCTTCCTGATTTTCAGGGAGCTGGCCTGATCTCTAGGGTCCATCATGCAATCCTGACCTCTGATGAAGTAATAGGTTTCTGCCATAGGTGTGGATTTGCATATCATGACAAGGAGAGCAAGGACTATAAGTATATGTTGGTATATGCTGGGATTCTGGCACCAGGTGTGTGTTGGGGAAACAGTGTATAGAACAGTCCGAATACATGTGGAATGCTCCCATGTGGAATGCTCCCTGTGCTCCTTTGGTTATATGCACAGTTTAGAAGGACTTCTAGATTCTTTGGTAGGGTTGAGTTTTTCCTTGTTTCAATAGGCTGAGGTATTTCAACACACTGGATTTGTATTTTGTAAAAGGATTTTCTTCCATAAATTCAGAAATCTCATTACATTTCTTCTCTAGAAAGATAATGTGACTTATGTCTATCTTAACTAGATTTGTAGGATCACTTCATTTCGTGACTGTGAAATTTAATTTTTATGAGTCATTGGATTCAGGTTGTACATATTTTCTGAGGAAATTTGTGTCCATGTTTATGATATTTGGTAGGCTTTCATTGCCTCAGCAACCAGAACAATACTACCCTACCAGATGAGTTAAAAATATTCTTTCCCATTGCTATTTTTCTGGAAGCAATAAAATAAAACAATATGCTGTTTAGGTAAAGAGTTGGTATAATTCACTAACAAAATAATGTAAGCCTAGAACTTAGTTTCCAGAAATGTCTTCTTTTTGATAACAAGATCTTGATATTTTGATAACATATGAGACTATATATAGATATATGTATATACATATATATTATATATAAAATATAAAAATATATAATATGTATATTATAGAATATATGATATATAATAAATATAGCATATATAATAATATATTTTGTAATATATAATATAAATATTTATATAATAGTATAAAGTAATATAAAATACAAATATATGCATATAGATATAAATACCATGTGCTTACTTTAACAGTGTGAGATGAAAATATATGTTGTGGAATATACTATATAATTTTAAATTTATTTTAGTGTTGTAGCATTTCTTGAAGTTTTCTCATGTCTGACAGCTAAAAATGTATAATACTTGGATTGAGTGTAACTTAGTGATGAACTGCTTTTATATCCTTAAGTCAAGTCCATTGGTTTAATGACATATATCAGTAAGTGTGTATATATTAGTATAATTTTGTTAAAAGTTCCTCTACCATTGTAAAATCCCTTTACATATGGAATATAAAAATGTATAAAAAATTCCTTTGTCAATTGAGTGAGTTACTGAATCACCATGACTAAACACATACAGAAAGTTTCTGAAGACTAATTCAAGGTAATAAAATCTTGAAAGACATCAAGTTCAAAATTCCTATATCATGGGGCGTCCAAAAAAGTAAGTACATCATCTGAGGACCCAGCTATACCACTCCTGGGCATATATACAAAAGGTACTCCAACATATAACAAGGACACTGCTCTCCTATGTTCATAGTAGCCTTATTTTTAATAACCAAAAGCTGGAAACAATCCAGATGTCCCTAAATAGAGGAATGGATACAGAAAATGTGGTACATTTACACAATGGAATACTACTCAGCTATTAAAAACAATGATTTCATGAAATTCAGAGGCAAATGGATGGAAATTGAAACTAATATCCTGAGTGAGGTAACCCAATCACAAAATAACACACATGGCATGTACTCAATGATTAGTGGATATTAGCCAAAAAGAAGCTCTGAATACCTGTGACACAACTCACAGACCATATGAAACCCAAGAAGAAAGCAGACCACACCAAAGTATGGATGCTACACTACTACTCAGTAGGGGGAAAGAGAATAATCTCTGGAAAACAGTGGGAGATAGGGATCTGGAAGGAGAGAGGAGAGGGAAAGAAAAAGCAGAGCAGTTCAATATGGAAGGAGATGGGAGAGAAGTACAGAGGGTCAGGAATTCAAAAATAACTCTGTAGCAGTAGAGGATGGGGAATGGGAGGGTAACTACTAGAAAGTTTCAGATGCCGGGACTCAAGAGGTTCCCAGGACCCAACAGTGAGGACTTTAGTAGAAACACCCAACAAAGGGGAGATGGAACCTGTAGAGATCATATTCAGTTGGATAGGCCTGGCCTCCAGTTGAGGGATGGGGCCAGCCACCTCAAAAATATTAATCCAGAGTTCCTCCTGTCTAAAGGAAATGCAGGGACAAAGAGTGGGTTAGAAACTGAAGGAAAGATCATCCAGAGACTGCCCCACATAGGGATCCATTCCATCTGTTAACACCAAATCTATATACATTGTTGCTGATGCTAAGAAATGCTTACTGGCAGGAGCCTGATAGGGCTATCTCCTGAGAGGCTCTGTCAGAGCTGGACCAAAACAGATAGGGATGTACCCAGCCAAACATTGGATCGAGTGAGGGAACCCCACTGGGAAGTTTAGGGAAAGGACTGTAGGAGCTAATGGGGGTTTACAACCTCATAGGAAGAACAACAGTATCAACCAACCCTCCAAAGCTCCCACTGAATAAACTACCAACCAAAGAGTACACAGGAGTTTCCCACGCTCCAGCTGGATAGGTAGCAGAGGATTAGCTTATCTGACATCACTGGGAGGGGTTCCCCTTGGTCCCGTGGAGGCTTGATGACCAGGATAGGAGAACCGTTCACCACTGAGACAGGAGTGTATGCGCAGGTGGAGAAGTACCCTCATAGAAGCAGTGGAAAGGAAGGAGGGTTTGTGGGGGAGAAACTAGAAAAGGAAATAGCTTTTGAAAGATAAATAAACAAAATAACCAATAGAAAATAAGAGACTCAAAAGCCTTTTGCATGGAATAATTTCTACAAGAAAATGTAGAATGTTTGAAACTCTTGGTTGTCTGTATAAAATTATGTCAGTATGTTGAAAACATTAGACTGATATGTAGTCCATACAATGGAGAATGGAAAGAAATTGTTGCCACTTTTAAATAAATAAAATAAATCTTAAATACTTATGACATTTAGATTTTAGACTTGGGTAATTGGTATCTTTACCAAAAGGTGTCTATCATATGTATTCTTTTGCTCTTTTCTAGATATTCCATTTGCTTCTATAGCTAACTTTAAGTCTAATAGCTCTTAAATTATGAAAACAATTATAACTATCCACAAACATTATTTTTATTCTATTTTAATTTTTCCTAATTTTATGACTCACAAAATATGTGTCAATTAGCAGTTTAATTGTATTTCTCAACTCTACATTCTTAAAACTTGACATATCTCATTTTTATGTTGTTTTCTGTATTTTCAATATCACTTACTTTTTCTTCTACTATGTTATTTTTTGTCACATTTTATTTTACTAAAATTCATTTAGATACTTTCAAACTGGTTATTTGTCCTGTATTCTTGATCTAATTTTCTTTCTGTATGTTTTGTTTTATAATTTTTTAACAAATGATAATGATGCCATAATTAAAATTTAAGAGCCTTATTTTTCTAAAGCAAGGCTAGCATGTATTTATCTAAGAACACAATGCATTTACTTTAGAACTTTTAATATGAATTATGTTGTCAAGTGTTCCTAATGCTGGATTATAGATTTATTTTAGAATTTTGATTCATGTGTTTATTTGACTCCAAGTTTGATTGAAGATATTTTAGTAAGTTTTGCATCCCTAACAAGATGTCTATAGTTTTGAATTTCTTGTTTCCTTAGGCACCTAAACATAAAGTAGATATTTAGAGGTATTTCAATGATTTTTACTCTGAGAAGTTGTTGATTACAATGTTGATTTACTCACATAGTCAATAGCTCAATTCCATACCTGAAGGCTGTACTTTCTCTCCCCTTCCTTCTACATTTTCCAATACAATAATCATTCCAAGTAGAAAATTTCAAGTTGTTAATTAATGTTTATTACCAAAAAGTAAGCCCTAACACAAATTTGTATTTTATCACTAAAAATGGGATCACTCATTAAAGAGAGTTCTTGAGTATAACAATTCCAGAATCCCAGGTCGTTTTTAAAATCACTCTTTATTGATTTAATTTGTTGTCTGACAATGCCCCTCTCTCTTGTCTCCCTCCTCCTTCCAACTGCCTTCTAAATATCTGTGTTTATGTGCTAAGCCGTGGATAGCATCAGTCCTAATTAAGCCCATTAAACTTCTTGATCACTAAGCTCCTGGACCTCATAGTTTGTTCCTGTTCTTGATTTCAGAAGACCCAAAGAGATCTGATTCATGTATTTTCATTTTCATTCTTACTCACTGTTCATATTTATAACATTGCTTTCGTGTAGGATTGACTGTAATTTAATACCAACATGGATAGAAATACGTACATATATACATTTTTAAAACAAATCTATCTCCTGAATGTTTAGAAATTAAAAGTTGTTCAAATGATGAGCTATGGAGTTTAGGCACACATGAACCATGTTTTCTCTCCCTATAGCATACCAAACTATCTTGACATCAATTCCTGAATCACTTCCTTTGTTAGAAAACAAAGCCTTTTGCTTTGGTATCTCAGGGTCCCTGCCCTTGCCTCATTCAAATGTTTTAATTATATTGCTTTTTACAGATATGTTTCATCCCCCCACAGCATTTTGTTGCTGGCGGAAAGGCTGACAAGGCAGCTGACACAGTGGCTATTACATTGAACAGTATCTAAACAATATCATTTTGCTGCCCTTGTGCTTTCACTGAGATTATAGGGTGTCTTCTTCTTTGTGGAACAATGCAGTTCAGATCCACACCAGGGGTCCTGAACAAATTCCATCCCAACCTTCAGAGCTTCCAAATTAATGCAATTATCACCAGAGATGTCATTTTGGGCATTTGCAGAATCACTATAGTAGTTCATCTTGACAAGCCAGAGAAAGCAGGAGTGGAGTAATCAGAGTGTATGATGAACAGTAGCATGTGTTAATAATGCATATACAAGTAGGGCATGTACATACACATACGCATGCATGGTGAGAGATCTGAACTGAGACATGACAGTGGAAATGGCCCACTAAACATCTGCTGAAATTCAATGAGACATCTTCAAAGATCGAGCATCCATGTGAATCATGGTGTTTGATGAACCTCATGGAGGAGTAAGAGGAAGACTTTCCTACTCCTGGACTCTACCAGGCTTTTTGTAGGAGGTCATTTTAACTCTTGTCACCATTCTATGCCAATACCAACCACCGTTACTCTTTTCCTATTCCCAATGCATATGGAAAATCCACTCTAATTTTCTTTGTTTGTAAGTTTCCCTTTAGCCTAAATTTATTAGAGAGAGCTGTGGCCTATCTCTAGGATGTGATTGGGCCCTGTATAAGGTAATTATTTTCAACAGATGAATATTCTAGGGGGAACATGAAACTGGCAGAGTTCAGTGGTTAACACTTCTAATGTCTGAATTAGTGAACATCCCAAAAGACAGAGATCTGAATGGAAAACCTAAATATCCACTCACTTACTTTAGCTTAACAGATGTACTTTGCTGAATAAAACTACAATCCCCAAGTCATTGATGAGCCTATTTTCCTGTAGAGATACAGAACATGGTGAAATGGAATAGAGTTCCTGTCATACAAAGAGGTCTGCCTCTCTGCCAGGGGTTCCGGGGTACCACCTGGATGCTGCTCAGAGGAGGTAGGGCAAAGTCCAGAAGGGAGAGTTCACAGCCCGTGTTTTGCTTCATAGGACCAGAAAGGGAAGCAGAAGGGGTCTAGGACATATGCTGTGGTTTCTGCTTTCCTCTCTTTGTATCCAGTCTACCATCAGGAATGAGAGTGAAAAAACAGGGGTCTATGGCTGACCTCTCCCCTGAGGGTATCTGGCACCAGGCAAAAAAGGGGAGGCAGAGACCAGGTCTAACAGGATCCAGCCAGTTGAATGTGAGTACTGAAAGGACTGGAGAAGAGAAAGCCTTCTTCAGGAGTCTTAGGCACCACAGTTCTTTTAGGGAAAGACCTTCCCCACATCCATCCTTAAGGAAGCAACACTTTGAGATGATCCTTGCTTGCTCATATTGCTTTATTTGGTGGTGAATATACATGCATAAACGTTATTCAGGTGAACCAGGGTTTATATTCCTCTTAGGGGAAGGAATACCCAAGTAGGTTAGGTTATTGGCTGAAGGTTTAGGGCACCAAAATGCCTCAATACCATGGGGAAGCATTCCAGGTGTTATGCTAAGTGACTGAGTGCCTATGGCCCTCTTAGTGTGGTGCCCTGATTAATTGTTCTAGAGCAGGAACAGAGACAAGTAGGAAGCAGCTCAACTCCTGCTATCCTCAAATCTCTGAGATTCCCAGGATCTGAGCTTACTCATCCTTACCAGTTCTTATATCTGTCTTGTACCACAGTGTCAAATGTCCTAGAAATTCCCTTTACAGCTAGGTTTGGGAATGCGATCAATGCTTTTCAAAAGTGAGCCTTTGGTGCCATCAGCACCCAAAGGAATGACTTTGGCAGCAAACATATCCTTGCTTGCCTGCATTGTGTATCAGCATTCTACTTCATCTGGGTGGCTGGAATCATTTACCTTGGCCAGTAATCAATAACAGCCCATTTAGAGTGGTGTTTTGGGGAGTGATAGCCAGTGTTTTATGAGATATGTACCAAATCTGTCAGAAGTTTTCTCTTTTTAGGAACAAGTGTCTTTGATACTCTAGAACACTAAATTTCAAGAAGAAATACAAATTTCCCAGGTGGGTGGCTGGAATTGATGAGAAGTGGAGGCCATTCTACAACTGTGCTATGGATGAGGACTACATAGAACAGTGTCCACTATGTATGTCCCTGCACTGTGATAGTGGATTGTACCCACTCTCACAGAACCATCCTTACAATCTGATTTCCCAGTTGTAGCTTCAACAGACTATTGCAGTATTTTTTTTGTTGTTGTTTTTGTTTTTTCTGATCAGCCTTTTCTGTTTGCATAGAAAGTGGAAAAAATGGTTGAATCCTTCACAGGTGTAACCTTACTAGCATATTGCCTTTGTCTTGAAGGTTCCTCTCTGCTCTAATGGACTATGATATAGGACACAGTTGACCCCACAATATCATGTTTCAGGCTATGTAGGTCCTAAGAAATGTGTTAGAAAGTAGACCCAGGTTAAAAGTGAAGTATGATGGAGATTCCCTGAAGAAAGTTTTGAGTCATGTCGGTAGATATTGAAATATAGCATCTGGTAGATAGTATGCCTGGGCATACTAGTAACACTAGTTGTGTGGCCCAGCACCTTTTCCTAGGCTGTTAGTCAGGCTTAATTTATAGCTCAAGTTTTACCCCTCTCTAGGATTTTCCAAGTTTCAGAAAAATGCTTTTCTATTTTACTTTTTAAAAAAACCTTCACTGGGCAGTTACCCATGATTTCATACCAATTTCAAGTTATTTATAATGTACTTGTATTTTCAGATATTCTGAGTAAAGAGTTATACACATATTGGTAATAATATATCTTTGACTCGAACCCAGTATGAGATCCTGCTTATATCATATCTCTAGAGTTTTAATTTTTTCAAACACAATGTAAAAACTAAAGATTTAAATATTGAAAATAAAGATCCATTGGAATCTGTATCATGTATTTTATGCTTAGTATTTTGTACTTATTAATATTAGATTTGTTAACAATATTAGTAGTTCTTAGGTTTAGAATTTTTATTTTATCAGCAGATAAATATACAAAGTTGTTAACAGTTGTCACTTAAAGCTGAAGGAATCTCGACACTTCCGGTCTGGGCCCAGGCACGGAGCAGATCCCGGGGCGGCAGCTCTGCACTGAATCTCACAAAACCCGGCAGAAGTGGGGCACCCAGGAGCTCTGGCCCAGGCAGTATCTCAGGTAAAAATGAAACACCCATGATGTCTGCTGGTAGAAGCTCTAATCCTGATTCTGGCCGCCAGACTTAGACTACTCAGACCTTTGATGGGCCAATGACAAGGACACCAAACAGCTAGAGAATGACATCACTAATCTGAAGAAATTCCTCGTTTAGATGTCTGAAATGATCTCCAAAAATTGCAAAGGACTTTATTGGACTTGATTTACTCTTCAACAATAGAAAAGACTGTGTACAGCTCTTGACTGTGTACAACCCTTAAAGAAGAATGCTGCCCTTACATAGACAAGACAGGGATGGTTAAAGAGAACATGAAAAAGGTCAGAGAAGGCCCGGAGAAAAGACAGAGAAAGAGAAACAGAAAGATGAGAGCTGGTACAAGGACTGGTTTTCAACCTCTCCATGGTTGTCAACCCCACTTCCTCCCATCTTGGGACCATTAATTGGGTTATTTTTGCTGATTTCTTTTGATCCCTAGGCCTTAAATAAGCTGACTAACTTTGTGATACAACAGATAGATAATTTGGTAGCAAAACCTATTCAGATACATTATCATAAGTTAGCTATGGAGGACCACGAGACTCAAGATGAGATTGTTACTTTATTCAGGGTGTTCCTCAAACCCATCTCCACCCAACCTAAAAGAGGGGACTTTCATCCCCTAGACCAAGCAGAGAGGGGCTACCCTGAACCCTCTCTGCCTGACGATCTGAATTCTTGCTTAGGCTGGGAGGCTAAGCACTGCAAGGGAATATAAATAAAACTTAAAAATATCTATCTGGGTTCCCTGAGGGACAAGCCTGACTGCATAGGGGTTGATGTCAAAAGTATCCCCTCTCCAGGAAAAGACATTGGGATGGGTATGGCCCTCATGCCTCACTGGACAACGACAGGAGGACCGAGCCGTTACAAGATCCCCTTCAATTATTGGAGGTCAGGCCTCTATCCCCGCCTTCGCAAGAATAGAATCACCAAGGCCCTTCTATACTTAGAGAAGAGAGGAGATGTCAGGGGCAGCCCTGCTTATACACTTAAGGCCTAAAATCAGCCATAGCCCTAAAATCAGCAATAGGCCTGACATACATATATGCTAACACAAAGTCTTAGGTCTCTGTGGGAAAACTCTGAAACAGAAGGCTATAAGCTATTGTAAACAGGCAGCTTCTGTGGAAATTTACCAGCCTGAGTAGTCATAGGTCTTACAAGTAGGCAGCCTCGGTGGACAGTACCAACTTAGATAAGGACAAGTGAATCATAGGCAGAGTCATAGTGACCTGTCCCCTGAACCTACACCCAGCTGATACCCTGTTCTGAAAGGTATCTGTACTCCCCCTGAACACCTATGCTCCGGTGCCATTCCCTTCCCCACATCCTGCCTTTTTGTGTTTATAACCTCTGTGTAAACAAGTAAATTACAATGTTATTTAAAATAACTAAATAAATTTAAAAAATCCAGAAAAATAAAAATAAAATTTCTGAATATACAAAAAAAAAAAAAAAAAAAAAAGGCTGAAGGAATCTCACATGATTATGAGGAATCAAATGAATGGGTGTATCTAACTAAGCAAATTTCATTGTAATTATTTTGGCTGCTCATAAATTCCCATTCTTTAGTGTTTCCTTATATTTTGTAACTTTAAAATTTTTCATAGGTCTAAATACAAGGTAAATAAGTTCTTACCCTGCCTTTTCCTCTGCATTTTTGCTGTGTAACAGACATTTAGCATTTCATGTTTCATTTTCTTTATCCACAAACTGGAGGCCCTCATTCTGACCTGCATCATCAAAAAGCAATTTCTATTAGCAAATTAATGGCTGTTGAGGCAGCTATCAAAGCTGAGTATCATTCATACGAAATTGGGCTTCAATTGCCAAACAGAAAGTGAACCATTACAGGATATCCCTTTGGGAGTGAGAGTTTAAGCTCCCCCACCCCCTCTCTCTTTCGGGCTGCTAAGAAAAAAGTGCTGGTCAAAGAGATGAGGCAAAGGCAAGGGGGAGGAGAAGGGCAGGGAGGAGAGGAGATAAAACAGTTCAAGGTTGTATTTTCCTGACTTCGTTCCTGCAATGTCGGTTTCACCCTTTATGACAAGGTCTGGGAAAGATGTGGTTTATGATGTGCTTCAAGTGTGATAAAGAAGCTGAGAGGTGAGCCCAGGAAGGGTTAGGTGTCCTTGAGGACCGGATGGGCTTGAGTACTCTGTGAGGATGGATGTTATTAAATTGAATTATTATTATTAGCACTTGGACAATGTGGAGACGAAAAGGAGGAGAAAGAAAGAGGGCTGAATTAGAACAGCATCTGGATCACATTGTGAGAGAATTCTGTGCACTGCAGCTGACCTGTAAATACAGTAGGGAGTCCAATAGGAGGGGCTGGTTATACACAAATATTCAGAGCTCTTTAACAAGGGCTGAGGGTTTTTTGGGTGAAGTTGTGGATGTTAAACTAGGAATTCTTCTCTACAGATGTGTAATTCAATCTAAGTCCCTTCTGTGATAAGAGATGACAATGCAATTAAATAAATGTTATAATTTTTGCTCTTTGAGTTATTCTGTATCAGCCAAAATAGATCCTTTCCTCAGCTGTCTCTATGGTAGTGGATGTTATTGCACTTTCCCAAGGACCTTCATGCTTTTCTGATCTAAGTCACATTATTTCCACCTTTCACAGGCCAGTTTTGAAATTGCAGTCATCATTTTTATTGGCAGCAGTTAACATTTATGAAGCACTTACCGTGTGCCAGGCACTGTGCTGAGCGCTTAGCATTTACTGTCTCTTTTATCTTCCCATGAGCACTGTGAGGAGGAATTCATTGACCCGATTTTACATTTGAGGATCTTCTCTTAGCAAAGTACATAATGTGACTCCAGAGCCCCCAAGGGTCAGATATGGGACTTCATCCTCTTTCTTTGTAGTGCCAAAGCTTGTGAACCTCTATTCTACAAGTGTTCAGGATGCATAAGTAGATAACTCATTCATCAGTCCTACCAGCTGCCCTTCCATGTAATGATTGATGTAGAAGAGTCGAGTAAAGACATACAAGACTGTGTGAACAGGGTACTAGAAGTACCGAAGTTCTGAGGAGAAAACAGGACTCAGGACATAAATGTCATTCTTCTATCTTCTACAGAGTCCATCAAATACAAAGACTCTAGTGGGCTGCTGTGAGTCCCAGAATTGAAGAACAAAGGAGAAACACTTACTGGGTAGGGTAGGTTATGCCTTTAAAATCTTTTTAAGTGAAACACAAGCAAATGACTCTGTAATCACATAAACTGTTACAGTAGAAAACACACTGGTGACTAAATATGAACAAACAAAACAAAATACCATTATCATAAAGTGGAACTACTTAGAAAAACCATTAGGAACAATATATGGTAATAGTTTTTGTATTGTAGACCACAAAAGTTATGCAAAAGGAAATATAAGTATTGGGAGGGGAGAGAGAAGACTTTTTAAATAGTCTCATTTTTCTTAACAAAATGATTTTTGCAGTCTTAGTGATTATTATTGACAGATGATCAGCTACCATATTGATATAGTCTTGTAAAAGCTTTCCTGATACTTTAGAAGAGTATCGATCATCTCCAAAGCAAAATACTCTAGCAGATTCATATGATTTTACCACTTCCAGGAGTATAGTTACTACAATTAGGCTTCTTAAGTGAATTAGTATTCTAAAGTACATGCAACAAAGATAGAAGGCGCATCCTGTAAACACAAAGATAAGAAGCATTATGTGACTTTTGTAAAAGTTGAAAATAAAAATTAAAAAGTTAGAAAAATGTGAGATTAAGGGAAATGAAGAATTTTCTTCAATAGATTTCTGAAAGAGGCAGGTAGTTCACAGTGAATAAACTGCTGTAACAGAACAGCAAAAGCATCAGCACATTCTTTTCCAGATTTTCTATCAAGGATCATAGTTTCTCCACAGTAATGAATAAAATAAAATGCCTAAGGAGCAGATGCTTTCACTACTCTACCAATTTGCTGTTCCCCATGCTGAGAAAGTCTATCAGAGTATCTGATACTGCTCTGCAGGCCGACCTACATTCTGAAGTCTCGTTGGTCCCAAGTGGAGCTTTGCTATGAGCCCTAATGTTGACCTGTGGCCTTTCCTTCACAGCCTCCTTTGACAGCCAGAGCCCAATATATCTTTGTGTCTAACTGATGCCATTATTTATACCACTGATGCCCATTTCCAGATCAATGCATTCAGGTTTTTGTTTTTTTGTTTTTGTTTTGGTGGGATCACTTCATTGATCTTTCTTCCTCAACTACTTAGCATGTGCAATGCAATGGCCTTCCTTGTTTGGAATGATTAAGTTTCTTTGTGTTAAAAGTCTCTCTTTATAGAAAGTATATTGTAGTCATTTACATGTCAAGATCTAGTTACTGATACCATCTGGGTTTCTTCCTTTTGCTCCTGAGGAATTCATATGGTGCAGGGCATCTCTCATCTGGGTTTATTTCAATGTGTGTCAATTTCATACTCACTTAGATATTGTATGATGCTCATCATTTAGAACTAAATTTCTTGATATTGACTTGTTCTGTATTTCTTTCCTTCCTCTCTTCCTCCCTCCTCCATATCTTCCCTCCTTATTTCTTCCTCTTTTCCTCTTAATCCCTTTCTTCCTTCTGTACTTCCTCCAATGTTCTAGAAAGCAAGATAGCCTCATCTGTGAGATTTTTTTCTGACTGCTTCATTCTCTCACACTCATCATTTTCCCCACATGTCATTGTGAGAAGAAAGGACTTCCTTCTCTTCACCCAAAACATCACTCACTATAGGTTTTTTTTTTCAGACTGGGATTTAGATTTCTTATATATAAAATTATTCATAATACTGAAAATGCCACATGTAATAAGTAAACATCATACAGACATTTTGTGAAAAAAATTCAAAATATTACTGTTAATACCCTTAACTAGATCTTTAAAATGCATTGTTTTCTTTCCTAGATTTGTTTCTTCAACCATCCTTCCTTCTCTTGTTGTTTATGCAGTTTACCTGTCTTCCATTTTAAATTTTATAGTTAATTTTAAAAAGAATTATGTATCAGTCAGAATCCTCTGTTTTGTCTTTAATTTATTTTTTGCTATCTTATATAGATGCTATAACATATGTATATATGTACACACACACACACACACACACACACACACACATATATATATATATATATATATATATATATATATATACATTGTCTCAATGAATCATGATGATATTTTCATAAACATTTTATTTTTAATAACACATAAACTCATCTGAAGTTTGTTTTGTTGAATTTTATTTGTTGACTATTTTAACATTATATCTATATATCACATGTAGATATAAGCATGTTTATTATTATTTCTTGACAATTTTATACATGCATAATTTATGCTATAATTATTAAAATACATACCCAAATTTCTGTAATACACTTGTTACCTTCCTCTACCTGCTTTTTCTTTCTTTCTTTTATTGGATATTTTGCATATTTACATCACAAATGTTATTCCCTTTCCTGGATTCCCCTCTAGAAGCCACCTCTGCCATCCCTCCTCCCTCTGTTTTTATAAGGATGTTCCCCTCCCAACCACCTGTTCCCACCTCACTGCCGTGGAATTCTCCTACACTTGAGAATCGGAATCGAGCCTTCACAGGACCAAGGGCTTTTTCTCCTGTTGATGCCAGACAATGCCATCCTCTGCTCCATATGCGACTGGAGCCATGGGTTCCTTTGTGAGTACTCTTTGGTTGGTGGGTTAGTCCCTGGGAGCTCTGCGGTTCTGTTTGGTTCATACTGTTGTTCTTACTATAGGATTGCAAATCACTTTAGCTCCTTCAGTCCTTTCTCTAAGTCCTCCATTGAGGTCCCTGTGCTAAGTCCAATGGTTGGCTGCAAGCATCCACTTCTGTATTTGTCAGGCACTGGCAGAGCCTGTCAGGAGACAGTTATAGCAGGCTCCTGTCAGCAAACACTTCTTGGCATCTGCAATAGTGTCTGGGTTTGGTGTCTGTATATGGGATAGATCCCCAGGTGGGGTAGTCTCTGGTTGCCTTTCCTTTAGTTACTGCTCCTCACTTTGTACCTGTATTTCCTTTAGACAGGAGCCCTCTGGGTTAAAAATCTGGAGATGAGCGGGTGACCCGATCCCCCAACCAGGAGCGTTGCCTAACCTCGCGATATGGGCATATGGTCTCTACAGGTCCTCCTTCCCCTTTGTTGGACATTTCAGCTAAACTCATCCCTGTAGGATCCTGGGAGCCTCTTGATTTCCTGGCATCTGGGACATGCTGGAGGCTACTCCCAGTTCCCCATCTCCCATTGGAATACATCTCTGTTCAAATTCCTGACCCTCTTCTATATATCATCCCTGTCTCTTCGCATACCTGTTCCAGCTCCCTTTTTCAACCTTGCCGCTCCTCCCTTCCTCCCAAGTCCCTCTCACCCTCTCCCTCCCTTGAGTACTTTGCCCCCCCTTCTAAGAAGGACTGAAGCATCCACGTTTTTGTCTTCCTTCTTCATGAGCTTCATATCGTCTGGGAATTGTATCTTGGGTATTCCAAGATTTTGGGCTAATATTCCCTTATCAGTGAGTGTACACCATGTGTGTTCTTTTGTGACTGGGTTACCTCACTCAGGATGATATTTTCTAATTCTGTCCATTTTCTTCAGAATTTCCTGAATTCGCTGTTTTTAATAGCTGAGTAGTACTCCATGGTTTAAATGGATCACATTTTCTGTATCTATTCCTCTGTTGAGTTCTCTCCAGCTTCTGGCTATTATATATAAGGCTGCTATGAACACAGTGGAGTATGTGTCCTTCTTATATGTTGGAGCATCTTCTGGGTATATGCCCAGGAGTGGTATATCTGGGTCCTCAGGTAATGCTATGTCCACTTTTCTTAGGAATTGCCAGACTGATTTCCAGAGTGGTTGTATCAGACTCCAATTCCACCAACAGTGGAAGAGTATTCCTCTTTCTTCACATCCTCAACAGCATCTGCTATCACCTGAGGTTTTGATCTTAGCCATTCTGACTGGTGTGAGGTGGAATCTCAGGGTTGTTTTGATTTGCATTTCCCTGATGACTAGGGATGCTGAACATTTCTTTAGGTGCTTCTCAGCCATTCAAATATCCTCAGTTGAGAATTCTTTGTTTAGCCTTGTACCCCACTTTTAAATAGGATTATTTGGTTGTCTGGAGTCTAATTTCTTGAGTTCTTTTTATATATTGGATATTAGCCCTCTATTGGATATGGTATTGGTAAAGATCTTTTCCTAGTATGTTGGTTGCCATTTTGTCCTATTGACAGTGTCCTTTGACTTACAAAAGCTTTGCAATTTTATGAGGTCCCATTTGTCAATTCTTGATCTTAGAGCATACACCATTGGTGTTCTGTTCAGGAACTTTTCTCCTGTGCCCAAGTATTTGGGGCCCTTCTCCACTTTGTCTTCTATTAATTTCAGTGTGTCTGGTTTTATCTGAAGGTCCTTTATCCACTTGGACTTGAGCTTTGTATAAGGAGATAAGAATAGATCGATTTGCATTCTTTTACATTCTGACCTCCAGTTGAACCAGCAACATTTGTTGAAAATTCTGTCCTTTTCCACTGAATGGTTTTAGCTCGTTTGTCAAAGATTAAGTGATCATACGTGTGTGGGTTCATTTCTGGGTCTTCAGTTCTATTCCATTGATCTTCCTGCCTGTCTCTGTACCAATATCATGCAGTTTTTATCACTATTGCTCTGTAGTACAGCTTTAAATCAAGGATGGTGATTCCCCTAGAAGTTCTTTTGTTGTTGAGAATAGTTTTTGCTATTCTGGATTTTTTGTTTTTTCCAAATGAATTTGCAAATTGATCTTTCTATCTATTGGGTGCTTCTTGGCCATTCAATATTCCTTAGTTGAGAATTCTTTGTTTAACTCTGTACCCCATTTTTAATAGGGTTATTTAGTTGTCTGAAGTCTAATTTCTTGAGTTCTTTGTATATATTGGATATTAGCCCTCTACCAGATGTAGGATTGGTAAAGACCTTTTCCCAGTCTGTTGGTTGCCATTTAATTCCACCCGTTTTCTTATACTCTCCAATCCAGGAGTATCTATGATTGCATTTAACAAGTTTTTAATCTCCACCTAGTTATGATAATGCTCAGCCTTAAAACAAGTCTTGAATTCTCCTGTCTGATGCTGAAGTCAAAGTCAGCTTGACTTCCTCATGTTCTATGATGTGCATAGGTGTTGCCTTCAGGATTTTGGTCTTGCTCTCAATTTGTGGAGAACAATATCTTGGGTTGTTTAAGGATTCCCATGGATGCCTTTTTCCAGTACCTCAATTAGATGTTACCCAATCCTGGTACTAGAAGCTTCATGTGGTCAGTTGGGGTTCTATCTTTGCAATTATTTGGTGATTCATGTATATAATTGTGTTATGTGTGTGTGTGTGTGTGTAATCATACACACACACACACATATATATATGTATTGCTTCTTTTGTATGGTTTTACATACTATCCCTCAAATAAACTTTATCGATAG
The DNA here is from genome assembly GCA_021653895.1 of Mastomys natalensis. Classification (NCBI taxonomy): domain Eukaryota; kingdom Metazoa; phylum Chordata; class Mammalia; order Rodentia; family Muridae; genus Mastomys; species Mastomys natalensis. Next base: position 1,987,163 of record JAJTUV010000125.1, on the reverse strand, counting down.
CTGTCTCTCCATATATTTTTTCTCTCATTTCCTTCTTCTGCTCCTCCACACTTGATCCTCTCATTCTCTGCTTCCGTTCTGGTATTTCCAGTACATCAATACCTTTCTGTTATATTACATTTTCCTAGGGATACTTACCTGCCTCCCCCATTGCTACTCACTCTATTTCTAATCTCTGTGGTTCTATAGATTGCAGCATGGTTATATGTGACACCATAGCTCATATCCACATAAAAATGAATACATTTAATATTTGTCTTCTTGTGTCTTAATTACTTCATTCACAATTATTTTTTTCTTGATGAATAAGAATGTTGAATATCTCCTTAAGTGTTTTTCAACCATTTGTGTTTCTTCTTTTGAGAATTCTATTTAAATCTGAGCTGCATTTTTAATTGAGTTATTTGTTTTCTTAGTATCTATTTTTGAGTTCTTTATATATTTTGCATATTAGCCACTAGAGCTGTGTAGTTGGTAAAAACCTTTCCCTATTCTGTAGGTTGCTGCTTTGTCCAAATGATAGTGTCCTTTGCCTTTCAGTTTTATGAGTCTCATGTATTAATTGTTGATCCTAATGCCTCTGCTAATAGTGTTACATTCAGAAAATATTTTCCTGTGCCAAGAGTTAAAGACTATGTCTCACCTTACCTTCTATAAGGTTCAGTGTACCTCACTTTCTGTTGAGGTCTTTGATCCATTTGGTTTTGAATTTTGTACAAGGTGATAAATATGGGTTGATTTGCTTTCTTCTACATGCAACTATCCAGTTTGACCAACACCATTTATTAATCCACTATATATTCTTGGTTATTTTTTATCAGAATCATGTGTCCATAGGTGTATGTATTTGTGTCTGGATTTTCAATAACTCTGCACAATTCCTAATGTAAAATATAAACCTCAAACTACTTACACACTCTTTAATGTAAGATGGTATCTTTCCTGCAAAATATGCTAGTGTAATGGAGGTACAAATTTTGTGTTGATAAATAATATCTGATTGAACTAAAGGCCTACTACACAAGATGGGACTTCTGCCTGAAACTGCTTAGCTGACCTATAATATGAAACTTGATACTCCTGTGACCCTAGGGTAAAACTAAATACCACTGTTCTGTATAAAACAATAAGAAGACTCCTAGTGACGTTCTGCTTTGCACAATGATCAATGCCTTGCTCAGCCATCATCAGAAAATCAGAGAGGCTTCCTCCTGCAGTACATGAAAACCAATATAGAGTTCCACAACGAGATATTATTCAGAGAGTAAGAGCTTTGTAACACTCAGATCTAAATGGGCTATCTCCATCAAATCCCTTAGGAAAGTTTCATAAGATGCTATAGTAGAAGAGACAAAAAGAGTACAAGAGCCAGAGGAGATGGAGGACACCAAGAAAACAAGCCTCCCCATTTATCAACATGGTAGGTATACATATGAACTCACAGAGACGACACCATACACCTGCCTGGATGAGTTGAAATCCTAGAGCTGAAAGAAACAGACACATGCTCCAATTGCTAACCTCCAAACAATTTCCAATCGACAACCCATTGTAAATGAACATGTAATTTTCTCCAAGGGTGTCACATTGGGGAAACTAACTACTCCTAAGAGTAGGCTGTATACCTACATGTAGATGGCATGTCAACAGGCAACAGAAAATAAACTTAATGTTATTTTTGGAATGTCCTTGTCTCATAATGCTGAGTCAGGGTTTTTAAAAATTATCTTATATTTTATTTTGACTTTATTATATCTTATTATATTTTATTTGTTTGCAATCTTCTTACCTATATATTGATTGTGGCTTCCAGTTCAGTAGTTTTATGATATTCGTGAGTGTACAAACGAGTATGTCTCAGTTTCTATATCAGTTTCTTGTGTATTTTCTTGGATTATTTCTTTCTGTTTGTTTTGTCCAATTCCAATGTGTTACTTTTGTTTTGGGTTATATTTTATTTTATTATATTTTACTATTGTGCTTTAAATGACTGTTTTCGAATCAGAAGCAGAAAGAGGAGAATCCAGATGGGAGGGCAGGTGGAGAATATCTGGTAGGAACGGGGGGTGGGGAGGAAATATAGTCAGGATATATTATGTGAGAGAAGTAGTTTGAAAACAATGGAAAAATACATGTCAAAATTGTACATAACACCTTTGAGACATACAGATCTGACATAGAGACCATGTCCATATGAGAAATGGTATAAATAATATCAAGTTTTCAAAGTTTGTTTAAAGGCATGAAAATCTCTATCAAAGTCAACTGTTATAGGATACTCTATAAAGAAAACTAGCACTTTCAATGTTAAAAAAAAATCAACTGTCATTATATTTCAGAACAGAGAAGGTTGATGAAATTATAAGTCACCAATGATAATTTGTTGTAGGGATCCTATTTTCAGAGCAGCAAAAATAAATAGGGAAAATCAATGGATTCAAAACTCTCAGTAAACATTACTTTCAACCTATAATGAAATACTCAACCAAACTACCAATTGAACAAGAGAAGAAAGGACAGGTCCTTCTCAGAGACTCATGATTTTTCCAGGAATATGTAGCCACTGTGACAGAAACAATTGGTATATAATATCTTGGAAAGAATAAAACAGTGTCTGAGCACATCTGAGAGTATCACATAGTATAGCAGAAATGCAGTAGAGAATATGTAGTCCCAATGTCAGCAAGAAAATACAAAGACAATTTGGTAAAGTCATCATGTAATAAAGGAAAAATAACTGCACAGTTTTGAGCACTTACAAATGTATAGGATTAGTGATTTTAGATAGAGCAAAAGATAGTAGGAAAGAAAAACACAATACTGCTACAAGAGAAAAAATAGATGCAACAATGTCATGAAAAATATTTATATAATTATATATTATAATAAATAGTAAAGAATTGCTTATATGTGCTGTGGTCCCTGTATCAGATCTGCAAGTCTCACAATTGTTGTTTACAAAGATTTCATAAATATTATGTTAGCTAATAAAGTGACTTACTGTTTTTTAAGATAAGTGGAACACAAGATTGAAATGTTTATAAAAATAATGCCTAACATTCACAAAAGGTACACAGTATAATAACATGCATAGCAATGTGAGGTTATTGCTAGAAAAAAAAAGAGAGAAAATAAAAACTAATACTGGTGGTTTTTTAAGCAGGGGACTTTCACATGTATAACTTAGTATTTTAGTTTGTATACGCCTTTTAGATAAATGTTAAAAACCTATTATTCCTCTAGATGGGAAAACCCCATGGTCTAATTCACTTATTATCCCTTGAAGTCAACCACCAAGCAGAGGAAGTGATGTACTTCCATCTTCTCAATTTTCCCCAGAAAACTGCATAGTTGCTACTATTTTAGGTGCACAGGAAGAAGTCCCTGTTTGTACATGAATCCTTTAGGCCATCAGGCTTGATTTTCTCGCTGACTAGAGAAAAGAGTCTATCTTAACAATAGTTGCTTTGTTTATCTCTGCAAAGTATCTCAGTGCATTACAGTCTCCCTATCACTAGATTAAGACCCATGCTTTGAACTTCCCCCAGTCCCAGGTGTCCTTCTCTGGTTTCTTTGGAAGCAGCTTTCTATTTATCACTGCATTCCAAGTGCCAATACCTTGTCTGATATTCGATGTAGGATCAATAGTCCTTGATCCACATGTGCTAATTAGTTTATGGGTTTACAGCTTAGAGAATGGACTTGTGTAACTGACATTGCAGAAAAATTCAAAGAACCAAAGTCATAGTTGTCACCCAGGACCCCCTCTCCACCTATTTGTTCTTAGGAAAGTTTGTTAAACTCTCTGAGTTTGTTTGTTTGTTTTGGTTTTTATTGTTTTTTTGTTGTTGTTGTTGTTGTTTGTTTGTTTGTTTCACATCCAGTGCTAATCATTCTATGGAGGCTAAAACAAGATGGCAGTATTGAGTAAGAGAAGTCATCACATGCATATTGTTACAGATTATTTTTCCAGTTGATGGTAAGGGCATCCAGCTACAAATCCTATCCCCACAAATAAGCTATCAAATCCAGTACAATATTTCCCATTATAAACATGGCATTTAGTTAATGAGGAGGCTTTAATAAAGTGAAAGGACAGAGGCTAAATAAGGCCAACCAGAACACTAAAATGAGTTTAAACAATGTTACAATATATAGAGACTAACATGGGTTTACAGCTCCTCGACCTGCTTATATGTAGAATATACACTGTGCTCTTTGGAGTTTGTTGACATAACATCAGAGAGAGTGGTAGATCTATCTAATGGAAGCAGAAGAATCCTGCTCACAAACAGCTCCCACTGCAGGCCAACAATGCTAATAACAGGTATATATGTATATGTACAGCTCTCTCTCCTGCCTCCTCTTTAACCGCCCCCCTCTTTGTGTCCTATAAACAAACTCAACCAACAACATTCTTCCCAACAAGTTTGCCACTGACCTCTCCTCACCATTGGAAAGCAAGCATTGAAAATATTTAAATACTGGGAGAGGGATGGGATCTGGGGCAAACCAATATTCTCCATTAAAGTCTGAGACTTAAAGATCCATTTATCAAAACCTTTGGTGTGTGCCCAAGTCTTCCAGAATTAATGCATGCATGCATATGAAAATCAATGTTTCCTGCCCATATAAACACCGCAGCTCCAAATCAATCTCTCAAAGCCGAAGAGGGTTAAATATTTAAACAAGCTATGTATGGAAATACATTTTTAATGTCGTGAAGTCATTCTGATGAAAGATTACTCAGGAGCCTTCATTACTGAGTGTTGAGAGTAATGTGGTATTATGGGAACAGATGGCCCAGCTGTCTGTGGGCTCTGCCCCCTCAGGATAGATTCAAATACTACTCCTAGAGTCAGCTGTTAGTAGCCAGTGGCTTGAATGGATGGCTGCCCACATGCCACACATCTCTACATGACAGTCACAGTAGCTGGTATCTCAGGGAAAACTTCCTTAAGGACTCAAATGCTGCTTTGGTTTGATTTGATTTCTTTGAAAGTACTCCAAGTGTCAGCAGCTTGTTCCAAATGGAAACTGTCATTCAGGAATCCAGCATGAATATGTTGAACATTCTGGAGCTTGTGTCCTGATGGGCAAATACCTCTAGGTTTCAGTCATTGACTTCTACACAGTGTGCATAAAGACCATTCCTACTCAGTCACCTGGTCTAAATAATGAGAAGGACAGTAACATTAGGACCACAGCCACATCACTGTGCCTCATATTTATCATTCCTGTGTGGCCTTAGTACATTTGTCTCACTGCTGATCCTAAGTGTTTTTATCAATAATTTCTGCTGTTCAATTCTTTAACATATTTTATTTTTTTTAAATTATAATACAGTTACAGTGTATCTCCCTCCATTTCCTTCCTTCTAAATCGATTCCATATACTCTCCATTTCATCTTTCAAATGTATTCTTCCTTTCCTTTTTTCCATATGTGACAATATTTTTAAAAACTAGTCTTCTGCAGTCACCTTTTGAGTGACCACAGAAGAGAATTAGGCAGAGAACTTCAGTCAGAGGAACAAGGCCAGGGTTTGCTCGTCTGACCTGAGCAGGGATAGTTTCTAATATGTTTTCAAATTCCTTTTTTTTCTGGCATCTCAGTTTCTTTTCCTCCAAAATCGATTAATGTTTTGTATTCATCTACCTCTATTGACAGCCTTGAAGAACCAATCAACCAGTCAAAACTAACTGTTGATAATGTGAAATGACTCCATTGTGAGAAGAAGAGTAAGCAGAGCAGGCTCTGTCAATGAGAAAGTGGGTCATGGATGGCTTGGAATACTTCAGAGCACGTGGGAGGCTTCTAAGACCAATTCTGTTTGCAGTTCTACCCACCTACTCTATTATTGCTTCCAAATCACACTGCAGAAATGCCTCTCTTGTTAAAAGTATTCATTGAGACCACATTTGTTTGTGTGCCATCAGGGACCAACCAAGAGCCATGTGACACTTCTAAGCCAAGCTTATAAGTGGTGGTCAGCCTTTGTGGTCTTCCATTTGAATAATGAACAAAATTAAAACGAAATGTCAATACAAGCCAAGATGACTACAATCTTCAATATCAGCCCGATTAGTTTTGAAGACTTTTCTAACATTAAGTTGCTGCTATTAGTAAAAGTTACTCAAGACATGACAACATTCTCGGCCTGTAAGGGAACAACACCATGATACACTCTTTCAAGTAGCTGTTTTTTTTTTTTTTTTAGTTCAGAAGAACATAAAAACAAAAAAGTTGTAGAGGAATTTAAAAGGAAAAAAAATACTTGGCAGCCTTTGCATGCTTCCTCCTGTTACAAGCTCACTAATTCGACAAAGATCAAATCATCAACTATAGGAGGAATTGCTGCCAGATTGCCTTTTAAGTCACACACTGACGTTGCCATTGTCATTAGGCCGGTGCTGTCATTCTTCCCTCTGGTTTAGTAGCTGTGGCTGTGTGTGTGTGTGTGTGTGTGTGTATGTGGTGCAGCAAGTCAGGCAGGTGCCAAGCCCTGCAGCCTTGCACTTGCTTGGCATGTTGAGGTCTCTATGATTCATTATATTTTTTTCCACTACAGACTAACTAATTCTACATTTTGGTTATTAATCTCGTTTCTAACCATGAGGCACCATATCTCAACCTAAAACATGTAATATTGTATCCCAATTGTCAATGTCCCCAACTCATCTTGATCCTTTGTAGCTAAATTGTTGAGCTGACTTTGTATTTTAATTATAGAAACATGTGTATTCTAAAAATTACAATAGTTAAGGATCATGCATGACTTTGCTTTCATAGGACAGGAAGCCATGTAAGCCTTTTTCAGTAATCGGCATAATGTCCCTTTGCTCTACTTTTTCCCCTAAGTTCCACCTACCTTGCTTGCCCTTGTGCCCCTTTGTGATATTTGATTTTTATCTACCGTCTTTGCTCTGGAATAAACTTCATAAGCTCTGTTGTTTCCATAAACTATCCTTAACCAAACAGCTTGGATGTTTCCTTTTCTTTCATTTAGTGTATTATCAGAAGCTCGAGAAACATTCTGTTCGCCATTCTAGTGATTGAATGCAGAAATGCACTGAAATGGTTAAAATAGCATGCTGTATTGTTCACAAAGATGAACTACCTCCCTCCATGTAACCAAAGTTATGTGACTTTGAGGAAAAGATTAACCTCTCTCATCTATCTTGGGAATAATATCTCCTCTACCAATTGCTAAGAGAGTAATATAGTAACATGTATGAAAATCCTTCGCAAATTACAAAGTGCTGCACAAACATAAGGCAATGTTTTTATTATGCCTACTTCCAATTGTATTAGCCCTCAATCATTTGTCCTACTGTATAAAGATCAAGATATTTTTTGTTGGTTTTAGTAGAATGATTTGCACATAAAGATTGAATTGATTGATTCATTTTTACCTTCAGATTTATGACCCGAAGTCTAATAATATTTCAAAATCTTGGCAGGCCATGACTGAAATGTTGAGTTACCTTTCTCCTTGGTTCCTGCAAGTTCAAATAGAGCTGGTTCCTTTCTGTATGAGACTGTGGTCACTCAAACATGGAAGCTGGGGGAGGCCAGAGTTAGGGCGGTCTTTGCCATAAAATTTCATTACATTTTCTTCATAACTTTCCAGTTTGGAAAAGTCACCTTGGCCAGCTGTTCTTCACCAAGATTTTATTAGGTTTAACTGATTTAAAAGTTTGCTGGTCTCGGTATATTATAACTTTCAGCAAAAATGTCTTCAGAAAGAAACAAGGAAACAGAAAGTGGGTAATAAACTTTTGATGCAGTTTCATCTTTACAAAGTTTATTCAAATGTATTATTCTATGTAATCTTTTAGTGTCCTAAAATCAAAATATATTTTAAACTAAACATGCATGAAAGCTCAAGGTATCTAATTTTAAAATGTGATTTTTCTCTGCATGGCAACAATAGTTGCCTCTCTAATATATTTTCCAAACATCATTATGAGATCAACATTTCATTTAGTGTTTCCAAATTACCTCATCCTATGATAAAGGGCTGAACTGGCTAACTCAACATCTGATTGAGAAAATTAAAGATAAAAATGTGTCTGTGCCCTAAAGTTTCAGAGGAAATTGCTGTCAGATTTAGAGACAGAACCAGGAGTGATGCTATGCTCAAGAAACAGTCACAAGAAGAAAAAAAAATAGATTATCTATGGAAAACACACATTACTCTATACATGTGCATATCCATTGTAACAAGGAAGATGGATGGTTATTTTAAATACAAAATCACAGAAAAATGTCCACACATTTTCTTTTCCTTCCTTTCTTTTTTATTTATTTTAAAAACATATTTATTTACTATTAGTGTGAGTGTATACTCGAGCACATTCTTACTATGGTACTGTATGTATGAATGTTAGAGGAAAACTTTCATGACGCTGACTCTCTCCCGCACCATGTGGGTTGTAGAAATTGAATTCCAGTAGCCAGGCCTATGTGTCTAGTGCTTTTGTAAACTAAGTCTTTTGACGATTTTCATCTCTCTTTTCTTGACACTCCCTACATCTAGGGTACTGGAGAAAAGGTAGAACAAGAGGAACTTTCAGTGATAGAACAGGTAAAAACACTGGCATTGTGAGAAGGTGGAGGTAACCAAAGAGAAAAGAGCCACATTTTTTTCTCTTTCTAGGAACAATAATTGAAAGAACGTGAAGGATCCACAGGCTTCTTTGTGTTCTGGACCCTTTGCCTAGGGCCTGGTGCCGCTCATAGTAGACTAAGTCTCTACAAATCAGTTAACTATATCAGTCTCCTACAGATATGTTTACAGGCCAGACCAAATAATCCCTCAGTGAGATTCTAGTCCCATTTTATTCAAGGTTGAATCAGCTTGAGAAAGCTAACTATCAAAGCCAACAATGATGCAAGAAGGGAAACAGAAAGGGAGTGCACAAAGAATCATCAATGTGGAAAGTCAGAACAATAGAAGTCAATTGAGAATTCATCAATGAGGAACAGCAATGTGGAATTTCAGAATATAGAAGTCTATGAGGATTTGAAGATGCTATGGACAACTTCAAAATCTCTCCTTATTTAACCTGATGAAAAAGAACAGAAGAACAAGAATCAAATTTCTTCAATATCATTTTAATATTTACTGTCTGTTCATTTTGCTTTGCCTGCTTCTGCTGTGGTTTATATTATTATGCACTTTTAAATACCTGCATAAATATGTAAAAGTCATGGATAACATATACCATCTCTTCCAAATGACTGGATCAACACTGTGTAAGCCAGGACTTCATGAACTAGACAGACTGGTGTCCTTGTTTGAGCATCCATAAGCTATAAAAAAATTAGTGAGCAATCCACAGGTTTAAAAGATTTGTCAGGATACAGCAGTATAGCCATAATATATCTCATTCTGTTGGACCAAGGACACCACACCAAATGAAAGAGAATATCTGGACACCTATGAATGCAGACTATTGAACCTGTCAATAAGAATAATGCAAAGGATTTCAGTCTTAGCATGCTGGGTTATTCCTAAGAGCCATCAGAACTTAGATTGTATCTGGAGGTATGTTTTGTTACATTCTGTTGCTATATCTGTTTCCATTTGCTCTCTGGAGACTCCTGCACATTCCTTTGTATTCAGAGTGTCATAAAAAACAAACAAACAACAAAACAAATCCAAAACCAGCAACAACAATAACAACAACAACAAAAACAAAAGCAAAATGAAACAAAACAAAAAAGAGTAGTAAGTAACATTAAAACAGGAGCTTGAATTTACCTATTCTGGATTTACAAGAACTTGAAAAGAATCTGCTGGCAAGAACATAATGAGTAGTTGATTAAAAGACACGTGTTCATGAATTCAGAAGAATTTGAAATCCCTACCAATCTACAGTTTTTAAACAGCAAGATGATTCACACACTACAGGAGCTAAAAATCTCAAGAGGAGAGAGCACAATGTCCAGTTTGCTGTGGAGTCTTCACTTACTCATGCTAGATTGTATACACCTACCTGTACCTTGTCTTCGAGGTATTTTTAAATATGATATTGACAGCAATCTGATTTGCATTTAATCTATGCACTGCAGGAAATGATGATCAAATGTAAGTTTATGGTGATAGTAGTACCAGAGATAAGGAAGATATAGGAAGAAAAGACACCTAATATTCATCAACGAGGCCGAACTTGTATGTCTTCTTGTCTGTGGAACAGACTCACTTTAGAATAAGTGAAAGTTTTTCAGGTGTGGATAAGGTGTCCACATTATTATCATATAAATATGATAGTATTTTATTTCATTAAAATGAAAGCTCAATTTAATTTGGAGCTTTAATTTGACCCGTGCTGTTAGTAGAACTCAGGGCGACAGATGTAGGTACCAAAGTCTTTTAGTGACAGTACAGTGAAAACCTGGTGGTGCTGAACCTATTTGGGATTATCTTATATCCAGTAGCAATTAAATAAGTGTCTATGGAAGTCAACAGAGATAACTTTGAGAAAAATGAGAAAGAGAGATTCACTTACTATTCATGAAAAGAAAAATGTGTTAATAGAGTTACATAAGTCCCATAGCAAACTGATGACAGTCTTGGACACCATACAGAAAAGCAGTAACTAGAGAAATGAAGAAAAACTGGGTATCCTAGCATAAGAAGTTAAATAGATACCAGCTACCCTCAACCTTCACCTTGAGTTCAGGCTCAGCTATTTTAAGAAAGGAGGAAAAGAATCTTCTACTTATTGATTGCCTACTATGTGCCAAGACTTGTCTTGGACACTTTCAAACATTTAATTCTCCCAAGAGCTGTCAAATGGGATATTGGTATCATCCAATTATAGACAGGAAAACTGAAGCTCACGGAGCTTAAATGGTTCACTAAAGGTCATTCAGCTGACAGTTGCAGAGATAGACTTCTGCCTCTGTGCCACTGTTTCCAATGCTAGTGTACTTCTGCTTCCTTGCTGCATCCACCTTGGCCCACAGACTGTCATCAAAATGGTGATCCAAATGGCTGCCTCAGTCTCAGAGCACAGTTTTCATGTCACTTTGCTGTTCTAGGAAGGAGCAGGGACATCATGCTAAGGAGTGTACAGAAAAAGTTTTGAGCAGAACAGAGAAAACAGGGCTGGAGGCTTGGCCTTAAGAGTGTGGGCTGGAAGATGCAGAAAGTTGACTAGTTAAATGCAACATTCTGGGAAGTCAGGTAGGCAGGTAGATATCAAAGATGTAAAGAGGTTTCAGATACTTAGTGGTATCAAGGCAAAATGATGGATCTCTTGTAAAGAAGACACAAAAGCAAGAAAGAGACCCAGGGTGGGCATGCTCCATTTTCCTGTTTAGTTCGAACAGCTCTGAATCTGAGGTTAAAAGAAAAGAATATCAGACAGAATTGGGAAGTGCTGTTCAGTATGGAGTTGAAGAAAAGCGTAGAAATTGTATTATTTTACACAGTTCTATCATAGAATTTTCATACAGACCAGTGTGTAATACTTTGCCTGACTCCAGAAATGGGACTACACATCTTTTATAGTGCAGATAGGTCATTTCTTTATGCATAAAAACTTCTAGAAATAATGTAACTTTATTACTTCCAGCCTTTGTGTGTTTTATTCTCCCTTCTACTATGACCTGGTATTCTTCTAGGAACTATGCTCTTATTATAATGTCTAGGAGGAACTAATGTGGGGGCATTTCCAGAGAGGAATAAGAGATGTTTCCTGGAGGAACTAGCTTTTCATAATTGCCATCTATTTGAATGCTCTTTTGGCAAGAAGCAATGGATGAAATAAGGCACCTTATATCTTGTAACCTCCCCAAACCTGTCTAGCAAGCAGATATTTGATCTACACACTGTCCTTAGAACAATGAGTATTTGTTTTTTTCTCTCTTTTTCTCTTTTTTCTCTTTCTTTCTCTCTCTCTCTCTCTCTCTCTCTCTCTCTCTCTCTCTCTCCTCTCTCTCTCTCTCTTTCTTTCTTTCTTTTTTTCTTCCTTTCTTAAGTAGGTGTATCCTGGAGCCATTTTTCTCAGAATGACATTGACATATGTCCTCCAAAATAAATTAGCGACCCCTCCTCTGCTGATGTTTTGGCATAAACAAGAAGTTCATATGCCAGTGTGTGGATTAATTCCTACACCCATTCTTCAGGGAAAGATCAAGTTTATCAATGTGAGTTAATGCCACAGTCATAGGGAGGCAGGAAGATCCTCTTTTCTTTTAATGCACGTTTTCAAGATTATATTTTGACTTTACATAGTAGATTGCAGAGATGGTAACAAAGAAGTGTTAGAAAGATGGAAGTTGGGTAAGGCAGAAAAAAAGGTTCTAATTCACAAAAAGGAGAAATATGAACCATGCATTGCTTACCCTTCTCCCAAGTCTGCATTCTCTGAGCCAGGTGTTTTCACAGCATCTTCAGATGCAGTTCCAAATCTTTGAGTGCTTTGTCAGAACAATTCAAAAAGTCACTCCTGACCTGAAGTGGGAGGTCCTGGTAAAAAGAAGATGTACAAATATGTTTTTGTTGATAAAATTGTCCTCAGCCTAGATGTGTAAAAATCAAAATCAATAAGTAAATAAATTTTATATTAGGACCTGTGACATTCCAAAAATATTTTATTATTCATATGCAAGTATCATATCTGGAAAACTTTAGGTCAGGTTGAAAGCATTTCTAATGAAGGATATTCAATGTGTGATTCAGGCTCTATTTGAAATTTCTATACTAGAAGTTAAAATGGGAATTAAACATATCCTGGTCTCTTCCATCGTGTTCCCTGGAAAGAGTTGTGATTCCTTTAAAATTCCATTTTAATTATCCAAGTAATTCAACTAGCAAAGTATGGAGAAAATTTCCTGATATAAGTAGTGAGGTAATAAAAAAGAATTGACTTATATAAGGTCTATATATTCAGGAAGTGTTGATAGAATAATTCAATGTGTCAGATTCTCTGATGGAACCTACTTGACTAAGAGCTCACATTTAGAATGTATCTCTGCCTAGATGACATAATTCTGATCAGGAAGGGCTGCTTTGCTTAAACAAATAGAATTATTTGTAATAATATATAGTCAGTGTACCCATTTATCTACATGATAATTCATAATAACGGTATTTGTAATAACACGTAGAAGGTATGCCCATTCATCTATTTGTTTCAGTCTATAAAAGGTTTACCATTCTTCTCTGTTTTAATATGTTCACTTATTTACCTACTGTGGTAAGGTCTGGGCATACAATAATAAACTTGAAGAAGAGCTTTTCTTTATGAAGCATTTAAGTTCAGAAGCCTAGCTTGCTTGTTTGCTTTCTTGTTTGCTTTCCTGTTTGCTTCTTTCTTTCTTTCCTTTCTTTCTTTCTTTCTTTCTTTCTTTCTTTCTTTCTTTTTTCTTCTCTCTCTCTCTCTCTCTCTCTCTCTCTCTCTCTCTCTTTCTTTTCTCTTTCTTTTCTTTTTTCATTCATTTTCTTCCTTCCTTCCTCCCTTCTCTTTCTCTGTCTCTCCCTCATTTCTTTTTTTCTTTTTGTTAGGGTCAATAATGGTGGACACACTTGCCCAAAATAATGAAAACAAGGCTTCTATTTTATGTTAGAGTTAATGTGGAGTCAATGTGTCTCTGAACTAAACAATTAACACAGTCTCTAAATCAGTTATCACCTTGAATTCACATTTCGGCCATGAGTTTTTGTATATTGAATCAGTGTTAGATTTTTAAAGACTGCATTTTATGATATGCAAAATGTCAGCCTCACATGGCTAGGTAAATTACATAAAATGTATGTTGGTTTGTGCATACCTGTTATTTAGATACTTGAGAGGCTGAGATGAAAGTATTGTGGCTGAGTTCAAGGCTAGCTGGGGTTTTGAAGTGAATCAGGGGTTATAGGTAAAGAGGGAGCCATAGTAGTAATTGATATATACTAAAGACTTTCACAAGATTATGACAGATAGAATTTCAGCATGTAAGGAGAGGGACTCAAGAAATTTCACCCTTAATGAGGATAAATTAACAGTTGATGGATGCTGAAGGAGGAAGAGCCAAAACATTGAAGAACATTTCAGTGATGTGGTCCTTTGTAAGTTGCCCATACTTTAGTGGATGGCCCTATGTTCAATCACATACTGGTGGCACTAAATGAACCCAGTGGCTTAATTTTAAAAGTAGCTCATTAAATAAGAAGTGTGAGGTGGTAGGAAGGCATAGCACAGGAGGCATTGGAAGGGACAGAGTGGAATACAGATTTGATCAAACTGCATTTATATATTATGAAATTCTCAAAGAAGAAATAAAAATACATGTTTATAATAAAGTCCCAAGGTATACACACAATTAATTATAATTAAATAAAGTATTAAATATTAAGTAAACACAATGAATATATTCAATGTATATGAAAGTAACATGTAAATTTTGCAGATTTACTACTGAATGTATTTGAATTGTACACAGCTCTGTGGAGCTAATAGTATTCATACTACTCCCTAAAGAACAGAACATATCACCACACACACACACACACACACACACACACACACACACACACAAACACAGAGAGAGAGAGAGAGAAAGAGAGAGAGAGAGAAAGGGAGAGAGAGAAAAGGTGGGTTAGAGAGGGAGAGAGAGGATTCCCTGTGCTAAGTAATAACTTCTGGTGTTAGTTTCTGTGATGTTTTTGTCTTTTGGCTGTTTCACTGCAGAATTCAAGATACAGTCTGCTGTTTTGAAATTCTTTATTGCTTTTACAGCACATAAATTATATGTGTTACTATGCAAGCATCAAGAAGTTAAGTTTGTTGATCTTATCTTCCATCCATCCTGTACCAAATGGAAAGTATGGATCATGCATGTGACCTATTTCCAAATGCTTAGTTCTGTCTCTCGGTGGAGAGCTCACTACATGTTTATGTTGTTGATAAGAGGCAGTTCTATTCAGCTCACTGTAGCAGACTGTGAATTGTGTCTCTAAGCGGCAGGGGAATTATCACAGCAAAGCCTCAAGGGACTTCATAGTTGTCTTCACAATTGAGTTTGATCCCAAGGCTATTCTGCACATCAAGCCATCTGGAGATATTATGGTGCCAGCATCTGCCTGTGCAGTGATATGTCTCATATCTTGATATTAAAAGCTGCCTTGGCATGGACACTGGTGTCCTAGTCAGGCCTGCTCAGAAGTAGTTCTGACTCAAGTATTTGCTGCAACTTCCTTCCTCAGTGAACTCCAATGCCCTGGCTCTGCTGCCATTCACACCGTAGTCACAAGTCTCTCATGATGTGATACAGGAACCTTTCAAGAGTGAAAGGGTATTAGAATTCCAAGGGATGATTCATTTCCAAAACTCAGTCCACACGGATCTGAGCAATGATCTCTGCTCTGGAAGAATATGCCTGCTCTGGAAGACTGCTTAAGTAGAATAGCCTTCAGCTGAGATACAGATCTAGACACTCAAAGGGACAACACTGTAACCATTTAATACTTCATAGGACAAGGCTGTCTTCTTTTGTCATTGCATTTTCTTCCTGCCCTAGTCCATTTCCTCAGGTATCTTCTCAGTTTGTATTTGTATCCAAAGACTCAGCAGTCTTTTGCCCACATTGCTGGGTGTGGAAATCCGAATGAAAAATCTGATGTAATTAGTCAACATTTATTACTTTACCTCTAAGACTTAGGCCTTCAGTTACATCCAGCAGGGTAAATAATTAGTATTTGCAAATAATTATTCTGAAGATAGATGAGCTTAAATGATTTGTGTGTGTGTGTGTGTGTGTGTGTGTGTGTGTGTGTGTGTGTGTAGTGAAACTTGAAACTCCAGTGAGGGATTTGAAATTATATCATAAGAGGAAGCATTAAGGGAGTGTAAAGAACATAGAAAAAGATGCCTGCCCACATAGTGGTCTTTGGTGCTCTCTTTTCACTAATTATCAAGAGTACTGAGTACTTAGAATGCATAGTAATGTAAGTCTTAATAATGTGAAAAGACATTATACTACCCTGCCCTTGAGATACACTTATAATTTCAATTTAGAGTGGTTCTGAAACAATAATTAAATTTTAGTGCAATATATATAAATATACAGGCAATAATGATAACAAAGTCCAGTGGGAACAAAAAGACCCTTCCATGCAAACACTATCACAATTGTGGTGTTATTGGCTTTTGTAAGAAATAAATGTAAAGTGGAGATTAGTATGCAATTTAATAGAAGGAGAAAAAAAACAAAGTAATACATGAGGATTGGAAAGTTCAATATTGGCTTAAGGCACACTGATCAATCACTGGGGAACAAGCAGAGAAACAGTAAAAAAGATATTGGAGATTTTTTTTTTGTGTGTGTGTGTGGATTTTTTTTTCTCCTAGAATGAAGAGGCACCTTTCAAAAGATACTAAACTTAACCTGCCTCACTGACCTGGGGCCATGCTATTTCTATTCTTGGTTTGATTTTCAGTATTATCTAATACTCTTTCCCATCGCAATTGTGCAACGGCTATTTTATCTTTATTTTTTTGAAATAATAGAAAAGAATTATATCGTTTCCTCCTTTTCTACCTCAAACCCCTTCCATGCAGCACTGCTTGTTCTTTTTTGAACTTTAATTGTCAACACGTCACAACAGATAATCATCTGGGAAGGGAGAATCAATGAAGTATATAAAAATTAATTTGGTTCATGGGCATATCTGGAAGGGAGTTCAGTAATTGGATCCACTGAGATGGGGAAACCCACCCTGATTGTGGGTTGGGCCATTTCCAGGATTGAGCTCCAGTCTGAGTGAAAAGCAGAGAGGTATTTGAGTACTAACATACTTGGACTAATTTATTCCTCTCTGCTCTTTGCTCTAGATGTGACAAACTCCTTCAAGTTTTCACACCTTGATTTCCTTGCAATGATAACTTGGAAATGTAAGCCAAATAAACCCTGTCTTCTTTGAGTTGCTTTTATTATGCTATTCGATCACAACAAAAGAAAAGAAAAGCAAGATACATTGTAACTCCAGTTTCCAGGTTCCAGCTGAACTCCATGTGTCTTAGAAATCTTCCTCTATTTGTGTAGTTAGTAATCATGCATATATCCCATAATGTTCCAAGCTCATGTCTAATTAGATACAATGGTCTGCTATGCTTTGTATATCACTTCTTTCTGTGCATTGGAGACATGTAATATGTAAACTCCTTCAGGTTTATACTTAAAACATCTCAGTTGTTCAAAACTTTGCCAGAGTTTATTGTTGGGAAAATTCTGTTGACTTACCCAGAAGAAAGGCAGTTAGGAGGGGAAAGATATAGCCTCAGGACAGGTGAAGTCAGTGGCATATAAGTCCAGTAACTATGAAAAAGAGAGACACTTAAAGTTCACTCTATAGTTCGATCATATAACTTCTGCTCTAGACTTGCTGAAGAAAAGGAATGCGTTCTGGGAAACAGCATAATTTATCTCTAAAATCATTTGTGAAAACAAATCTGAAAATACTCAGAGGCATTTGAAGACCACTTTCTTCAGACTTCAGAGACTAGTTTTGTGAATTCAAAGTTGTAGAATAATTAACAGCTTTGGCAGAAGATGCCTAGACTTTCAAAAATGTGACTATTTATTCAACATGTATTGAGATTCTATCATGGGAGGGTACTCAAATTGATGCCATGGAAACTGTGAAGAAGCACACAAAGAATTTAGAGTCTCCGAAATTGGGACTGGCTCTGCCACTGCTCCAACTGTACCCTGTACACCATTCTTCATTCTTTCCCAGTAGTCACTACTGCCTGTGAAATTTCCTGTTTATACTTCTAGACTGCAGCTGTTCACTGTAGGCAGCGTCTCTTCTGACTCACTTTGTACTATCATATATGAAAAATTACCTTATAAAATGTCAGTGAATATAATTGCCAGATACTAGAGACTTTACTTCAGTAATTTTTAACAGAAGGTAAGACAATTCAAGGTTCATGTAAGAACTGTATTCTAGGACTTCCAAGACCAATGAATGTTCAGGAGTTTCGTGCATGAAAGTAATGACAGAACTCCAGAACTTAAGGTATACATAATCACATGACATTCTTTGTGTGAATTATATACAATCACATTAAAGTGAGTAAGGAACTTCTCAAAACATTGTTATCTGGAAGTTGGTGTTAGAATCGTTTTTTTTTTTTTTTCTTTTGAAGTTAATAAAAAAATACAGTAGAGAATAGCACTTTGTCAGAACAAGGGAGGAGGCATTTTGTGTGTGTGTGTGTGTCTCTCTCTGTCCTCTCTGACTCTCTCTCTCTTTCTCTGTGTTTGTGCATGTGTGTGTTTGTGTGTGTGTGTGTGTGTGCTTGATCCTGCATATTTGCTCCAAGCACTAAGCATAAATAACATTCTTTTTTAATGTGGACAGAGATCAATACTACTAGCTTCTAAGTCTCAAAGCAAGCTAGAAATGCTAAAACCTGGTGGCCAGCAGAAGACAGAACTCAGCCTGCCTACTTTATCTTCAGCAAAGCTCTTCCCTGAGTCATTCAGTGTGGAATGGAGGTTTAATTCTCTTTCTTTCCAACAGTTGGTTTCATTCTCTGACATTTTTCTTCTTACATGGGATTTTAGAACGCATCCACTTTCACAAGTGAAAACTGATTTTGTCCAAACAGATGCATGTTTCTATATTTTACATTCTGGAAAAAATATGAGTATGATTGGGTTGAGGAGGGGGCTCTCCAGGGATAGGAAGTAAAATCCATGCAGACGCTTGTGGGGGCGCATCTTGGACTAAAATTGGAAGCCAACTGAGAGCTGCAAGCAGTAGGAATGGGGTCTCCAAGATAATTTGTTGTATAATAAAATGCTCATTGAAAATATTCTGACAAGAGGACCTAACAAATTTCTCACATATCTCAGACTAGATGACAAAACGGCTTTTCTCCTAAGTTTCTGTAAGAATTCGTGATAAACTAGATTTAGACGTGTTATTTTAAATCAGTCAAACAATCAGATCCTTCAGGCTTATCCCGCAATCAGCAGTCATCTCTTGAGCACCAATTGTGGTTTGATAACCAGTGAGCTGGAGGAGGACTCAGAAGATAAACAAACAAATAAGCAGATAAACAAAAATAGCTCTGAGGGTGTCCGAAAGATGATGACAAAATGCCCAGGAAGTATTTAGTGCAGAGGGAAAAATCATCTAATCTTGAAGAAAAGAATTGTGAAGCTGACAGTGTGTCCATGTACCTACCATTTGAGATTTGTTCCTCTGAAGGCCACGACTGTCCTGAGGCATTCAAGTATAAGTTACCACAGTGTTCCTCTCTGAATTTTAACCCATTGTTTGTATTGTAATCTCATTTTATGTTCTATTAAAAGAAACAAGAAAAAAAATCTGCATGGCTTATAAATCTCAGATAGTTGGCCTCATATTACTGGGGTTGGTACATCAAGAAATAGGCAAACTCAGGTTCTAAGGCTGGTAGATTGACAGGGCCTCTGACCCTGTAGTACAGCAGCTCAGATGACACACACAGTCATGGCCTCTCCCAGTAGCTGAGGACTAAATGTCTGAGTGTACAAATCTACATGCTAAAGTCAGTGTGATGATATCCGGATGTGCTGTCTCTATTAGGTACACAAAAAAGACTTGAAGCCTTCTATAAGAGAGGCCTCTGATCAATGCTTCTTTCTTTCCACTGTAGGTGATCTGAGCAAAAGACACTGTCAACCAGAACATAAGGCCTTACTAGGCTCAGTTTATCTGTTTCTTGATCTTGGACACCCCAACCTTTATAAGCATGAGGTCAAATGTCTGAGAGTCAAGAACCATACTTCATGTCCTTCCTGATGAACTGGGCTGTGAGAAGGACGCATCCTGCATCCTCTCTTTTCAACATCCAGAGTTTCTGAGAATAAACTTAATATTTCTAGTCACTGTAGCTAGAATAGCCAATGAAAATGGATAGGAAAGGAATGGGTCTAACCATTCCCCATAACTCTGAGGGTAAATGTAATATATTTCTAATGAGGTAAATTGCACAGTCCATAAAGCATCCTAGTGACCATGAAATCCAAACAATGCAGATGACCTTTGCAAGTAGAGAAGAGACTCTGCCATGCACCTTGAGGTTCTACAATTCAACCTTTCTGTGCTACTGGCTAGAATTTCTAGATACCTGGGCTGACCTAGACCTTGGAACATCACATCCCCCGCTTTATCTTTAGCATACAAGAGAGATTTCTCTGCATGTACTGCAGGGCCCTCAATATGCACACAGGCTTTAGCACCACCCAGGTGTAATGGGAATGACTTCATCTTCTGAGGTTTGTCTGCTGATGGAAACTGATGCTGTCAGAGCTCACTGCTGAGGGACTCTGTGTTCCTTTTCATCAAAGATAATTACAAGTTTTATAGTTCAATTAAAACATTACATTTTTGTTTTTCATGCAAAGGCAGTTCTTCCAAATTTAACAACAACACACTTATTCCAAAGTTGTCAGGACTTGGGAAATTATACCATCATAGGCTCATTCTTTCTGTGTGCCTTCGCCCTTTGTGTTATATAGACGGGTCTCATTCAGTGTGGAAAGGAGAATGTTTTTCACAGAAGATATCACAAAGAATGTGATGTCTAGTAAATATGTTTGAGTCATGTACAACAAGCTTCAACTGTTAAAGGTAGAAACTTAAGGCCCAAGATCCATGCTTTGTTCCAAGTTACACTGTTTTTTGAAGAAATCATTTGTAATAACTGTGTCTTTATTGTTTGCTTTCATGTCTAAGGAAGAATCTCATACACCCCAAGCTGTCAGAATTACTGTGTAGTTAAGCTGAGGCTGAACTTAACTGAGTTTATGCATGTATATATGCATGCTGATTCCCATGAAGTCCTGAAGAGAAATCTTGGATACCATGAATTCTTGGATACCATGGAATTGCAATTATAAGTGATAGTGACTCTACTTCCCCAGTCCTGAGATTAAAAGTCCTGAGATTAAACAACACTGCTTGGTTTATGTTGTTCTAGGGATGTAACCAGGGCCATCATAGGCCAACATAATGGTACCAAGTGAGCTCTACCTTTAGACTTTTACTCAGAGTGTAGTCTACTTTTCCAGTTTCCTTTTGAGCATTACAGGTGGAGAAGCAAAGGATTAACTGAATGAAGAATAACTGAACCTAGCTCATGCAGTTTCTTGTGAGTGCAAGGTATTCTACAGAAGCTAATTTCTTAAACTGCTTGGCTTGAACGTAGTCCATCCTATATATAAGCTATTTATGTCACCTTAATTCTAGTTTTCTCTACTGTAAAAACAAGATGGATGCTCAATTCTTGAAGAAATCCTTACTCCTACTGTCTTTCTGGAATGTATCAGTTTGAGAACTTAACCTCTGTCAAACACTCCTTTAATCTTATTGCAACAAGGGATGTATAGGCACCATTGCCTTGGAGCAGGTTCTTGTATTTAACCACAGTTAGAGACTTTCTGGTACTCTCACCTCTTTCTTTATTCCAGAAGTTTTTGTGCAGGAAAAGGAGGAGGAAGGACAAGAACTACACCATCACATAAACAGAACACTGCGAAGTGTCTGTCAGAGCTCTCTCTGTCTAGCACTGCAGCAATAAGCTTCCTCTTCCCCAGTCAGTTGCCCTGCCTGGGGACTCTGCATTCTTCAGGAGTTCTGAAGCCAGGTTTGTCCATTCTGGCTTCATTAAGCATGTTAAGTGAGATGTTCTGCCATGTTCCTAGAGTCTGTCATGCTGATAGTTTACAACGGCATCATCCTCTTCCTGTTGGCCTGGTGCTCCCTTCCAAGCTTTGATTTATTACCTTGCTCTTCTGTTCCCATATGACCCTTTCATCACTGTCACACATGGGCCTGTTGATGAGATATGCTTGGTAGTGGCTGGAGGGAAAGGAGAAAACAGTGCAGACCAAGAAACGAGGGAGTTGGCAACTGGCTTTATCTTTTTCTAAAGCCCATCTTTGTTTATACTTGGAAGATCCTAAATGAGACTGTCTTATTCTGTGCATACACTTGTGAATTTTGTCAGTTTTGGTGTTTATAAACAAAGTAGCCTGTAAGAAAGACTGGCTTTGGACTCCTGAACAGCCTGAACCAACCCTTGAGAGAGAATGATAGACGTGTGCCAAAACACCCAGTGAAATATGTAATGGAGCAGGATATTTGAAGAGGAACGTTTATGCATAGATGTTTTTAACTTGGAGCCCGAAATCATTCAACAGAAGTCCAAGCAGTTGAAATTGGTCAGGTAAAGAGCTCCAGATTTGTTGAGGGCTTCACATGTGTGTTGCACCAGAAAAACAAATATTAAAAACATAAAAACCTCTTGCGTGGATCAGTTTCTATTTTAGGGGAAGAATGTGAATCTTGAAGGGGTTCAATCACAAAACTAATAAAGAGGATGAGACCATGATTTGATCCTTAGATCTTTCTGACCTCAGGTGGGTAAACTGTGTTTCTACGTACTGAGGAGATGATGAAAAAGGTTGCTAATAATGAAAATGGATTTTTTATTCATGAGTTTTAAGCAATCCAATTAAGGCAAAGAGATATGTAAAAGCTAACAAATGTAGAAGTATAGAAAGATGTAATATAACTATTTTGTTTTTTTACAAACTTCTTCATGCCTTTGTAGAACCTCATGTGCATGTGTTTCTTTATTTCTTTGGGCTTTTTTGTTATTGTTTTTAAACATATCTATTTACTTATGCTTTATTTTTTAGGATTTTTTATTTTATGTGTATGGATGTTTATCTGCATATATATTGAGTGCGTTGCTTGAATGCCTGGTTCTTCTGTGGTTGTGAGAAGGGAATGTCAGGTACCCAGGAACTAGAGTTGGGTATTGAGAGTTGTCATGTGTCTGCTGGAACTGGGGCCCAAGTTCTCTACAAGATAAGAAAGTGTTCTTAACTGCTGAGCTATTTATTCAATATCTACTTTATCTTTTAAAATATCTTTACTATTTTTTTACTTATTGACATTCCAAAAGTTGCCCCCTTCCCAATACGCCCTTCCCAAGTTCTTTACTTCATCCCTCCAATATCTGAAAGGGTGTCCCCCCACCTGACCACCCAGTCCTACCTCATCCATACCTTACCCACACCAGAATCCCTCTTCCATGTGATATCAAGTTTCCACAGGATTAAGCTCATCCTCTCCCATTGAGGCCATACAAGGCAGTTCTCTGCTATGCATGTTCCCATGGCCATGAACCAGCCCACATATGTTCCTTCATTTTTGTCATGGTCTCTCCAAGCTCTGAGGGGTCTAGGTTAGTTGACACTGTTGTTCTTCCTATGGTATTGACATACCCTTCAGCACGTTCAGTTCTTCCTTAATTCTTCCATGTTAGTCCCTGACCTCAATCCAGTGGTTGGCTGTAGCATCTGTATTTGTCTCAGTCAGTTGCTGATAGAGCCTTTCAGAGGACAGCCATGCCAGGTTCATGTCTGCACACACAGTACAGCCTCAGTAACAGTGTCAGTATTTGGTGCGCGCTCATGGAATAGATCACATCTTGGGCTAGTAACTGGGTGGCCATTCTTTCAGTCTCTATTCCATTTTTGTTCCTGTGTGTCCTTTTACAGGAACAATTCTGGATTAATTTTTTTAAGATGGGTGGGTGGCACCCTGCCTCAACTAGTGGCCATGCCTATATACTAGAAGTTGTCTCCTCTGATTCCATCTCCCCACTGTTGGGCATTTTTGCTAATGTCATTCTCACTGAGTCCTGGTAGCCTCTAAATTCCAAGTCTCTGGGACTTTTGAGAGGTTCCCTGGCCTCCTAATACCCAGTGTTCCATATTTTGATTCATTCTCTTTGACCTCTGGGTATCTCTCCTGTCTTTGTCCAAATCTGATCCATTCTTTCCTTTTCTCCTCTCCTCTCCCATTCAATTTCCTAACCCCTCTGCCTCTTTGATTATTTTGCTCTCCTTTGAAGTGGGATTCAGATATACACACTTGGGCCTTCTGTCTTAGTCAGTGAGTTGTATTATGTGTATTCTGAACTTTTTGACTAATATCCACTTGTCAGTGAGTATATACCATGCATGTCATTTTGGCTCTAGGTTACATCACTCAGGATATTTTCTATTTCCTTTGATTTGCCTGCAAAATTTGTGATGTTTTAATAGCCAAAAAGCATTCTATTGTTTAAATGAACCACATTTTCTGTATTCATTCTTTGGTTAAGGGATATATGGGTTGTTTCCATATTCTAGCTATTACAGATAAGACTGCTATGAACATAGTGGAGCATGTGTCCTTGTGGTATGGTGGAGCATCTTTTGGAATATTCCCAGGGTACAACTTGGAAAAGAAGAAGACAAGGCATCACTATTTCCAACCCCAAAAGTTTTTCCAGATAACTTCTACAGCTGATAAACAGCTTCAGCAGAGTGGCTAATAAAAAATTAACTCAAATAAATCAGTAGCCTTCCTTTATACAAATGATAAATGGGCTGAGAAAAAAATATGGTATCCACACCTTTCCAAATTGTCACAAATAATGCAAAATATCTTGATGTAACTCTAAGGAAATAAGTGAGAGATCTATATGACAAGAACTTATAAATTCTGAAAGAAATCAAAGAAGACTGAAGAAAATGGAGAGATCTCCCATGCTCATGGAGTGGCAGGATTAACATAGTAAAAATAGCCATCCTATACCAAAAACAATCTATATATTCAATACAATCCTCATCAAAATTCCAACAAAATTCTTCACAGACAAGGAAAGAGCAATTTTCAACTTCATATGGAAAAACAAAAACACAGGATAGTGAAAACAATTCTCAACAATAAAAGAACTTCTGGGGGAATCACCATCCCTGACTTCAAGTTGTACTACACAGTAATGGTATCGGTACAGAGAAAGACAGGTCAACCAATGGAAATGAATTGAAGATCCAGAAATAAACTTACACTTAGATGGACACGATCTTTGACAAAGAAGCCAAAACCATACAGTGAAAAATAGAAAGCATCTACTATAAATGGTGCTGTTCTGACTGGCAGTTAGCATGTAGAAGAATGCAAGTTGATCTGTATTTATTTCCTTGTACAAAGCTCAAGTCCAAGTGAATCAAAGACATAAAACCAGATATACTGAGTCTAATAGAAGAGAAAGTGGGAAATAGCCTCGAATACATTGACAGAAGAGAAAATTTCCTGAACAGAACACCAGTGGCTCAGACTCTAAGGTCAATAATTGATAAATGGTACCTCATGAAACTACAAAGCTTATGTAAGGCAAAGGATACTGTCAATAAAACAAAATGGCAAACTACAGATTTGGAAAAGATCTTTACTACCTCCATATCCAATAGACAGCTAATATCCAAAATATATGAAAAATTCACGAAGTTAGACTCTAAAAAACCAAAGAACTCAATTAAAAATGGGGTACAGAGATTAATGGAAATTTCTCAACAGAAGAATCTCAAATAGCTGAAAAGCTCTTAAAGAAATGTTCAATATTCTTAATCATCAGGGAAATGAAAATCAAATGGACCCTGAGATTCTACCTTACACCAATCTGAATAGTTAAGAAAAAAAAAATCTCAAATGATATTACATGCTGGCAATGATTTGAGGAAAGGGAAACACTTCTCGATTGCAGCTGGGATTGCAAACTGGTACAGCCACTCTGGAAATAAATCTGGAATAATAGCCTTTCTATTGGGGTTTGCCATCACACATGGTATAAATCCAAGTAGTCCTAGTCATTCCTGTACCATCTCCCTCACCCATTTCTCTCTACCAGCTCCAATACCTTGTAACTCTCCAGTAAAACCAAATTCACTCTTTTTCCAGAGTTCTACAGACATCACACTTGGTGGAGACCCAAGTGGGCTACAAGAACACTCCTGTCCTCTTCTAATTTGATATTTATAGGGGAACACTAAACCAACCAAAGCAGTTGACCTCATCCCAACCCACATACAACCTCCGGGTCTTGACAGCCATTCCTGCTGTAGACTTAGTGTCCCGTTGTTCTTCTCTTTCTGTCCTCCTCACCCATTCTCTTCAGTCTGTCTCCACTACTTTTTTTTTTTAATTTTTTTCTTAAATAAGTGTCAGGAATAAATCACTGGACTTCAAAGGAGAAAAAAATTCATTAAGTTTTATGACAAAGTGCCTCTTGTTTTCTCCTGTATCTCAGAGTTCAGTTTCTTACTTGTGTCCATTGAAAATGTTTAAAGTCTTATGATTTTTTACATGTTTCTGTGGAAAAACTTGTATGAATAACAATATTTGGCACCTTCACTCATTTGGCATCTATTACCATATCTTCTTGGTGAATTCCTTGTTTTATCCATTTAATTGGATTCTGGATTATTTTTGTTGTTTTTGTTTGTTTGTT
The DNA here is from genome assembly GCA_021653895.1 of Mastomys natalensis. Lineage (NCBI taxonomy): Eukaryota > Metazoa > Chordata > Mammalia > Rodentia > Muridae > Mastomys > Mastomys natalensis. Next base: position 1,960,816 of record JAJTUV010000125.1, on the reverse strand, counting down.
TTAATTTAGGTATATTTGTGAACATTACAGTATACTTTAAAAATCTCCAGGAATCACAAAGTCTACTAAATATATTAGAAACTGTTGTGTTTACAATGAATAAATGTTTTTATTTCAATTTCGTTTTACCATTTACTTACTTAGATATTTCTCAGCTAGACTTTAAAGGTACTGTCCAGATTGTCTTAAAACTCCTTAGCTAAGACAGATTTTGAATTCATGGCAATTTTCCTGTCTTATCTTTCTATTATATGGTATTGCAGGTGGGTGGCAACTAGAGTTTTGAACTCATAGCCATTCTCCTTCCTTGTCCTCTTAAGTGCTGGTGTTATAAGTATGTGTCTGGCTTTCTCAATTTTTTATTTCAAGATGCTAATATTAGATGTTTCATATTTTAGTCTAAGTCCATTTTCTCATAGAATGAAAAAATACTATAAAAATCACCACAGGAAATCAGTCAACTATAATGCCAATAACACATAAAAAATAATCACAAGTTTCAAAAGTTAAAAATTAAAACGAACCCTAGTCTATCACTTATTAAATGATTTATAAGGACAGAGGGCATTCTTGTTAAAAATCAAAGATTATTTAATTATAATGAGTTCCATGTAATAATGTAATGGTGTGACTACATCATTAACTACTCATCACGTAAATAATGATAGAAAAAGATGCATCAGAAGTCCAGCACAGCTTTATGTTCATGTTGTGACAAATACAGTTTGCAGAGGCAAAGAGTGCTATGATGGCAGAACTTCTGTTTGCCAAAGTGACATAATAATTCTAAATTTGTGTGCACCTGATTCTATAGATTTAAAATATATGAAGTAAAAATTTACAGAATTGTGAAGGGAGAAGAATAAATCTACCATAAAAATGTAAAAGTGAATATATTAACCACCATAGATCAAGCAGCACAAAACTGAGCAGTACAGATAGAGTCAATATAAACACCACTGCTCACAGCTTGACTGAATGTATGCATAAACAGTATTCAGCCTAGCAAATGGAGAACACAGGTTTTCTTTCTCCAGGGTACAAAGACCTATTTTAAAACTGAGCTCAGCCTGGGACTTAGAATATATCTCAGGATAGAGTAAAAAATTTAGCATATTCAGTAATTACCTTATACATGTTTAAAAATGACTTGAATGAAGTAAAAACACAGACAAGAAAATAAGGTTCTGTACAGAGATATTAAAGTAAATTTCTTGTGATTAAGCTGTCCCAAGCAGAAAGTATAATGAATATTTAAAATATTTAGAGACAACAATAACAAAAATCTGCATCAAAAATTGGAGAGAAACTATGGAAAATATACTGTTAAATACATAAGTATCAAAGGGTAAAGATAAATAATATTAAAATTAGAAAATTGACTATAAACACACAACAAAAGTAATTTTTCTTCCCTCTCTTCATCCATTAACCTCCTCTTCTTCCTACTTCCTGTTAATGTCTCACTCCGCAGACTTAGAAAGCCATTGCTGCCGTCAATTTATGACAGTTCTCTTGCTACAATCTCTAAATACTTGGATTACAGGTGTGCATCATCAAACCTATCTAGGGAATTTTCTCAAAAACAGATAACAGCATCTGAACATGGTAGGAGTTTTCTTTGATTCTAACACTAAAATGTGTGAGGATGGAAGATCAGGATGAATGTATGTGTAAAGAGGTAGGGGATGGACATAGAAAGAAAGACATAATCACAGAGCCAAAACCAAATGTTCTAAAGTAGTCAAGGCAACTGACAATTGTCTGCAGGGACTGATCAAGAAAATGAAACAAAACAGCTGAATGTATGTCATCTTTGTAGGAACAGCAATAGAAGTTTCAGAAGGGATTCGGATGTGAGTTGGAGAACAATATGTGGTGCTGCAATTTTCCACTTGACAAGTTATATGTAATAGAAAAAATGACAAAAATATAAATTACCAAGTCTCTCCTAGTATAAGTAGAATAACTAAATATTTAAAAGCATATTGAACTATTTAAAATTTTCAAAAACAAAATATTATATCCACATAGTGTTTATGCTCATGCGTCTTTTCTTTTTCCTGATATTTAAAAATCTTATTTCTTTTCTTTGGTATTGCTTTGAAATCTCATACATGTGTATGGTAAACTTTGAACAAATCCAACCCATATTCTCTCCACCTAGCTCCTTCTCTATCTCCTCATCACTTTTCCCTTCCAACTTCATGTGATTTCATTTTCAACCAACTCTGTGAACTCTGGAGGAAACTGACTTTTTTCCAGTTTCTAGAAATTGACAAGCTGCATGTCTGTGCATTACCTGTTAACTATTGCAAAAGAGACTTTTCTAGTGGGAGGGAAAATGAGAGACACTAATTTATAGATACAGAGATAAGAACTTATGGAGATAGTTTAGTACTATGCATGTTATTATTCAATTATGAATCCGTTATGACCTGTGAGTGAAACAGATACATTATTTTGTCCCTGTCAGTAATGCAAGTGTACAACACATCTTAAATACAAGCATAAAGTAAGTGTTAACTTCCATAATATTCCTCTCACCGGTGCACGAGTGGTCATATCTCGCCAGGGCTTTGTATATGGTATAAGGTTCACAATTGGGTAACACTGTTGACTACTTCTCCAGTAGCATGCATAGAATTCACGATTATAGAAAGTATTCACCAGGAATGAATTCTCCCTGTCACTATCAGCTTGATTTCTGCATATTCTGACTCATATTTGGGATATATTCAGCAATAAGGTATTTCTATTAAGATCTGAAATATTGTGAAGGGAAACGACACCCTTCACCATAGTCACAAATAATATAAAGTACCTTGTTGTGACTCTAACCAAGCAAGTGAAAAATCTGTATGAAAAGAACTTCAAGTCCCTGAAGAAAGAAATCGAAGATGATATCAGAAGATGGAAAGATCTCCCATTGCTCATGCATTGATAGGATTAATATAGTTAAAATGGTCATCTTGCCGAAAGTAATCTACAACTTCAATGCAAATCCCAACAAAATTCCAACTCAATTGTCCATAGAGTTAGAAAGAGCAATTCTCAAATTTATTTGGAATAGCAAAAACCCCAGAATAACCAAAACTCTTCTCAATAAGAACTTCTGGGGGAATCACCATCCCTGACCTCAAGCTGTATTACACAGCAATAGTGATAAAAACTGCAGGGTACTGATACAGAGACCGAAAGATAGATCAATGGAATAGAATTGAAGACTCAGAAATGAACCCACACACTTATAATCACCTGATCTTTGACAAAGGAGATAAAATCATCCAGTGGAAAAAAAGACAACATTTTCAACAAATGTTGCTGGTTCAACTAGAGGTCAGAATATAAAAGAATGCAAATCGATCCATTCTTATCTTCCTGTACAAAGCTCAAGTCCAAGTGGATCAAGGACCTCCATACAAAACCAGATGCACTGAAACTAATAGAGGAGAAAGTGGGGAAGAGCCTCAAACACATGGGCACAGGGTTTCCTGAACAGAACACCACTGGCTTATGCTCTGAGATCAAGAATCTACAATGAGACCTCATAAAATTGCAAAGCTTCTGTAAAGCAAAAGGCACTGTTAATAGGACAAAATGGCAACCAAAATACTAGGAAAAAACCTTTACCAATCCTACATCTGATAAAGGGCTAATATCCAAAATAGAAGAAGGCAGACTCCAGAGAACCAAATAACCCTACTAAAAAATGGCACACAGAGCTAAGCAAAGTATTCTCAACTGAGGAATACCAAATGGCCAAGAAGCACCTAAAGAAATGTTTGACATCCTTTGTCATTAGGGAAATGAAAATCAAAACGACCTTGAGATTCTACCTCACACCAGTGAGAATGGCTAAGACCAAAATCTCAGGTGATAGCAGATGCTGGTAAAGATGTGGAGAAAGAGGAACACTCTTCCATTGTTGGTGGCATTGCAAGCTGGTACAACCACTGTGGAAATCAGTCTGACAATTCCTCAGAAAATTGGATATAGTATTACCTGAGGACCCAACTATACTACTTCTGGGAATATACCAAAAAGATTCTCCAACTGACAGCAAGGACACATGCTCCACTATGTTCATAGCAGATTTAAATATAATAGCCAGAAGCTAGAAAGAACCCATGTGTCCTTCAACAGAGGAAAGGATACAGAAAATATGGTATATTTACACAATGGAATACTACTCAGCTATTAAAAACAATGACTTCATGAAATTCTTAAGCAAATGGATCGAACTAGAAAATAATATCCTGAGTGAGATAACCCAATCACAAAAGAACACACATGGTATGCACTCACTAATAAGTGGCCATTAGCCCACAGCTTGGAATACTCCAGATACAATTAACAGACCAGAAGAAAGAAGACCAAAGTGTGGGTGCTTTGGTCCTTCTTAGAAAGGAGAACAAAATATTCACAGGAACAAATACAGAGACAAAGTGAGTAGCAGAGACTGAAGGAAAGGCCATCCAAAGACTGCCCCATCTGGGGATCTGTTCTATATACAGTCACCAAACCCAGACACTCTTATGGATGCTAGGAAGTACATGCTGACAGGAGCCTGATATAGCTGTCTCACGAGAGGCTCTGTCAGAGCCTGACAAATACAGAGGTGGATGCTCACAGCCAACCACTGGACTAAGCATGGAGTCCCCAATGGAGAAGTTGGAGAAAGGACTGAATGAACTGAAAGGGTCTTCAACCCCATAGGAAGAACAATAGCATCAATCAACCAGACCCCCTTGAGTTCTCAGGGACTAAACCACCAACCAAGGAGTACACATGGAAGGACCCATGGCTCTAGCTGAATATTTAGCAGAGGATGACCTTGTTATGCATCAATGAATAAAGAGGTTCTTGGTCCTGTGAAGGCTTGATGCCCCAGTGTAAGAGAATTTGAGGGTGGGGAGATAGGAATGGGTAGGTGTGTTGGGAAACACCCTCATAGATTCAGGGGAAGGAAGATGAGAGGGAGTTCTAGGGGGAACCGGAAAAGGGATAACATTTGAAATGTAAATAAAGAAAATGTCCAATATTAAAAAAAGATCTGAAATATTGTGCAGAATTCTAAATCTTTTTTCCCAACTTATTTTATAAATAAAAAAGGGGATAATGTTCCAAAAATCTTATTATATAGCCAATCATACATGAATGAAACCAAATAAAGATACTACAGCATATCATAAAATTATAGAACAATAACTTTTCAGTGAAATACTTTTAGCCGAAACCTAAAACTGTTACAAGGATCTTCAACAATAATGAAGTTTGCGTCATCCTAGTGATGTAGTGAAGAAGTCAGCTTAGGAACTTTGGAAAGGTCATGGGACACTTGCCAGATGGGAGAGGCTGATTAATGTTCCTCAGACCACAGGGGAGGGAACCCACTTGTGGATGGGAGACTCCTAGAGCACATAGACACGTTCCACAGGAAGGACCAACCCTTGCCACCCAGAGACAAGGGAAGTCCTTGCCACCTCATTCCCTAAAGACCAATCAGTTTAAAAAGTCACACTGTTCTGCCAATCACATTGTGCCTACTGACTGGTGCCCTAAAGAACTATAAAAACTGGCCAAACGGGCTGCCCAGGGTTGCTGCCTCACCTTTGGATGCAGGAGGACACCAACATGTTAGAACAATAAAATTCCTCTTGCTTTTGGCATTGATTCATGAGTCCTCACGGTTCACTCAGGGGGGTCTCTGGTAAGTTAAGGCTCCCCCAGAGTCTTACAGTAGGAATGGTTCAACTTATGTAAGTCAATAATATTAGTCACCACATAAATAGATTCAAGGACAGAAACAACATGATCATCTCATTCAATGATGAGAATAGCCTTTCAAGATCTGCCGTCCTTTTAAGATAAACATCCTGGAAAATCTAGGAATATAAGGGACAAATATATACAAAATGCAGACAATATACAATAAGTCCACAATCAATATTATAGTCAATGGTAAAAACCTTGAAATAGTTTTACTAAAATCAATAACAAAAGTTTGTATACCCTATCCACTTCTATGGAATATTTGAAATCGTAGCTGAAGCAATAAGTCAAGAAGAAGCAAACTAGTACAAATACTAAAAGAAAACAAGTTGATGTTCCCTTAATTGTTGATGATATAACATTATTCATAAAAGACCCTAAAGACTCAAACAGAAAACTACTACAGTGAGTAGAGACTTTTGTCAAAGAAAAGAACGCAGAATCAACACACAAAATTCCATATACTTTTACTAGTAATTTGTTTAGTCTTGAGAATTATCACCAAAGTCAACTTGAAAACAAGAATTTCTATAAAATATTTTCCATAGGGATTTATCCAAATATCACTGATGGGAGTTCAAAATGAAGACAAGAAGAAGATGGAATCTAAGAATATTTTGGTTAGGCCTAGAGAAACCCCCATGACTTTCCCACCCACAAAAATGGAAGAAGGATTTTTAGGTCACTTCCCAATATTTACTGATTTCTTACTGCTCTCTTGGGCATTTATTTTACAGGAGTTTGCCTGCCTTTCTTTCTTTCTTTCTTTCTTTCTTTCTTTCTTTCTTTCTTTCTTTCTTTCTTTCTTTCTTTCTTCACTTTATTTTCCCCCCACTGGATTATACATTCTTTTTTCCCCAATCTGTTTTTATATCATTTTAATTACATGTAAGCATTAAGGTAGTTCTAGGTTGAAGAACTAGCAATACTATACATGCAAATAGTCAAGGAACAAGCAAGACAATAAACACAAATAGTCAAAGAACAAGCAAGGCAATAAACAAAGTCCAATGATCACTCCCTGATCACTGTTTCTAAGGGCTTATCAGGATGTCCAAAATATCTGAGCCTCTTTTTACTTTTCCCAGTGACCAGCTGTCACAGAAGGCTCCCAAGAATGTTGTAGAGAAAACCAGTTCTCTAGGGATGTGAAACTGTTTGCATTAAAATCTCTGCATTTCTATATAAGTCAAAAATCACTATTTTTATTTTGAGACAGGGTCACAGTATACCCCAGGCTGGTTTAAGACTTGCAAGAATCTTCCTGCCTCAGCCTCTTGAGTACCAGGATTATAGGTGTGAGCCTCCAAGGCCAGTTTATTGATATGCAAAGAGCAGGCAATTCCAGTCTTCTTCCCTAGGAATGCCATACCCACAATTAGAGAAGGAAAAGGTCTTGGCAGGATGTGTTCTTAGATGAAAATTCCTGTTAAGAGCAGTGAATCAAAGGCAGTCATTCCAAAAGCAGGGTGCAGTTTTTCAGTGAACAGATGATGAGGATGGTTTCTCCTCTGAAGGAGTTAACCAGAATATAACTATATGAACATCTCAACAAAAACAGAAAAAATAATAGGAAAACTAAAATACCAATAAATACATGATGAAATTTTGTGATTAAGTAAAAAGCAAGCATATAGACTCTTCTTAATATGATAGAGGCACATAGCACAGAGAGAAACTGTGGAAAATATGCTGCCTTATGAAATAAATATATTAGAGCCCTTTATTTAAAATGAAAAAAAAAAAAAAAAAAACAATGGTGTTTGTGATTAGCATTTCCTATCAGTGTTAGTTTAGATGGAAGAGCTCTGCAGAGTAAAGTAAGTGGCTATGATTTTAAACACAAGTATCTGTAAAATATAAACAAAGCAAATTGTTCTCAGATGTTATGGTTGCCTACATAGAAATCAGAATATTTAAAAATTATTAGCAATAGCGAAGGAGTATGTCAATGTGCTTGTGAGCTGGGAGATCAATATATACAATCAATTTCATTTTGGTATAGCAGCATAACTCAGCAAATGTAATTTGAGAAAATGTTTCTCTTTCTAAGATCATGCAAAGTATAAAGTAAATAAAAATATAGAAATGTATACTTCCAGATAAAATTGTCAATAAAGTTCAAACCAAAAGTGTAGAGATGTCTTGTTTGTTGACACTCTAAAATGGGACAAGTCCTTTCGTACTGATATGTGCACCAGTGTGATTGCAATCAGAACTCCAATAGAATTGTAGCGGAATTGACTAACTGATTCAGAAAGTATAGAAAAGCAAAGGACAAAAGTAGGAAAATTTTCCTAAAATATTCATTGAGAGAATTATACCTTTCAGCTATCCAGACTAAGTGTTAGAACCTGCCTTTAACACAATTTCTTTCTAATGTGATATTCAGTGGGACCTCAAAAGCCTTGCACACTGGAATTTGTTATTCTAATCTAAATGTGCACACTGCTAAATACCTATCACAAAACGGAGGTTTACAATCTGTGTGTGTCCTCGGAAAGGATGTCATCTATCCTTATCTATAACTCCCAACCTTTAGTCCCCAGAGAGAAGATTTCTATCTAGACCCAGATCTATGTTAGTGATCAAAAGCACCGATTCTCCTGTATCTGACCACTACAGAGTTACAGTTACAGGCATGAATAACCACCCACACTTGGCTTTTTCCATATGACTAGAGGGATCTGAACTTAGGTCCTCATGCTTGAGCAAGGAGTCCTCCTATCCACTGAGCTATTTCTCCAGCCTGGGTCTCCCTTTTTAACATGAAGCCATGTTGCACTGTTCATTCAATAATCTTTAATTTCTAACCTGGAACAAACAAATATACAGATATATATCCTCCATGAAAAAAATCCACCAGAAAACATTTCTTACAGTAATCTTTCATGAATTCCCCATGTCTTTTGATACTCTTCTTTCTTACTCTTCTTTGAAACACACAGCTCTTCCAGGCTTTTGAAATCTGTTCTTTATGTTCTAGCTTCCTACATTCTGCTCACTCATCTTCTGTTCTTTTGGATGCTGGGACCATCCTCTCTGCCTTCCCTCATCATGCATCAGCTTTAGGATGCTTAATTGGAAGGTTTGTCTGTTGCTATCTTTGCTTCAACTATTCAGCAATATATTTCACACATATCATTGGTAGTTCCCTAGAAGCTAAACATTTCTACATCTGCTTTAAAGAGTCACTGCCTTGAGCTAAGGATCCAGCTCTGGGTGCTTCTGTCTCACCACAGTGAAATATGGAGTCAATGCTCTCTGTACAACTCTAGACAAATCCTGTTCCCTCCAGTGTTCCCTGTCTCTAGCATTTCAGTGGTTAATATCTACAGAATAAAAATTTAGATTAATCCTTTGCAACCTTTTTCATCAACTGTAGTCACCCAATCAACAATTGTTTTAGGCTTTTATCTCCTGTATATTTCTGCTTTCCATGTACATTCCTAATAGCCTCAGAACTTGACTATCTCAAAGGACATTCATGCAGTCCCTCTACTAAAAGTTTTTCTGCTATGGATAGATCCACTGACCCTCAACTGGCTCTCTTTCCTTCTTCCTCTCCTAATTGTTCTCTACCGCCACAGGTTCCCTACTGTCTTACCTTCTTTCAAGCTTCTTTCCTCCCTTTCTCCTTCCTTTACTGCCTCCTGTCCTTCCTTCCTTCTCCTTTCCCTCTGTCCCTCTACTCCTCCTTTCTTCTTCTCCTTTTTCCCTTCATTTTAATTGTAACCATGATGATGATTTTTGTAGTTGTATTAAGTTATAACATATCTATAGACACACTTATGTACTTAATAATTTATACTGAATTATTCATGAAAAATTTTATGCTAAAAACACACAGATTGGGTAGAACTAGGAAGAGATACACATCAAGCACAATCAGTTGTAAATCACTAATTGGGGTAGAAGATGGAGATTCAGTCTCACCAACTTCAGATCTACAGTGTCCCTGTCCCTTAGAGGTCCTGGCACTAAGGACTTGAGAATTAGGTAGCAAACAATAACAGTTAGAGCTTGGTATCAAATTACTCAGGCATTGAGGGACCATTCTCTTGAAAGAAAGAGTGGGACTATTCCCTGTCTCTTTCTCTCTACTCATCTTTGAGCCACAGTTTGTAAACTGAACAGGATTCTCCTCTCATACACCATGTATTCCTTGGAATGCACTGGACCATAACAAGCTTTCCAAAGCAACACAAGTAGATAGGGACTGAAAACTTCAAACTGTGAGCCAAATATAAACCTTCCCTCTAAATAAGTTGAGGAACCTAGATAATTTGTTACATAGATAGAAATATATAATTTAAACTTAAAATTTCCATGCATAGGTATATGCCAATTAACACTACTCATCACAAATTAGTGAGTATAGTAGTTCCAAGGTAATGACATATTTTTACAGAAGATTTATGGATATATATTTGCTTGTTTATTATTTTATCTCCATTTGTACTCATTAAAGGGTGCTTTCCACCTTGCCTTGCTGGTGCTCCTGGGTGGCCTGAGGAAGTCTGTAGAAAATATTTTTTAGTTACTTACTTATGTGCATTGACATTGGAAGGAAGGGCATCTGAAGATCAGTAGGCTTGTTCTTGAAGACTAAGCCCAAAGCTCTTTACATAATTAACACAGCCAGTGGAATACACAATTACTTGAGAGACAATTTGCCTAGGGAGGAACTGATGTCACAAGTAGCCTTGAGATTGTCAGGGCCAATGAGTGAAAAACAGGAAAGGTAAACAAAACAGATATTCTTGATAATCAGATAAGCTTGCTTGAGGTCCAGGTGTAATGTGCTTGAAAGTGTTTCAAGGTCTGAGAGTTTAAGACAACTGTGTCCTACTTCCTCAGATAGGTCCAAACAGGCTGTATCAAAGCAGATTCCACTGGGTCACTATGACATTGAGCTGTGGAATATTCTGGAATAGAGATGGCCTAAGATAGTTCTTAAATTTCTGTGGATGCAAAGTAGGACAGGGAGATGTTTCCTGTGTTTCTGAGACCAGCATGTGAATCAGGGTAGATAAGTAGTTACATATATTTTTGCGTAAAAGGTTCACAGCACAATATTCCATGGACACAGTGGCAGAAACAGGTAGAACTAGACACCTTGAAGAACACCAGCTAGAAGGGATGTGATATCCTACATGCAGTGGTTTCAGTAGCTTAGTATATTTTCCACATATAAATGCAGACAATTGTGCTGTGTCCCAATCATTTTGAATGACAGATGGCAAAACCTTACTGTCTTTAAGTCAGGAACCAGGAAGCAGAATAGAGTCAGAACTGTATGTGGAAACTTAAGATGTAAGATAGGTTATTAAATAAATAAATAAATAAATTCAATTAAATGATATTTGATAGAAAGAGTGAGAAGTCACAAAGTGAGGCTTCACTTTATAAAGTGGAACATCTGGTTTCAAATCTCCACTCTGAGAAGATGTGTGCACATATATCTTCACTGAGAGAGTAGAAATGGTGGAGGCTCCATACTGTCTCATGATTAGTGAATAGTTTCTCTTCAAGACGTTCTTAGATCTATATAAAAGATTTTCAAACCTAAATAAGGTAAATCCCTTCTCCTTGTAAATAGCAGTGACTTTGAAATCACTTATTTCTGAAATGTGACTTGTGCATGTGTACTGTGTGGAAAACAACACAAAATACAAATACATTGGCCTGTTTAATGCTGGACTTTTTATTTTTTACAACCTCCATGCACCTATGAAATGCACTTAATTTGAATAAAGAATACAGTAGTATTTCTGAATATAAGATGATTCAATGTAACTGTCAAAGATGAAATACATATAAGAGAGTCCTGGGGAGATAGACTTTGGGTAGTGCTTGCCTCACAAGCTGGAGATCTAAGTTTTGAACCTCAACATCCACATAAAAGCAAATAGTGAAACCTACATCTGTCATCCAGCAATAGGAGAGCAGTGATGGATGGATCCCAGAAGATAGGTAGTCATTCACTCTAGCCAAAGGGCAAGCTCTAGGTTCAGGGAACATTCTGTCTCAAGGATAAACTGGAGAGTGACTGAGCAAGATGCCTCATGTTGACAATTAGGCTCTACCAGTGTGCAAGCATGCACATACACATATGCCAAAGAGAAGGGGAAGGGTTGTAGAGATGAAAAAGAAAAGGAGGAGGTGGAAGAAAACATTATAAAGGAACGTACACAACCTTTCTGAACAAACAGTGATTGTGTGTATGTGACCTTCTTACAGGGTGGTGGTCCTGATAGCTGTCCAAAGATGTGATTTGGATATGTCCTAGCACTCTTGGAAAACCTTGGCTAAGATCAGATTCTACTTTGAGCAGCTGATCTAATATCTCCTCACTCTCATTAGGTGAGAATCTCTTCCTTTCTTCTTGTGCAGGAGGAAGGCTTGCTGTTTGTGACAGTTTCCACCAGGTTTTTACCACTGACTAGTCCTCCACAAGGTATACATAGAGTGTTTTAAGGGCTCCTCGTAACTTGTTTCTTCAAACATCGTCACAAATACTTTTCACTTTCTCATGCCTTTCCTTGTTCATCTAGATCTTGACAGTGTTCTTCTGGTGTCCATTTCTTCCTCTGTATCTAACTAGCGTTAGCTAAACAATTCCTATTAAGTACCCACTCAAACATAGACTTTGTGAAAGTCAATGCATAAGGGAAGTTGCAGTTTTGCTCAAATATCTAGTGACATATTGTATGAGAGAGCTAGTGAATATTTGAGCAAAACAACTTTGATCATTTTCTCTTCAGATCCATCAATGAGGCAAACTAATTTGGGGACCAGTACTAAGGTGTCCCCACAGCTCCAAAGGAAAGCTACAAAACCTATACACCAAAACAGCCAGAATGAGCCTTCCCTCTTTGCATTAATTAAGTTTTCTCTGTCTTCCAATAGTACCCTCTGGTCTCCAAGATTTCACTGCAATATCCTTTGGGGTCATTTGTGATTGCCTCACTAGCATCATCTTTTAAAACCTAATGATCCCCATTTCTTTAAGCTTCCATCATCCCACAGATGACTAGAGACTGGTCCTCAACAAATATTAGAAGATCATTTAAAAGAGACTGCAGTGAATATTATACAGAATCCTCCAGGAAGTTTAGCTCCAGTAATTATTAACTTACTTTATTATTTTATTATAGTATTTTATATATAGTATGTAACATACTGTTGTATATTATTTTCAAGTTTTTTTTTCATTTTAAAATAATTTCCTAGGATGATGAGATGGTTTAGTGGGTAAAGATATCGAGAGAACTGACTTAATAATAGTTGAAAAGTTGTTTTCTGACGTTCATACACACACATGTATATATATACAGATAAATGTGAAAATCATTTAAAAGTCATAGTAAGGTTACAAAATTAATAATACAGATAATTCCTAGTCATCATTCACCTAGTTTCTTAAAATGTTGATAACATCCATAACCAGGGCTTGCGGAACAATAGCCGGAAATGAATATTGATTCTACGCTGTTAACTGACTTACAGAACTTATCAAAAATTTACCAACTGTCCCAGTAATGTTGTTTTTCTATTCTAGGAATGAAGTTAAGATGACACATTGAAGTCAGCTGCCATTTCTTGTTACTCTGTGCTAACTGGCCAAAGATCCTCAGTCTTTTATTACTGTGGCATTTCCATGTTTTCTTCAGGGATTCTGTAGTCATATTGTAGTCTAACTTTCTTTTCTTTGAATCATCTCAAGTTTCTTATGCTTAAAATTGGTACCTTCTTTGTGTCAATAATTCTTGTCAGGGGTATTGTTGGTAATTGCAGTGGAAGATGCACTGTCCTGATTTGTCACAGACTAGATGATGCCAAAATCAATCAGTTTGTTAATATGGTTGTCTGGTTTCCCAGCACAACTTACTCTATTTCCCATCTTCTCCTGAGTACATCCTCCAAAGAAGGTCCAATGGGGTGATTAGGATTGGCTTCGCATATTTTTTGCTCAGCAATTTTAGCACTAATTCACACCTGCGATGCTGAGAACTTGATGTTTGCCAAATCATGATTTTCCTCTGATATTTTCCCACTGCATTTATTAAATATCCCACTGTAATAAATAAGCATCCATGTTCTCACTTAACTTGCTTATTTATTTATGGTAAGTGTAGACTAATAAAAACTGATTTTATTTTCTAAAATATAATCCATTACAGTCAATCTATTGTGAGTATTAGAACTATGGATTTATTATCTAAAGGACTATAGTGTGCTTGTAATTTTTGAGAGCTCTCTTCCTTTATGACATGTTAGGACTTCTGACCAACATTCTGAAGTAGATACTGGTCCAAGCCACCTTCATTTATTTTATTAAACAGCAATATTTAGAAAACAGTTTCTGTCAGCTAGATGTAATCATCCTTCTAGAGTGCCATTTGTTCTAGGTACATCTAGAACAGGTCAAAGGGATACACACATTGCATTATTTTCATATATGACAATATTGCAAACATGCATTTGTGTCTGTACATGTAAAGTCTTCTCTAGATTTCTTGGTTCACATATGTGTTAAATACACCCCCTGTGTTTTCTTGCTATGTAGCCTGTGACAGTATTAAGTTTATAATATTCCCCCATCAGCCTCCACTTGTGAGTATATCTAGCACTATATTTCAAATATTACCATAATAAATTGGGATCACAATTGTCTTAATTTTCTAAATTTAACTATCTTTGAATGTACATAATGGAATAAAAACTTTTAGACCATATGACTATGATAAATTAATTTATTAAACAAAAGGTCATACTCATGTTCCTTTAGTTTTGGATATTACTGTGCATATAAAAATATTGCTTTCTAAGTTAGTAGGATTTGTTTAGTCCTCTTCATTGCTTTTCTGTGATTAGATCATCTGTAAAGAAAAGACAGTTTAAACTCCTTTTTGGATTCACACAAATTCTACCTATGGTTGAATTATTCATTTCTTTGATTCTGTGAAATTCTAGCCTTGATCTAAATGTCAGATGATACAAAAGGGAACATCTGGGTATGTACCACCCGCCTCCCACACCTTTGTCACGATTCCATTCCTTTCTGCCAAATGTAAAGTGTCTCTGCTTAGTTTTGTTTTTGCTTAGGGGACCGGGTAATTGCACATCTTCTATATTCGCTAATTTCTAACAATAAATAGCAGTGGTCACAGATACTCCTTTCTAGTTCATTTTGTCACTTGCACTTGTAGTTGATTGTTCTCTGTGCTAACTCTTACAGTTCACCTGTGTATTTTTTCCCAGCTGTGCCTTCGCCATAGATCCTGGCCTTTTCTGTCCTGTATATGCTAGTGTTTCATTACAAAGAATAATCATGACTTACATATTTAAATATTGGCAACATTGTATCTTACAACCTTTTGATTTTGGAATCTTTTGTCCATGTTTTGCTTTCTTTGTTTTCATTAGGAATACTCAGTAATGCTAATGTTACTCATTCGGTAGTCCTTCT
Organism: Mastomys natalensis; assembly: GCA_021653895.1. Taxonomy (NCBI): domain Eukaryota; kingdom Metazoa; phylum Chordata; class Mammalia; order Rodentia; family Muridae; genus Mastomys; species Mastomys natalensis. The sequence goes on along the minus strand of JAJTUV010000125.1, from coordinate 1,945,566 downwards.
TTATTTTTACCAGTTTTGCATTTTTTCTGCACCTTTGTGGGTTTTTTTATCTTATTTTTATCTTAATTTCATTTTGCAGAGTTTTCCTGCTATTTGAGGACTATAATGCATAGGTTTAAATAACTGCTTTCTCTATATACCTATCTCTACCTCTACCTCTACTTCTACCCCTACCTCTACCCCTATCCCTACCCCTTCCCCTACTCATACCCATACCCAAATCCATACCCATACCCATACCCATATGCATACCCATACCCCTACCCCTACTCCTACCCCTTCCCTCTCTATACCCCTAATCTATCTCTATTTCTATCTCCCTGTCCTTCTCCAAATACCAATGCTCACTTCCAATTTAAATATTTTTCTGTTGTTGTTTTTTCTACCCCAAAATATTTCTTTTTGTATATAAGTAACATATTTGAAAGTTGTTTTCCATTTTCTACTGACATGAGATTCGAGAGGAATTTTTACTTACACAGAACTTGGATTGCTGACTTTTAAGAGACAGATCTGCTTCACTATTCCATGCTCACTTCTGGGCACTAAATATATCAATATTCCATGTTTATTAACTGTCACATTTTCCACTGCATCACAGTGACACCCCACACCCCACTGCCAATGATTGTTCTGTGTGTGTCATGGGAAAGGCTGTGTGCCAAGCACTGCACTTTACCTGAGTCTTAAATGCACCTAAGTCTTCTTTTTAGTGTCTCTTTTCCTCAGCACTTAATTTGAAAAAAAAAAAAAAAGAAAAAGAAAAGAAAAAAATTCTGTCTTCTTTTTTGATTAGCTCTGAAAAGGTTATAATTTTGAGGATACCTGTTTTAGGCTATGCACATTTTATAGCCCATGTCATACATGCTGCTGGCATGTGCTTTGATGTAAAATAAGCCTTTGAAGTAACAATATTTTTACACAAAGGTGGAGGTGTAGACACTGTGCTTGGTGCATCATGTCAGTAGCATTCTCTGGTCTAACTCTCCTCTGACATTTCTGGTATTTTTTTCTTAGAATTTAAGAGGTGGTTTGCTGAGATTGGTTTCGTTAAAAGAACATTACATATCAGAAATTCAGTGTCTTTAATTTTTTTCTGAAGGAATGGTGTTTTATCCAGGCTTTCTACTTGACTTTCTGCTATCTAGATTTTAAATGTTATGAATTTTGGAGGAAGTTGTGTCTTTGTGCTCGCTCTTTTGTTTAGAGGTGCTTCAGTCCTTTGAGACAGGTTTCTGTCTTTGCTTCTGTTGTGACAGCCATCTTTCTTCCTACAGTTCTCGAACTGCACCCTTCTCTTTCAAAAATACCAAAGCAACACAATTATTAGTAAATTAGAGGCCTCTCTCTACAGAGAGAGGATATTGCTGGGTCCCATGTCTCCCCACCTCCCATGACTTGCTTAAATTGGCTTCATTGAATTTTTCCAGTGTTGTACTGCTTGCTTTGGTATATAAAATATTGATAATGTTTTTTATAAGATGTTGAAATCATTATTATGCACTGTAGTGTTCATCATATTAGCATTAATCACCAAAAATTCATTGAGTGTATTCACTCCAATAAGGCAGGTAACTCTACAGACAGCTTTATTCATGAAACTTTCAATTCATTAATATGTTTTCACTTTTAAAAGATGCATTAAACGGTTAAATGGTGGTGTTCAACCTTAGCATCATCTGAAGGATTTTGGCCAGTGCAGAGTTCAGCAGGAAGACACACCGCGTGGAACTTTATCCAGTGAAGCATTTCATCAATGCTCATCTGCAGCCTGTAGAAGGCATGACTTTAAATGTTGGGTTGCATCCTTATGTAGGAGCTCCTATTGTACTCCAAGTCTTCATGATGTACCACATGTCTGAGTGCCCTGGCATCAACAATCTCCTTTGTCTGATTTTATACTTAAAAGTCCTCCATATTTCTCTCTTTGGTTTGGTTACACTTTAGTCTCAGATGAGAAGTACCTCTCTACAGTCCAGTGCCTTGCATTGGTCTTAGTACATCATTGGAAGAAACTAGATTATCCTAAAATATAAAGGGTTAAGCATAAGAAGTTAGTCACTACAAAAAATAATAGAGTCATTCTATGACATACTTCAGTTCATTTTGCCTGAAAACTGTTTTTTTTTTTTTTTCCCTTCACCCTTGTCTTCAGGAATATCTTTTTGAAGTAGGATATTCTTTCAATTTCTGGAACTGCCACACATATCTATGTGTTTATGACAAATTAACTTCTGAGCTTCATACCACTTATTTTAAAGTTAAAGAAAATGACACTTTCATGACAGATTATGTTGATTTTCAGCTAAATAAGACGTGACATTTTTCATTATTTTCTCCATGTATAAAAGGAGGATAAGACCAGCAATTATTTAGTCATCAGGTTGAAAGTGTTTACATAGGGATCTTAAATCATTTGGTTTACAAAACCTGTCCGATGCATGTATTTCTTCCTCCTGCCTCAGCTAGAGCTTACTTGACCAAATAGTTAGAAAACACAGACTATGATGATAAATGGAATGTCACAGCTTTGATGTCTCATATCCTAGCTTCCCCTCTGAATACTAGAAGCTGCATGATTGTGAGTCACTTGGGGTAGAGATCCCAGCAAGTACAATGCACAAAGTAAACATGATCTCCTTCTGTTCTGTGCTCTCAGTGCACAGTGTGTTGGCTGATAGTGGATTCCATGTTCTAAAACAAAAGGTCTGCTTCACACCAAATAGACAGGATGACCAGTGATTACATGTGAGGAAATGATAGAAGACAGATAGCATTGCTTTTTTCACCCTATCAAGGTTTCATTCTTTTACTAAGGTAACTTTAATAGATCAAGTGCCTTCCAACTTTCCTATCCTTGGTACTTAATACTTATAAAAGACCCTTCCATGGAACAGCCTTTGAAACTGAATAACCCTTTTGCTTGTTTTAATATTTTTGAGACAGGGACTTATTAGTTTAGGCTGGCATCAATCACCCTGTGGAGGTGAGAATGACCTGATCTGTTGCCTCCATCATTACCATGCTGGTACTGCAGACATGCATTACAATTCTTAACTATGAAGAATTTTTTTGAGATTGAACAACTATTTTAGGTTTTCTGGGATAGCAATGAAAAGTATTCTTCTATAGAAGAGAGCTTCTGAAGACTGAATGGCACTCAGAGCAGAATATTGGATGTCCATGGGAGCTTTAGGCTGGATGCATTCAAGGCTTTTAGGCTGTTGGAAAGAGGAGGCCACATGACTAGGTAGTGATTGAAGTTATATTGTTACAAGCTAAGGAATCTGGGTACTATTAGAAACTAGAAGAGGCAACAGCGTTCCCCCAGGACCTTGGAATGAGAGATGTCTTAACAACACTGTTATTTCTGCTCACTAGCTCTTCTCACCTCTAGAAATGTGAAAATGGTAACATGTAATGATTGCATTTCTCAAAAAAGAGCCCACCAAATGGCTACCATGACTGTGGTACTTATAAATAAACCTTTTCATAACAAGTAAAAACAGCCCAGAATCATAATACCATAAGTTGTAGAAGTGTCCTTCAATTCTTCATTGACTTCCTGTTAAATAGATATTCCTTGGTGGTAAAGTTTCTTTCTCATCGTTGCTCAGCAAAAGTTTCTTTCTGTGGTGTCTTCTTCTCAGATCCTCTCCTTGTGGCTTCCAACTCCAACAACTTTCTCTCTCTCTCTCTCTCTCTCTCTCTCTCTCTCTCTCTCTCTCTCTTCACTTTCTCCTTGCCTGGCCGAAGTCCTATCCTATTGTATCTTTTGTGCAGTCATTGGGTGATCAGCATTTACTGACAGGACAAAGAATAAATAGTAAGAATTATTTAAACTTGAGATTTCTGATGTAAGTATTACAATGCCATGTCCAGATTGAAACAAGATGTGAGGGTATAGAAATCAGCATAACATAAAGATTATGTTTACACAATGCATAAAAACATTGTGCCTACAAAGTTGTGTGATTTTATTTCCACTATTGGTCATGTATTTGGAAACAAAAGTCAGTCAATCTAAGAGTATCATCCAAAATTGAATGCAGACAACCTGAGTCTCCTGTGGGTGACAGTGTGTTTGCAAACTGGGTGTCTCCATTGGACATCCATTGTATCTGAGTGATTCTGATTACTCAATTCCTGTCCTGTGTTCACAATGCATCTCTCTGCAGAGTAACAGACCCATCTTCCCTAAAGATTAGCAATGACAACACTCATTTACTCAGTTAATTCTCTGTGCTTACTATGTGTGTATGTGTGTGTGTGTGTATGTGTGTGTTTTCTCATTATGGATGAGTGCACATTTTTGTGCATGTGCCTGTGTGTATGCAAGTGCATATGTGTACATGTGGTAGTTGTGTGTGTGTGAATGTTGAGATTAAAGGACAAATTTAGGTGTTTTCCTTTTAGGTTCTAGGTTTAGGTTCACCTTGCTCTTTTTTTTTTTTTTTTTTTAATTTAAGATAGGCTCTATTGATTGGTCTGGAACTCATTCAAGTAGACTAGGCTGGCTGGCCACCTGGATCCAGGGTCTACCTCTCTGCCAAACCACCACTAGGATTACAAGAGTATTTTATTACTTAGTTTTTACTGGTTGGTTCTGGAGATCAAACTCAGATTGCCATGTTTATACAGCAAGCATTTTACTGAGTTAACTATCTTACCTGAGATATCCTTGCTTCCTAGAAAGGTATAGTAAGCCTCGGATAAGTTACTACTCCATTTCTATTTCATCTTACGTAATAATTTTCCTCAGAACCATGCTTTCTCACTAGATTGTCAATAATAATATTGGATTATCAATTAGTTCTTGTAGTTTCAGTCTTGATTTCATCATTCAACTTTCTTTTTAAATTTGGAATTAAAATAGCATTCTCATAAATTAAGTTTATAAAATTATTTATTAAAATATCAAAATTTTTATGTGATAGATAATAAGCTACACATGTGTTTTATCCCACAAAAGTATATATTTCTGGTGGGTACCTCTAAGTTGATAGATAGGTTATATCCATTAATTTGCTAAATACTGTTAAATGAGAACTATAAACTGTTCAAGAAAGCAAAGCAGACAGTTACAGTGAAAGGAAATACCTCTGAGAATTCTCAATTAACTGTGATTTAGCTTGAGGACTCTTATAGAAGAATAGGTGGAAGGATTGTGGGCCCTAAGGAGATAGGAACTGCACAGGAAGATCAACAGAGTAAACCAACCTGAACCCTTGGAGCTCTCAGAGACTGAATCACCAACCGTGGAGCATACCTAGTCTACACAGATCTACCTCCATGGGCTGGACCTAGGCCTCCCTGCACATATGTTGTAAATGTGCAGCTTGGTTTTCATGTAGGTCTCAAACATCTGGAGTGGGGGCTATCCCAAAACATGCAGCCTGTATATGGAGTATGGTCTTCTAGCTGGGTGCCTCATCTGGCCTCAATGGGAGAGGAAGCACCTAGCCTCTCAGAGACTTAAAGTGGCAGGGTGGGGGATACAGGAGGAGGGGGTACTCAGAAAAGAAGAGATGGGGAAGGATTGTGGGAGGGGGTGACTGGGACGGGTTATAAAGTGAATAAGCAAAAAAAAAAGAAAGACCTACAAAGTGCTGACAGGTCCTGGTCATTAGGGTTAAATTGTAGTAAGAACTGATTGGCTTTCTAGGGCATGAAAGACAGAACTCAAAGTGGGTACTTTTTTAAAAGATATATAAACATGTATTAAATGTATAACTATACAAAATAATTGAACATAAAGTAATTTGGGGACCATAATTTATAGTAAATCTATTGTCTCGTAGTAGTTATGGACCATCAGAAATGTGTCCCCTGCATAAACTTATTATTTCCTCACACTAGCATTGCTAATCAGAATTACACTGCCACCCCCTCAACCCCAAACCTGATACCCTCACACAGAGTCTTGAAAACATTTGGAAGATACTTGGTTACCTTGACAAAAATCAAGTTGTTATTGCACAGATAAGCTTATCATGTTTTTAAAATGGTTTATTTGTGCTTTCTTTATACCAATTAACCCCACCCCATCTTGCTCCTTCTTCCACCAGTCTACTTGCCTCTCTATCTAAGTGTTTCAAATCACAAGAATCTCTATGTTTACTCTCTGTTTACCTATTCCCTACTAGCTCTTCTTTTTTAACGTAATCCCCAACTCATTCCCTGGTTTTCTGCCTGGTACAAATACTCTGTACTATACACATTATACTGAAGAATAAACATGGACGTGCAGGTTTCCCTTCAATAGGATATGAATGTTGAACGTTTTCCCAGGAGTGTTACAACATGGTGATATAGTAGTTTCATTTTCAGATTTTGAGAAACCTTGAGAATGATTTCTAAAGTGGCTTCAATGACTTACAGACCAACCAACAATGTGTGAGGGTATCCCTATCCCTCATCAGCACTGACATTTGTTGCTATTTATGTTTTGATAGCCATCATTGTTATGTGGATGAGACAGAGTATTATGGTGTTTAAAATATGTGTTTCTTTAATAAGTTAAAGATGTTAAACACCTTTTAACTGTTTCCTAGCCATTTGAACTTCTTTTGAAAAATCTCTGTTTAGTTTTATAGTTCATTGAAACACAAAACTAGGTTGCTTGTTTTCTTGATGGTTAGGGTTTATTTTAGTTCTATGCATATTCAGACACTATTCCTCTGTCAGACATGCAGCTGCCATTCTATGGGATGCCTCTGCACTAGATGTAGAAGACAATATTTTTGAAGTTTATCTGTAGGCTACCTGTAAATTTGAAAATACTATTAATAAAAAGTTGATAAAATGAGAAAAATAACATTCTCAAAATGGAAAAGAGTTGGTGGTAACCTGCTGTGGCAGGTATTTCCAGTGAAATTGAAGGTTGAGATTGTATAATACTCTTTGCCTCTTTTTTTGGACCTTGTTTATTTATATGATATCTTGATCGCATGTCTATAGAAATGTTAAAGTTACTTTTCTCAATTTCTCTTTAAAGATAAAAAGAGAAGGTGATAGAGCAAAATTCAGATACATAAGTTGAAATAATTCTAAAATCAGGATGTTCAAGTCCAGTTTTGAGAAAGAAAGCAACCATTAGTGTCCGAACATCAGCTGAAATGTCATTTTTCATCTCTCCATCATCTCTGAGAAGATCCAATAACTGGTCCGCAAACTTGCATGTGTCACTAGGACAGTGAAAATATTAGGATACTTTTACAAAATCGGGATCTTTATAGGGTATTTTCCTCTCAAGGCTGTCATCTCTGTAGAGCTGTTTCTGCTCTGAGATGCTTCGGTTCATATAACTGGGAAGAGATCTGCATGGTGAATAACCTTCACCATGATATAGGAGCAAGTAGAGTGGCCTCTTTTATCTCTCCTACTGGAGGTCAACATCCTTGACCTTAGGAAGTTGTGATTAATGTTGAAACCAGGGTTGCAGGCATAACAGCATTGATCAGATTGGGATGACCTGCATAATCTACACTGCTCTTAAGACTGTCACTTTCTCATTTGGAAAAGGGAGGGACAAGGAGAAATTTTCCATCTTCTACACTCTGAACATTTATAACTGTGGAATCTACTCTGTCATGACAGTAAATAGTGGCTTCTTTCTGGATTACTTGGAGCATTTTTGAAAGGTTTACAGTTTATTTCTGATGTAGATAAATATCTTTTTTTTACAATATTTGTTTTACCTTTCATGAATAAAAAGGTGATTGAACAAATTATCCATTTATCATTTCATTTATTGCCCTGAAACTAGTATAATTTACAAGCCAATAGTACATTAGGGAGTGTTATACACATGTTTAAAAAGAATGTGTTAAATTGATAAGAAGCCAACAGTACACCAACACAGTACCCACTAAGGGAATGTTTAAGAACATAGTCATAGAAGAAACTTGGCTACATTCTATTAGATAATGTAAATGTTACTTTTTATTCCTGGAATACTGATAAGGATAAATAAAGGCCAATGACTCTGTCTTGGCTTTCTCTGTATTTCCAAGGTTTCTGAAGATGTTAAGACTAGAGTGAAGAAGGATGTAAAGAGCTGTTCCTGCTACATCTAGATTCAAAAGGATTTGGTGATTATTAAGGGCTATATGTATATATTCGATGTTATTGAAATAGATAAACATAAATAAAACTAAGCCTGGGAAACTTTAGAAAGTAGCAATAAATACAAAGGAGTCAACAATGTATTGTCATAACCTATGCTCAAGAAAAGACCCTTTTAGAATTAATGGAATTGAAGAAAGTTTTTTTTTCTCTTGTCCATGCTAAGTTCTTTACTCTGTAAGTTTGAAACTTAGTACCATCATAAAAATAATTTCTTTGATTTGTGATGCTTTCTAATCTCCCATTCCACATCCCAACAGATTTACTTGTGAAAAATGTATGTACATTTCAATGAAATGTTTAGAAATGGTCAGATGAGTTTCAGTATTGTGAAGATCAAATTAGTTCATGTCTGTAAGGCCATTAGAATATGCCTGGTGCATGGTACACCTTCAATAATTATTTACATTATCTAATTCTCATGCCAATAAAATTTTAACAATGACAAATGGAGGTGAGAGGAAATCTACAATGAATGGGCAGAATGGAGACAACAATTAATGAAAAAAGAGTCTATGAATCTGAAAGAGAGCAAGGAAGAAACAATGTAATTATATTACAGTACCGAAATATAAAAACAATCAAAATACTATAGAGTGATATGAAGGTGAAGCAAGACAATCTAAAGTAGATGCAAGAACTGGAAACAAAGCAATCTCTGCATACTTGGTACAAATCTATGCACATGCATGCAGAGTCAAAAATGTTCTTATCTGGGGCATCCAAGCACTAATAGCTGCTAACAACAATAATGTACAGCCATCAGAACCGACCAAAATTATATCCAATATTCTCTGCCTAAGAAAGCATGCAAATCATTATAAAAATTTATGGACTCCCATCTAAGCCAGTTATGACTTCAATGGTAATGTTTCACCCATAAACTTTGTACAATCTAGAAAATCTACTTTCTAGACTCTGGATAATATCTATCTAGACAGTAAACATTTACTTAATTAAATTATGGTCATTAATCCTGGCAATTTCTACTCCTGAGTTTTAAGTGTCCAAGTAGTTATCATATTTCTCAAGGACAAAAATGTATCTCTGGGCATATTATCTTCAAATGACAGGACATTAAAAGCAACCTTTAATTGTTGTTCCTCTGATAGCTAACAAAATAGAGGGCACTTGTTTACACATTTGGTGCAAGGAGATCATAAACTCACCTAGAGAGGATAATACCTTATATTCATTGGCACATTTTGGTTTCTATTTTTTAATAAACGTATCCCTTAGGATGAGATATGAGATAACATTATGATAGGCATTCTAATGAAAGAGATTTAATGCTGGCTATATTTAAGAAGAAGAGGGTTATAAACAGGATAGCATAGAGAAAGGAACTGACAACATTACTCTCTTTACCAAAATTTGTTCTATTTTATAAAGGAGGAAACCAGTCAGGATGCCTCTAACACATTATTTACAAGCGTGCTCTGTGGATTCCTGGGTACTGCATGCTGATGGAAGCTGAGCATGGATGGGATTACAGGAGTGTTGTCCTCAGTAAAATTCTACATAAATGAGATAGCTGCCATTCGTTAGAGAGATGGCATGCATTCAGTGAGATATAAGTAATGAGTAGTTAAAGGTAGATACCATTTATGATACTCAACTTATGCAAAGAGAGTACTAGTAGAGTACAAATAGTAAACAATAATGTCTACTTCTTTCTTTACTCTTATCTTGATTATTGCCCTTAGTTCACTGATCCCAGAAAACTTGATCATGACTGATCACAGCATCTGAAAAGAATCAGTGAATGGAAAACCCTGATAATCCAGTTGGTCCTTATGTGGTGCAGATACTCATTTTCTCTTATAAGCATTAGTAAACTCAGACAGAGCTTGTTGTAGTAATTATTTAAATTGGCCTCTGGCTCAGGGCAACTATCTAAGCTGCAGTGGCTCTGCCTAGCCCAGCCGCCATGCTTCTCGCTGGGGCCACATGCATGCTGCAGCTAGAACCAGCCGCCAGAAACACCACCCACTAGATGCCAGCATGAGAGATGGCTCTGCCAATCTTCCACACTGTCTCCACAAGGCAGGGCTTTGCCCAGACCATTCCACCATACATGCAGGCCAGTAAGAGAATGAGACTCTAATTTTTATAGATTAATCAAAGCTTATATATTTTGCAATGATCAGTAACAAGATATCCATACAATCAGAAGTGTAACCCAATACCCGATCTAGGTATACCAACTATCTTTGACTGCTACAGACACGTGAATATCTGTCTCCATAACTCCTACATCTCTGTCATTCTCTTTTCTCCTAGCTTCTCCTCTTCCTTTTATCTCTTCCTCTCCTAACTCCTCCTCTTCCTTGTCCTCTTCCTCTCCTAACTCCTCCCACCTTAGCTCCTTCTACAAAAGCTTCAACAGATATGCCTGGGTTGGCTGATAGAGTGATTCAGTCCCTAACTTGGATAGATATGAACCCTGCTACCATGCCCTTCCTTTGATGTCATTGAGAACCGACTCATGCATAATGAAAAGGCACATGGATATCAAAATATGTCCTAGCAAGTTATCTGAAATCTAAAATATGACCTTCTATGTTATTAAACTTTAATATAGTGATGGAGTTGAAATTTTCTTATGTGTTTGAGAACTACTAAAATATAGAATGACAAAATAAACCAAGAAAATCACAAATTAAAATTAGTGAAATTATTTCTACATATTTTTGTTGGAATTTTTAAAAATCATCTTTAATCTTTTTTACAGTCCAGTCATTATCTCCCTCCTGGTCTGCTCTCCAACAGTTCCTCATCCCATTCCTCCTTCCCTTCTCCAAGAGGATGTCCCTACCCTCCCTCCCCACTCTACATTCCCAGGCCTCCCCAGTCCTTGTGGTCTCAAGTCTCTCAAGTGTTAGGTGCATTTTCTCTCACTGAGGCCTGACCAGGCTGTCCTTTGCTGTATATGTGTTGGAGCCTCGGCGCAGCTCATGTATGCTGTCTGGTTGGTGACTCCGTGTCTTGTTGGAACTTTTTTCTCTGGGCTTCATTGACCTCAAGACAATAAGAAGGGGTCTTCTCTGGTCTATTGTCTCCTAAGACACTTAAAAATTTTGACCTTAGTTGACCAAATCTCCAGAAATGTGGGAAATGTGCTTATATAGTTTGTAAGTAAAACAGTTTGTGCCATTCAGTCTTGAAAGTTTGAGTTCATTAAGACAAAATTATTTCAGATACCTGGAATTACAGAGCTTTTAAAACACAATATCTACTATACTGTTCTGTGATATTCTCTACTATTATTAAAACTTCCAGTTTTGATGTCAATGTTAAGACCATTGTGACATTTGCAAGCATGGCATGTGCTTTTGTTAAGAACTCATGGGGTTTCCAAAAGTTGTCTTTGCCATTTGTGGCTGAAGATAGAAATTTGTAGATGCCAGATATAGATTACCAACTATATCTACCATTAACATACCTCTCAAAAGATCTTTTATGTATCAGATCTTTTCATAGGCTTATGGCTTGCCATCTAGAATAAATGTATCTTTTCCAAACCAAAATATACATCCCAACACACACTTATCCAACTTAACTGGCCTGGGGTTGTCAGTATAGTGGACCACCGTGGTGTCTCCAGGTAGATGTTTTTCTTCAGGTTGTAAACAGAGAAAAAAACAATTTAGAAACCACCATGGCAATGTATTCAGGGTTTACCAAATCTGATTGAAATCTGTTTAAGTCCTCTTCTGAAGAGCACTGAGAAGAACAAAGTACATTCTTTTAACTACCTTTATAGATCCATGGTGTATGCTGCCATTTGGGTCATTAGGTACATCTTACTTACAGTGGTTCAGGGAACCACCTGATTTATACTGTTCTGGGCTGCTGAGGCCTCATGAATCCACTGTATTGCTGGTTTTTACCACAGTCTCATTTGCCAAGGGGTCTCCAGACTTAAACTGCTGAGCTCAAAATTTTCCAATTTTGTAAGTTCCTGCTGCATACAAGAAATGAGTCCCTCAACCCTGATTCCCAAACCCACACTTCTGTAGTTATCCTAGCTAGCACCAAAAAGCAAGCAGTTACCAGATCATCAGGCCAAGATTCATGGCAGTATAAGTCTTCCTACTATCTCTAGATTGGCTACTCAGAGCAGCCACAAAAGCTATGTTAAAATCCAAGGTAAGCATATCTTCCAAGAAACTTCCAATTATATAACAATTAAATTCAATGAGAATGTCCTCAAATAATTCTGAGACAAAGAATTCAAAAGAATGATTATGACTGTGTTCAAACAACTTGAAGAAGATATGAATATATTTTACATGGAGAAAAATAAGAAATGACTGAAATGAAGAAGTCAGAACAAGATGTGTAAATGGAATTTAATAAAGAGAGGATTACTGTAGAAAAGCCAAACTGAAATGACATTGGAAATGAAAACCTCAATAAGTCAAATAAAAAACCTTAATCGGAAGCCTCACTAAGAGAATGCATCATTTGCAAGTCTGGGAGTGTTTGAAGACATGGTAGAGACTTTGTATCAGGTAGTAAATGCCACAGATGAGTATAAAAATAAGGAAGAATTTGGGAGACCAGGAAACCTCCCAACATTTGTATTACAAGACTAAAACAGTGAATAAGGTGAAAATGTATAAGCTTCCCACTTGCTTTAAATAATTTGTAGGTAAATATGATCCACATAAAATATTATGTAGGTCAGTCCATGTCTCTTGATACTATTCAGTTTCTAGTATATATAGACAGTTGCAATTACAAATGATCCTTCTTTCAATTTGGTGATACTGCAGACCTTGCGCACAATCAATCTATAATTAGGTGGAGGATGATCATTAAAAGCTACAATCCTTCCCAATTTAAATACATACATACATAATTTCAATAATACATACATACATATATATACACATACATGTATACATAAGTACCTGTGTACATATGTTAAAATATATTTTTTCCTTTTTTTTTTCTTTTTTTTATTGGAAATTTTATTTATATTTCAGATGTTCTCTCCTTACCCCATTTCCCCCCCTCCCTCCCAGGAACTCACTATCCCTTCCCCTCTCCTCCTGCCTCCACGTTGGTGTACCCCACCCACCCTCCCTCGTACCTCACCTCCCCACCCTCGAATATCCCCCCCCATGACGTCCAGCCTTCATGAGACCAAGGATCTCTTCTCCACTTATATATAGCTCCCTTGCATATATAGCTGGAGCCATGGGTTCCCTCCCTAAGCGCTCCCAGGCTGGTGGTTTAGACCCTGGGGGCTCTGGTTGGTTGGGATTGTTGCTCTCCTCATGGTATCACGAATCCTCTCAACTCCTTCAGCCTTCACTCTATCTTCTCCATTGGGAACCCCATGATCAGTTTAATGGTTAGTTGTGAGCATCTGCCTCTGCGTATGTCAGACTCTTGCAGACTTCTAAGGAGACAGCTATATCAGGCTCCTGTCAGCATGTACATCCTGACATCCACATCAACCTCTACCTTTGGTGACTGCACATGGGATGGATATCCAGGTGGAATGGTCTGTAGACGGTCCCTCCTTCAGTTTCTGTCCTGCACTGTGTCTCCATATTTGCTCCCTTGAGTATTTTGTTACGCCTTCTAAGAAGGACTGAGGCCCCCCTTCTCCCCAACTTGGTCTTCATTCTTCATGAGCTTTATGTGGTCTGTGAGTTGAATCTTGGGTATTTTGGCTTCTGGGCTAAAATCCAATAATCAGTGAGTGAATACCATGTATGTTCCTTTGTGATTGGGTTACTTCACTCAGGATGATATTTTCTAGTTCCATCCATTTATATAAGAATTTATCAAATTCATTGTTTTGTAGAATTTCAGTATCTTGATGTTTTCTTTGTTCTCTTCTTCCTAGGAAGGCTCTCTACTGTTTTCTCACTAGGGTTTTTTTTTTTTTTTTTTTTTGGCTCATTGCATTTAATTTTTTTTTCTCAAAAAACATTCCCAAAAATGTTAAAAGAGCTATTTAGTATATGAATTATTGCCAGTATGTTCTAACCTTATCAACAAAGCTTTTGCTATTTTCAGTTGGTTGAGCCTAAAGCTCAAAAGGGGCTTATTTACTTGATCATCAGTAACTTACCAGTACCTTCCCATGGAGAATACCACCCTGAATCCCAAATAAATTATGACCAGCTTCTAGTTTCTCAGTAGGTGACCATGGATGGAAAGCATCTGTGAAGAGCCCAACATGGATGGACGAGGGCCTCTGAAGAGCCAATCACGAATGAGGGAAACCCTCTGAAGAGCCCATCACTGGTCGGGGAGGCCCTCTGAAGAGCTGTGTTTTTCAATGCTCTTTTCTTATTTATTTATTTATTTATTTATTTATTTATTTATTTTCCATTTTCAATGCTTTTCCAAAGCATCATCTCGTTTTTACTTCTATGTGCTATAACTGTACATTTTTAAAACTAATAGAATTAATTTTAATTTTATTTGAATCATGCATGACTTATCTTAAAATATAATGTGAACTCTTTCAGTTATAGAGATGTAAGTAGCCATGAATGCAGCAGTTGTTCCTTTACAGCACCTCAAGTTCTCAAACTTACTCATCTGAGCTTCCAAGAGTGCCCAGAAAATTCTATTTGAAGCTCAAGCCTTCTGTATTATAGGTTGAGAGATTTGTTGAATTCAGTCATTTCCAACTAGAAGATTACAATCCAGTGATCACGCAAAAATTGTACACAGTCTGTGAGTAGCATAACTTGATAAATAATGAACTTCTTCTGGGGAAGTTTTATGTAAATGTTAAATATTTCAGATCAATATGTCCATGGGTATATACCTGTCCTAATGCCCCAAGGTATAGTGGCTTCGTTGATTGTGGATAGAATAAACTGCCAATTGGTTTTGTACTATTAATAACACTTGAGAACATTGGATTTCAAAAAGAATGTACAAACGTTTAATCTTTTATCCACAGATTTTTCTAAGTTATTTTAACCATGTACAGAGGTTAAACCATGGAGCAGGTTTACAGAAACAATAAATGAATAAGCAATTATACTTGTTGACCAAGTCCATGCTGCAAAGAACAGAGGTTATAAATATGTTCTTCAATTGCTTAGATTAAGGTCACTGATAGAAACCAATTTTCATATTTATTTGTATTAAATATAAATGCAAACAGAGTGTCCTATAGTGTCCTTGGTTTGGGGTGGGGGAGTGGTGAGATATCTGAGCAAGCTGCTGCAGAATGTTAAAAAAAAAAAAAAAAAAAAAAAAAAAAAAAAAAAAAAGCTGTGAAGGAAATAAAAGAGCTTTAATTAGGTGCCAGGTCTAAATGGCATCCATGCTGACAGAATCCTGTCAGAAAAAGGTTTCTGTGGCCCTGACAAGACAATGAGAAGTGACAGGCTTATGCATGTTATGGTCTTTGGTGAAGATGCTATTAGAATGGGATTTTATTATTTTAGTGAGTGTTTGATCTTCTCTTATTTCTATTATGTATTTCACCTTAACTAGATCATATATTTATCCATTCATGCATTATGCATATTCTAATTCCTATATTTAAATATATGTTAGAAAGGACAATAGTTAGAATTTATATAGTCATATTTAATATATAAATAGTTCATCACTGATATGTATTTGCTGAAAAAATTACTCATCTATGTAATTCTATGCCCCCAATCCAAGGCTATTTAGAGCACCTACTCTTGGGCTCTGCTGAATTGCAGTAGCTGCAGTGTGGTAGCCAAGGTTGTAAGTGACATTCTGTATTCACAAAACACAAATATAGGGTAGTCATATATATGTTTATATGAGATTTACAGAGTGGTAGAACTCAAGATTTGCAATGGGTGTATCCTTTTAGTGGCTGGCCAGTGTCTGGGGCAGGTAGACAGCCTAGGAGGAGTGTATAGAAATGTCAGTCACCTGGGATAGGGGAATACATGAGGAAAAAACTTCAAAAGAAGGAATGTAATAATATGAGACTTTCTGTGAGCTCCTAGCAAGATAGCTTTTCCATTAAGACAATCACATAGGGGAATTCCAGTATGAGCAAATGAAAGCAACTCCATGTCCTCAGATTCTTCAGGGGATTCAGTTAGAATGACAGTAGCTGCTGTTTGAGGTAGGTTACTGTGGAAAGGTGTTAGAGTTTCATTGTGAGAAGACAGGTTTCTTTAAACCAGGTCATTGAGAATAGAAAGGGTATAGAAAATGATCCCTTGTCAAGCAAAATCTATGACCACTTTTGAGAGAGAGAGAGAGAGAAGAGAGAGAGAGAGAGAGAGAGAGAGAGAGAGAGAGACCCACAGGATAAGAAAGTGATCCCCAGTGCAAAATATGTTACAGTTGTAACAGGAATACGGAAGAAGAGCTATCAAAGACGTGAGCACAGTGCAAATATCTAATGAGACACAGGAGCTGGAATCTGCACTGCGGTTTTCTCTATGGAGGGGTGGCTGTGGTGGTGTGATTCTGTTTCCAGCATCTTGGAACCACCTTGAGAAGGGGTCCTGGGCTTACTGCTTAACAAATATACGCATGCCTTTGGGAACCTGCAACTAATATCCATCATTGATCAAGAGATTGTTGGCCTTCGTTGCTACTTGTTTGAAGAAAATTGCAGAGTTCAATGAATGGGAAGTGGATCTGTGACGCATGAAGAAACAAAGTTATCATCAGTTTAAGATGGCTGATTCTGAAAGCTAGTGCCAGAAACTCTGAGAGGAATGATTATGCACGTATTATAAAATCAGCTTTCTGTGTGAAAGGCTACATTACTCAGGGGCCCTTGATCAGTTGTCAGCATCCTCTTCAGTGGGGATGCTTGCCAACTGTCCAAAAATGCACATAAAGGTATAGGTGTTAAGAACAAGATGTACCATGATGATTGTTAGCTTTACCCAAGGAATATAGAGAAATGAAATGAGAGTAAAAGACTCCTAGTAAAATGTGCATCTCTTCACAATCTCAGCATTACTGATAAGCAGGCATCTGATTGGCTATCATTGTCTCCAAATAAAAGGCAACCTCATTGTCCTGTTAGGGCAAGTGGAGTAAAGAGAAAAGGGTCAAACTTCACATAGCTTGTGCTCTGTTAAATGGTCACATAGGAAAGAGGTCACAGCAAGTTCTGGTCTACAAAGCTTGAGAATGTTCAGTTTGTCCATGTAATTGACCATCTTGACTTGAAGACAACGTATATCTTTTCTTTAGTTTACAATCCCATTTATATGAAATGCACAGAGATGTTGGAACAGAAGGATATTGTTTCAGTGCAATAAAGCAATATATTATAAACCAATAATGAATGAAATACTAAATGGGGAACTCCAGAAAATGATTCCTTTAAAATAACAAAGGAGACATAGATGTTGACTCCATATTTTTTTGATATAGCTCTTGAAATTTTAGTGAGGACAATCAGACAAGGGAATTATACAGACTCTTAATATAAAGTATATGATACTAATATGATAATGATAAATTATAAAATAATATAAAGACTCTATAAAATAAAGTACAAGTGGATATCAAACAAGTAAGGCAACTTCACTATTTTTAGTCTTCATGGACACAGAAGCTGAAAGAACATTGAGATTCCTTATCCCAGTCAGAATAGCAATTATAAAAATTAATTACTTAATAAATAAAATGTACCTGAATACCTTAGCTCTTAACGTAATGAGAGTGTAAATGAGAAGAAGGTTGAGTTCCACCTCATCTACAGAGATGGGTAAGGGGCACAAGCTTCTGAAGCTCTTAAACAGTGTGGAGTCTGTTTCGTCAACAGTTTTCTAAATGTCATCCATAGGTTCTTGTTTGGAAGTCAGAATCTACATTTGAACAAAGTAGTATATTTTGGTGACAACTTACAGTATACCCTACAGAACTGTAGCAGTGTTTAAATACAAAATAGTGGTCTAATAGAATATTTAAGATTTCTATTTATTTTTTCTTTTTGCTCACTAAATCCCTATAATTTATTTTTTATTTTTTCATTCACTGTGTTTAATTAATTCTATGTGTATATTTCTTGTATCTACATACATGTGCCATGTTCCTGGTGGGCTCAAATAGGTCAACAGAGGGCACTGTTTCCCCTGAAACAGAAATTGGAGATGACTGTGAGATGCTGTATGGGTGCTAGCAATTAAGTATTGGTCCACTGCAAAATCAATACATGCTCTTGTAAGCTGAGCCATCTCTCAAGTCTTCCAAAAAATTATTTTCAAAGGCCGAAGTTTAAGAGCCCAGTATGCCTTTATTGCACATGAATTGTCTCTCCTTGGGTTTAAGAGGTTCAAACAAATAAGAAACTCCAAGTTTTTTTTTTTTTTTTTAACAGCATGAATCTACAAATACAAGTAAATAAATAAGAGTAACAGAGAAAGCACCAAAGGAACTCCATCTATGTATTTCATTTTAAGTTTGTTAATAAAGAACATTTAACCTAATTAATATTTATAGCTTGCTGTTGCTTTATCTAAAACAAATGCCCTCTTATTAAACATTTAGAAGTGTTTCTCTTTCTTATGTACATTACAGGTGATGATGTATCTTTTTGCAAAATCTGGAAGTTTGTTCTTTTCTTTTGAAAAGTGGATTGCTGCTTATTATCAAATCATCATAATCCGGGAATAGTCTCTGGCTTTTACTGATGAAAAAGAAATTGGTATGTCTCATACTTCTTCCCAAGGATCTTCTCCTCCTGTCTCCCTATTTCATGGTTGCTTTGAGCTCACATTTTTTTGCAACCAACTATTACAATAAAATTATGACCTTGATAGTATCATACCTCCACAGCTACAAAGCGTGAATCTCACCAGGATTTCTTAAGTTTAAATTCATGAGTGCATTGTTCCAGTGCTTGCTCTTGGCCTCTAGTATACAACATTCTCAATTCCAGTTTCACATGTTATGTTCTCTTCCTCGGCTGAAGTGCAAGTCACTTTATTTTGTAATGTGTAAAAGAAGAGGTAGAACTTTGTTAGACAGGCATACATGTGCAATATGCTAACAGAAAGTGTGCTTGCTGCTTTCACAGTAAAAGAAGTGAGAAAAGCAAGTGATTTAGATGTTCGTTATCTATATTCTCATGCTTGTGTATATGCATCCATCAGCTCAGCTATTCATCTGTCCTAACAATCACTAATAGACAATGTAATTTACAATTACATCCTAATTTGTGTCTTTCTTTTTTTTCAGGTGATTCAGAGCTTCATTTGTAATTTTAGGCATAAATTTATTTCTATCAGTTAATAAAATCAAGTGCTACCCTCAGAACAAGAGTCTGTTGTATTCTTGTCCAACTTGTTTCCTCTCTTCACTCTAGACATGATAAGTTCCTTTGTTTGTCAAAGTATTTTTTTTGTATATTTTCTGTATTTACATTTCAAATATTATCCCCTTTTCCAGTTTTCCCTTTGAAACCTCTTATCCCATCTTCCTTCCCTCTGCTTCCACGAGGGCACTCTCCCACCCATTCATCCACTCCCACCTCCCAACCCTGGCATTCCCTACATTGGGTCATTGAACATTAACAGGATCAAGGGCCTCTTCTCCCATCAATGCTAGACAAGACCATGCTCTGCTACATATGTGGCTGGAGCCATTAGTCCCTTCATGTGTACTCTTTGGTTGGTGATTTAGTCCCTGGGATCTCTGGGTTTTATTGATGTTGTTCTTCCTATGGGGTTGCAAACCTCTTAAGCTCCTCAGTCCTTTCTCTAACTATTCCATTGGGGACCCTGTGCTGAGTCCAATGGTTGGCTTGGCATCTACAATAGTGTCTGCACCTGGTGACTGTATATGGAATGGATCCCCAGGTGGGGCAATCTCTGGACGGCCTTTCTTTTAGTCTCTGCTCCATACTTTGTTACTGTATTTGCTCCTGTGGGTATTTTGTTCACCTTTTAAGAAGGACAGAAGCATCCACACTTTGGTCTTACTTCTTCTTGAGTTTCGTTTGGTTTGTGAATTGTATCTTGGATATTCCGTGTCTTTCTTTAAAGTTTGATAAGAAAGTATGCTGCTTTTAACTCAAGAATTTTTTCCAGTATTCATCCAAACTTTTCTATAAGGAGGAAGAGAGGATCTGGACAGTTCAGATTATGTTAAAGAGAGCAAGGAGAGAAGAGATAGAATTGGAGAGACATAGAAGTAGGACATTGTAAATGGTATTTTCTAAGATAAAAGAGGAAATAGTATGGTACACCTGTGAAAAATAATAGCATAGACTTTGTGACTAACTCAGTATATAAGGCTATATATGGCAAAGCAAAATAATGTTCTCTTGATTGGTTAGTAACAATGATTAAACATACCCTATTGCCTTATCCAGGGGAGGGATCTTGAAGATGAGTAACCAAAGGTGGTGAAGTAAGCAGAGCTGGAGAAGCAAAAAACTTGATTGAATTTTTCAATGAAACACAGGGACTTGATCATGTCAGCCTTCATTGTTTCCTTGTGGCCTGACTGGCATTTCCTACAGCTGTGTTCTTGCCTTGTATGGAACCAAAATAGAGACAGAGCATTAGATTAACCATGTTTGGGTTGGAATCGATGATACCAGAAGAAGAGGAATTAAAGGGGCTGTGCATGCTTATGGAGTGGTCATAACAAAGGACCATGGAATCCAAGCTAGCTTAGGCATTGAATGAATCTGAGAACCTTCACAGAGGAACAGTGGTGCATTTAGTGGAAAGTAACACAATAATTGAAATGTAGTATAGTGATAGTACTTGTGAAAGTGGCCAGAGAGCTAGAGGATATTGTAAGAGGTGTGTGATAGAGACTAGAATTTTGAAAGTACCACAAGGTTATGGCAAGATGAAAGTGGGTCTGGGTTGAAGGATATTGAGAGGAGATGGAGAAACCATACTGAAAATGGAGAATACAAGAAATTTAGAGAGGGGCTGGTGAGATGGCTCAGCGCATAAGAGCACTGACTGCTCTTCCAGAGGTCCTGAGTTCAATTCCCAGCAACCACATGGTGGCTCACAACCATCTGTAATTGGATCCAATGCCCTCTTCTGGTGTGTCTGAAGACAGTAACAGTGTGCCCACATACATGAAATTAATAAATAAATCTTAAAAAAAAAAAAGAAATTTAGAGAGATTAATTTATTGATTTCAAGGCTTCATCAGATTCCTCTTTTTACTTGGAACTTTGCTCTAGCTACTGAGTGTTTGAAGCCTTGTTGTTAATATCATCTTCTGTAGCTTTTGATAGCAGCCTTCACCATCTCAGCACTACACATTTTTGTCCCTGGCCAGTGATCACTCTGGCAAACGTCTACACTTTTGCTTACCACCGTAATCATCTTGTGGCATCTCAGAACATGTTTGTGTTGGCTAGGCCCTGCTCAATATCTAATTAACTTTAAATCATTTCTCTACACAAGCCCCAAGAGAGGTCAAGTAGGACATGTCCTGTCATTGAGTCTGCATCTACTGGGCTGTCTCTATGCTTACCCTAAATACCCTCTGTGTGTACCTAAAATCTGGGACTCCAGACCTACTTCTTAATATGTTAAAGAAGAGAAAGGGGATCCAAATAATATGTTATTCTCATAAAAATCAACTCTGTTCAAGAGAATATATTACCAAGGCAATATAAAAGTCATCACAGAAGAAATATTGACTTAAGGAATTATTTTCCCTTTGAGACGCTTCACCCAGATTTTCCTAATTCCATTGACTTAAAGTTAAGTTTTGGAGATGAGCAGAAATCAAGGGACAGATTAAAATTTATTTGTCAAATATTAGTAGAATACAACTCTGTTGTGTGAAATTTTGAGCCACCATCACATGTTGGAAAGAGAACTGATGGCAAAAGACATGACTGTCAGCTGGCCTCTGTGTGTAACTTTTCTGAGTGACCTCAAGTAACTCACTTAATTTCTCCCAGAGGCAGGTTCTTCATCTGGAAAATGAGGGTTAGCTCAGGTGAACTCTACAGGACCTCTAAGCACCAGCAACCTAGGCCCTTAAATAAGGCTAAAAGGCAAAGATGATTTCGTGATCTATTGGTAAGTCACATTTTAAAAATGTTTTCACTGATCTTAGCTCTTGTTATTCAAGGTCACTGGACAAAGATCACAGCAAGCAGACAGACCCTGCGAATGTGGATCTCTTATGTCTCCAGAAAGAAGAGCGAGATAACTGATACTGGTAACTACTCCTGATGTTGAAATAATATCACAGGAAACATCTTGACCCTTCCAAAACTATGTTGTTGAGATATTTTAATAGAAAACTGATGAAGATACTTTCTTTATACTTCCTTATGGCATATAAATTAACTTAGAGTAATCAAAGACTTCTTGTGGGGAAGGTATATGAAATGCATGAAGCAGTATTATTTTAAATCTTAATACTTAATAATATATAATGCCAGACTAAGATTAATTATAACTTGTGAGTACCCCATGTTACTAGATTGTTCTGCTATGGCATTCTCTTTTTAGTTTATTTCTATTTTTAATATAGTCAAATTAATTTCCCCACATGTCTGGTTGATTTGAGTTGCTTTATTGTTGTATTATCAGAATCTTCAAAGACAGACTTTACACGCATAGCATTCTGTAGCATGTAGGAAAGAGTTTTCCATATCCCTCATGGATCTAAAGAATGAAACCATAGGATCAAGGCACAGTTCCTGAGCTGATCCCTGCCATAAGTAACTCTGCATTTTAGGTACACCAACATTCACCTTGTCATTAGGAGCCACATGTGAGATTGACAGTGTCAGTCTTTATGTTTGTTTGTATGCTTCACTATCCCAGGGTCTAAATTATCAAAGAATTGGAATGACATTGTAGTGGCACCTTTGGGGTTGTGTTCTCTTATCATTTGGTACAATTTCTTGTCCTTGTACCTATACTGGCACATTGACAGAAACAAAATTGATTATTAATGACTCTTAAGTTAGTATAATAAGACCTAAAAGAAAAACAAAACAAACTTTTATGTTATTTTCTTGACTAATAGATATTTAGATAAAGAAAGCAGAGGCAATTCAGACATGGAGGCAATGATTTGCTCAATCCAACTGGGAGGATGTCTAACATCAGTAAAGAAGAGTCTGATGAGTTACAAAAGTAGAAAGAAAATTCTTAACAGAGAGAAGATATTAAAAATATCTTCTAGGAAATTGGCAGTATCAGTGATGTCTAATATAGAAAAATCTGCTCTAATCTGGGATATGAAATTACACAGGATTTGATACTCACTTCTATATGATAAACATTTTGATGTAGCACAGACTCTAATGGTATTTTCCTGTGTAAGGTGAGGAGATGGATCTCAGGGAGATCAGATGAGGATCAAGAAAGCAACTCTAAGAACATACATGGTATTCACTCACTGATTTTTGGATTTTAGCCCAGAAACTTGAAATGCCCAAGATTCAACTCATAGACCACATAAAGCTCATGAAGAATGACGACCAAGTGTGTGTGTGTGGGGGGGGCTTCAGTCCTTCTTAGAAGGAGTAACAAAATACTCAAGAGAACAAATATGGATACAAAGTGCAGGACAGAAACTGAAGGAGGGGCTATCTGCAGACCATTCCACATAGGTATCCATCCCATGTGCAGTCACCAAAGGTAGAGGTTGATGTGGATGTCAGGATGTACATGCTGACAGGAGCCTGATATAGAAGTCTGCAAGAGTCTGACATATTCAGAGGCAGATGCTCACAGATAACCATCAATCTGATCATGGGGTTCCCAATAGAGGAGTTAGAGTGAAGACTGAAGGAGTTGAAAGGATTCGCAACACCATGAGGAAAACAACAATACCTACCAACCAAAGTCCCCAGGGTCTAAATCACCAGCCTGGGAGCGCTTAGGGAGGGACCCATGGCTCCAGCTATATATGCAAGGGAGCTATATATAAGTGGGAGAAGAGATCCTTGGTCCCATGAAGGCTGGACGTCGTGTAGGGGTATTCGAGTGTGGGGAGGGTAGGTGGGGTACATCATCATAGAAGCAAGAGGAGGGGGAAGGGATAGGGAGTTCCTGGGAGTGGGGGAGAATGGGGTAAGGGGAGAACATCTGAAATGTAAATAAAATTTCCAAGAAAAAAAAAAGAAAAAAAAGAAAAGAAAACAACTCTGTAGTCACATAGGACTCTCTTTTTAACAGAAGGTATCGGATCTTTAGAAGGTTTGAGCATCATCAAAAAGCACAGTCTTAGTTAGGTAGAAGGATGAAATTTGTCAGGGTTCAGTGATGACAAAGACCAAATCAAGACCCATAGTTCCTAGGTCCTTCCATCAAGGCTGATAGACAGATTCTACTTCTCCCATGACTCTGCAGGAACGGATTGTGGATAAAGTTCTGACAGATGAAAGACACAGACAGAGGAATATGTAACTGAAATACTTAAAGAACCACAGGGCAAAGCTAGGCACTATATTGTAGATCATCTTAATCACAAAATGGACAGACTGAGAAGACATCCCAATGCATTCTACCAAATTTGGTGTGATAGGTATTATTTTTCCATTAAGAGGGTGCTGAGGTTAAACCTGTATACATATTTGTGTGTGTGTGTGTGTACATGTGAATACAGTACATTACAATCTTTAAGATGTATTCCCAAATATATAATAATATTTGATTCCACTTTATACCTTTATTAAGGAGTTGGAAAAGACACATAAAAGAAGGAAGAAAAGGTCAAGCATTTGCTTTTAGGTGTGGCATAAAGACTTGGAGAATTCATGATAATAAAATGTGCATCCTGATGAGAAAAACAAACAAACAATTAGACAAACAAAAACCTGAAATCCAGGGCAGTGGCTGGCTCAGAGAAAACATACTTAACCCAATGTCATTCTGCAGCCATGCAGTGTTACACTGAGGACAATTTATTTTCTTCAGAGTGGGTGAAAATTTACCCAGAGCCTGGCTATATATCTTGGTGAAGAGCCTGATATTTTTAAGAAAAATAATGCCATCAAGTATTTTTTTTTTTTACCATATACAGATTTATAGAAATACCAGAGGAGAAAAATGTTTCAGTGCTTTATGTCCTATTTCCTTTTTTTTTTTAATTTTTAGCATCAGTTTCATTGCATTATCCACAGTCTAGATTTTCTAATATGATTTTCCTTAATAAGGCATACTGGAGCTTTATGTAAGTCTTTGTCTCTATGCATTTTGGCCAAGCTGGTATGTATATGGATAGTTTTAACAGAAGAAATAACTCTGCGATATATAGAATTAAAAATGGCTTATTCTAAGTCAAATATTGCTCATAAACATGGATTCAAGTGACTTGAATAATATGTTCCACTGTAGAAGTAGTGTCATAAACATTTATGATCTTCATTCTCTGACAGGCTTATGTCACTACTCTCTAATGCATGTTTTTTAAAAAGCAAGCAGGCATTAATTGTGTGCAATGAATGAGCTTGCCTGTGATGCTTGCAAGCAGGGATGAGGAATGAATAGATTACATATACTGTCTTTTTTCATCACCTCTCCTCTGACTGCTCTTAGCCTTCTTCCTAGTGTCCTAATATATGCTTCAAATAAATGTACTGTGTGGCAGGGTTTTTTCTATGTTTTCTGGAAAGGCATATTGCTCCAGTGAACTCTCAAAATATGTGTCAGCACTAGATCTGCAAAGGCTACGACAGTCAAGATGGCAGCATGATTGGAGGAACAGTTATAGGTAGTTCATGTATACTGACAGATTCATATTTTTTTTCAGGTAAGTGTATAAGATCCTAATTCTAAGTAGTGAGTCCTAACTACACAAAAAGACAATAATAATTGAACTTAGAATATGAATATATATATATATATTATATATATATATATATATATATATTCTATATACTGATTATAGAATACATATAAAAAGTAAGTACACAAGAAAAATTGCAATTTTGAGCATGGTAGTTGGATAAACAAGAGGAGGTGGAGGGGTAGAAGGTGAAGATGTTACCTATTAGGTAATCCATGGAACAAATTTCTAAATCAAATACAAGGATCAAACTAAAGAAATCAAATTTAAACTTAAGAAACATAAAACAATTAAAACAACAGTGTTGCCAATAATTATTTACCTTGCAGGAAACTATGATTTCTGTGAAGATGCATCAATATAGTACTTTTACTTAGGACCCAGTGAACTGTGACTAGGCCCAGGCCACTTACTTGTTGCCTTCAAGTCTTAATAGAATGAGGAAAAATAGAGAATGACCAGTTACTGTCCTGCTTCCTTTGTACCAGACAATTAAAAGAATAAAAGGAAAACTGAAAGTACAGAGGAATATTTGGATGTCTGACTGGCTGGGGATATTCTGTTCTTCTTTCTGGAGTCACTTAGGCTAGCAGACAGACACACTGTGCAGTTTGACCTCACCAGAGAAAGCCACATTTGCTTAGTTGCCTGAGTGCAACTGTTATCATGCTCAACAAAGAACAAAGACTTGAAGGTGAGAACAGGCACACTAGGTCTCTAGCTGCTGGTACCAGCTTAGCACTGTGTAGAGAGGGTAAAACCCATAGAAAAAGGCAATGAAGATGACCCCGGAATCTCACAGATGTGAAGAGGTGTGCCTGCCACCAGCCTGCTTCTATCTGGAACTCCTCATCACTAGCCACTAACAAACAAGAAATCAATAGGTACATCAGCTCCATGCTTTGTAGATTTGGAAAGCAATTTTGTTCCAGGAAATCTAAATGATTCGGTGCTGTGGATGCAGTTACAGAGTCATCATACAAAAGACTAACATTGTGTAGGCTGGTACTGATAGAGTCCAGCAGAAAGGCAGTCCATTAACACAAATGTCAACTGATACCAGAATAACGATGTGGCCTCAGAGCCTCCTTAGCAATAAGATCTCATGAGGACTGCAGGAGATGTGACTGGATGTAGATAGGAGTCTATGGCTAATAACAAACCTGACTAAAGTGAGCACTATGCATTGGTCAATGAGAAGGTGTTTGACTCATCAAGAGAAAGAGAACTTTCAGAAGAACAGGGAGGCACTGTTGTAAAAATAACATAACTATACACATACAAAAATGTAATACAATATGATACATGCATATACACGCTTATATTTATAACATATATGTCTATATATAGTAGTGACATACACATATTTATGTGTGTTATTTTTAGTGGAAAGTGAGAAAGAGAAGTTTTATACTTTCAAACATAAAAAATATTAACAACAATAGTCTCCTGATCATCAATAGCACCTTAATTTTGAAGGTGAGAACCAGGTCAACCAAAAAGGTATTGGGAATACAAGTTAGTTTGAATATTCATTTTTACTGTCTTTTCACAGAAAGATATACACATAGTGTGTGCATACTGTAGCTTCCTGCAATGAGAGTTGTGTTCTCTTACATGCAAAAGTTGAAGTATAGATCACCAAGGAGATGGTAATAAGAAAGGAAAAGATGGGGAGAAGATAAATTCATACTAGGGAAAGAGTGAGATGATGCCAGAAGCCAGCTTTCAACACTGAACCAGAGATGGAATCTCTTAGCACAATGTCTTTGGACTCCTGTCTCCAGAATTACAGACTGTTATACCTAAGATGTATGATGCATGACATTTGATTACAGCAGCTAGAGAGGATTCAGACAAATAGGAGTGTTAACTTTCTTAAATTTCAGTTCTTGAAGTTTATAATTTAACTGTAAGTTTAGTTTCATTTTCAAATCACTCATATTCCTCCTTCCAAGTATATGCAAAAAAGATGTTTTGTTGCAGTAGGATTGTTGGAGTAGTGATATGGGCATAAAAGGTGCTAGAACTTTGAGAAAAAAAGGAAATGGAAATTGAATACTATCAAAGAGAAGACATGAGGAGAGCAAAAGAAGAAGCTAAAATTTACAGAAATAAACTGTTTTGTCTACATCTAGAAGCAAATATAATGCTAGATCCTTATGAGTCTCTTCATAATATCTAGCCATAGATGCTCAAGATTAGTAACTACCTGAGCCTAGAGGGAATAGGATACTGGCTCTAGATTCGTGTCTAGCACTTAAGGTTACTTGACATGTCTGAGCAGTACCCAGGGGACACAGTGCCTACAAACATTTTTTTACTGGGCATTATAAACGTATGTCTATCACTACATTGCGTGGAAGCTACTGTGGTTTGGTTCTACAATGCCCTCTCCCAAAGCCATTTGCTAAAAAGCTAATGACTTCTTACCAGATGATGGACTTTGGAGATATAAGAGTATCATGAGAGCTGTGGCCTCTTTCATGTGCTGCTTAATGGATAAGTTCATAATTTGATGGGATATTTTGAGATGATGGAAACTTATAAGGTGAGACATAACTGTAAAATGGTTTTATTGTTTGTGATCTGTGGACTATGTCTTGGTCCATTCTGATCTCTCTACATCCTCCTGAAGACAGAGAATTTGGCTATCCCTCCCCCACCACACACACACACACATCTGCCACTATGGCACTCTCTCTCCCATCAAAATAATGGAACTAGTTGCCCTTCCTCTGAAATTATGAACAAGATAAATCACTTCTTCTTTAAATTGTTTTACTTAGCTACTTTATCACAGTATCAGAACATTAAGACAACAAAAAAGACAACATGGACATCCTTTTTTTTTTTTAAAGTTGTAATATGTTCATGAAAAACTAAGTCTTTTCACATGTTACATATAACCTAATAACTACAGAACAAAGTTTTACATTGTACAAACCAGCAAATATACAAGTTAGAGTTAGAATTATTTTTCTGATTTTCAAGATATAGAAAATACTTTGAGAAAGGTCTGGTAATAAGAATTAAACTTAGAAGTATATTTGGTCTGGAGCCATCACATTGTAGGTCACTGAAAGACAGGGAGCAACAGTGCTTCAGGTATCTGTATGCAATTGTCCATCAAACCAAAGTTCCATATCCCTCATAACAAATGAAATTTCACAAGGTATCTACCTTCTGGCTATTTATTTCCAGAATGAGAGCTAAGAGGAGGCCTTTCCTATTCTTAAATGGCTGAAAACACTGTTAAACTGTGAGACTAGTACACAGGGACACAGGGAAATTATAAGGAATTTAATTTCAGTGTCCATAAATAAAGTTTTTACCAAGTTTGCTAATTGACAGGCAATCTGTGGTTGCCTTCACACTAGGCTTGCAAAAGAGTGGGTTGTGGAGACAGAAACTGTCTGCTAGGAAGTTGTGAAACTGTTAGAGAAAAGGGAAGAGGGGCTTTGTTTCTATTTGTCACTCATTTGAAGAACCATATTCTTAATACATCTCCCAGCTCCATTTGATCTGCTCTGCCAGGAACATGAAGAATTGCAATTAAAGTACCCACTGAACATCCAGCAGGAAGATGGGTCTGGGCTATTCTACCAACCTAGCCTAGCCCAGTTCCATATTGCAAACAAAGGTGAGTTATTTAGCAGAAGGCTTAGCACCTGCTTCACACTGTAATGATTTTCATAACCATTGCTTCTATTGTTCTCGGATTAATACTGATCATGTCGAACAGGCAAATGAGTAAGCAATTAACTTGAATTCTTTACAGTCAGAATTCGGCTCTGCTTCTCCATACATTCTTCTTAATCTCCCCTTTGAAGTGTGTTTTCTCATTTAGGCTGGAAGTAAATAGTGCAGGTCACAGGCTGGTTTGCTTCTCTCTTCTTTTCTCTTTCCTTGAAAAATAATGCTGAAGGAATTGTTTTGCAGTTGAAAATTAATGTAACCTATTATGTCCAGGAAATTTCGTCAATATATTACTTGCCAAGCCCCTTGGCCATTGTGAAGAAAATAATTTTAATTTATCTCATTTTTCACTGCTGAGTCAATGATTGTTTAACCTAAAATGCCATTGTGACTAAGTGCTCCAACCCCATGGTCCTTGGATGTTTTGCTGGGACTCAGCTATTATGCCTATAAAGTTCAGCCTTAGCAGTACTGAAATTGTCATATTAACAGGGCCACTGTCAACTTGCCTTTATTTTTATTGTTTTTAATTTCTGCTTTTCTACTTTCCCTTCTATTTATAATGTTCTCTTTAAAGTTCAAAAATAATGTCTCTCTCTCTCTCTCTCCTTAGCCTCTTGGTTATTTTCTATTAGTGAGCCTTCCTTTCTCAGTTTCCAGAACTTTCCTGGGGCACAGAGCAATGTGGTCAGCCTAGGTTAATTTGGCTGTTGTGATTATAATCCCTGTTGTGATTTCTAGCTAGTTCTTCTCACTAAGGCCAGAGTAGCAGCACCCCAAGGAATACAGGACCCTGGTGATTACAAACAACAGTCTTTGAACCACTAGCACGTTTGGATTGAAGCCATCAAATACAGCTCACTGAAACTTTCAACCTTTTAGAGGTGATTTGATGATATTTACCGTGTCCTGTTTTTATTACTGAAAATATAGCCAGCTTGCTCTCTTTATGCTTTCTATCAGGTATTTTATTTGTTTAGTTTGTGGTGTGGAAACATTGATGTATCTCCACCTACATTTCTCAAAAGCAGAGCCATTGTAAAACGGCTACATGTGAGTATTGTTTGGATTATAAGAATCCAGCAAAGAGAAACTACTGACAGAGAAAACTGATAGCTGGCTGCTTGATTCTGTGATGGGATATTTCTGTACCATCTGTCTGGTATCAAGAAAAAGACTTCTTTTCTACCTTTCCCTCCTTTGATTAGTTGTTAGTTATTCCATTAGCAAGTGCTCAGAATGTTGGTGATGTGCATTCTGGGCCATAATCTCTTGTTTCTCTGTTTTACCATGGAACCAGAAGCTGTGTACTCAGCTTGCCCCAGCAATAGAACACTCATAACCACCAAAACTAGTCACATTAACAACAGTCACAGAAAAAGGTAATGAGACTAGGAGGCTTTGAAATAGAAAATAAACACAGAACAGACATGCCAATCTATTCTAGAGGACAGTTCTAGAAAATTGAAGTGATCTGTCAGGGACATACTGCTTTTGCGGGCTTCTAGACTTCAGGCTGTTTATAATCCATTAGGCCACAAGACATAGATCATTTTCTCAGCTTGGTTTTGTCAGATCTCAAGCTTCTCTTTTGATTCTGTAAAACATTCCAGAGCCTTGAGCAATAGCCTCCTGTGCTGTCCTGGCAACTAGGTGTAAATCTGTCTGCAACCTGTGCAAGGCACACACATTCGATGCAGAGAGCACCTATGTACAGACTCTTCAATACCGCTGTTGTTGAAATTCTCCTTAAACAATAGGGAGTGGGGAAAGCTCTGAACACTGGAAAAGGTCATTTACTCTCCCAAACCACTGGTGAGGCTGTTGACAAATTGCTACTCAATTTGTATGCACTGTTTCTTTATGGCTAGAGTCTACTTATAAAGATTGAAAAGATCTAGAAATGGATATTCAATCAGTCAATATTTGGTCAAGTGCATACTCCATTCAAGGTATTAGGATGGGTGCTCTGGGAAATAACTGGTATAAAACACAGTCTTTTATAAAGGTGGAGGTTGCTAATGTAATGAGAAAACAAGTACGTAAGTTCACTGAAGACAGCGCTTTTAGGCAGCAGCACAGACTGCTACTGGAACTACAAAATGATTAACTGTGCCAGAGAGTAACTAGCAAAGTCTTTGAATAATATAAGATTCATTCTTGATTCAGGGATCAACAAAGCATTGACAGAAAGGTGGTAATGGATGTGACGGACCTCAGTGGCAGATACTATCTGTATTGCTTTGATTTTTCTGTATTTTATTTTGGACATGATCTCATGTATTCTGGGCTAGACTTAGACTCAGTAGGTAGCCAAGAAGTCTCCCCTCTCCACCTAAAGAGTGCTGGGATTGGGGATATGAATTACTGTGCCTAGTTTTTGGTATTTCCTGTTTTGCCATGAGAAAGTTTGAACCTTTACATTTGTACCAGATGCTGAGAGCAAGCTGACCTTTTCACAAAAGAAGTGTTACTTTCTCAGAGACCAGTGGAAAAAAAAATGGTTTACAAAATTTTATCCAACTGTTGAGCAAATGTATTGGCCCTCTGTGTATATGTGAAGATTAAATCAAACTCAGACTAGAAGCATAGTTAGACTTAGGATATGTCAAGACTGAATGTGCACACATTACTTTCTCTTGTATCTATCCCCTAAATAATAGAGTACAACCATTATTTACATAGCATTTACATTGTAATACACATTATAAGTAATCTACAGAGAACTTATATGTTAAGGTGGAATTTGCATGGACTGTATGCAAATAATACGCTATTTTATACAAGGGATTTACCCATCCATGTGTAAAATTTGATAGCTAAGGAACATAATGAGGGGCCTTGGAACAAATCCTTTTTGAATATATATGATGAATGCATTGCCTACTTTTAACTTGATGAAGTCTTACACCTCTAGGGACTTCATCCAAACTCAACTTGCTAGTTAGAGAAATTTAGACCAATCTGCCTCTCTCACTGTGGCATAGCCAGGCTTCTTTATATGCCTTTGAGTCTCGGCATTGATGACTAACTTTAATCTGTCCACAGCAATGTCCATTTATTCTCAGCATGGTCACAGCATACTATCTACTCAAATCCTCTATAATGTCAATGTGGTTATCCCAACAACCATGTTTTCCCACATTCTTTCAAGTACTGATTCATCTTTCTGGGGAAGAATTTATAACTTATATCATTATTTATCAGTCAGGTTATTTTTTGTTGTTGTTGTTGTTGTGACAAAGATCTCAAGGGAGAAAAATAAGGAGGAAATGTTTATTTGGGCCCATAACTTTAAATAGTTTGGTTTTGGTACTTTACTGCTATTTCTGGAATATCATGGTGGTAGAAATTGTGCCAGAGGACGATCCATCTGGGATAGATTTAAATATCAAAGAGATAGACAAGAAGGGTAGTATAGTATATATTCACCAACACCCATCCACAATGACCAACTATATTAACTAGATCTAAGTTCCCAATATCTCCTAATAGCTGTTCTATTTCAAATCTATCAGTGGATGGATGACAGCACTGATCAAGCCCCCAAGATACAAACACTTCTCAAAGACTGGACTGTGAATATTGCTCCGATGTAGCCCAAGCCTGATGGTCTACACCTCAGTCTTCAGGAGATATTTCAGCTTGAACACGTAATGGATAGAGTATAAGTAAAATATTTTAAATTAACCTCCAGATTGTTCAGACACTAAGCAAATGCCGTTGTTTCTTCCTAGTCAGAAACCCTGCTATTCATGAATAAAGAAAACAAAAGTCCTCCTTGGAAGATGCAGGTACTATCTACATAAGTTTCTTCATCAATAGTGAAAATTTGGAGTTGCTTTCTCACCAGGCTATCTTTCATTATTTTGTTTGTTTAATTATATTTAATCTATTTTTTTACAGTCCAGTCTTTATCCCCCTCCTGTTATGCCTTCCGACAGTTACTCATCCCATTACTCCTCCTCTGTCTCCAAGGGGACGTCCTCATAACACCCCTTTACATCACTAGGCCTCCATATTCCCTGGGGTCTTAAGTCTCTCAAGGGTTAGATGTGTCTTTTCTCATTGATGCCAGACCAGGCAGTTCTTTCCTATATATGTCAGAGGCCTCCAACCAGCTAGTGTATGCTGTCTGATTGGTGGCTCAATGTCTGAGAGATATCAGGGATCAAGGTTTGTTGAGACTGCTGATCTTCCTATGGGATCACCCTGCTCCTCAACTTCTTCCAGCCTTTACTTAATTGGACCGCAAGGATCCCTAACTTCAGATCTTTGTTGTATGTAAGTATCTGCCTCTGTCTCAGGCAGCTGCTTGTTGAGCCTCTCAGAGAGCAGTCATGCTAGGTTCTGGTCTGTAAGCACACCATAGTATCAGTAATAGTGTCAGGCTTTGGAGCCTCCACTTGAGGTGGGTCCCAATTTGACCCAGTTACTGAACCTCCTTTCCCTTAGGATCTTCTCCATTTTAGTTCCTGACGTTTTTTTTTAAGATGGGAACAATTCTGGGTCAGAGATTTTGACTGTGGAATATCAACCCCATGCCTCCACTTGATGTCCTGTCTTTCTACTGGAGGTAGATTCAAAAGTTCCCTCTCACCACTGTTGGACGTTTATTTCATCTAAGGTTCCTCCCATTGAATCTTAAGATTCACCTCCCAGTCTCTGGTACATCCTAGGGGGATCACTCTACTTCCCAACTCCAAAGGTTGTATGTTTCCATTCATTCTACTACTATTGGGGATTCACTCCAGGTCCCTCCAATACCTGATCATGTTCCCCTTCCCTTACCCCTTCCTACCCTCTCTCATCCAGTTCCTTCCCTCCCTCTGCCCTCTGCTTGCATCTTCCTCCCAAGCAGGTTGAAGCATCCTCACTTAGGCACTTTGGCTTGTTAATCTTGGTTTCTGTGGATTTTGCCCTGGGTATTCTGTAATTTCTCAGCTAATATCCACTTATTAGTGAGTACACACAATGCATGTCCTTTTGGATCTGAGATATCAACTCAGGATAATATTTTCTAGTTCCATTCATTTGCCTGAAAAAGTCATGATGTTCTTGTTCTTAATAGCTGAACCATATTCCATTTCCAATTTTTTGAGGAAACTCCAGATTGTTTTCCAGAGTGGTTGTACCATTTTGCAATTCCATCAGCAATGGAGGAGTGTTCCTCTTTCTCCACATTCTTGCCAACATGTGTACCATCTGAATTTTTGATCTTAACCATTCATATTGGTGTGAGGTGGAATCTCAGGGTTGTTTGGATTTGCATTTCTCTGATCACTAAGGACTTTGTCCATTTCTTTAAGTGCTTCTTGGCCATTCGATATTCCTCTGATTTGAATTCTCTGACTAGTTCTATACCCTATTATTGATTGGATTATTTCATTTTCTGGAGGTTAACTTCTTGAGTTCTTTATATAGTTTGGATATTAGCCCTCTATCAGATGTGGGATTAGTGAAGATATTTTCCCAATCTGTAGGTTGCTGATTTGTCTTATTGGTCATGTCCTTTGCCTTACAGAAGCTTTTCAGTTCATGAGGTCCCATTCATTGATTCTTGACCTTAGATCCTGAGCCTTTGGAGTTCTGTTTAGGAATTTCCCTAGTGCCCATGAGTTTGAGGTTCTTTAGAACTTCACTTTCTCTTTTATTAGATTAAATGTATCTGGTTTTTTGTTGAGGACCTTGATTCACTTGGACTTGAGCTTTGTGCAAGGTGACAAATATAGATCTATTTTTACTTTTCTACATACAGACTTCATTCATTCTTGTAATCAAGAACTGAGATCGCCATTGTATGTCTTAAGGAAGCATTGCTTTATATAAGTCTTTGATGTCATTTACTCCAAGATCCACCAGTCTGATATTTGTCTTACTGATGGTCTCCTTTCAGACAATCAAGTTTGGGCCATAGTCTAAAAAGTGTAATCAGTGAGAATCAGGATCCCTGGAAGAAATTTCACCAGAAGTATTAATGGTGGCCAAGCTTAGGGTATATATTTTTAATTATAGTTCTCTGCAATATGGGGTAGGAGGATCATAAGTCCAAGGCAAGCCTAAGCTACACTGGGAATTCCATCTCTCCCCCCCGCTCTCTGTCTCCCACTCTCTGTTTCTAGCTCTGTTTCTGCCCCAACCACAACCACCCAAACCAAATGCAATAATGAACACTCTCAAGGGTAAGTAAGATGGCTGAATAAAAATCAGGTGAAAGGAGATATTAAAAGTATCCTGCAGAGAAGTGGGAGGAAGGATCTGAGAATCCAGACTGGTCAAGGACACCCATAAGAACAGGAGAACATGGGTCACAGAATGAACTGACTGGTACTTGTAGGGACTCACAGGAGCCTATAGGGGTCTGACCTAGGTTCTCTGTGTATGTTATAGCTGAGAAGTTTAATGTTCTTGCAGGAATCCTAACAGTTGAAGAAGGTACTGTCCCTGACTCTTTTGCCTACTTAAAAGACACTTTTTCCTCCTACTGGTATGCCTTGTCCTTCCTTGATATGATGATATATGCCTGGATTTAGTGTAGCTTGTTATGCAGTGTTTGATTGATGTCCCTGGGAGGTCTGCTCTTTTCTGATGGAAGGCAGAGACAGAGAGGAGTGTGTATTGGGGGACAGAGAAGTGGAGGGAAGAATGAATGTATGGGAGGGAAGAGAAACTGAAGGGGTGTAATACATGAGAGACAAATAGAAAAAGAAAAAGAAAAAGTTAGTTGGAAACAAAAACATTTTTGCAGCTAATTACTGTTAAGACCTAGCACCTGATTCTTTGGGAACACATGAGGACCGTATATATGTAACTACAAGTTGATCCAGTCTGAAGAGTTCTGGCCACAGCCTATAGCCTTCTACCCCCAGTCCTGACCACAATCCTAAATTGCTCTTATATTATACTGAAAAAGTTAACAGTGCTCTACCCCAGAGAACCCAGCACTTTCTCTTCTATGTCTCCTCCCCTCAGAACTCATGGTTTCATTTTATTTTTTTTGCTTGCTGAGGCTCCAACTAATGAGAAGTACCTTTAATCAGCTTGTAGCCAGCCCCTTATTTTCTTTTCATTTTCTCTTGTAAATTCTAAATCTTTGGTCACTTTAATCAGCTGACTCAACCCAGGCTATTGGGGACTGCTGAAGGAGATCATATTATTGTGCAAAAATCATAGTCCATAAAATGGACACTTAGGAGGGTGGGAGGGGACACTAAGTAACTTTAGTACATGCTTTCCGAAGCATTTTCTATCTCAAGGATTCAAGTTAACCTTTTTCTGGGATTAAATGCGAAGAAATCTGGATGGCAGGAGGCAGAGCCTGAAGAGTGGGAGGGAAGAGTTCAGAGTCAACAATCAACTACTCTCAGCCATAAAATCGAAAGGCATTGAACATTTAGAAGGAGAACAGGCCCCATAAAGAAAACAATGCCTCTTAGTAAGCATATTATCTGCAACAAAGCAAAACAAATTTTCAAGCATCTTATTGAAACTGCTGGGGAGGGAAATTGTGAAAAGACTCTACTGAGTGAGGGATAGAGGTTGGAAATTAATAACATCATAACACAGTGCTCATCATTACTAACTCGGGACATGTAAAATATCATTGATGTGACCTTTGTCTATCACAGTGGTGCTGTTCACTTTGTTCATGGCTGTGTGCTGTGATGGAGAAGCTTAAATGCTGGTTGAGCTGGGCTCTGCTCTGCCCTTCATTAACTGAAAGGGCCCTGGCAGTTTCCTTTAATCCCTTTATGCCTCTGTTATTTTAGTTTGATACTAAAACATTCTATTATTATTTCTCATATCCTAGTACTGAGTTTACAGGAACCAGGTGTATTCAGAGGGATTCTTTTTACCCATTTAGTCTTGAGGCAGTCGTGCACAGGATTCTGTGTTCTAGATCAGGAGACTAAGGCACAAATGATAAAGCACATAGTACAACGGAGCTGTAGGACAATAGTGTGATATTTCACTATTTGTATTGTTCAATGTGACTCTACCATGGCTTTGACTCACATGTGGGTCACCTCCAAATATGGCTATTGTAATACAGACTGTGAACTGAGGTCTCTGTTCATCTAACCTCCCTTCTTCACCTCTTCATGTTTCACCAGTATGGAAATGGTGGAGGATGCTTGTCAAAAGCTGGACCAGAAAGAAACATGACTCCTCTGTCATACTCTTCTAGGAGCTTTAATCAAGGGCATGAGAAGTGTGAAGGGAAGGCAGGAGTAGAACAGGATAGATATGGCTTCCTATGTGAGAAATCCCAAGTAAATTTTGAATTGAGAAAAAGGAGTAGAAATTAAAAGACTTGGCCAAGAGACTAAATGAGTAATTAATGGAGAGAGGGTCTAAAGAAGGCAGAATACACACATGGAAGAGCATACAGAATGTAGATATCACACTGCAGAGGTCTGAACACACAAAGGATGTGAAAATCTATACAAAAGCTTAGAGGAGAATGAAAAGTAAATAGAGTTATTTCCCTCATATTGACCTTTTATTACTCAATAAGTATTTATTGTAACAATGCATAACTTCTATGTTCCAAAAGAAAGACTGTATCTTCTAATTTCTCGAGTTCCCTTAACAAAGTTCTCTAACATCTGACACTTCCCTAGTACCTTGGAGACGGTTGTGCCTTCTGCAAATAGTCTCAGCATAAACAATTAATTTAGTTGATCCCTTTAAAAAGCACATTGATCTACAGTCTTTAAACACAGAGAAAAGACAGGGATTGAAGTATCCTTAGAACCCTTAATAGGATAAGCAGGCACAAATAGGTATAAACTGAAGCATTTTTCTGCAGGTTGCTGTGCTTGTTTCTTCCTGTACAGACAATAAGATGTGCTCCTTAAATCCCAGTATTCCCAAATCGGGGTACCTATGAGATGTTAACTCTATAGTATATCATGGCAGATATGAGATAGCCAATGAAGCCCTACCACTCCCTGGACAGAATGGTGGGTCAGTGTTTAGATCCTCTTCCAAACTCTACAGTTAGTTAAGTGTTAATTTCAGTCATGTTTGTACCAGTAACCTTAAAAAATATCATCTCACTGGTTACTGAACTCAAAGCTTTGGCATTGTTATCCTCTTCCTAGAAGTTTAATAGAGGAAATGAATGGGAAGGGAAGCTCAAGTGTTACAGTATATGGCATGGTTTCCTGTGTGGTAAATCTCAGGTGAAGTTTAAGCTGAGGAAAGGGAGAACGTGCAGATTAAAAGATGAAACCAAGGGATTAAGAGAGTAATTTGCAGAAGAGGAACCACAGAGTTGCACTTCTAACAACAGAATGATAAGCAGTTTAAGGTATAGTCTCCATTAGAGTTTTCTACATATGGAAACTGAGGTACAGGACAGTGTGATGTGAGCTCTTATTTTGTCATTCTTCCTAGTCACAATTTCTTCCTTCCTTGATAAGCTTGTGAAGTAAGGAAACTGTAATGTGAAGATCCCAGTGGCCTAGACTGTGACATAGGCAAGCAAGAAAATGTAAACGAACCATCCAGAGGAAATCTTTGATTATACAATACATTAGTCAGATCTACACTTAGATTACTGTGATCAGTTCTGGTCATCACATTATGAAATAAAATATTGAAACACTTGACAATGCAAAGAGAAGAAGATGAGCTTGATCTTCTGCTGTGATTATATTGTGTTAATGACTTCCAGCCCCATTACTGGTTCCTGCAGCCTATTACCGGAATAAAATAGGCTAATACAATGGGAGGGGAGTTAAGAGAGGAGCTATGTGGCTTGTTCTGAATGTTTCAAAAGGCACGAAAAGACTCTTTAAATTTTTGTATGAATAGCTACTGCTTTCTAATCAGGATGAAATGATTTATTAATGAATAACCTTGTAAACTTTGGAATTATTTATTTAACAGAGAAGACAAAATTATATCACTCAAAAACTTAGTCAAAGATGAAGCAAAAAACATGTCAAAGGAGAATTGATAAATAACTCCTTTCTGTGTGACTTGGCCAGGGCATAATTTTAAGTAATGATAAGGAACAGAAACCTCTCAGTTATCTGTAATAAACTTGTATGGTATTGTGAGAAATACTGGACCTGTCTTTTCTAATTCTTTGTTTCTCAAGCTGTGATTGGATGGTGAATTGAGTATGTTCACATCTTCAATCACAAACAGAAAGCCAACAGAATTGGTCATAGATACAAAGTGGATATGCACATGTTATTGGAGATATCTGATTCACAACCTGCAGAGATGCCCATTCTAATCACTACTAACTAATAAATGCTTTCAACGGCATTTACATGTGTTTTTCACATTTGTCCCAACTGATTTCATTTGGCAAGGTAATTCTTTGTTTTATTCATTTGACCATGAACAAATAATTGTATACTATTTATATATTAAATTATATGTGAGCAAGAGTGAGAACCTCCAGTTCCACCGGTGGTGCAGAGATGTTAAACTAGAAAAGACATCAAATATTTACACAATAACAGTGAAAGTCTGAATGGACACAAAGGAATGGCTTCTAAACCCATCAAAACTGGGAACATGGGACAAGCAAACAATCAAGAGCCAGACAGTCAAAGAGAAGCTGGGACCCAAGCATTTGTTCAATGGGGAGGATGCTACAAAAAATGGTCAAGCATACCAGTAGAGAGATCTGATGGATTGAAAAAGGCTAAGTGCAGTGAGGATTAAGATCCTTCTGAGAAGAAGATAGAAAAGGGGTTAGGCTTCTCCACAGTCCTGCCTGCTACTTTAGAAAAATAGGGAGATCTAAGGAAACTTTCCCTTTAGTTGCTGGATGGTGATGAAACAATAGTCACTCTGAAGACTTCATCTAAAGCCATGACCTCAGTAAGAACTTTCCTCTCCTGAGGAAGGAAGAAACAGAAACAGAGACTTAGGGGCAGAAAAGGGAATTGTCCCTAGGAATCTGATAAACTATGTACAAAGGACAAAAGATGGAAATAAGAATGGAAATATTAGTCAACAAAGGTATTTTACATACTTCAGTTTTCAAGTAGACACAAGTACCGTAAATGTGTACATAAATATTTCCCTTAATATTTTCTAGTAAATCAGACAGTACTATATGGGGAAACTGACAGTCCTGGACTGTAGACTTCAGGATCTGTCTTTCAGTAATTGATAGGAGAAGAAACCAAAAATTCAGTGAGGTTGTAACACTAGCAGGATTACTTTACCCATAAAACAAAAGCTCCTCTCTTCCCCAGTGCACATGGAACATGTCCACCAGGAGAGACCATAGTCTTTACAATGAAGTATCATTTAATATATTTGAAGAGTAATGCACACTGGCAATCCCACTAAGGGAAGGCAGGAAGATCACAAGTTCAAGGTAAGCCTGGGTTATATAAACAGTACAAAACTTAAAGTTCAAGATAAAGAAGGAAAGAAGAGTAGTGATGCAAGCCCACAGAAGAGGAGTTGCCAACATTTGCAAGGTCTCAAGTTTGACCTCAATACTAAATATAAGAGTGAGTAAGTAAATAAGTGTGCAAATAATTGTGCAAATAAATATATTACAAAATGAAAGAATACTAAATAATTGATGCGATACATGGATTTTGATCCATACTGAATAATTTAGAAATAAATACTAGAAATCAATCTGGAATTTACCCCAAATTCAGAAACTAAACAACATATTCTAAGTAAATGGTGAAAACAACATAAGATATTTATAGAATGAATTAGATGGAAACTTAAATACAATATATCAACACTTATAATGTTTACTTCAGTCAATACTCAGAAAGAAAAAAAGAAAGGGTTTAATTGGATTATAGGAGAGGAAGGGCCCCAGAAATGTAAAGATGCAAACATTGCATAAGAAATTAATAAATGTAGATCAAATTAAATTCACAATATCAAAAAAGAAATAAATATTAATAAAGGTAAAATCAGTTAACTTTAAGCAAAGAAAAATATCAAAAATAAATTAAGTCAAAACACTTTGTTTAAAAGTATCAGTAAGACTGTTAAAATTCTGATTAGAATGACATAGAAATACAAAATAGATATAGGTATATAGGTATAGGTATAAATAACATATAGATATATAGATTAGATTTAATACAGATATATATTTGATAGAGATAGTATGGATAAAGATGGTATAGATGATATAGATACAGATATGATTATGGATACAGGTACATATTTAGATGATAGAGACTGAAATAGAAACAGAGTCAGAGACAGAGATAAAGATAGATTCATAGCAAGAGAAAATACAAAAGTGACCATATATCTACACAGAGTCACTATTGTTCAAATATGTCAACTGGAATATTAGACTGATAACAAAGAATACTGTGAGCAAATCTCTGGTCATCAATTTGATGCCTGAACCACTTCAATGGAATAAACTAGTTATGTGGGACTGCATAAGGGTATCCTGGTTCTTGGCTGGGCATGGGCCTAGAACCCCGAGACTCCAAGGGAGAAACGGCAGGAGTTCGGCCAAGTCCCCAGAACTCAGAGTCCTAACAAGCAGTCCAATCTCCATAGACCTACATTGGTCAGTCACGAAGGTCATTACAGCCCCTCCCAAAGTGCACAGGGTGTAACTACAGGCCTCAACCCCTAGGGATTTACATACTAATGAAGGTCAGAGGGCGGAGCCAATTAACCATTCCTCCCCAGAACCTCCCCCTTTCTCCCTCCCTACTTAACCCAGGCCTGCCCTGAGTTTTGGGGGGTACTTCCAGATCCATCTACCATCCGCCATGACAATAAACCCTTTTGGAACCAAGGACTTCCTCGTATCATTGGGGCCTCCCGGGCCCTCCGCAGCCGAAGCCTCCAGCCACTGGAACCCGGGACCTTCCTCCGGTATGTGACACAGGCTGCCTGGAGGCGTCCAGGCAGCCTCCACCTCACAGGTCCCGGGCTGCTGCCTGGGCCTGGGGCCTGCTGCCGCGTGGGTCCGGGGCTGCTGCTGTGGCCCGCCATTTTTTCCCCACATAGTTACATAGAAAACAGAAAATAAAACATTCATTCATGAGGAAATAAATATAACAATAGTCCTAAATTTTTATTTAGAAATCATACTTGTAATGAAAAGCTATGAAAAATTAGACTTTAAGATAAAATAACTTCTGGATAAGTTATATTAAATATTAAGGAAGGAGTATGGGTTCTCATAATATCATATAGAAACAGAATGAAGCAAAGTCATGTCCAGGCTATTTCATGAGGTGAGACTCACCATCACACCACAGTCAGCATTACTGTAAAAGAAAATTACATGGCAATGATGTATAGATATAGATACTTAATATACACATAAAATGCTAACATATAATCTAACAATATAAAAAGTTATCTAAATTCAGTTCTCAATGTCATGCTCAGTTCTTACAATATTTGAAGTTCAATCAGTGCAACTTGTTTAACATGTTGAAGACAAAAGACACAGGTACATGCAAATCATCTTATGCAAAAAAA
Organism: Mastomys natalensis; assembly: GCA_021653895.1. Lineage (NCBI taxonomy): Eukaryota > Metazoa > Chordata > Mammalia > Rodentia > Muridae > Mastomys > Mastomys natalensis. Next base: position 1,902,537 of record JAJTUV010000125.1, on the reverse strand, counting down.
CCAAGTCTCTTGCAGATTACATTCAGAGAAAAAGAAACTTGGGAGAACAGTATGCAAGGAGCTTCTTTAAAAACCTGGTATCTAAATCCAAACCTAATAGTCATCAACATAATAAATTTTCCTGTGATGAAAACCACTATGAACATATCTATTCACCATTTTGTTTTTTCCATATTTCTATTGATTGATTGAAACAAGATGAAAATTTGTAAATGCATATTCATCATAGCCATGGACATCCATTTTAAAATTATGCTATATATTGAACAAATCTACTATCATTAATAAGTGATTTTAATAAGATGGAAGTATAAATAGACGAGTTTATAAAACTTTTTAGCTGTAACAGACACAACCAATTATACATTGAAATTAAAAAAATTATTCTTTACAACAGAGTTATACACTTGGTATATTTAGAGATGAATCCACAAGACCTGTGAAATCTGAACAATGAAATTTAAGTGTAAATGTATACATATGTATATGCTGAAATAAATTATGTAGATTAAAGTAGAACTTGTTTGAAATAAGGGGGACCTAATAGGTGGAGAAATGTACCATGCTTATGGGTCAGAAATTTTAATGTTTAGATGGGTTTTCTCAAACTTATCCAATGATTCAATGCAATTCTCATGAAAGCTTAAGAAGATTATCTGTAGAAATTGACAAAAAAAAATATTTCTAAAACTCAAAACTTGAGAAGATTGGGTTAGGCAAAATAATATCTCTCTAACTTTTGAGTAAAACAAAAACTAATGTTAACAGAGTTCAAAATTATGCTAGTCAATCTCTATTTTCAACTGGACTAGATTTGGCAGGTCCTAGTAGAAGCACCTCTACCTGTCTGTGAGGAAATTTCCACAGAGGTATACCTGAAGAGGAAGACTCATCCTCTGAATGTGGATCTGGATGGAACACAAAGAGTTAAAAGAGAAAGAGTGGTGAGGACCAGCGATTGCCTCTGTTTTCCACCTCTTGATACAGTTCCCTCACACTCTCCATGTTCCCACTAACATGCCTCGCAACATGATGTTGCCATATTCCTTCCATTCATGAATCAAAATAAACTATTTTTTTTAAAGTTTATTTTGTCAGGTATTTTTTCATTGCAATGCAAAATGTAAGTAATAAAGTATTTTATTCATGGCTACAGTAATTAAGGTAGTTTGTTATTATAATGATTGAAATAATTCAATAAAACAGAATATAGACTCCACAAACATATACATATATATGAAACTGATTTTAATAAGAATGCAAATTAAATTTTAGAGAAAGAACAGTTTCTTCACAGAAAAACTAGAACAAATGAATATTTATGTGCTAAGCAAAGTGAACAATGATTCATTCCTTAATCAGATACTAAAATTTTAACCAACAATATGGAACATTATTTAAATGTAGTGTCTGAAATGTTGCTATGTCTAGGCCCACCCATAAAAATCTTGTAATGGATATTAGAATGAAAATATAGGGATAATCCCTAGACTTGGAGCATATATTTCTGTAAATAAAATCTGATTTATGTTTAAAATATGTATAAAAGACTAAAACATAAGTGAAAATATACAAAGGTATTTGAGCCAGGATTGCTCTATAGATGGTGAAAAAATAAGTCACAGAAATATACCCAACTTCATTGAAAATCAAAATTCTTTTGAAAATGCTCTTATGTACATTAGAGAATTGCTAAAATTGGAACAAGTAACCTTCTCAATATTTCAAATATGTAGAAGAACTATGAGTTCACATACGCTGTTTCTTAAAACATAAGTTTATACTACCAGTTTGGAAAATCATCACAGAGCCATCATATCACCTAAGCTCACACATGACCACTCAGAGCTCTGTAGGAGAATGATCTAAGTAGCTTTACTTGCAAGCATTCTAAACTGAAATCTGGTCTCACTCAGTGTCTGAAAGGCAGAAACAAAATGTGATTCACCAACACAAAAGGAATTAGTTCTTGTTGTGGAGACTCTAATGTGATGTCACAGAGTGAAAGGAGGTGGATCTAGGCTAGAGAGAAGTTTCAGCCAGTAAGAACTTGCCACACAATTATGAGAACATGAGTTCTACCCACAGCTCTCACAAAATTAATGTGAGCTTAGAATGTGTTTGCAAACCCAATGCTAGGAAGGCAGCCAGAAAAATCTCTAGGGTTTTCTGGTAACCCCATCTACCAAATTCAGAAGCTACAGGTTCTCTGAGACAACCTGTCTCAAATAAGGAGAGTGACTGAGAAGATACGTAATGTTGATACCTGGCTTCCAGATGTGCACACATATATACAAGTGCAGGTGCAGACACACACACACACACAAACACATGTGCACATATATATGTTCACACAAAATATGGCTATCATATTCATATATATACATATATAACTATATGTGTACAAGTGTTTGTATGTGTGTAAATATATAATTATATATATATATATATTTATATATAATTATATATAATGTTAATTGTATATAACTATAATACAGAAATATATATATTATACACATACATAATTACAACAAATTTAAATTTATGTCTATTAACAAAGAAGGATATCAATGTCTTCTTGGAATGGAAGTTAAGTAGAGCACAGTGTGGAAGATAAATGGAGAGACTTGTGAGTGACAGATCTTCTCTCTGTCTTCATTGAGGAAATAGTTTCCTAAGTGTACACATATTTTAGATATTAAACTTTTTACTCTATGTAGTTCATTCTGTTTAAAAATCCAGTGATCCTGTACTAGAAGCCCCTTCTGTGCCTGTCTTGGTACTAGAAGCAGAAGAGAATATATATGAAAAATAAAGATGATGTACTTTGCAGTTAGCTCTGTGATATTTTTCAATATACTCAGTGAGTTGGAGAAGATGGTTATGAGGTCAATAAAGGCAGTGTATGCAAAGCCATTTCAGATTTGCTATTTTTCCTGTTTTCATCTCAATTCAGCCCTACTGGTCCATAACCTCCACACTCATTTTCTTGGAGAGAATAGATTCAGATTCTCTTGTTTTGCAAAGACACTCCATGAGAATATATTGGAAGCTCTACCAAAGGTACAAAGTTCTTTCAAATTATCTGGTGACAACAGAATTCTTCCAGAGGATTTGTAAAGAGTGAAGATGATAATATAGGAACTAAATTCTTACCAATAGAACTGATCTTTGATAATTAAATTGATGATGATATTAATTATGATAATAAATACAGTAATTTATCAGGAATCGATGTACTAATTATATACACTTCTGACGGTTTAGCAAATATTTGTCTTCCAAACAAGTTTATGATATCAGGAAACTGTGATATTGAGAGACTAACATTGTTAACTGTCCCAGATCATGTACTTTGTTGTTTTTTTTATCTTGATACCTAATATATAGTAATTATAAGGAATGTGTGCAAATACCCAGTGTTCTAGTGTGGAAGCAACAATTTATGTTGCCATTTAATGACATATGAACTCAAAGAAGACTGTTTTCTAATACCTTCCTTGTCCATTTCAACATTCAAGCCACTCTGAAAAATGGAATCTTGCATAAGACAAATGAACTTTGTGGGCATGAAACATGCAACATTTTCTTCACCATAAAATTAGACCCTGTATCTGATGAGCTGTTGAATGAGCTGTATTTTGGGGAGAATAAGTTAAACAACAACTCTAAATATCTTCTCTCTACACAAGCACTGCAGTCAGGAAACACAAATCCATAGCTAGAGTACAAACTCTTTCTCATGACAAAACCTATGGCTTGCGTGTATTCTAGATGGATCCACAACTGTATATATCAGTGTTCAGCAACTCTGCGTATTGATTGCTCATGACAATGTTTACTGGTCCATTTCCATAGCAAGAAGAAGTTTCTTTAATGAGTGGTAAAGGCTGCACTATCTGTGGGTATAAGGATAAATGTGTATAGAATTTTGTTAGGCATTATACTGGTATAGTAAATCAATGGTTGTAGATTCTCCTATATTTACCTAGTCTTCCAGCACCAGGTATGGTATCTTTGTTGTTGGGTGGGTCTTTTGTCCAAATTGAGAATTATTGGTGGTCACAAAGGTATTGTACTGCTATTGCACCTAAAGGTTTACTTTGCCATGCTGGTTGTTTATGTGGTTCATAGACATCATAGTTGGATAGGGCTATTGATAACTTAATTCTTTTAGAAGAGTTTATGTTGTCTTCTGGTGCCATGAACTTTAGATCTCAGGGTAAGACCATTCAGGGTAGTTCAAGATCAGAGATTTCTGGGCCCTGTTTCTGAACTCTATGGTGTTTTTAACAGTTCTAACATACCTTCTGCCCCTTGAGAATACCTAAAGTCAATGGCAATAGGCTGTATGGTTTCATAATCCCTGTCTAACAACCCCCCAAAAATTTTCTCCTGTTTGGATTGGGGGGTTTGGCTCCTTGAGGGAGTGCTGTTAGTTCAGATGAGAAAAAGTCATTAAAACTATGTATTTATATTTGTACACTGAATTATATGCATTATGAGTGGGTTTATTGGTAAATAAAGTTAACACTGTGATTTCTTATGAGTTTTTCAACCATCCATACTCTTATTATTTTTATTGGATACTTCATTTACATTTCAGTTCTTATTACCTTACCCCTTTCTCCCTGCCCAGGAACCCCCAATCCTTATCCCTCCTCCTCCTTCTATGAGGATGTGCCCCATCCACTCCTCAACTCCCACATCCCCACCCTCGAATTCCTTGTCTTTTTCTATATTTGCCCACCTACCTTCCATTAGGAGCCTTTTAGATTATGTGTACCCTGCTATTTCTCTTTACCCTCTTTTCGTCTTCTCTGGTATTAACTTCCCTCCCCTTCCATAGGGTTCTCCTTTTCACATTTACTCTAACAGATCTGTGTTCTTTTCCTCTTCATGTGTTAACGGATCATTACAAGATCCTTTCTGTATGTGCTACGGGTGTGGCTGAAGGAGATGAAGTATAAGGGCTAAAAAGACTTCTCAGAGGTTAAGATCACTTTCTGATTCTCCAAAGGTCCCAGGTTCAGTTCTCAGCAAACACATTAGACAACACACAATAATGTCTTACTCCAGCTCTGAAGGATCTGATGTCTTCTTCAGATCTTGGTCACTGGTCTTGGTCACAGCATGTAGAGTGACCTAGAAGCTACCCATACATACACATAAAGTAAACCTTAAAAAAGAAGACAAATGAAGCAGTATGATATTTTTCTTATAGCATGACCTGTTAGTATGGTCTGGGTGAGTTTGGTATGGTATGGTATGGTATGGTGTGGTGTGGTGTGGTGTGGTGTGGTGTGGTGTGGTGTGGTGTGTGTGTATGTGTGTGTGTGTGTGACATGTCAGGAGTATAACAACACTTGCTTACTGTACATTGATGCTCAAATTCATTATATTGTCTCAATGTTTGTTAAAGGCTAAAACTAAAAAGTTATTCTCAAAAACAGATCACTCCCTTCCAGGTGTTAATGTTTCTTTTTTTTTTTTGTACAAGAACCTGGCAAGAAGAAAGCAGAGCAAGGACAGAGACCTGACACCATGAATCCAGGAACACCTGGATTTTGCTTTTGCATCTGTTCAATCAGGCACTGGGCAAATCATCTTCTCACAACTAAAGTAGAGCTTTCAGGATAGGGATGCTAAATACTGGGTGCATGCCATCGTATGACATTTGAGTGACTCCCTGTGAATGCCATATCTTTGCAATAAAGAACTGACAAGGTCATTTCTATAACTAACACTTAAAAATAACTTATGATCTTTAATGAAGACTTTTTTAAACATTTAAACAAGATTGTCTGAAATACAATTTTCAAGAGATGAATCAAACTCGCTCTAAACACTGGAAAGTAGATGAAATATATCAAAAGACAAAATTATCACAATTTGCAGGCAGGAACCAGTTCTTCCTAAAAACGGAGTAACTGTTCCAATGGAAAAAGGAAAGAAGGTGATTTTTATAGACAGAAAAGACCTGACAAAACCAAAAAGAAAAAATTCTAATTAAATTGCAAGGGTTTTTTAAAAGATGCTGTGGTTAGAGACAGACCTAAATATACCAAAAAGGCCAATTTGAAGAAGCATGATAAATGCTCCCCTGCCTTAATCCATGCAGCCAAAGGTAGTCTGTGATTTGACATTAACCACTCAGTCATTTTTCTATTCTTCTGTTCCCATTGCTGACACACAGACAGTACTATTGAGTGATTGATCCACTATGCAGAATGGCATTACTAATATGTGTTTTCATTAGCTCAAACATCTGCATTTTGCTTGCAGAGATATTTTCTAAAATGGTGAGATTTTTAGTGACCCGAGGTACTGTGGACTGCTCAGTATGCCTTTGCTTTTGTAAAGGTGGACATCTGTGACAGCCTAGATCCCCATAACATTGCATTCAGTGACATTTCTTTCCTACTGAGGACACATGGCTAATGAGACCTTGCTGTGGCTTTCACAATCATCACAGCTGCCCTCTGGCCTTTGGTCATCTTTTCAGCCAAAGAGAACTCCCAATAACGAGGAAGGCAAAATGTGACTATGTGTGTACCAGCTATTAACGAATTTGTTCAACAAGCATTTTTTAACTGCCTATCAGTACAGTTTCAAGTAGTACATGCTTTATATTTGACAATGAATATATCTGAGCCATAAATTTCACGGAGAAAATTAGGTACAGCACAATTTTATGTCAATAGTGTGTATCTTTATGTTCTAACTAATTATAGAAAAAATTTAAACTACTTTAAATCTACTATAATCACATTGTATTTATCATATTTTATTTATTTTATTTGTTGACATTAGGTCACATGTAGTCAAGCTGGCCTCAACATTGTAGTGCTGAGCTTGAGTTGCTGATCCTCTTGCCTTCAAATCCTTAATGTCAGGGTTGCATATATTTACCACCATTCTGGTTTTATGTGGTTCTAAGGGTGGAATCCAAGTCTTTGCTATGCTAAAAATAGTTTTACTATCTGAGGTACATTCCAGCCCCTGCTTCTTATTCATAATCTGTACCATCTACTAAGATAAGTAAACATATAGTGGAATTATCAGTAATGAGATCTGTAGTTTGTTTAATCTAAACTTGCCTTAAAGATGAGTGATACAAGTGACTAATGCCAGAGCATTCTGCAAGTAAATTTTCTAGATATTTATATATTTGTTCTCTCTTTGGAAAATTCTTCAGCATTAAATTCTTCTTCTAATAATATGTAGTGTAAATAATGTATGCATTAAATTTTGTTTACAAGTTTTCTAAATTTTTGTTTTTTTTTTTAGAAAACTGTGTATTGAAATAAATCTAAACATTTCTAGATCCCTTGGGAGTCTTTTTATGAATATCAATTACTCCAGTCTACAGTAGAACTCTGCACAGTGGACTGTGTCATTCTGAAGAAAAACCTACGGAGTCAAGCGGGTATTGAGCTCTACATCTGTCTGTCTATTACCATTGCAATTAATCTATATTTATATATTATTACTTGTTTCCCTTTATTATTTGTTTTCGTACATCTCTTCATTATGTCCAGTCTTCCAGTGAATTGAACTCTTACTTTAATGCTTTTGGTGATGTTGCTAAAACATGTTTTGGTGTTGGCAGCGTAGTTGCTTTGAACCACAACATAATCAGGTTCTCTGATCTTTATTCTGCACATTTTATTTGCATTTTCCTGACATTTTTTATAAGCACTTTTCAAACCCTTTAAGTGTAGATAATTAAATAAAAAACTTATATGCAGGAAAATGAAATATGGTAATAAATGCAAATTATTTTTAGATAACTGCACCTGTCACATATTCAGAAAGAAAAGTTAATATTATCGCCACTAAGTAAATGGATAAAGCCATAAACTTGTTGGTGTGTAATTAATGCTCAGTAAGTATTATTTACTATTTGCCCCAAAGTATCTTTTAAAAGAATTCACCTGTGACTTTCTCTGAGTAGACACATGACTAGTGAATATCACTGTTCCTGTCACAAGGCCTCTTCTCTTATTCTTCATTCCAAGCTACACTTCTACACTGGAGGCAGCTGGCAGTCTGTTTGTAAGGAGACATTGCTACTATATCTCACATGGAAGGAGACTGAAGCATACAATCATCTGACTCACTTTCCACTCCAGGTCAAGATTTAGTTAATTGACTCTAGTTCATTTGGCCCAGGGCATGTCCTCTGAGACAGACGCTATGGAGGCTAGCATCAGCTTACAGGAGTTGCAGTCCTATAGCGAGGAAAGAGGGATGAGACTCTCCCAGTCACAGAATTCCCAGTGACCACGAACCAGTCACTGGCGGGTAATAACTTTGTCTCCCCTCTGACTTGGGATGGATTGCAGAGGCTGACCTAGAGGGGAAAGGCTTCATCTCCCAACATCAGCCAGTCTCATCTCGTTGCAAGGGAAAGGCCCCTGGAGACATGCTCCTATCCATCATGTGGACAGCTTTGGCCAAAGTACCTACTACATCACTGGCTTTAATAAAAAGTTGCTGGAGGCTGCAGTGCCAGTGATAGATGCACAGCACACCAGCCAGTGCCTCTAAAATCCAAGGTAGAATGGTATTTGGAGAGGAAGAGGAAGAAAGAAAAGGGAAAACAGTGAGGAAATCACTTTAAAACACACCTTAAATGTGAATTTAAGGAACTAGGATAAGCTCTGTAGTGGATGTCTTCGGTCTGAGAAGCCAAAGACTGAGAAAATAAATGTCAACTGAACATAAAACAAATAAAATGAAATGAGACACCTTGAACCTTGTTCCCAAATTCTAATAATGCTGGAATTCAGACTACATTTGAGAAGCCTAGAAGTTTGAACTAAATCTAGAAAAATTGAAATAGTCATAGTGACCTTTTGATACCACATAACTTGATGAATTTGAAAATATTAAGGATTTTTTGATCCGTTTATAAGACTCACATTATATGGATTCACAGTTATGTTCAAATGATGGACAATTTCTCACAAAAAGAATATTTAAGTTTCATTCTCAGTAAAAATATATTCTGCAAAAAAATTTATGGGGATATGTTTTGTTTGTAATTTTGAATAAAGTTTTGTTAAGGAATAATCAATTGCTCATCTCTCCATAAAACTGTCACTCATTCCTACATAAGCTCTTGTTTCTGCCTCTAGGAGGTGGTTTATGGTGCTTTGCACCTGAAATATTTCTTCTAATTGACTGAATGCCACTATTTTCAGTAACATAAATAATATAGCATTTTTCTCATGAATTATATACAAGTGAGCACTCATAATTTTGCTTAAGACACGTTGGGCATACAGATGTATACATAGTCTTGAGTAGAATATAACATGTGCAAATATCACTTTTTCTACTACAGGTGGGTCAGGATAGGACCCAGAGTCATAATAGCTAATGTTACCCTCTTAGTAGAGTGGGTTAGTTCAACATGAGGTTGCAAGCACAGCAGGTCTCAGACCCTGACCTGCATAGTTTCTTTGACAAACACTGATACGATACTGATGGTAGAAACACCAGATATTTCACTGAATCCATATAGCTACTATCAATAATAGAATATATTATTTTTTATATTAGAAAATACTGAGTGGATGCCACTTACGAGGCCAGAGAGATTCAAATATGTAGCTGGTTATTATGGCATCTATGTTTTTTTGTTTGTTTGTTTATCTTGCACACTAAAATAATGCCTAACTTCTGTGAACATTATGCAAATAAATGTGTATTGAGAAAATTAGTAAATCTATTCTTGTGTTTAGAGAACTATAAAATGTAGATAGGATACATCATAAATAAAAAGTAAAATACTACAACAAAGGTAAAATATGCTATATTTTCTAACTATCATTTATAACTTTTCTAAATTAAGGATAAAACTTCTCCCCGCAAGGCTGTCCATGATACAGCTGATGTGTCAGTCTTCTGACTTGCTTTTGAACTGATGGGGCTTCATCAGGTCAGGAAGAATTTCGGATGGTAGATACTTTGTTTTCCCTGAGCCTGTGAGTGGTAGGTATTGATTATTTTTCTTGGATGAATAAATGGATGAAAAATGGATCAGAAATTCAGCACAGGATTGCATAAGACTCAGTTGCTTTAAGAATCATATTAAGGCCTGGTTATGCATACATTTAATCCCAGGACTATGGAAGCAGAGACAGGCAGATCTCTATGAGTATAGATCAGCCTGGTCTACAAAGCAAGTTCCAGGAAAACCAGAGCTGTTAAACAGAGAAACCCTATTACAAAACACAAAACCAACCTACCAAACAAACAAAACAACAAGCAAACAAACAAGCAGAATCATACTAATGTTGCCCAGAGACTAAGCAACCAACCAAAGAGCATGCACAGGTTGGTTTGAGGCTCCAAATACATTTGTAGCAGATGACTGACTGCCTTGTCTGATTTCAGTCAGAGAGGATATACCTTGTTCTGTAGAGACTTGATACCCCAGAGAAGGGGGATATCCAGGGTGAGCACCCTATCAGAGAAAAGGGGATAGGGAATGAGGTGGGGATCTCTGGGAGAGAGTGAGTGGGAAGGGAGAAAAATTTAGGATGTAAATAAAAAAAAAATAAGTTCTAATACCCTTGATTTCTAACACCATAAATAAAAAAATGTCTATTTATTGTTCCTTTGCTCCTAATTTCCTGGCACATGCCATCAATACCTGGAGACATGGATCCTAAGCTTATGTTAGGACTGAGAACTCACATTTGAAATCCTGTTCTCTCAGTTAGGTCAGGACTTCCAGTACCAATTCACTGCAGCTCAATCATGTCCCGCAGATCACAGAGGTGTCTATACTTTCACACTGTAATCCTTTCAGTCTACCCTCCACTCACTTAGAGAATCTCTGCTGTTCTTGTGAGGTGCATCCCTTTATATGTCAGCCAAGATAATCACACTTCCCTTCTAATCACACAAAAATCAAGAGTTCAATCTTTCCTCAGTCTCATCATGTTTGACTGTAGATCACTGGAAAACCCTGTACTGTGAAGGTCATTTTAACCATATTTTCTATAATGAATTTCTAAATAGAAATGGAGAATAAAGGCTCTTTTGGGATATTCCTGTGCAAAAATATTTACAAGCTTGACTTAAGAAATAAAAAATAACCAAAGATGAAAATTTTCAAACATCCTAGAGGGAAAAATTGATTTAAGCATCTATTCCTTTCATATATACATAAGTTTTTTCCATCAGCTTCCCAGTGGTATCCATTGTTTTGAGTGCTACAAGTCTTTAACATTTTGTTACTAATTCTTAAGAGCTAAGTAACATTAGACTTCAAACTCTTGATTAGATTACAGTTAAATATTTGCTACGCATATGATTAAATATTAACATTTAAGTTCACTGTTATAAGAGTTAATCAGAATGTTCAAATTAAATCACTTTGAAGTGATTTTTTTCTGACTAAAACTTGTGAATTGAACATGTTTTTCTTGCTAGAAAACCATGACATCAAAACCCATCAAGAATGATATAACTTATGCAACTCAAGGATATGAGCAAGGTGAAGATGGAAGACATAGTTTGTTAGACTTCAGTGTGCAGCTTAGAACATACAACACCAGACCAAATGGTTCCAAGGGGAGTGGTTATTCAGGAGATAGGGCAAAGTTTGGGGGAGAGAAATGGGAGAAGATGGCAGAGAAAGAGGGTTTGTCAGGGAGTTCTGCCTGTTTTATATAGGCGATGATGTAGCCTCTCCCAGGTAAAGGTGAGGTAGCCAGGTGGATTCTGGGAGTGTATGGCAGTTGCCTTGGCAATGATGAGGGGGTCGCCTAGACGTGATATCACTAGGTTTGAGCCTGATACCAAAGTACCTCCCTTTTTTCTATTATAAAGAGAAGAGAAAAGGGGGAGGGGAAGCAGATGGTGAAAGGGGAGTCGGGACACCATGTCTTTTAAACTACTTCCTGCTGTGTAGGGGCATAGTCTGTTGTGGAGAGCAGCTGGCTTTCACCATCAGGGTCCACTCAGTAGATTTGTGTATCAGGTTCCTCTGTGGACAGCGGCTGATAATCGGGTAACAGGAGCTGATTAATAATTTGGTTAGAAATAATAACACCAGGAGGATGACTAAAAAGGGTGTTACAAAAGAGAGTATCTGCTTTTATATGAGTTTTCAAAAATCTCAGAACTGGAGGTCTCACATTCCCTAAAAATGGCATTCTTCTTGGAGGAACTGGTGAAGACCATCTTCTTTAGCTATCAGGACATCTGGCTCCTATCAGTTCTGAAGCATCATAGCTGGAATCCCACTGGTCTTGTATGTAGAAACAGGTGTCTTGTGGTGTTGGTAGAAGAATTGGTTGGTCTGTGATCCTAGCATATGTATCTGACAAGATCAATATGGGAAGCCCCTATAATCATCTGGCTAATTTCTACAATAATCTTCTATCTGGGCAAAGAGAAAGCAAGTATAGAGAACATAATATTTAAATGGGCTAACAGATATAGGGATAATAGCAATTTGGATTGGTTCTTGGCATCCGGCTATGGAACAGTTTCCTGACCCTGTTTGGAAAGACTGTTTGTTATCTGTGGGTATCTCTTGAACCTCAAACCTCTAGATGTAAGGGCTGACCTGGATAGAAACAAGCAGCAGGGGGAGCATAAGAAATCCATGTCTAGTTTAGTGACGTTGAGCTCTGCTGCCAGAGTGGAGTCTCATTTTCTGGGATTAAGGACAAGGTGGCTGATTTCAAAGTCCTCTGGTGCTTAATAGAGCATGGTCCTGTTAGGGTGATGTGTATGAAGAAGAGTCAATTTTAGATGGAGGGATGAAAGGCTTAAGGTGAGACAAATGGACCCAATGAGGGAGTCCTTCAAGTTTAGCAGCTGTGGGGGTCACAAGAATTACCTTAAAAGGGCCCTGCCATTTGGGAGAGAGGGGTGAGGGCCAATGATCTGGTGGGGAGAGAAGGATTTGGTCTCCAATGTTGACAGGCAGTGGACAGGAGACAGTGTGTGGTTGAGGTAGATGGTGGTCAGCAAAGTTCCACAAGAGAGAATGGAGGTGGCAAAGTAATGGGGTGAGTACATGGTCTGGGAGGGGAGAGCATTTAGGTGAAAGACCAGGAGTTAGAACTGGACATACATACATGAGTTCAAAGGGTGAGATGAAGGAGGCTGCTTGGGGAAAGCTCGTGGCCTGAAAAGAGCCAGAGGTAGGTGTTTTACCCAGTCAAGGTAAAGTTCCTGTGACAGCTTGACAAGACTGGTTTTTAAAGATCGGTTAGTTCTCTCTACCTTACCTGAAGATTGAGGGTGGTATGGAATATGAAAGTGCCAGGGGATGTCTAGAACCTTAGTAGAATTTAAGAAACTTGGGAAGTAAATTCAGGCCCATTGTCTGACTGAAGGGAGGCTGGGACTCCATATCGGGGGATGATCTCTCAGAGGAGGAGATCAGAGACTGTCTGAGCCTATTTGTTAGTTGTAGGAAAAGCCTCTACCCAGCCTGAGAAGGTGTCCACCAAGACCAGGAGGTACTTGGCACGCTTGACAGCAGGCATGTGGGTAAAGTCAAGTTACCAGTCAGTTCCAGGAAGGGAACCTCTAGCCTGATGGGTAGGAAAAGGGGTTCTACGATACCTTGAGTTGCGATGTGACATCTGACAGATTTTGAAAGAAGCAGTGATAGATTTTAAGAAACTTAAATCTTCAGGAGTCAGCTGTAGGTGGGTCTTAAGAAAATAATACAATGCTTGGCTGTTAGGATGAAAGAGTTGGATGAAGTTAAGACAGAGTTTGACAAGTGTCAGGGGGTGCAGGTGGGGATGTGGGTTGTAATGTAAGAATGTCCTGCAGAGGGTGAGTTGAGTCTAGGACCCTAAGGGCCGCAGCTCTAGCTGCCTCATCAGCTTGGTTGTTTTCCTTGGAGACAATAAAGTCATCCATCCAATGGAATCTGCAGTGGACAATCCCAATAGCTGTGGGAGTTGAGAGGCCTTTAGCATGGCCATAATTTGGTTTGTGTTAGTTACTGATCCTCCTTTTGTGGTAAGTAACCCACGCTCCTTCCAGATAGCAGCATGGGACAGGAGGATATGGAAACATATTTAGAATCTGTGTAGATGTTGAGGGATTGTCCTTGTGCCAGCTGGAAGGCACAGGAAAGGGCTATTAATTCAGCCTGTTGGTTGGTGGTATGGGCAGGAAGGGCCTATGCCTTCACCACCTTGGTGTCTGACACTATAGCACAACCAGCTTTTCTGGCCCCTTCATGTAGAAAGGAGCTTCCGTCTGTATATCAAGTAAAGATGGCTTGAGGCAATGTGCCCTCCTGTATGTGTGAAGGATGAGGTAATAGTTCCTCTAAAGTTTCAGTGCAAGAGTAAGATGGGGAGTAGTCAGTATTAGGTCAAGGAAGCAGATTGGAAATATTAAGAGGTGGGCATGATTGAAAGATGAGGGTGGAGTCTTCTATTGGAGCTACCTGAAGTGAAAGAACCCTGGAGGGAAGTAGAGTCTATAAGCCTTTATAAGTTAGGAGCTGTGGCAGGTTGTGAGAAGAGCAGACAGTTATAGGCGATCCCAAGGGTAGTTTCTTTGACTCTTGAATAAGGAGTTCAGCAGCTCCTAAGGTAGGAACACAAGATCCCCATCCCTGGATAGTTAGATCTAGTCTTTTTGACAAGTATGCTATGGGTACAAAAGATGGTCCCAGTTGGTGACCTAAGACTCCAAGGGCAAATCTCTCCTTTTCAGTTGCGTAGAGGGAAAAAGCACAAGTCACGTCAGGAAGATGTAAGGCTGGGGCCTTAAGGAGGGCCTGTTGGAGCCTTTGAAAAGGCTTAGTAACGGATTAGAGAAGAGGTTCGTGGGTGGGGCCTAATGCTGCTTCATATAAGGGACGAGAATGTAGGGAAAAGGGAGGAACCCAGGAACTCACAAAGCTAGCCATTCCTAGGAATGATAAAATCTCTTCCTTTGTAGAAGGAACAGTTAGAGACTGAATCAGATTCTTTCTATCTAAGGTAATAACCTTGTGGGTTGGGGTAATTGTTAGTCCCAAGTAAGTGACCTGAGGAGTAGACTGTTGGACTTTAGAAGGTGAGACCATGTAGCCCTTACTGGAAAGGAAATTTAGAAGAGCAACTGTGTCAGCTTGGCTAATTTCTAGAGAGGGACTACAGAGAAGAACATCATCTATGCAAAGTACAATCTTAGATCTAGGGAGAGATACAGAAAGTAAGTCAGAAACCAGGGCCTGGCCAAATAGGTTTGGGCTGTCCTGGAATCCTTGAGGTAGAATAGTCTAGGTAAGTCGGATAGAAAAGTGGGTATCAGGATCTGTCCAGGTAAAGGCAAATATGTCCTGTGACTGGATGTCTAGAGGGATAGAGAAAAATGCATCCTTGAGATCTAGGACTGAAAAATGAGAAGTCCCTGAGGGGATAGTAGAAAGAATTGTATAAGGATTAGCCACAACGGGATGGAGGGGAACCATTGCAGAGTTAATGAGCCTGAGGTCTTGAACCAGTCGATAGATACCATTAGGTTTCTTAACTACCAGTATAGGTGTGTTAAAGGGGAAGAGGTAGAGCGAAGAAGTTTTTTTCTTAAGAGGTCAGAAATGATAGGCTTAAGTCTCCTGAAACTCTGGAAAGAGAGAAGGTATTGAGCTTGGGTGATGTACCTGGTGGATTCCAGTAATTGGATGACAACATGACAACAGGAGAATGATGTTTAGCAACAGTGGGTTCTGGACATCCCAAATTTGGGGTCCACCTGAGAAGCTGGTAAGGGAAATAACATGTCAGTGTTAGTAGGTTGACAGGCTAGAAGGAGGAGCAGAGGAAATGCTGGAGAGCTTGGTCTTAAGAGAATTGGGGGAGCAAAGGAAATAGAGGCTCCCAACTTAGCTAAATATCCCTTGCCAATAAAGAGACAGAACATGTAGGCACTACCAAAAAGGAATGGGTGAGAGGTACACCCCTAAAAATGCAACTAAGTGGGGGGGGGGTCTGATGAGGAAGGTAAGGTTGTCCTTCTACTCTGATAATAGGAAAACATGAAGGTGAGATGAGTCCCCAAAACTCCATCAGGACCAGTCCTCCATAGCCAAGCCTAGAAGGTCAGTTGAAGGGTTTTCTGGGAGCGATGTCCCCCTGTTCTGAGTGACATGAGGGCAATAGACAGCCCAATGTTCCTTCTGATGGCACCTAGGACATGGTCCCCTTGGCTTGCTGGGGTTGGGGCAAGCCTTCGCCCAGTGACCATGTTGATCACATTTATAGCAGGGGCCAGTTGTTCCGTGAGCCTTCAAGGACCAGGAGTCTGGGGTAGTGACTGAGGCTGGTCGGATAGCCTTTGCCAGTATGTGATATTTCTGTTTTCGGGCTTTCTCATCTCTCTCATGGTACACCTTGAAGGCCAGCGCCAAGACTTCTGCCTGTAGAGTAAGGGGCCCCTTCTGCAATTGCCTAAGTTTAGCTTTTATGTCGGGGTAGCTCTGGGAAAAAAAGTGGGTCATCAGGAGTTGCTTATCTTCTGGATTTTCAGGGTCCAAATTAGTATGCTGTAATAAAGTCTTTGTAAGGCATTCTAAAAACTGAGACGGATTTTCCTGTTTGTCCTGAACAACCTCTTGGAGTTTCTCAAAGTTTACTGGCTTTAAAGCTACCTTTCTTAGGCCTGCCAAAAGACATGTTATAAATCTATCTCTAGCTAAGATACCACCTGTGGAATTATAATTCCATCAAGGATCCTGGTCAGGAACTGCCTCAGATCTGATTGGATATGTTCCATCTGTTTGATGAATCTGATCTGCATGAGTTTTTGCCTCTTCCCAAACTTGCCTGCATTCATCAGGAAGTAAATTGATTGTTAGTGAGAATCATATGAACATCATTGAAAGTCAAGCTATAATATTCAGTGATGTACTGGAATTCTTTGACAAAGGCAGAGGAATTAGAGGTATAGGAACCCAGTCTGCTCTTTATTTGTGAAAGTTCGCTTAGTGAGAAAGGACATGTACTCTGACCAGGCCTTCAACCCCAACCACTTCCCTTAGAGGGAGGACAGATGCTGGTTTAGGTGTTCCTGGAGGAGAAGGAATTGGAGGTTTGGCTGTGGCCTTAGAACCAATGATAGGACGGGTGAAGGTTGGTGCCAACACAGGGCGATTAGGATGGCCTGCAGCTGGCACAGAAGGAAGGGAGGGGTCTGGAGAGGTCAGGCTAGTAGACTCTGAGGTATCCTGGTGAGAAGAAGAAACTGAGGCAGCAATTTGAGTTTTTGGTGGCATGGAAACAGGTCTGCGATGGAGGGGAGGAGTTTCATCAGCTGGATCCAAGGGTGTGGGGTCATTTAATGGGGCTTGAGTAAGTTTCATGGCTAAGAGAACCTGGGGTGTGGAACAGGCAGAACACATAGAAGGATTAGAACAAAGGTAGATAAATGCTTGGATGTAGGGAACCTCTTTCCATTTACCAGACTGCTGGCAGTATATGTTAAGACCCTTTAAAATGATTGGGTCTAGCGTGCCATTAGGTGGCCACTTCAATCCATTATCTGGAGGGTACCGAATTCAGACCTTATTTCAGAGGTGTATCAATTTGGAAGGCCTCAAATCAGGCATTAATTTTAGAGATTTGAGGTTTTTCAGGAGACAACCCAGTGGGGTGTCTGTGGGTACAGTTGAAGACAATGTAGTGCCCATTGGGTGACAGGGGGCTGTTACTGAGCTATTCATATCGGCATCCCAAAAGAAAAGTTGGCATGGAAATCAGGCAAATAGCCTAGATATCAGGTTGTTAGGAGAATATCTAGGGGCCTAGGCTGTGGCGAACTCCTGGAGTTTGCCAGAAAGCTGTTCAACCTGGTACCAGAGCTTTGGGGAAGGAGGGGGTGGCTATGAGCTGCTTTCAAGGAGGGGAGTCACCCAAACAGCCAATGTCCTAAGTCGTAGGTCAGCTAGAGGTCAGTCATATGGACTGGGGCAGTGAAAAGCCAATCCCTCATCCCAGGGAAGGTTGGCCAAGCCCTACCTGTTCATTTAGAGCCCCTCCTGGCAATTGGACGCTCCTTACCAACCAATATGCCTGTGTGTGTTTGTGGGCTCATGCAGTCTGGTATCAGGAAAGGTGGAACCATGAGGTCTGTGTAGGCCTGTCTGGATGCCTAGCCCAAATGGCAGAGAACCACGTGGGGGCAGCAGCACAGCTCACATGGTAGAAGTTTTGTGAGCCTCGCAGTGGCAGATGGAGAGGCAGTGGAAATTTACGTGGTTGGTGACAGCAGGCAGCAGCAGATGGAGTCCACGTGGCGTAGCAGTGGCAGCAGCAGCAGCAGCAGCAGCAGCAGCAGCAGCAGCAGCAGCAGCAGCAGCAGCAGCAGCAGGGTTCGGTCCTGCAAGGTCACTGCAGCCAGCAGCTGGCAGGAGCTGCACAGCTGGTTGCGGTACCTGAAGTATTAGGTCTCAGACCAACAATGCACCAGTGTTAGACTTCAGCACAGCTTAGAACAGACAACAACAGACCAAACAGTTGGGAGGAGGGGCGTTATATCAGGAGATTGGGCAAAGGTGGGGGAAGAGAAATGGGAGAAGATGGCAGAGAAAGAGGGGAGGTCAGAGAGTTCTGCCTGTTTTATATGGGTGATGACGTAGCCTCTCCCAGGTAAAGGTGAGGTAACTAGGTGGATTCTGGGAGTGTATGGTGGTTGCCTTGGCAACGATGTGAGTGTTGCCTAGATGTGATGTCACTGGGTTTGAGCCTGATACCAACATAGTTGAGGACAGATCAGAAGTTACAGGTTCGATACTGGGTTAGCAATTGTGGAAAGGACTAAAAGTGCCAGCAACTGTAGAACCTATTGTTTGTCTATGTGTTTTTTTATTTTTATTTTTAATTTTACTATTTCCATTTAGATCTCAGAGCATTGGCTACCATTATTACCACATTACAGTTGATCTAAACTTATGTTTCTTCTTCATAGAGACAAACACAGATGCAGTCACTTGTGAACCCTTAAATAAAATGAACCCATTGTTGATGGTTTTCCTAAAGATGAGGACCCTAAATCCTACTGTGTGCCCCCTTGCTTCTAGATAACTTTCTCTTATCTTACTTGAATTATCAATCTTTTTATATTTTTTATAGGAATAACAGACTTTGAAGAAAAGATTTCACCAGCATAAAAGGAACATATATTTAACACATAGTATATTTATATGAAAGAAACGCTATAAAATGAAATTGGAAAAGAAATTTTCAAAATATAAAATAGTATTGTATACATTCAAGTAAAAATTTAATAAATTCAAGTCAAGACTTAATAAACGTGTAAAAAATGAAGGATTGGTTCCAATTTATATTTTAATAGTGTAGTGAACAGAATCCTGCATTACTTAAGATCTAAATTCTCTAATCATTGGTCATGTCTGTGCATGTGTTTCCTATGCCCCTGATGGAGCAGAAAGTCCCTGCCTGAACAAGTAAGAAAACAAGTGAGTGAATTGAGTTGTCACATAAGTTGAGCTTTTACAATAATAAGCATTTTGATAATGGTGGTCAAACAAGGCTTAAAATGAGAGTCATTTTAGGTGAAAGAAAAATGGTATGACAAAAGGAGAAATAAAGCAGAGCATGTATCAATAGGTGGCTGTTAAGTCAGTAAACAGACAGTTTGGGATTCATGCAGTAGTGAGTTTTAATTGTACAGGCTCTGAATTATAGAAATAAGAATTTTGCTCTTTTTTGCATGTTGCTGATGAGCTTCTACAAGTCTGTGAGCAAAATATATAAACCACTGGTCTATGCTCCTGTTAATTGTAGGCAGATGGGCCATAGTAAAGAAGTACCATGTGGACTATTGGGAGGAAGGGACATATAGTATGCCATGGGGCCATATCTTAGATAGGATTTCTATTGCTGCAATAAAACACCATGACCTAATTGAATTGGGGAAATGTTGGAAGAAGCTGAGAAGGAGGGTGGCTCCATGGAAAGACCAACAATCTCAACTAACCTGGACCTCTGAGATCTCTCAGACACTGACCCACCCACCAGTCAGCATATACTAGCTCATATGAGGCCCCCTACACATATACAGGAAAGGACTGCCTAGTCTGGCCTCAGTCAGAGAAGATGTACCTCACCCTCAAGAGACTTGAGACACCAGGGAGTGGGAAAACCTGGTAGGGTTTGGGAGATGAGGACATCCTTTGGAGACAGGGGTGGGGGGTGGGCGCGTGGGGGGTGGGGGGGTGGGGGGGCAGGAAAGGTAATATGGGATGGGGAGCTGTTGGAGGGCAGACCAGGAGAGGGATGAAGTCTAGACTGTAAAAAAAGGATTAAAATATAAAAAATAAAAATAAAAACTAAAACATGACCTAAAAGCAAATTGGGGAAATAAGGGTTTAGTAGGCTTAACTTTCACATCATTGTTCATCAACAAAGGGAATGAGGATAGGAACTCAAACAGAGCCGAAACCTGGAAGCAGGAGTTGGTGCAGAGGCCATGGATGAGTGCTAATTACTGGCTTGCTCCTCATAGCTTACTCACATTGCTTTCATATAGAATCCAAGGTCATCAGTCCAGAGATGTACTACCCAAAATGGTCTGAGCCCTTCTACATTGATGACTAATTGAGAAAATGCTGAGTCTCATGAAAGCATTTTCTTAACTTAGACTCCTTTCCTGGGGATGACTCTAGCTTGTGTCAGCTTGACACACAGAACCAGACAGTACAACTAACCCTTTGTCAATTGGACACAGAACTGTATCACTATTAAGTGACACCCCTTACTTTTGTATTCATCCCCAAGATCTAAATAACTTTATAAACCCCACAGTTTTTACAAATTCAAACACATTAAAACTCCAGTTCCTTTAACGTTTCCTATCACTCTAAAAATCTGAAATATCTTTTAGAAGTTCAAGGTCTTTCATGTGTGGGCTCTTGCAAAAATCAAAATTTAAAAAAGTACCTTCTTCAGGCTGGAGGAACCACGCAACAGTAACAATGTGAACTCAGCACAATGATATTCTGACAGTATAAATCACTTAATGCCCAATGTCTAGGATACTCACGCCATTTTTTTGGGTCCTGTCAAAGAGCTTGGGTCACTTCTCCAGCTCTGCCATCTGTACAACCCACAAATTATCTGCTAGGCTCTGGCTGGCTTGATTCTACTGCTGCTTGATTCTACTGATTCACATTTGGTGGTCATCCCATTGTGCTGGCATTTACAAAATGGTCTTCTGTTGTAATTGGGATGCACTTTCACCAAAAGTTTCTCATAGGCTCACTTCATAGTGCCAAGCCCCAACTTCTTTCTATAACCCTTTCAGTCCTGGTCCTTCAAGTGACATTGAAGCTGTACCTTCACCAATGGCCTCTCATAGTCCCACACCTCAGCTGCTCTTCATGATCCTTTCATGACGTCAAAACCAGTAGACCCTGAGAGACTCTTACACATTATCAAGTCAGGTTGCAACACAAGGTACAACCATGGCTGCCTTTGAAACACAGCTTCTCTGTTCCTTCAGGAAACACCTCCCAGAAGATTTCACCTCAGTGATTCTGATCACTTCTTAAACACCTCTAAATTTTAGCTCCAGCTAATAAGGGTTTCAATTTAGTAGTTCCAGTATCCTATTTATTCAAAACAACTGATTTTCAGCCCCAGCTAAACAGAACCACAGAATCTTAAAATAATAAACAGGATTTACAGAATCTACTCTTCCCTCTGAAATGTCACAGGCCACATCTCTATCTTCTGCATTGCTTTTAGCATTCTTATCTTTCAATCTCCTAAAGAAAAATCCCTCAGAACTGTTATATCTAGTTATTCTGCTAGCCTAAAGTTCCAAAGTCCTTCCACAATACTCCCAATAACATAGCTAGGGCTGTCACAGTAATACCCCAACTATGCTGGTACCAATGTGTCTATTGCTGCAGTATGACCGAAGAGCAAATTGGGAAGAAAAGGTTTTATTTAATCAGCTTAACTTCCATATCACTGTACATCCTGAAAGAGAATCAGGACAAGAACTCAAGCAGGGTAGGAACTTGGAAGCAGGAGCTGATTCAGAGGTCGTAGAGTGTGCTGTTTACTGGTTCAACCAGTAAATTAAAGCCATAAATTATGGCTTGCTCAGCCTACTTTCATATAGAGCCCAGGAATACCCAACCTGTGAATAGAACCATCTGCCTATGCTAGTTGGCTTTGTGTGTCAACTTGACACAAGCTAGAGTCTTGCAAAGCACAGAGAGAAGAGTGTCAGTTCTCATGGAAAAATGCCTGCATAAGATCCAACTAATGATATTTTCTCACTTAGTTATCAGTAGAAGAGGGCCCAGCCCATTCTGCACCCCTAGAGAGAAAGCGGCAGCAGGAGGAACTCTATCCTTGGGAAGTATGGCTGATTTTGTCTTCTTCTTGATATTTCTGCCCTTGCCCGAAAACTTTTTTTTTTCTTTTTTGGTTTCTAGAGGTAGAGTTTCTCTGTATAGCTCTGGCTGTCCTGGAACTCACTGTGTAGACCAAGCTGGCCTCGAACTCAGAAATCTGCCTGCCTCTGACTCCCAAGTGCTGGGATTAAAGGCATGTGCCACCACTGCTCTGCCAACTTCTCTTTTTAAACTTTCTCTCCCCTCCCTCTTTAAAATAAATAATTCATGTTAATATGTATCTTGCATTGTCTTCTACAATGCTGTCTCGAATCTGTCTAATTTCCCCTGTATCCCTCTGTGGTGCATATTTTTCCTGTGACCACTCCTTTTGATGAAGAAAGGCAATTTGAGTCCTACAGAAGAGTTCACAGGAAGTTTTTCCAGGGAGGTGCCACTCCCAGGGTCAGAGAACTTATGACTGAAAAGAGCCTAACCACACATCTGGCCTAAGCCAGTGTCAATGACAAATGAATATTCCATGAACAAGGCACCAAGGCTACATGTGTAACAGTTTCTCACTTTATGTCAAGCATTTGGGTCTTTCTGAGTCAGGACAGACATTTTTATAGCATTTTCTATTTAGCATTGGGCATCTGAATGGCACATAATACACAAAAAGAGACTCTGAGCTATAAATTATGTTTTTCTGAGTGAAAGCTGCATAATAATGAATATCAAAAGGTTTTCTATTCATATTTTCATTTTTCTTCTTTGCCCTATAAAAAATATTCAGGGACTGCATTAGAAGTCAATGACAAAGTAATAGAAAATGCTGACACCTGAAAATTTCTTTTCAACAAATGAATCTACTTTCTAGTTATTCTGACTCAAGTCAAACATGAAACCAGTTCTAAGTTCGCAAGTTGCCTGCAAGAATCTACAGGAGCAAAGAAGATCCATGATAGAAAGTCATCATACTTATCATACTGCAAGGTTTTGTCAATCGGGACACTTCAGTGAGTCAGACAAGAGTTCCCCTTGTCACATTTGTGGAAAAAGAAAGGACTTGATTCCTCTTTGTACAAGGCACTTTGTGGGTTCCTTTCCAGAATGCTAGAACTGGAATCCAGAATTAGGACAAGTATATTAATTCTTTCACATGTATACATGTATCCAGATTTTACTAATCTGTGCTGGGGAACCAGAATACACAGACAATATCTTGACAGTAGCAAGTTATAACATAAAGGAAAACAAAAAATCCTCACAGATCCTCATGCAAAGATATCAAAGACATCTTAAGGATATATTTAGTTCCTAATGAACTAAATGAAGATAAATATATATCCAGTCATTTTTAAGGGAGATAATGGAACATGGAATGAGAAATAAACTTACCTTTTAATTGAAGGGAATTGAAAGTTGAATCACTAAATAATTTTGACCTAAAAGATACTAGTAATATATGCTGAAGTGTTAGGCATGTTATAAAACCAGTCTTTCCTGTGATGAGATACTTTTAACTTTCTGTTTGTTGTTAAACCTCTCTGATGCATGTGCCTTGACACAACTGGCATATGTAGATATGAACTGACTGCTATCTACTACTGCAAGCAGTCAAACCATTCTGAATCACTGTAAGACATCTTCATATTAACAAGTAAGTATTTTTGTTCACTCAATACATGAATAAGTTCATTTACTCAAATAGATGAGTGTCACTTAAAGGTTCGTCATTTCCCTAAATTCTCATGCTCAGTTTTCACTTTACCACTCCAGTACTGACCAAGAACACCAGATTAAAATAAAGACCAGTACATTAATATCAATGAAATATACCTAGGTAAAAATGTATGCCAATTGCAATGGCATAGTATGTAATTCATGTTCTCATGTAATTTTATGTTATCCTAAAGTAAAATTTCACCTAGGCTGCCATGCACCAATCTTAACTATGTCACAAAATGAGTTTTGAAAAATGTATAAATCCGAGCAACTACAACCATGATTGAAATAACTGGATAATTTTATAATGGCAACCATCATTTTGATGCCAACACTTTGTGTTATTTTAACTTGTCATTGAATGGTAGAAGACTGACAGTTCTGCTATCTATTGTTTGATGTCCAACATCTTCCATTTTGTGTAACTTCCTCGAGTTTAAATATGGAATTCTAAGCTACAGTACTACATTCATTTCTATGCTGAGTGATCTATTATGTGACTATGCCAGGGTATACTTGTTAAATCTCTTATGCAGGGACATTTGTATTTTTCCTTGGTTGAAAATGAAGTACATGCATAAGAAGATTAACATCTACCTAAAAGTTAGAAAAAGAATATTTAAAAAATGAACCAAATAAAATTAAAACTGTTAGTGTGTTTATGGAATATAAAGACATCACAAAAGTTAAGTTTAACAAAAAGTTGGTTCTTTGAATATCGATGGGTTATACCTTGTTGTGTACTTAGCCATAGGAGTCCCAAAGACACCTCAAATGTTACAATCTAATTCTAATTATACTGCTTACTTTATATAACCTGATATGAAGAACCAATTACAGAAGTTATCAAGTACTTACATCATTGGCCAGGAAGAAATCAAGCAAGTCCTCAAACAGAAGTTTCACTTTCAATAACTAGAATTAATAGTGTTGAGAGGTACTATACATATTTCTGTAGTCGAAAAGTCACACATTTACAAACCCTGCAAGCTAGCAGAGTGAGCTGCCTGAGTGTTATGTGGGTGTAATATTATGGTAGTAACAAACCAATTTTTAAAAATGGATTTAAGGCCCAGTCAGTGAAATAGAACTCAGTATTGAAACTTTTAATGTGGCTGAGATTAGACTAGATATGTCATGGGCCCAGGGGAAAACTACTCTATTGTCCTGATAAAAAGATTATAGCAATAAAATGATTCATATGTTTTTATATTACTGATTGATAAGTTTATAACTTAACCTTCTTCAGAGGATCATTTTCTTACAATAGATGGTATTGATGCCAAGTCCCACAACTGGACACTGTGCAAACACTGAAAGAATTTGGATCACTGGGCCCCAAATGGAAAGATGTCTTCATGAAATCTCTTCCCTATGGGCTCAGGAATTCATGTGGAAGAGAAGGTACAAAGATTGTAAGAGCCAGGGTTTGTGGGTTGATCAAGAAAAAAAAAAAAAAGAAAAAAAAAAAGACATCTTCCAGATTCAATAGGGCTCATGTACATATAAACACACAGGGACTGTGACAGCATGCACAAGACCAGTGCAAGTCCAAGCTGGATAACATGTAAACACAGAGAAAGAGAAGTAAACATAAAGTCTCACACATAACCAAGAAGGTCTCTGTAATTGGTACCTGTTGTGAGATGGAAAATGAAGTTAGTTTTCTCCAGTGTAGCAACACTTGATATATCAGTGACATTTTGGGATAGTTCTCATTCTGAGGAATAGATGACTAACACAAAATAGACACTGGGGTTTTTGTTGTTGCTGTTTTGTGTGAAAGAGTGTTTCTCTGTGAAGCTCTGACTGTTCTGGAACTCTGTCTGGAGATCAGGCTGGCCTCCAACTTACAGAGATTCACTTGCCTCTGCCTCCTTAGTACTGGGATTGATGTTGTGGTCCACCACCACAGCCTGACTCTTGATTGTTTTGTTCCTTTATTGTCTTTTTTGTTTGTTTGTTTGTTTGTTTGTTTTGGGGTTAATATTCATTGTTTTTTGTTTTCTTGGTTTTGTTGTTGTTGTTTTTTGATACACATACCCACTGAGAGAGTGAGAACATACAGTTGGATGGGGATGAAGGTAGGGAGAATCTGGGAAGACTTGGGGTTGGAAGAAGATAAATAATATGACCAAAATATATTGTATAAAATTTTAAAATTAAATTTCAAGATTAAATTAAATGGCTACCATTCCAGGAAAAATAAAATCACATAAAATATCTAGCAGCACTCAAAAGCATTATGCCAAGTCTCAATTGATTGGTAAGAGATGATTAAGAGACACTGTGTTCATTCAGTGTGTGTGTGTGTGTGTGTGTGTGTGTGTGTGTGTGTGTGTAGCCCAGAGTTTGGTTTCGGGTGTCCTCTTTCTTTAAACATTAGCTTACTTTTTATTTTATTACAATCATTTTTTTGAGACAGGGTCTCTCACTTATTTGTTGCCCACAAATTTGGTTAGACTTAGAGCCTAATGAACTCTAAGAATTCTATCATTGCTCAAGCCAAATATTGATTACCATAAAGTTAAGGTGAAAATCAGCTTAAATAATTTGATGCATTTTTCTATATACTGAATTGCTATAGGAGGGACTTTTCTTAATTTATTAAATTTTATTTTAAGCATTCTATATTTTATTATACTTTATATATTCTATTTACTTTTCATAACAAAAAGATCAGTAAAAGAAAAAGGAAGCATATTGCATGTCATATTATGAAATATTCCTTTTCAAATAATTAGCTAAAAATGTTGATTGCTTTGATTGGAGATTGGAGCTGTTTAACCTGTGGCACTCTCTTCCTCAATGACATGAGATAAATGATATTTCATTCAATTCCACATTGAGATACACCATATAGTCTTACAGATGTTGAGGAGGAAAGAGAAGAATTGTATTCTTTCCAGGGATTTATTTGAAAGTTATGTTGCACATAAGGCAGCCAAAAGACATTTGCAAGCTGATCTCACAAGGTAGGTCAGGCTTCAGACCCTGGCTGCCTTGATGGCATCTCTTTAATTAACAAAGGAGAGGCCTGATGCCGAGGGCCTTCAGGACCACTGCAGTTAATGGTCTGTTAGCATTTCATTTTAAAGGCCTGGGGATAGAGGCCATAACCTGCCAGAGGGTCCTTAGAAAGCAGATTAGAAACTACCAAATGATTAGGCTTCTTAAAAATTGTTCTGTGTAAAGCAGAAAAAAAATTGCAACAACAGCTAAAGGTCTTAATTTACAGCATGTGTGCTTAGAAGGGCTGTGCTGACTCTGGTGGTATGATTCCTTTCTCCCTTACATGGTCAGCATTCAAAAATTTAAAAAAGTCTTTAAAAGAAATTGGCTTCAGTGGCACCTAGCATTCTATACTTAATAATAAGCACTTTTCCCTGAATTAGTCAAATAATATTTTATTGTATGTTTGTTGTTGTTTACCATTTCCTTGTAATTTTAAAGAATTTCTATACTAGATACAAAATGAATTAAAAACCACCATGATGTCATTTTTGGATCCCAATAGTTAAGCAGATCTCCTAATAGGAAAGCCTACAATAACTGGGGTTGTTTTGATTTCTAGAGAAAAGCTTCTCCTGCAACTGCTTTCATATGTGTGTTAAAAGTGGAAATTACCATCCAATAATAGAAGTCCGAGGTTTACCTTTCATAACAAAAGCCAGATGAGTGAGATGTTTCCAAAGACAGACCATACTTCTTATAGAAGTAGGCAGTGTACCAACAGAAACCTTAAGATACAACACACATACTACACATCTTCAGTGGTCACTACTAGGAACTTCCAACATCTCTGGGTCTATCAGCTGGAAAAAAAATGGCTGGGAAATCTTCTGTTCTTTCTTTTTTAATTAAATTTTCTCTCTGACATTTTCTATTTCATTACTTCTTTTCTACCTTCCTTAATTTCTTTTTTCTTTCTTCCTTTCTTTTTTCCTTCCTTCCTTCTTTCCTTCCCCTACTTGTTGTAAGATAGATTCAAGAAATAAAAACGTTTTCCTAATAATATTTGCATCTATAAAAAGCATATAATGCCACTAGTGTTATTGCCCATTCAAATAGAATTTGACCAAAGGACCTAAAATGGGGAAATGACTTTTTGATACTATATGTCTTCTGCCTTCTTTCTTTCCACATAAGAAATCAATCATTCCCCTAAAGTTATCTATGAACTTTATAGTTCATTATACTTTCTTTCTTTAACTAATTCATTTTTATCAAATTTGTAATTTTACATTTGAACACTATCTTTCCCTTTCCATACCCAAGACCTTCCAGATTCTCCTACCTCCCTACTTATTAAATTTCAATATCTTTCATTCTCTCTCTCTGTCTTTGTCTCTCTCTGTTTCTCTCTGTCTTTCTCTCTCTATCTCTCTCTCTCAACAAAAATCCTAAAAAACAAAAAATAAACATCAACTAAAAATATAAAAAGAAGCAAAGAAAAATGAAAAACAAAAATCAAATAAAAGAAAAAATAAACAAACAGACAAACAAAAACAAAGAATACAAAAAAATGAATAGATCAATTGCATTGGCCAACTACTTCTGGGCACATGGTTTGCCCTAGAGGATAGTTTTGATATGCCCAATGACACTCCATTAGAGAGAATTGATATATCTCCTTCCCAGAAACTATCCATTACAAATCTTTTCTTAATTAGGGAGTAGAGCTTTGCATCCACTTTTCCTTCACAGTTTTGTGTGTCTTGGACTTGTATAGGCCTTCTGCAAGCTGTCATAATATCTGTGTGTTCATATATGTATTAGTCCTGTCATATCTGGAAAATCTTTTCTCCTCAGAGTCATTCAGTACATCTGGCTCTTACAGTTGGTCTTCTTGCTCACTGATCTCTGAGCCTTGAAGGGAGGGTTTTGATAAAGGCATACTATTTATGACTCAGTGCTTCATAATCTGTCACTCTGCCTCCATTATCCAGTTGTTGTCACATGTATTCATTACCATCTACTTTTCTGATGAAGGTTGATCTATGTGTATAACTATATACCATTAGGAATTATTTCACTGCTTTGTCCTATTGTCAGAAAATAGTAGGCTTTCCATGAGGCATCTATCTAGTCTTTATCAGCATCAGATACTTGCAATCTGCCTGTTTCAGTTCTTTCTGGCACACCTTACTGGGTGGTGATCTTTCAGAAACTCAACAGAGCTCATTAAACCCTGAATGACCTAAGAGAAAAAAAAATATTACTTTTTCTTCCATATTTGTTTCAACAACACAAAGAATATCAAGACAGCAATGAGACACAGTGAGGAAGGTCCAACACCTCATTGCCTTTCCCTATATGGATATTTTCCTGCCGGTGTGTCCACATTACAGCCTGTGCTCTAGACATGACTGGATAGCTATGAAAGTGACACTACACAAAATGCAGGCATCACCTGAAACATTGAGTTATTTAGTGGATGTTCTTGTAACTTGACTGTGATTCCCATGTATGAACTTTGTAAATGACAATGCCTTGTATTGAAATAAAAAGAAAGAAATGCAGCAAGCATTATTCTTGGTTCCAATTTTTAAAAAGAAAAAGAAAATTCTACCAGGAGACATTTTCTATAAGGCCTTTCACACAAACCAATTCCTTTAAATCTCATTAAGATATTCACAGACCTGAGCCCCTTTGCTATCCCTTTACTAAACTGGTTTCTTTGAATTTCCTTGACTCCAGTGTTTGCTTTGATCAGTTATAAATTAAGATGAGTTGGGTCCTTAAACTTGAGCTGTGGGAAACAGAGGCAGGAAGGGACAGTGGAAATTGACCTTGAAAATGTTTTAAAAAATGAATGATGAGGGTCCTAAACCGGAGGATGTGGTCTTATAAGAGGAAAGTTCTCTGTCTCTTTTAGGCTACAGGGTAAAGGACCTGGGCTGTGATTTAAAGCCTATGGAGGGAACCTTTATCACTGAACATCAGCACAACAGTGGGTGAGAAAGCATTAGAATGAAAAAAAAAAAAACGCACAGCAAGGGATGCATATTTACATATTTTAATGAAAACAAATTATCTCTCCTGAAAGTAATTAATTGTGAAATTATTTAATTATGTGGCAGTAGGAAGGAGGAAATAGTGTTTGAGGTGTTTTTTTTTTTTCCTGTAAATTCCAGTTTTAAGTAAACAATTATTTCAGTCTAGAGTCTTTATTAAGTAATTCTTTACTGAAATTTCAAGATGTCAAGACATTTTTCCCCACTAGTGCTACACCAAATGCAGCAATTATGCAATTAGAGAGAAATTGCTCTTGTGGATTTCACTTCCTTTTGAGATCAACATTCGGAATGTGGTAGAGAAAGGTGGCACAATGGCAATCCTGAGAACCACAGGCTTCACTTCTAACAATGTACATTCATGTAAGAGTGTTCATTGACTGCCTTGTCAACATCTCAGCATGCCCAGAGAAAAATAAACATAGCAATAGCGAATCCAATAGTTGGAAGGAAACCTACAAATTATCTAATCCACTTTCCCACACGATGCGAAAGTCTTTCCTTCCACACAATGTCAACAGAGGATTGCTACCACTACCATTCTTTACTAACAAAACACCTGACTCATAATTTGACTCCGTGTGTTATCTTTGGAGTACTCCATTTGCTATATTTTTCAATTTTTGACAATCAGATGAATTTCTGACTTTTTGAATCATATCTAATGATTCTTCCACTTTTAGACTTCCAGAAATTGGCATATGCTCTTTATCTTATACACTCATATGCCTATGTGTGGGCATGTATGTGTGTGTGTGTTTCTGTGTGTGTGTGAAGTGTGTGTTTTATATGCATGTGAACCAGCCTATGCATGCACAGGCAAAAAGCCAGAACTGGAAAGGACATCAGGTATCTTGCATATTGTTCTCTGCCTTATTGCCTTTAAGTAGGTTCTCTCACTGAACCACAATTTCACTGTTACAATGAGGTTAGCTAGTCAGCAAATATTTAGTATACACCTGTCTTTATTTGAAGTCACATACAAATGCATGTATCGTTTCTAAGCTTTTTACATGGAGTCTGGAGATCTGAAATCAGGTTCTCATGGTTGGAGAGAAAGCACCTTTCCAATGATTGGTCTCACCATGTCTCAAACATGTTTTCTCTGATTCACAATCACCATTTTGAATATACATGCATCCAGTGTGCCCTAAAACAGAAGTTGGTGAGAAGCTATGAATACAGCCATCTCTTGCTTCCAGGTGGCTAGATGCAGCCTGATTCCATGTCAAACACTAATCTGGCTTCTTCACTTTCCTACCCAGAAAAAAGAAAAACCACTACCAATAGCCAAAACTCACTGAATTTCTGTGCTCCCCTTTTTACCAGATTTTTCATATAGGATAGGCTATTTATTAGCTAAGCCTATTTTTCTGGGTGCAGAGTATCCCTCTCCCACACAAAACTTTCTGAATAGGCATCTTACTTGGCCCCCAGTATACTGCCTGGTGGCACTTGCTTTGCTTTGGCGGCACTGCTTACTGCTGGATCAATACAGCCCTTGGTTAACAGACAATGCAACTCAATCCCTTTCTCAGCTTTCTGTTTCTTCTCACACATACAAACTCAGATCAGTTCTATTTTTCTCAAGAATCTTGTATGCAGCCTGTTAACTCTTGGGCCCTAATTTTTAAAGATGAATTTTTCAAGTCCAACAATATTCCACACAGGGAAGTAGTAAAATTATCAGATCTGTTTATTGTGTGCTAAACTGCCAGGTCTTATCTTTCCAGTGCTTCTGAAACACATTGAAAGCTCAACAAAGTACATTGGTAAGTAAAGGAAGACCACGGCAAATTAACTGAGGTCTAAGTGGTGAGATTACTTACCAAGTGTTCTCTGTATCAATTCTTTCTTTCAAATAATATAAAGAATAAAGAATACCTGCTTTGTAAGACTGCCATGGAGATTAAGTCAGTTCATACTCTAGAGGTGTCAGGATAGTGCTTTATGAGTTTTAATTAAGTAAACATCAGGACGGAAAACTTGATATTGTCATAATTTGCTTTGAGCCATTTTGTTAAGAATAATCTTGATTGTGAACTTGACACCTCTAGGAAGACGAACTTCAGTTTAACTAAACCCACTGTGTTGGTCTGTGGTCATTTCTGTTAGTGCATTGTTTGACTGATAATTGGAATGAAAGGGTTCTGCCCAGTGTGGGGTATACCATCCCCAGGCAGGTATGCCTGGGCTGTATAAGGACGTTACACATGAGCTTAAAGGCAAGCCAGTGAGCAGAGTTCCTCCATGATCTCTGCTTTGAGTACCCCAATTGGCTTCCCTCAATCATGGAGTGTAGCTTGTAAACTGAAAATAAGCCCTTTTCTCCACATGTTAGTTTTGGTCAGTGTGTTCTCATACCAACATAAACCAAACTAGAGCATAATTGTTCCTGTTTTTTTGTTTCTCTGCTACTTTGTTTAGTAGTGTAGATGTTTTAATAGGAAGGAATACCATGTTGAAAGAACTTCACTTTACAAATTAGGAGTTTTTTTCTTTGTTGTTTTTGTTTATGTTTGTTTGTTGGTTTCTGTTTGTAGCTGGGAAGATCACCCAGAACTGCTACCACTCACAAGAGCTGAAAAAAAAACCTTTACCTTCCACACACTCTTATATGCCAGGAGGAGTTTCTGTATTGTATAGGCTGTAGACTGGAAAAACCTGTTCACATAGCCTAATAATGTCCTGAAGTACCTTCTCATTTATGTTATTTTTATTTTAAAACCTCACATTTTGTGTGTGGTGTGTTTATGTCTGTGTATGCATGTCTACATCTGAATGGGTTTATTTATGTGTGTCCAGATACATGTATACTAGGGTATACATGCATATGGAGACCCAAGGCTGATATTGGGTGACTTCACAATCTCTTTCCATCATATTTATTGAGTTAGAGTCTCTCATTTGTATCAATGGCACATTAATTTGTTTAATTTAGCTATCTAGAATAAGGTAGGTCTCCCTGTATCTGAATTCTGAGCACCAGAATTACAGGTGGGTGTTTATACTCACCCAAGAGTTTCATAGTGCCAGGGATCTGATCACCAAGCTTCTTCAGAAAGTACGATATCTGATGAGCCATTTTCTATGTCCTCAAGGAAGATACTTACAATCCCCAAACTGGTAGAGTAGTCATGCTTTGCCCATGACTACATCATTTCTACAGTTATTTTTCCTGTATTTTTAATGGTTCATTCATTAAAATGATGTTTTGAATAACACAACACTACCATTACCAATGTCACATTCTTATGGCTTCCTGACACTATGTGATTTTGCCTAATGATGCATAATAAAAATAGAGGCTATCTAATTGTCCACCTGAATGAAATGACTAGTAACTCTTTCAAGAAATAAGGAGCACCCATAAATTTATGCACTGTGTATGTATGTTGGTTCACAAGAACCAAATCTTTGCAAGAAACTATAAGGTCTCTCACGTTTTTAATGAAATATATCAATCATTTATGTTTCTATAAAATAAAGATTAATAAATGACCCAGTGATCCACTGGATATTTGGAGTGCTGGACCTCACATTGGATGTTGGATTAAAGTAATATGTGGCCTAACTGTCCAAATGACTTGGGTAACTTTACTGTGTGGATACTGTGGCTGTAACTGCTTTGCTCCTTTCCACAGGTTCCTTACTAGTCTGTAGAAATGCTCCCTGCTAGCAAATGTTGATTTTGAGTCTGAAAATTCTTTTGAAATATTTTAGTGTTAAAAGTATTTTAACTTTTACAATCTGTATTTTTATGCCTCCCATGAGGGGGAATAATTTACTTGCTTTCCAATCTAAGGAAATTGGACTTTCAATACCATGCTAAATAGAAGTGGTTAGTATGAGTACCTTTGTCTTTTCCCAGGTCATATAGAAAATTTTCCTCTCCCCTACTTCCTTGGATTTTTAAGTATGGGTTTTTCATGTGTGACATTGTGCTTCTGTATCTAATTTGTATAGAGTCTTGCTCTAAAAGACTTGGGAATTTATCAAGTCTTCTTTTTGAATCTATTGAAATGACCATATGCTTTTCACTTTTCACTCTGCTGATGTGGTGCACCATGTTTATTGATTTTCATAAGCTGTAACAGTATTACATCCCCAGGACAAGTCCCACTCCATCATAGTGAATGATCACTCTAATGTTCTACTCAGTTCACTTTTACTGAAAATCTGTACTTTTATTTTTCTGGTTTTGTTGTCATATCTTTGTCTGGTTTTCTTTTTCAGGTAAAATGTGAATAAGAACTATACTTTGCTCTTCACATTATAGTTTATTATGTTTAAATCAAGTTTAGGTTTATTAAGTTCTTTGTTCTTGTCCTCCATCTTTGGGAAGCTCCATTTATTCCACCGTTAGAAATCATTGATGGTTAATGGCTACCGGGGCAAGAAGTAATTTTCTTCAGTGGTGTGGCCACTGCCCACACTGTAATTTCTTCAGTGGTTCATTGCCCATGCTCCAGTAGAAACTGCCAATATATTTGGACAGTTTCAATTGAACTTACTGCATCATCAAAACAACAAAATAACAACAAAAACAGCAACAATAACAACAATAACAACAACCATGAAAGCAGCAGGGGTTATATTGTGAAGACAAGGTGAGTGGGAATGAGAGGAGGATAAGAGAGGATAAAGAAGAGAATGTAATCCAAACACTTTATAAATGTATGTGAAATTGTCAAGGGATGTCGTGTTTTATAAAGGTCCTCTTTGCAAACTAGAGGTCCCCCTGAGTCTTCTGTCAATAGTGAAATCGGCCCATATCTTTCATTATTTACATTCTTGTCACATATCTTCACAGTTGCCATCCTCATCCTCAGAGACATTTTGATGTTATTGTTTAGTCAAACCATACTTGTATTATAAAGGATGTATTTACAGCTTTCAGTGATAAACTGACTTGAACAATATACTCAACAAGGTAGGTACATGCCTTAGTCCCAGGACCAGTGAATGTTAACTGTGATTTAGAAAACAGTCTTTGTAGATGTAATTAAGTTAAGGATCTTAACGTGATCATTTGGGATTATCTTGGTGAACCTGAAATCCAATGAGAAATGTCCTTATAAGAGAAATACAAAAGAGGTCAAATGATGTTGAAAGCAGAGACAAGGATGTTAAAGCAGCAAGTAAAGTATAACCCAAAGACACTAGAGTCTGGAAAAGTGTAGCAACAGCTTCTCTTCCAGAAACCAAGAAAATGTGGATACCATTACCTTAATTTGGCTCCATGTGCCTCTAAAATTGTTAACTACTAAGTTTGTTTATATGTATGCATACACACTTGGCTGACCACTTGGTATTGGATACTGTAATGAGGGTATCCTCCCTGGAGAAGACGGATTGTCCCTTTTAGTCAACATATCATTCATTGTTGGTACATTGCATTGTTGTAGTGCTTTGTGTACTATTCACTTTCACTGTCATCCCACTCTATAATAAAAACAAGACTATATTGTCTCTGACTTTGTACCCAATGACTAGTGTTCCTGTGATACAATGTATCCACTTTTGGAAACCACTATTTTCTGCACATACAAGTTTAGCTTCACTGACTCTTCATGCATATGATATGATGTGCCATGAATCTGGACTTTTCATTCAAAATGATTGTTTTATTTATGTTTCTAAAACAGACAAAATTTTATTTTCTTTTATGTCTGAGCAGCATTCAACTGTGTGTGTGTTGTGAGAGAGAGAGAGACAGAGAGAGACAGAGACCCAGAAAGAGACAGTGTGATAGAGACAAAGAGGGGTAGGGAAAGAGAAGGGAGGGAGAAAGGGTAGGGAATGAGAGGGAGAAGAAGAGAGATGGAAGGAGGGAGAAAGGGAGGAGGGAGGGAGGAAGAAAGAAAGTAATTCTGTGCATATGTCTTTGTGCACATGTGCACAGGTTTTATTGGTAAATTCATCCACTTCCACTTGCTCATAGCCAGGCAGTTGGTGATTGTCCACATAGGCTGCTATAACAGTTTTGTAATAACATGGAAGTACAAGTGTTCTCTGGACATGCAGTACTCATCCCTTGGATATATTTCCAGGACTAAGACTGCTAGATCATTTGTCCTTCTATGTTTTGAGAAACTGTTGTACATTTTCCTTAATTTATATTCCCATCAAGAGTCTGGTTTTGTTTCCATATCCAGAGGAGACTTTAAAAAAAAACTTTTTTTATGTTTTTGATAATAGTCACTTTAGTTGGGTAACTTGATATTTAATGTGGCTTTGATGTGCATTTACTTGATGTCTTCTGATACTGAACATTCCACCTAAACATTTGGCCAATTTATGCTCTCTTTCAAGAGATGTCTGTAGTTTTTTCATCTATTTTAGAATTAGATCACTGACTCTTGAACACTGGGATTTTTAAGTTTTTTACATACTCTGATTATTAAGTACTTCATTACATCTATGACTTGATAATGTATTTCTTAATATGGCAGCAACTTCTGCATTCTGTTAATTGTTTTATATGTCATGAAGTTTTTATAATTTAATGTAATCCAACTCATCTATCTTTCTTTATTGATCATGATTTGAGGGTTCAATACCAAAACAATTCTTGGCAGGACCAATCCCATGAAACATTTCTACTATGGACTGTACAAGTAGATTAATCATTCTGGGCCTTGCACTTACATTGTAATCCATTTTGAGGCTTTTGGTTTGTGTTCTTTGTATTTATTTATTTGTTTGTTTATGGGTTCAAGTTTTTTAGGAACATGCAGATTTTCCAAGACTATTCACATAAGAGACTATTCCTTCTCCATTCCATACTCTGACAGCTTTGAGGGATCAATTAACTGAAAATTGATTTGAAATTTCTATTCTGTTTCATTGGTCTTTGAACTCATTTTGAAGTCATGGCTTTGCTGTTTGAGTAACCATCAGTTTTCAGTATGTTTGAAAGTCAGAAGTTATATTGCCTACAGTGCTCCAAACATTGATTCCATTACTGAGTTTTTTGGTATTATTTAATGTCATACAAGTAATAAGAGTTTTTATTTCCATAAAGAATTATATTATTATCTTGATAACTGTAGCATTGATTCACATGTAGTTTCTAATAATATAAGTCTGACTAATACACTAACATAAAATATCATTCATCTAATGTGTCCTCCTGAAATGTTTTAACTGGTGTTTGGTGTATATCAGTGTGCTAAGTTCTCTTGTGTGTGAGTAAACATATCTCTAAATCTTTACATTATTATGTTTTGGGTAATAAAATGTTAGGCATTAAATCCTTGCTTCCTGATTCAAGATCTGACTGAGGCAATGTAAGAAGGAAAGTTTTATAAAAAGGCAGAGAATGGAGAGAATGGAGAGAGAAGTGGGGGTGGGGGGGAGAGATGACAGTGACCATTGCTGAATTCATTTGTAAAAGTGTTCAATGATTTTCAAAGCAAATTTTAGGTGTTTATACTTACAAACCTTGTAGGCTTCTGGTGAAAGTACACTGCTTCTGTTGAATTATCAACAAATTGTTTTATTTTTGTTGATTTGGTCAATTAGAAAATTAATGAAAAAATCAACATACAAATCTCTATGCCCCTACTGTAAATAAATATTCTAACCTTAAGGAAAATAACTTTTTGATATTATATCTGAAACCTTCCCACTCCTCACAAACTGCTTCATCAGATTCTTGATTGTAACCACCATTGAGGTAACTGTGAATCCTGATAGAAATTTAAAAACTCTACTTTTAATCTCTTCTTAAGTTCTTTCAGCTCTGACATGTGACTCCATGGTATGAAGGTAGAAGACAGAGCCTTCAGTCAAAAATAAATGTAAAAGCAAAACTGGATGTAGACAGTGCATTATGGTAGAATTGACAGGAACTTCCACAGAGGCCACAGTGTTCCGTATATTGTTCCTGTAAGCATTGATATTCATGCTTGATCATATGTGTCCATCTTTTGAGGATTCTTCAAATGAAAAAAATTATCCAATGTGGATGATTCAACATTCGTCATCACATGATGGGAACTGGCACCACTTAGGATGTAGCTGAGGAATAAAATTAGGAAGAGATAAGAGTTTCAGCAAACAAAGATGTGTTCTTTTGTGTCCATGCCAGGAGAGGAAAAGTTTGTATTTCCCTTAACTCTTCAGGTACTTCTTTAAGTATAGTTTCTAAGGTAGGTAAAGAGTTCATTCTTGCAACAGCCACTATGTAAAGGAGCATGAGAGTGGCTGACAACAGTAGATGCCACTGTTTGCAAAGAGAGAATAGAATCACCAAATACCACTTTAGATAATTGAAAATAATTAGGTCAAACAAAAACGTGATAAGAATTTAGGATTTTTCCTACAAATATTTAAATATAGATATAGACACATACCATAGCACACCACACACACACACACACACACACACGCACACACACGTATACATCATATACATACATATACACGTACACATATATATCATATATATATACATATGAATGTATGAATATTAGTAACACAGGATGGTCTTAAGCTTATAATCTTTCAGATTTGTAGGATTAAATGTTACACCTTTTTTGTTAAAGCTTACAGAAGTTTATACACTATTGTTATGGATTATGTTGCTTTGGTAAATTAGTGGTTATAAGTTCTCCTCCAATAACAATGACTACAGTAACATTGAGTAGTTAGCTGGGTCTCCTGTACTAGGTATGGTTTCACTCTTGTTGAACAGGTTTTAAGTCAAATTAAAGCTTTTGGTGATGTCCAAGGTGCTGTACCACTACTGTACCCTTACATTTATTGTGCCTTGGTGGCCATTGATGTGGTTCATAGACAGCATAGCTGGGTAAGATTGTTTGCTACTTCTCTCCTTCAGATGTATACAAAATGCCTTCTGATGTTTTGAAGTCTAATCTTCAGTGAAGGGGTATTGATGTCAGTTTATAACACTTCTACTTTTAAAATATTTTTATTTGTTTATTTTACTTTTAACTTTTCAATAGACATTTATTGGATATGTTTGGAAGAGATGATATTAGGGTGTCCACTTTATAATGTATTAATAAGTAAACTATCAGGCCATATATTAAACATCTACATCACAGAATATGTTCATGTATAAGTGGTTACAAGAGGATATAGTTATCATCTGAAAAAAAGAAGGACACATCAGAGAATGCACAAGATACACAGCTATCCTGAAACTATACAAACCTGAGATGCACACAGCCTCTGAGTCACTTGTTCACCACTCATTTAAAATATAAATTTATGAGAGGGCAGCCATTATTCTATTCAATCTCATACTTATGATCCTATAGGCCTTGTTTCAAGTATCTCCAGATAGGTCTCGTTGCCCATGCTGGGAACTGACTTTTCCTGAGAACTGAGAATGAAATATGAATGATATTAGAAGTTTCAAACAATGAGACAATATTGGATTGTCCTCAGAACAGATATTAAAAGCACAAGTTATCTTTTCTGGTATCCATTTCTTTAGACTATTAAAGTAGATGCTGATCAAAACTGTCAGCCATCATGTGGTGACCTAGGCACATGAAAGCAGTGCCATCCTAAAATGATAGAGTTTACATGCTTTGAACTTTTGACTACATCAGGAAAAGCATGTGTAAGTCCTTGGTGGCAATACCCTGAGAAGTGACTCTATCATCCAAAGTAAGGTCTTGCAGATACAGGTCCTTGAGGACACAGTCCAGCACCTGTCATCAAGACAACATAGCCCACGAGGGTATATTCTTGTCTGCACATTCTCAGGCTATTTGTCAAAGTATATTATAGAAACACCTTCAACCTTTTCTCTGCTAAATGTAAATTTCTTCATTGGGTACATTTACATTGGTGATTTAGAGCCCTTATAAATAATCACCTGGGGCAAATGGCTGGACGGTTGTCTTAATCATCTCCTGAAGTTAGTAGTACATAGGATGCTTGCTTGGCTTTCTGCCTTGGCTCAGAAACATAACTTCTAACAAGAACTTAATTTAATAGGTGATCTTCTTTTAATAGGTGGGAGACTTTGGTATAATTCAGACTTTGGACTATGGGCCAAGGGAGACTAAAAGTGTTATAAATTAGCTCTGTAACAGTTTA
Source organism: Mastomys natalensis (assembly GCA_021653895.1). Lineage (NCBI taxonomy): Eukaryota > Metazoa > Chordata > Mammalia > Rodentia > Muridae > Mastomys > Mastomys natalensis. The sequence goes on along the minus strand of JAJTUV010000125.1, from coordinate 1,862,361 downwards.
ATCTTTGTGGCAACTACTCCAGCCTCAGTTTCCTTGTCTATAAGAGGAGAGTTACAAGGAGGTAGGTGTAAGTCACCTACCAGCCCTGATTTAAATATTTCAATGGACGCCTTCTCTTCCCAGTTAGCTCAGCTCCATCCAAATTGTTTCTTATCTGTCCAAAAAGAGATATAAAGGCCATGAAGAATTCTTTTATTCTAAGTCACAATACTTTGTAATACAAAGTATCACATTTTAAAAACTATGCTGAGGACAAAGAAAATGTGTTAGCCATTCTATGTGAGAGGGCCATATGTGTGATTGAGTATATGAATACATACATGAATGCATACATACATACATACATACATACATACATAGAATATAAGCACATGTCATACACACACATAATTTTCTCATGCTTTCTTCTTGGATTTTCTTTATGAATGTCAACCTGACAACACTCTTTCTCTTGGAAGTAGTATTTTTGAGAAGTTCCATACTTATATCTATATGGATGCCCTTTGACATTAACAGTCAAATACTTTGTAGTATATATAGTGTAACAAATAAATGATAAAGCAATAATTTTCTGTCCACCTAAGCTTTAAAGAAAAATTTTGTATTAACACAAAGTATTGATAGATATTTTTAAATTTTCTTTTAACTATTTGAAATATTTAATTAATTATTTGTTGTGTGTATATGTTATGTTTGCACTGATGAGTTTGTGTACCATGCAAGTTCAAGAGCTTGATGAGGCCAGCAGAGGGTATCAGATTCCCTGGAAATGGCAATCAGAAGATAACTTTGAGAAATCAGTTGCTTCCTTCTACCATGTGGGTGTTGGAAATCCAATTCAGGTAATTGGGCTTAGTAGGGACTGATTTTACTTATTGATCCATCTCTCTTGCTCCAAATTTCATTTATTTTTGAGACAGTTTCTCACTGTTTTAGCTTTAAATTCATAATGATTCTCCTGCCTCAGTTTTTGTTTTGTTTATTTTTGTTCTCTTTTTGTTTGTTTGTTTTGTTTTGAATGCAGGGGGTATGGTCATTTACCACCATACATGGTTTCTGTATAAGCTATTTTTACATAATATGTTGTATTGAAGGGGTTCCACAAATTTTGCTGAATGATACATATGACTGAATCGTGTTTATAGAGGAAGAAGAAAAAGGTAAGTAACATATCAAGTCATCTGTCCTGGATTCATAGACCATCCTGTTCTCAGGTCCTTAACATTAGTATCTTGTCAGACTTCCTCTGTGAGGGATGGATTGCTATATACAATCCCTGATGCTGGAATGTATCCTGTCAGTTATTATAGATAGAGATTTGTTCATCACATTGTGTTTGCTTAGCTGAGAATCCTTTCTAGATTAAGCAGCCTATGAAAACTTCAGCATGATGGAAAGTTGAATGGTACTAACCAACACATGGACATAGAGAAGGATAGCTAGGGAAATAAGTTTGTCAAAGCATAAGGAAAAGTCTAGGCAAGTTAAGTTGCTTTTTTTCCCTGTACATTATTTGAAAACTCTTCCTGAAAACATATGACTTTTTTTCAGAAAAATAAAATATATGAAAGTAAAATAAAACATGGGAAACCAATCCGACAGTCAACATTTGAGAGTTTAAGCTCTCTTCAAACTGCATAGACAAGTTGAAAATAAAGGATTGAGCTGGAGGAATTTTGTGGTAGAGTACTTGCCTAGCGTATGCAATCAAAAATGCTAAATAATTACCAGAATTGAAAAGACAAAACCAAAAACAAAACCGTGAATATTTTCAAATGCAAGCTGTACATTTTCTTCAAAAATGATGTATCAAGTATTTTGTTTGGAATTTTAAATTTTGTACTCTTTACATAACAATATTAAGATTAATCAAGGATACTTTAACTGCATATTACAGTACTAACTACAGTTTATGTCATATACATGTCTCAGTTCTTGATTATGTACCAGCCCTCTCAATGTCTGCCTTTCCATCAAGATGCTATGAGATACTAATGGGCTTATTCTATAGTGGGGCAGAAAGAATTCCATGCCCCACAGCTTGAATCGACCCTGAGAAAAAGGGTCTCCCCTGTGACTTCCATTTCTTTAGATTCAATGGCACCCAAACCTTGGATCTTGAGGCCAGCACTGCACACCTAAGTCCTAGAAATGCCTATCCTTCATATCCCCTGTCAGACTATGCTAAAGAGTCTTGGAAGTGAACTTTATTAGACTTGATTCTGGTATCAGATCAGTATTTGTCTGCGTACCTCCAGTATCAGGCTCCTTCTTATAATCCCCGTCAAAGGGAGATACTCAGCATGTACCTAGTCCCTCCAACCACACTAGCCTGGTCATGGGATATAGACACAAGAGCTCTGGTTATGAGTGAAGATGCTGGATTCGTGGCAGCAGGAATTTAACACTACCTGAAATATCTGTGCTGCAGGAAGCTGGAAGTTATTAAGTGATTCTGTGCTTTTCTTCATAATACAACCTCCAAATGAGGATACAAGGGCAGGATAAAAATATTGGACATATGAATGCAGTCTTTGAATGTTGGTAATGGTGGTTCAGGAAGCAGGAAGGACACCCTTGCTCAGTGATAACACAGAAAGAACACCTGCATGATTTGTGAAGAATATGACCTAGTTAAGGATAATAAATGGTACATTATTTATTAGCAAGAAAGGTTCTCAAAATGTACCTACTTAATTACTTCTTTCAAGACTGGCATTAACATTAGGCTTAATAGAACCTTTCTAAGTTCATGGGAGAGTGATTTCCTTAAATGAAAAATGATAAAGTAAATGTAAACAATTAAATTCCCCCGAGCAAGATAAACCTTTTTATCTTGGCAGCCATTCTGCAAAGGACAGGGTTCTTCAGGGTGAAGATTACTAATACATTCACCAAGTACTTACTGTGAACATGATGTGTGCTCAGTAATTATTTCTTTATGGAATTGATACATATGACTGGCACCAATAATCAGTAGATCACTTCAGGCAAATATTTTATCTCTAAAGAGAAGACCAGATATTTTTGTAACCATAATATTACCATAGAATAGTTTCCATTCCAAAGAATACTGTATCTTGGGAGCTAGCGATATGAATGTCCTCACAAGCCTAACGGCAGGCAGGCTGAAGCTGTGTGCCTAATGTGCTAAACTGCAAAGTCAGATTTTCATATGCAATATTGATACCACTTAACTTTAAATTTCACATAAAATAAGGAGAATTTCACTGAGAAAACTTATCCACTATTAAATAGTTTGTAAATGAGCATATCATCAATATTAGGTATTTTTAATTTAATTATATCTCAAATATTGAACGGGACATATTTATGGTCAAATCACACTCGTTATTTTTAATTTCAAATTTAATTGATATTTTTTATTTGTATTTTTGGGTTTTTGTATTTTTATTGGCCCAATCTAGATTCCTACTCCAAGTATCCAATTTCTCTCTCATTGGCTATTTCTGTTAAGCTTTATTCAATGACAAACTGGTTTGGAATATTTCTGTATGTATTAGGTAACTTCTCCCATGCCTCACCTTTCCTCACATACCTGTGATCTTTAACCCAAACACCAGTCCCAGAGTTTAATAACCATGCCCACTATCATGACACACTCAGTTCATGTGTAAGTGACACTCTTTTTCCCCACATCCCTTGCTCTTTCTCCCTCAGCACTTCCTGTTTCTAAATCACAGTATGTGGTTTCTGACCGTCAAACTTGCCCAATCACTGTGATCCAGTCCGCTTCTGCTCCTTCTAGCTACAGTATGTCCATGCACTGTCTTTTCTCTCTCTTTTTTTTTTTTTTTTTACTTCTCCAAAATATCATCCAGCCCACCCTTGATGTTGCCAAACAGTAATCTCGGCACCATCCAATCACCTAATCAGTTTCGTATTTTCTCCGTCTCCATGAGTTCAGGAGCTCATGACCAGAATGATACGTCTAAATTGCATGATTTCTGACAAAAGGAAGCAGATACTCCAGCAGAAGAAATGAACATTTTTTATGAAAAAATTAATTAACAGGGTAAAAGTTAGGCAATGTTCATCAAAATGTTCAACAAATATCAAAAGCTCAGTAGCAAATTATCAGTGTGAGAAAAGTTAGGGGAAATTGCAGAAATGTTTAGGTCAGGCCCATGCTGCAAATGTATCCCAAATTAATGGTGTACCGGTCATGTAGAACTATTTTCATAAGCAAACAACTTTATATGAATATTAAAAAGATATAGGACACCTTATGATGTGTTTATATGGCATGCTTTAGGAAATCTTCTGAGATTGTATACTTTTTTAAAAAAAAAAATTTAAGCCACACTTACTTGCAACTTTTATAGTATGAAAGAATAACAACGGCTTCCCACTATCTGAAACTGATTTTATCCCATCTCTTGTTTTTTTTATTTTGTTTTGTTTTGTTTTGTTTTTTTCTGTAGCCTGATTGTCTGAGTTCCTGACCTTTTATTTTGACAGATGTGTATTGAAGACAATTGGTACAGCCTCCATGAATTCTAGGTGGGAATTAGTGATGTGTCATTGTCCAGGCCTCTGACAGGCACCACATAAACATATTACATATAAGTTACAGGGAAACAAGGATTTCTGGTGAGCTTTTCACTCACTAGGATAAAGAAAGATAAGAGGCAGAAGTGCGGCTGCAATGGACTCAGTTTTTCCCTTTCCTCTGAATTCTTGGATAGAAATCCAATAATAATTTGATGGTGTTTGGAAGCTAGTCCACTGGGAAACAACTACAAAAATGAAGAGAGAGCACTCATGAATGGAGTTGCCTTCCCATTAGGAGAGGGTGTGGAGTTATCCAGCTTTCTTTATGAACAATATAAGGGTATAAGGCTATATAGTAACATGCAAGGCAAAAGGGGGCCCTAAAAGAACCAGCTATGTTAGGATCCTGGACTCAAGATATTTAGACTCAGGAATTATAAACAAGAACAACTTGTTCTTTATAAACAATTTCTTCCTTGGTTCTTGATAATGGCAGTCCAAACTAATGACATTTCAAAGTTAGTACCCTCATTTGCCAAAACCCATGTTTTCTTTCATGAATCTCCTTATGAAAGAACAATCTTCAATCTCAGAGTCAAGGTTTAGAATAGAGAACAACATTAGGCTAATATTGAAGAGGCATATGGAAGCAGAAAGAATCTGTGGTAAATAAAATCGAAGCTGGTGGGAATCATATGAGGACAATAGTGGGTGTCATTACCTGTCTTTCTTTTCCTCATGTGACACTTTCTGCAGCCCATTCAGACATGTCTTTAAATCTTTTCATGTGCTTCTCTTGCAAGCATCTACCTCCTGTTTTGAAATTTTTCTTTATGTTTAAATCTCCCTTTGTCATACTCCTAGGATTTTATGGCTAAATTTCTGCTAGTCATCTTTCTAGCACCTTCTTAATCTATATCCAGTTGTTCCCAAGGTCTAATTTCTGCTCTCAGAGGAACAGTAACCTTATTCTGGAATCTGTCAATTAGTTCATGTTTCCTTATGCTTGCTGTTCTATGTAAGATTATCTACTTACCCTTTGGTCAAAAAGAGTACAAATAGAATAGCCCACAGAGAAGGGGTCTGCCCTTGTCTTTTTGGAGCATCCCCTGACTTTAGCTCCCCTGGACATTTCAGAGAAGAAAACCTACTGCCCATCGGGCCTGCTTTTCTTTTGCTTTCCCAATAGGAATGGTATCTATGAACTGTGGTTTTTTACACATGCCCAGCGTGCTGCCAGCAGGGATCAAAGAGAGAGTCAAAAGAGGCAGAAAGAGCAAAAATCCAATTCTGATGCCTTTGCAGCTTGCAGTCATTTAACATTTCATCTCCATGAGTTTCCCAGGGTGCATGCTGGAGCCGGCTGCATTTAAAAGTTGACCCTTCGTTACCCATTGTCCTGCTTCCCTCTGGAGGATGTAGAGATGCACACTGTTAGTCAGAGAGACACACGTGGGTGACAGAGAGGAACATAGTCAACTCTGAACCCAGGCCAAATTGTTTTAAATTATTTCAGACCCCAAAATACCTTTTCTCTGTTCCTTCCCTGTCCTCACCTTGGCTTGCCACTTCTGCAACTCCAGTTTTCATTCTAGCCCAATGAGGTTAAAATGCCACCAAAAAGTCATCCATTCTAACATAAGTCCTATCTATTTTTTTCCTTGAAATATCAAAGAATTCTGTGTGCTCTTAGAAGCCATGCATATCAATAGTCTGAGTTCCGTGGTCCTCATTTGAACTTTCTGAGGTTCCTACAACACAGGCTTCAAGTTCAGTCAGTTTGATATGATGACTTTGAGTTTGGCGTTTAAGGAGCTATGAAATAAACATCAATACAATGCCGGCTCTTGTTTCATTTGAACTACTTAGCCCTCTAGGGCAGACTCTGGCAAATCTAGAAATTCAAGTTTTCACTGATAACTGAACTTTAAAAGGACTTGAGGTTGTGGATTAAGGGAGTCTGAGTTGCAAAAAGTGTTTCTAACTCAAAGTAAACAGCACAGGCTGCTCAGTCAGCCTTGCCTGAGCCATTTCTGGTTGCAAGTTGGCCCCACTGGAAGTCACTCTACAGCCTGTCTCTATTCTTCCGGAATTACAAGTTGCCATGGTTACTGCAGCTTCTGGAAATGAACTTCATAATTGCTGCATATTGCATATAAACAGCTGGATTCCCTCTTTCAATTTCACTCTGAAACAATGAAGGGCCTAGAAATGGCCTTGTGCTTGGATAGTTGACATGTTTAAAGACCATTATCCCAGGAGCAAAACGTCACAGCAGAGAAAGTCTTGAAGGAATGATAAGTCACATTTAGAGACTCTTTACACATAGAGGAATGTAAAATACGTCTGGATTCATATACACAAAGCTAGGTATGTGGAAAGATAAACATGTCTTCCATTTAAAGTCTCATTAATCTAATGACTGTTCTATGAGGTACAAAATGGAAAAACAGAGAGGATTTCCTTCAGAAGTTCCTACGGACAGACAGGGGCATAATAGGGCATCCAGAGCAACTTGATGACGTCAGTGCTGTTGCAGCTAGGATTATAACCTGGGCTAGAATCCTGATTCTGTGGAGAGTCAGCATATTGCCTCTAAGTTTCATCTATTCCTCGACTCGTTCAACGTCTATGCATTAAAGGGTTAATTAGAAAATCTTTCATTCCTGTTCTCATAGAGTTCTTTTAACAGTATCAGTAAAGTTATTGGAACTCATAATTAATGGCAAGGTTTACTCTGAATACCTAGTGAACTAGTCTTTCATTGACTTCTAAGGTAGTCACACCCCATCCCACTTCAGAAAATTAGAATGAACCTGATTGTTAGAGTAAAATATCTAAAAAGAAGATAAGACAGAGTGGCAGCAAAGCCAGTTTTGTTGTTGTTGTTGTTTCTAAGATTATTAATCATGGAAGGGAGCCTGGAGGCTCAGCCATGTGGTTAAGGAGAAGGGGTTGACCCAAAGAGAAAGGAGGCTTGAAGAAAGAACATGTTAGGAGTTGGCAGAAAACCCAGGTCAACAGTGAGAGCTCAGGTGGTAGACATACAGGAAGCAGGAGAAGCATGGACAGGAAAACTCCATCTCACATCAAGTCAGTTGAGGGCTGAGGTTTCATGTGAAAAACCCTCAAAAATACTCCCAAGAAAAAGTTGCATGTTGAATGTTCTAAGGTAACACTTGAGAGAAAGGGAAAGAGAAAGGAGAGGGAGAAGAGATAAAGAGAGAGAGAGAAAGAGAGAGAGAGAGAGAGAGAGAGATAGAGAGAGAGAGAGAGAGAGAGAGGAAGAGGAGGGAGGGAGGGAGGGAGGAGGAAGAGAATTTGACCATACACAGGTCTTAATAGAGGATTATTTCCCTGTCCTGCTTGGAGTTTGCTGTGGCAACATCCTGGTTCTGCATGTAAAACTGTGGAGGTCAACCTCTTTGCTTTTCAGAACTGAGCTGTTTGCCCTCTCTTTCTGCACAGGAAAGTTTGATCTTGCACAAGGTGAGCCTGCTGTGAAATACAGCATGTAATAGGGAGGCTTCATTCTCCTTGGAACGGGAGTTTGTTTTCAGGCAAGAATTGTTATCCAGAAGACTTGAGGAGCTGATTTAATACAGCTCACAGTGCACTTATTTTAAGAATGAACAATACTGTTTTTAAGAATAACAAACTTGAGCTGGAGATGTAGCTTAGTTGGTTGAATGCTCACTTAGCATGCATAAAGCCTTAGGCTCGGTCTTCAGCATCTTATCAAAAGCAGATGTGGTGGTATACAGGCCTATCCATCTTCAAAGCACAGGATCTACTTTAAAGGAAACAACTGGGTTCCTTAAAGGACCTAACACTACAAAGCTCTTTGTTGACTTTTGAGATGTCTCAGAATTTTGGAATCCAGGGATTGGAACTTGTTGTAAATTACATATTTACCAATATAGACTGAGAATCTCTTGGATGTTCTGTGCTCTGTGTGTGTGTGTGTGTGTGTGTGTGTGTGTGTGTGTGTGTTTCTGTGAGTGTGCATGTTGGCATGTGTATGAAGGACAGAGGTTGACGTCATGCATTTTCTTTATTTTTTGAGGCAGTTTCTCACCAAGTTGTTTAGATTGACTGCTTAGTAAGTTCCAAGGATGCTTCTCTGAGAGCCACTCCTGAGATTACAGGTGGGTATGATTGTAGGTGGTTGAGGAAAATTTGCAAGCAATAAACTTGTTTCCTTAAAATGTCTTTCATTCAGGAACAAAAAGTGAATTAAATTAAAATCAATAAATTTGAAGATGAATGATTTGCTAACAGTAGAAATGATAGCTTCTATTCTAATGGTCTATGACTTCAAGCTTCTTAATTCTTGGAGTTTTTATTTGTTTACATGTTGGAGATATTAAAATGAGTTTTTATCATTCCTATTTTCCATGCTTAACCAAAAGAACAGAAAGATCTATGGGTATAACTGGGACTGGGGAGATGGCTCAGTCAGTAAAGTACTTCATAAACATAAGATCCTGATCTAATCACAGCACCCATATCAAAGTCCAAGCATGAGCACAATATCATGAGTGCTCTTAATCTTGGTACTGGTGAAAAAACAGAAACAAGAGGAACCCTGGTGCTTCCTAGTCATCCAGACTAGACACATCAAGTGCAGGGCCAGTGGGAGACATTGTCCCAAGAAACACTGGGCAGTTGTTCTTTGGCCACCGAATGTGCATGCATACACATATATGCATAGCACACACATATGCACACACATTCACACACACACACACACACACACACACACACACACACATATATAATTTCTAAAACTGTTTCTCCCAGTTCAGTGTAGGAAAATAAGAGCTGCCTCTGAGTGAGACAAGTCAGGACGTTGCTGGGAGGTGTGAACGTGAAGAGTACTGTGGGACAGAAGTCTTCATGACAGAACTCTCTATTTCCTTGTCTTACATAATCTTTATCCACTCATCCGGGGCTGTCACTCCTGCCTCTTACCCTCAAGAGCAAATGCAGGCAGCACAGTGACATTTTAATAATAATACTTTGTACTTATACAGCACCTGTCATCCAATGATCTCAAAGTACTTTCCCTGAGATTAACTCATTAATCCTCACAAGTGACTTTCCCAAGGTCACAGAACAGTGAATGTCAGGGACAGGAGACTGTGCTGAGTTTTTCTCTCTGATACAAGCTCCTAAGGTTGTCTGTTTGCTTGCCCTCCAAAAGCCCTTTTTGACATTGCTCAAATTCACAAATTTTGGGGGAGTTTGATTACTCCCTCAGTCTTCTGTGTAGACCATTAAGCTTCCAAACTGAGCTAGGAACATAAATGTTAACAGGAAGCAGAAAAGGCTGGTATATCATTATAGGAAATAATAACCTTGTAGCTTAGATTTGGATGCTATGGTCACAAGGCTCACTTTTTCAATGAGAAAACCACGAGTGTGTTCTACACCTGTAACTAGATCTGCTCAGAGGAAGCACAAAGGCAGAGGCAAAGGCAAAGGCAGTGCAGTACTCACCTTCTCCTTTATAGTTCAATGGCAACATCAGGGGCTCAGGATATTATAGAAGGGTTTGAGATAACTAATTAAGTTTGCACTCTCCAGATGCACATGGGAGGAGTGGTTTCTAAAGTAGCAAATGCAAACAATTATGCTTCTGCACACAAAATGGACCTCAGCCCTAGACAGTACATGTGATATCACTTATCAGAACTAAGATTCAGATGAGAGTTTTCATTGAACTATAGCTGTGAAACTGTGTAATATTAAGTTTGAAAATTCAAGTACAAATAAATGTAAAAGGAAGTCTTTTGGGAATGAAGGCAGAAGGAAAAACATCTACTTTAATTCACAGTATAAAATCATACCTGCCCCCCACTTTCTGTAATGCTAGAGATGAATAGAGGTAGAAGCCTTGTTAGGGATACCAAACACTCTACAATCAACCCCCAGGTTTGAGTCTTGGCTAGAAAAATGTTGACTGCAACATCACTTGGATCTATTCATCAGGGAAGGTAATTATTGTTTAGAAAGTCAGAGCATCTTAAGTTGTCCACAAAACACCAAAGACTGCTTCACAAACTAATACTAGAAAATACATTTAGACAGGAAAGGTAAGGGGAAAGGAGATGGGGAAGAGGGCAGCCACTCTCATTCCTGCTATATGTTACAGGTTTCATGTCTGTAGAGTACAATTAACAATGTATAGTAATTAGCTGTGAAATATTTTTAAGTAAGTAAATGTATTCAGAAGTGGTTGGAGAGCTGATTTAGTGAGTGAAGAGAACAGGCTACAAATCCAGGGGATCTGGGTTAGATTCCTTGAATGCCCATGGAAGCTCAGAATCTTTTGTTACTCTAGTTTCAAAGGTTCCTATATACTCCTCTGGCCTCTAAGACCACCAGGAGCATAAGTGCTACAGAGACATATATACAGGCAACAACACACACACACACACACACACACAACACACACCACACACACTCATTTAAAATGATATCGTTTTATAAAAGAACATTTTAAAAGAAATTAAAGTTATTTTCCTCAGAAAATCCTCATGGAGTGAGTAACATATAAGCTTAGTTTTCAGGGGTATGTTGTCTACAATAGCTAGAGCATGGCGATGAATAATAATCAGAGTTGTGCTTTAAGCTCTTAATGCCATGAACAACTGCATTGTACCGATACACACATTTACCCCAGACTATATATATTAGGACCATGAGTAGATTGCTGTTCTCACCTTAAAGCTAATGAATTATACTCAGAATCATAATAAATGATTAGGTAAAGCAATGGTGAAACTTGTCTGTCCAATATCATCTATTTATTGTTACTTATGTCATAGGATCTCTTTCGATATTTGAAGAGTTGAATTAAAAAATATATATTATATGTTAAGTACGCATTCTGGGCACCCTAGCAGGTGTGTGCTTTATGAAGCTCCTAGGGAAGACTTCATAGCATTGAGCTGGTAGTTGTGCTTGTGCAAGACTCATACTTGAATGATTAACAAGCGGTTTGCATTCATGAACATAAAGGTTATCAAACCATTCTAAAAGATGATAGAAATTTCTAGCAAGATCCAGAGAACATTGATCTGGTAATATTGCAGACAGCTGTGCTATACGAGAGCCCAGGTAGGAAACCAAGGTCATATCCTGGATATGAGAAGACATGGAGAAACTTGAAGCAATGTTGGCAAAGAAAGAGTCACAGGAAAATGATTTTTAAATTATGTCGAAGAATAATTTGTGACCATAAAGAACCAGTATCCCCAGGCCAAAGAATCCTGAGGATTTGAGGATCACAGTGCTTTCAAGATATTTTATTTTATCCCTTTAAGGGAACAAACCTGTTGGGAAAAATACAACTTTATCATTATTTTTTCTTTTTGAGGTTATATGAGACCAGGAGACCCCTACCTTTCCTTCAACATACCCCTAGAGACATGGTACACATCTGTGACCAGGGATATCTGATCTTGCCTAATCACAACCTTATAGCTCTTATTATTTTTTTTTATTGGAAATTTTTTATTGGAAAATTTTTTTTACATTTCAGATGTTCTCTCCTTACCCCATTTCCCCCTCCCTCCCAGGAACTCACTATTCCTTCCCCCCTCCTCCTGCCTCCACGTTGGTGTACCCCCACCCACCCTCCCCCGTACCTCACCTCCCCACCCTCGAGTACCCCCCCCACGACGTCCAGCCTTCATGGGACCAAGGATCTCTTCTCCCACTTATATATAGCTCCCTTGCATATATATACAGCTCTTATTTAAACAAACTTTCTACTCATTAAGAGTTGACTCGCTGGGGAGCTTTAACATCACATTAGACAGTATTTTGTAATCTAGCTTCCACAAACTCTTGGGAAGCAAAAGACTGTAAGACTGCAGGTATCTGAGGGTGTCTGCTTCTATCATGGGAGGAGGGCTTTACAGCAGAATGGACTATGGGAGAGAGTAGTGCCAAAGGTGGAGCAGTCTACAGCTGAGCTGCTGTGTTACAGGGAGACCTGCTTATCAGCTGTCCTCACTATGTGGAGGTTACAGTCTCATTCTGTTTTCCTAAGCTCCTAAACTACTTACTCCTTCTCATTCCCTCCTTAGAGAAAGTGAAGGTATCAGCATATAAAGGGACAGGGCACCTCCACTCCTACTGTCTCTTCTCTAGGCTTTAGCAGTGGGTATTCATCAAGAACTAATGAGCCCAGGAGCATGAATTGTCTCCCTATGTGTGTTTGTGTGTTCATGTGAATGTATATATGTACGTGTGTGTGTGTGTGATCTTTGCCAATGTGTGTATGTGGTATGTCTATCTGTGAGTGTGTGTGGTATGTGTACATGTGTCTGAGTGTATGTGCTTGTGGGTGTGCATGCATATGAGTGTGTGCATGTTTGTGTGTGTTGGACAATGTGTGTATGTGGTATGTGCATATGTTTGAGTGTGCGTGGTATGTGTACATGTGTATGAGTATAAGTGTGAGCGTGTGTGTGTGTGTGTCTGTTTGTGCATGCCTATGAGTGCATGCATGTTTGTGTGTGTTAGGCCTTAGATTCCCTTTATCCTTTCATCACAAATTTAAACAAAAACTCACCACCTGCAGGCTGTGGTAACACAGAGGGTTATGGTGAATGATTAAACATAATTCATTTTAGAGATGATGGCAGAGTCCATCTATTAGCCCTGGTGATTCCATTCAGGAAGCAACAATAATGGTGGTGACCCTCAAATGTTGGTGTTAAAGTCCTGACTTATATTAGCTGTAATGGCATGGCACCGTATTTTCTTAATGGAAGAAGAGGAAAACACCTGTTCCCTCTTTCTCATATAGGATGGGCCAACAGGTGGGGCCTTGTATGTCTGAGTTACTGTTTCCACATTTTAATAGGAAAGGTTGAGAAACAACGCCTCCCACCAGAACACTCTAACTTAGGACACAGGGAAAAAAGCTTAGGAATTTTATGAAGCCTCTAGGCAAACAGGAGAGTGAAAAAGAAGCTAAGGAAAGCAGAAACTGTGTTTGGGATCACATGACACCTACCTTTACTTCAGTCTTCTGCCACAAAAGCTGCATCTCCCATTGAGGCCAAGGAACTGTCACCAGAGTGTACAATCGCCTCATTATCAGAGAGAAGAGCTGTGCACTGGGAACTGTCTCAGCCTCCCTGGGGCACAGAGACCCAGGAAAACAGCATGCCAATGCACCCCCTGCTGGCTTTTATTGTATGCTAATGTAATGGCACCATCAGTCTGAAGGCTGTCTGTGCATAGAAACTGGATTTCTTTTGTCTAGTTGGAGCAGTCTTTTTAAATTCCAGCAAGGGGGAAGGAGTGGGAGTCTTAACAGGAAGAAAGGAAAAAGGACAGAAGGGAGGAGGGAGAAGCAGTAAGATAAAAATTCCACAAGGGAAAAGGAGGAATTCAGAGAGGTTTTTTTTTTTTTTTTTTTGGAAGTATAGCTTAAAACCAGGGTAAGGGGCTAACATGTATTTCTCATCACAGAGCAGGAGAAATGCTGAGGGGACCCATGTTGCACACAGCAGAGACGCCCGAGGACCCAAGGTCAACCAAGTTCCAGGGAGTCAGAAACAGGGAAGAGGCATCTATCTCAGAGCGAGTTTTTCAGAGGAAAGACTCTGCAGTCTCCATGCCAGTCTTAGAAATGGCACTTTTCTCACAGAAGGCAGAGGTGTCCAAGCTGCCTTGGAAACAGTTTTCATAGAGGACTGCTTCCAGCACTGACTTGGTAATGTGTAAATATTGGGAAGGGGGGAGGGTATAGGGAGAAAGGGAAAGAGAAGGGAAATAAGGAAGCAAGGAAGGACATTGCGAAAGAGGGAAGAAAGAGGTCAATATAATGATACTGACCCACATGTAGTGCCAACTGGAAATTGTGCTTTGATTCTTACCTCAAACTCTTCAGCTGCCTCTCAGGCTATTGAAGGAGTTCAAGATGCATCCCTCTGCTGCTGCATCTGTGGGACACAAAGCTGGTCAGAAAGGATGCTGTGCTGGGTAATCTTTCAGCCCTTCTCCCTTCTGTTAAAGGTACTCAAGGGTCCTACTCACCGTCCTTTTTGCCCCTTAGCATGCAAGTGAGTCCAGCTTATGGAACAAGGCTGACCAACTTCTCTAAAATCTTGTCAGGATCAGAAAATAACTTCGTTCTTGTTATTTAATGGGAAGCTTCTCTCTTCTTTCAAGGCCCTATCGTGCTGCATATGGCATAATTCGCCGTCTTGGAGTCTCTCCCAATGACTGCCTGCTTACAGATGCAATCACAGTCTCATGAATGGAAAGCCCTCTGTTCTAGGAAAGCTCATTCAAAAGGGTCATTTTGGCTTAGCTGCTCTCCTGAACCTACTGCTTCTCTTTTAAGTTGTAACAAGACCCAAACTGGGACCTAGACAAAACATCATGTAAACTCAACCAGAAAACTGGCTTTGCTTCATTCCTATACCTATGACATGCTCACAGCTCTTAGTCACTGAGGGCCAAAGCTGGGCTCATCTGCTCTCCATCATCTAACTGTTCCATAGAAGTTAAAGAATGTAAATTAGGATCCTGGGCACTGTTTTCTGCCTTCTGCATGCTTCCTAGTTAACATGATCCACATGAACACAAATATCAGGGTTCCACTGCATACCTGAAGAATACATTTTAAAACATAATGCAGTAGCTAAGGTTTTGTTCTGCCATCAAAAGAAACGCTACACTGTAGAATTTTTTTCACAATCAAAGTGTCCATTGTCAGACTGCCTTTCAGGCAAGCACCTACCTTTCAGAAATAACAGTATTCTGGAAGGTGTCAAGGCCACTTAATACTGGAGAAACACAGCCACAAGATGAGCTCTACCTGTACAGCAGTGCAGAGAAGTAATAACAGAATTCCTTAATTTCTGATCAAAAGCCAGATACATTTCTTGGAGGTTCATTCTTTTGAGCCATTTTGCTGGACTAAAGATTCCAGATTTGTCTCAAGTGTTCTCCTGGACCATTCTCCATGGGGCATGCGTCCTAAGGAGTCAGGATTAAAAGAAGTTAACTAGGCAGATGGAGAACAGCTCTGGGACCACATTGGGCACTATAATAGAGGGCAAGTGTCAACCTGTCATCTCTTATCTGTACCTTGTTGGTTTTTCTTTTTTCCCTGTAAAACACAAGTGTGAACTTGTTAAAAATCTAAGAATAGCGTGTTTAATCTTTTACCTTCACACCAAGAGCTTCAATTCTGAATCCTTCAAAGGTACTTTGAATGTCTCCTTTGAGTTCCTTTGAGTCTCTCCAAGCTACTTTGTCTTACACAGGATTTTAATCCTAATGTCCAACAAGGTCAAAGAGAGTCAGCTTCTGAACTCACAAGATGAATGTTGCAATGGATGGGAAAGAAACAAGGGGGAGATTACCTCCCAAGCATGAGAATTCTATCTTGTAGACATTTTTTTTTCCTTCATAGCAAATAAGGTTTATGGAGTGCCATGAAGAGTCTGATGCATTAAAATAAGTCTTTTTACAGTATTTTCCCATTTAAGCCTTGCACCAGCAGCATGCTGGATTGGGCCCTGAAAGTCAGATTCACTAGTTTTTCAATTTAGTTTGTTAATAGCCTGCCTTTCATAAAAGCATCAGCCACAATCACCCCAATCCCTAAATCAATAGGATGATGCAGCAATGCCTCAAAGAAATGATATTTTTGAAATAAATATACACCATTCCACCAGGCCCGTTTGACATCAAATTTATATACTCAATAAGAAAGCACAATTAATGGTCCCGAACTGTATTTTCCTTCACCTATTTCACATTTCAAGAGGCACGGGATTTCACAAGAGAAAAAAAATCATAAAGGAAAGAAAGAAAGAGAGCAAACAAGCATTCTGTTCATAGAGTGAGGATATTGAAAGCAATCATGGCCAGTGGGTTTTCCTCAGAATCTGTCCTTCTTGTTTCCAGTCCCATTTCTCACTTGCTCATTTTTTTTTTACTCTACTATCAACTCTATAGGCAGGACCTGCATAACCCTTGTGCCGATGTGGGCCTCTTTCCATTCTGCTTACCCTATTTCTAGATACATTCCATAATATATTGTTTACTATGTCTCTTCTTCCTGATACATGTCATCTCCCTAGGGGCAAGATTCATGGTGTTGTGTTTAACACTGTATTTCTTTATGGTAAGTATCGAAAATAAATTTGCTTTCTTGTTTTTATCATTGGTTTGTTGGTTATTGCTGGATTCTTATTTTTATTGTCAGTTTCCTTGATACATGTTCTCCCTATATTGCTTAAGCTAGATTTTAACTAATGATCCTTTTGCTCCAGTTTCACAAACTGCTAGGAGAACTTGTGTGCCTATTGTACATGGACAAAGTAATTTCTTGACTAAATGAATAGATGAATGAATGAATGAATGAAGCCACTACTTCATCTTCAAGCTGTATTGATCACGAAATTATGTTTATAAAATAAACTTTTATAAATATAAAATATGTAATTATAAATAATTCAGCATTATTATAAATTATAATATAAACATATTTAAATTATAAATCTAAAAAACATAAAATATGTAAATATATATAATAAAAAACAAAGGCTGTAGAGATTTCTCAATGGTTTGGAACACTTATTATAGTAGATGAGTCTGGTTCAATTCCTTCCACAGACATGGGAGCCCAC
Source organism: Mastomys natalensis (assembly GCA_021653895.1). Taxonomy (NCBI): domain Eukaryota; kingdom Metazoa; phylum Chordata; class Mammalia; order Rodentia; family Muridae; genus Mastomys; species Mastomys natalensis. The sequence continues at coordinate 1,845,175 of JAJTUV010000125.1, read as the reverse complement.
AACTATACTTAACTACATTTTCAGGGGATCTGATGCCCTTTTCTCATTTGATGATTCACAGATTCACATGTGAACAAAGCACTCATAGCAAAATAAAATAACTATGATGATAAAATTAAAATTAAAATGAATAGGAAGAGTATGTAGCTCCCATCTGTACAGTAAATTTATTGATCAAGAATCAGAACACACCCTGTGTACTCTTCAAGCTTGCATGTGACACTCAGAGCCTAGAGAAGACCCACACCCTGAGAGAAGGGGAAGCAGAACAATAGAAAGGAAAGAGAGATAGAACAAGAGGAAAAATAGGAGAGGAATATGAAGAGAGATAGGGAGGAAGATGAAAGGAGGAGGTAAGGGTAGCAAGGCAAGAGAGAGAAGAGATAGAGGGACAGACAGGAGAGTGATGAGAGAGGAAAGTTGAAGAGAGGATGGCTGTTAAAAGAAGAGAGGAGATGGAGAGCATCTTAACTGGAGAAAGTTGCTTTTTCCTCAGTGTCTCACCTTGCTAAAGTAATTTCCATCATGACATTCATAGGTCTTTTGTGTTTCTCCTTTCTAATTACTGTTTGTACCCATCAACAATAATCTTGTTCATATTAACAGTGTAGAAGAGAGGTTTATGAAATATTGTTTTGAGTCAGGCTAAGTGCTTCAATATATTCTAGAATTTCTATTAAATACAGACTTCTTTTTCAGTTACTCTCAGTTGCTGAGCTTTGAGTCCCACTTGAAGATTTGACTGTAAGGACCACAGGGGATGCTAGAACTCGGTGTGATGCACTTTGGAAAGACTTGGCACAGCGTGAACATCAGCTCTTCCTAGACCATCCCAAGAGCACATCTCACTTTGAGAAGCTGCTTGGGTGTATTGTGTTCGACTGTGCTCTCATGGTCTTCAGATTGATCTAACTATTCCTATTTTTGAACTCTGAAAGTTAGACAAAAAGAAAAATATCCTATTATATTAGTGGTAAATTTAAGGGAAGCACGTTATGCTAGAAGTAATGTTTTAGAACAGCCCACCTTATGCTCACCAGATCAACTGAGGGAGCAGAAAAATCTCTTGGCACTACACTCAAATGGATACTAGACTATTTGCCTATATGTTTCTAGGAATCAACTTTCTGAAGGCATTTCCCTTTTGGAGGCTGGATAGATGAGAAATGAGTCTTGCCACAGGTTATTAGTTTTTATCCCAGGCCTGATTCAATTTTAGAAACTCCAGTTTGAGCTCTATGTAGACACAACATCAGCAGGAAAACCATGAAGAAGTTAAGGTAACTGTGATGGATCTGACATTACAAGCAATTCTCAGCTGAATCCTGAGTTGGAATAACCTGTCTTCCTAGACAGCTCCATAATGTTACTGTGCCAACAAAGGACTAGTCCTCCTGAGCAGGAGCTGAATGGCACCATCTAAGGGAGAATTTGCAGAAAGAACGTGTATCCACCTTGTTGAAAGAAGTCATATCAAATAGTGCAACAAAAACAATGAACATCTCCTGGCTCTTCATCCTAGAAAAGATAACCTGTACATAAGAAAACATGCCATAAGTCAAAAGGAACATAGGAAGCAAGGCTTGAAATCAGTGGAGCTGGGTAGTTATGCAAGTTATAAACAGGAAAGGCCATAGTCTGGTCTTACTGTAGGTTTACTTAAATAATTAAATAAGGTGGTACGTGCCTTTAATCCCAGCACTTAGAAGGCAGAGAAAGGCTTATCTATAATTTCAAGGACAGTTTGAGCAACAGAGTGTTTACCAAGACAACATGGAGTACAGTCACACATGCACACCCACCCACCCACACATACACACACAAATCCTGTCTAGGAAGGAAACACAAAGTAATCATAATAACAATAATAATACTACTTATGATTATTAATAATTATGGAATCAAGCTGATTGTATGAGATAACATTATTATAAATATATGTAACATAATATATGAAATATGTTACAAGATACATGATTCATGACATATGACATGATATGATATATGATATAAGATTAATGTATGATATATGATATGATATGTAGCACATGGTATATGGTACATGGTATATGGTACAAGATACAGGATATAATATGTAATATATGATTGATATTGTTGTGTATAATATGATTGACATATGACATATGATATAAAATATTATTAATACATGATATATGTTCAATGCTATATGATTATGTATATGTTATATGATATGTAATATATGATCCATTATACATGATGCATCATATGTGATACATGGTATGTCATATATGATATATGTGATACATGATATATGTGATATGAGATATGTGATATGTGATACACAATATATAATAATATATAATCATAGATTATAATAGAATATAATGTAATAATATAACATTAATATTTTCATGATAGAATCTCTTCCCATTTAAGACAAATTAGCAGTCACAGCTTCCATAAACTCTCCAAGATTCTGTTTTAATCAAAGTAGAGCAAGTATCTCCTTTAATGTTTGTAACTGTACTATTGAAATGGTGCTATATCATCAGATGAGGATACTAGGACACAGAGAGGTTAATAAAACAATTACAATCTTACAGGTATCAAAAACTTCTATCTTCTTGAGCTCTAGTCTCAAGCCAAAATAATCAAACTGAAACTTGCATTAATGATTCTAGCAGGGCTTCCATATTCATTTGTTGTGAATGAGGCTATTGTTCTCATCACTGTACAAGGGTAGCTCAATTACGGCATCACTATCTGGCAAGTGCATGTATACTCTGTTGTATATAAAGCAGTAAAAGAAGGGAGATCATGAAGATTACAGAATCCCTCAGTAGGGGCAGATGTAGGCTTACAATCTTTGGAATTAGTTCCAGGGTCACATTTTTATCGTTTCTCTCAAGGTAAATAGCTTTATAACATGCAAAAGTTCTCCATACATCCACTGTCTACTCTACCCTACAGTGTACTTCTATATTATGAGGGTGTTGCTGAAATTTAAACTTTGAGAAATTTTTCACAACTTAGTTGTTGAGTTATTTTCATTGTTCAAAACCCAACCTCTATGATGAGTAAACTACAGAACTGTGAATTAAGAAAGTTTCCAACATCCAAAAGGAAATTGCCTCCTGAACCTACTGGAGATCTTGGGCTCTCACTTTGCATTTAAATATTTCTGAAAACCAAGAATAAGAATATTAGCTTCTTGATTTTCCTTTCCTTTGAGCCAGATGACTGATCAGCTATTAGAGTGTGAGAAAGAAGAGGAGGAAGGTGAGCTTCCTGGAACTTTGCAGTCAGCTATGGAGACAATGGGCACTGAGGAGGCAAGGGACTATCACAAGAGGAGAGAGAATCATGCATGGTAGAGAAAGGGAAACATTCTCCTCAGCCTCTAAGTAATTTCCTTCATTTTATGTCTAATATGTTTCTCTCTCTCTCTCTCTCTCTCCTCTCTCTCTCTCTCTCTCTCTCTCTCTCTGCATGTGTGTGTGTGTCTTTATCTCTCTCTGTGTGTATGTATATTGTATGATTGTATGATTATATGATTATGCATATTTATGTGTATATGCCTGTGTACATGTTTAATAGTATATGGAGGCCCGTAGTCAAGGTCATATTTCTTCTGTAATCACTTTATCTTATTTTTGGATACAACAGATTAGTACTTTGATCTTGAAACTCACCAGTTTGCCTCTACTGGCTATCCAGGATGCCCCAAGGAACTGTATTTATGTCTTTGGCGCCAGAATAGTAGTTCCATACTTGTACCATATCCAACTTTTATTATGTACCCAAACTTAAGTTCTCTTGCTTGTATAACAATCACATGACCACCAAGCATCTTCTCAGCACCTCTAATTCCTATCTTGAATGACACTGTAAAATGCATGCTCCTAATAGAATGTAACATGTAGGAAACAAACTATTCAGATCCTTTCTTTCTTACTCATGGCTACAGAACTTTCTCAGAGCCAAGACAATCTCATGATAAGCTAATTTTATTGAATTCCACACATTATCTTTATAACAACTGTCATTCTATTTTCTTCACATTTCTTATATATTGTTGTGACTTGTTAAAAAAAAACATTAACTAACTAGTAATGCTCATTTTCAAAGTCATATTTACTAGCATGTATGCTGCTTCCAGAAGCTTTGATGAATGTAGACCTCTCTCTCTTTCTCTCTCTCTCTCTCTGTATATATATATATATATATACATATATATATATATATGTATATATATATGAATGCCATGTAGCTATATTTACTACCCCATGGTTCCATAGGGATGAGTCTTCTGAATAATCAAGTTTTTTTATATTATTTCTGATTTTATTTGCTACTATTTCAAATATGACCTCTTCTGGCCTACTGACCTGAGAGCAAGAAGTGTGAAGTAGGCATAGAGGGAAGATGCAATTTAATTTAGAGTGTATTTCTGAGAAACAAAGGAGCTTGGTTATTGCTTCTGTTTTTTAATATTCCACTCAGCATATTCATCTCTTCATTGTCATACTTAAAATCCTCTTCTAGCAAAGAGAAGAGTTTTCAGTTAAAGAAAGGATTCAGATCAATCTGGTGTGAAGGGCACCTTCTCTTAGATGGTCATACGTCTAGGAGAAGGAAATGGTTAAGAAGTCAGCACATAATCCGACCTCACAGTCTTCGGGGTGAGTCATCTCAGTATGCCTTGTCACCAGAAGGCAGGTCAGAATCTCCAACAAAATATACTCATCCATGCTCGGTTTCACTTTGAGGGAATTAAAAAATATAAATTCAAAATATTGCACACTACATCAAGGAAGATGCTGGTGTCCAGGTTGCTTTGTGTAAAAGATGTTATGACCTCTGTTCCCTTGGAACACATACTGTAGTTTTGGCACAGATCTTAACTCAATGTCAATAGATAGATTGTGTTACAACTTACTCACCCAGATTTGTTATATTAACCCTTATATTGATCATCATTAGGGAAAGGAGAGTTCTCTGTTGAGTGAAATCTCTAACTATCATTCATAAGTTGCTTTAAATTTACTGCTTAGATGCTAAAATTCATTACATGCATGTAAACACACACACACACACACACACACACACACACACACACTCCTGACCCAGAAGAGCAGGATATCATACACATCCAAATGCTAGGGTCATACTCTACTGGTCTGCTCTGGTTTCTCTATGGACCCAGGGATCTGTGCATGCCTGAGAGAGAGGTGAATCAGTGTTTGGTTTGGTTTACATTTGAGAGAGCTGCTGCTTATGATACCAACGTTAAGATCTTGTGAAAGCCACTCAATTATGTCACCATTTGGGCCTTCTTCATACTCCTCACACTTAAGTAGTTATCACTAACACCTGAGTCTTCATCATACTCTACAAATATCTCCCAAGGACAGAATCTGATATCTTACATAGAATAATAAACTTCCCCCAGATCATTCCTGATGCTTAATTTCGTCAGCTTTAAAGGATATAAAATTACCTAGCAGCCAAGACTTTGAGTATGCCCAAGAGATTATTAAAGTGAGCTTAATTAACATTAGACCTACATTATCTCTAAGGGGTGCCATTTCATGGTCTGGGGTCTTGGATTGAATAGAAGGGGCAGCTTAGCTGAGCATGAGGACTCAGTTTTTTTAGCCTTCTGATAATGATGATTGTGACAATCTACCTCAGTCATCAGCCACCATGCTTTCCTTCCTGATGGATGCCCGCAAACTGTGAGCCAACAGAAACCATTCTTAAAGTTGCAACTGTCCGGGTATTTTATCACAGCAGTAGAAAAGTAACAAATATATATTTCCTTTTGTTGTTGCTGTCCTGAACTTTAGAATGAAAACCATAGATACAAATATTTAGAAAGTGGCTCAGAAAGGAAAATATAGCAGACCAGATCATTAACCTAGATTTGGTGTAAAGGCTTTGGTTTAGGCATGTACCTTGGATTTCTTTCATGTCCCTTCTTACTTTGCTCCAGCCTCCTCTTCTAGTATTTTTGCTTCCATGGCCAACCTCAGCTTTTAGTTTATTTGCTTTATGGGGGAGTGGAGGAGCTCAGTCTTTAAGTAACCCAGGATGCCTCAGATGTGCGCCACATACCTGCCATAGAATCCTGAGTGCAAGGATTAATGGGATCTGCTGTACTTCCTGGATTTACTTTTATTTGCAACACAGACAAAGAGAAATTTTTTGAACTCACTTACATAACTTTTTCTTAATCTTGTTTATAATAAGTGGAGCTGATAATGTCAAAAAAGCAAAAAGCCTTACAGTATATTTTCATTTTGATATAAAATTAAGGAGAGCTCAATAGATGTTAGAATTGGATACCATAATAACTGGATTGGACAAATTTACTATGCATGGAGCAGCTTCACTGAACTTGTATTTATGAAATCTCATCATTAGATGTTTCTTTGCTTAGGGTCACTTAAGCTAAAACTAAAGTTGACAAACCAATGACAGCATGATTCAGTAGGATTCCTCTGAGTCACAGTCTCTCCTGAAGCTACCTGTTTAAGGATCTAGCATTCCATTAATCATTTATTCATTAAGATTGCACATGTATCTTATATCTTTTTCAAGTAAAAAAAATGCTAAGAGAAAAAGATTCATTGAGGTATTTACAATGTCTAATACTCTATGGTAAATAAAAGTCTAATGACTTTTTTTCAGTACCAAAAGAAGCCACAGCATACCCCCAAACAAAAGTGTAGAAACCAAACCTATCCTCATTTCTCTGCTAAGAGAACTAGGACTAGGTACAATATATATCTCTAGAATCACTACTGTAGAGGGTCTCTGTGCATTTTGATACGGTTTATAAGTCTTTCCTTTCTTTTACCCATCCATTTATCCTTCCTTCCTTCCTACCTCCCTTCCTTCATTCTTTCCTTCAATAATCCCTCCATAACTCTCCATCTCCCTTACTGTCTCCATCCCTCTCTTCTCCCTTTACTTTCTTTCTTTTCTTCCTTCCATAGGTCCATCCATCCATCTATCCATCCATCCATCCATCCATCATCCATCTGTTTTTCTGTTTGTCTAACTTTCCCTATGTATATAGATGTGTATGGCTGTGGAATTTTGTTTCTTTTGGTGTGTGTTTGTGTGTGTGTGTGTGTGTGTGTGTGTGTGTTGTGCAAATAGGCCCCCCTGTCTATTTCCAATTGGAGGTCAGATGTATCTCCAGGTGAAGATTCAAAGTATCTTCCTCTTTAACTCCCTTATATTTTGAGAAAAAATGTCCCACTGAACCTAGACTATGATAGTTGGCTAGACTGGTTAGCTGTACAGCCCTTGGAATATCTGTCTCCACATCAGTAACACTGACATTCTAGTACCTGGATTTTATGTAGTGCTAGGGATCTCAACTTAGTTATTCACACTTCAAACTCAACCACATTTCAACTCCCATTCTTTATGTTATGTTTGGTGATCAAGAAAAAAAAATGTTATTGAAGCCTCAGCTTTCCTATTTAAAATAGTATTAATATGCTGTACTTCACTGATGATCATGATGATTAAATGAAAACAATCTCAGTGTACGTAATAAAATGTACACTGTTTATAATAATAAGGTATTCATTAAAATTAAGGTCTTTCTGTATGGGTCTAATTGTACTTACAAAGAACCAGAATACTACAAACTCAGCAGGCACCCCTGGTACTACCTGCTACCTTACTCACTGGTGTCAAGATATCCCCAGCTTTGGGTCAGCCTGGGAGTTCACAGAGTAAACCAAATATTATGAACTAAATCTATGATACACTAATGAGACTACATCATATTCTTCATAACCTCATCTCTTCCTGTGGTGGTAATGAAAACGGATTTCCAAGCACTCCTGAGCATATTAATGAATAGTGCTGTCATTATTCATACTGGGATTCAGTATATCTACTTTCTCTTTATATTCACTGATCTGACTTCCCAAGATCCTCCAAGTTGGGCTGTTTAATTAAGCAGTCTATTTATTGTAGCAACTGAATTTCTTGACAGCTTCTAGAAAATAGGTGGTCAAGAGACCAGGAGTAGTATTCTAGTCTCATGTGACACAAACTACATAATATTCATGGCAGCTGTTTTCTAGATAACCTTTGTCTGTTAAGTTGTCAAGTGACTGGGGTTAATCTACATTCATTGTGGTGATTACATTATTTTAGCATTTTGCTCTGATTAACTTTATAAATAACTTCTACTTAAAACAACAGAATAGCAAAAAAAAAAAAAAAACTAAAGCAAAATAAAATTCAAACAGGTTTGTTTGCATCTCAGAGAATTTCATAATGTGTCCAACATCAGCTTCTTACTTGGAGTCCTAATTCCATCCTGAGAAGGCTGCTGCCATTTTCTGCTTGTGATCATCCTTAGGACCTGTGTGTATCTAGTATTCTATGAATTAATGGGCAAATATTTCCATAATAATGCTTCTTTTATGGCTCAAAATTCCCAGAGCAAGAAGTGAGTAGCTAGAGACCAGGAGACATGAATGTTCTATATTCTGCACCAGGTACCTCAAGTGGTTAGTCCAATGTAGGGACCCTAAGTTCTGTCTTCTAGAGATGAGATAATAGAGAAAATCATTTGTTTTGTTGATTTGCTTGTTTGTTTTGTTTTGCCTTAACAATTTATTCCTTCACTAGCAGGACCGAACGAGACTGAGATGAATGGTGCTTCATGCTTCATGCATCGGAAGCTTGTTCATTCCTCATAGTTGCTAACTTTCTTCTTCTTCTCATGATAGCCCCAATCTCCATACATATTGTTTGTACTTAGATTAGACTTCCTTTTCCCAAATCTTGAATTCTGTTTCTTCTACACCTCTGAATATGGGGCAAGTGTCACTATCGCTTTTTTTTGTTGTTGCCATGGTATCATTCTCAATCTTAGATCCTGGATGTGGTTCCAATATCCAGCAACATGCTGAACCTAAGACTGGACCAACTTTCAAGGGGGAATTTGGATAATTTTAAGATAACTCTATAACTGCATTTCAAAATACTCAACTCATTTTTACCTATTATACTATTTCTGTGAATTTATTTCTAAATATGTGTATGCATTCATGTCAATCGTAAAGATTGTTGGGTGCCTGGATCTGGAGATGCAGATGGCTCTGAGGTGTTACACATGAATTCTAGGAAACAACCTCCAGTCCTGGGCTGAAACAGCAAGCAATGCTGGGGACCAAAGTCAAGTTTTCGTTAGAAATAGCAGTCATCCTAACTCACTCATCTATCCCTCCAGCTCTTTACCTAACATAATTCTAAATTTTTGTTTATATATCCCTCTCTGATTGATTTTTATAATAAACTCAACCTTCATAGATGTAAATTTCACACATTATCAAACATATATACTTTATTATAAGTGAAAATTCATATTTAGACATTATTTTCAACTATATCTAGATGTTCAGAGTATAAAGTTAAAAGAATGAGAATATAAGTCTTGGGTAGAGTTCAGAAACCCACTTCAATGAAGGAAATGAAGGCTTGGATCCAGAGGATACAGCACCTTCTGAAAGTTGGGGAGGGCTTGCACTCTGAGGCACTTTCTCCATGAACTACAATTGCTGTCACAAAATATTTTGATAGGTGCTCACTCCTGCTTGAAACTTGGTAATAAATATTTGTCCAGACCCTAACACTGATGTCCAAAGTTTACAATGCACATATTGCATAAATATATGTTGATAAATAAACTTGGTAGCTGGTATATGAAATGCATGTAAACTCTCTTTTTTTAAGCAAGATTTGAATTTTATAGACTGTAAAATATGGATATTGCTCTATTTATCTTGATGTACCTCTGTAAGAAGGTGGCTGCCGTGATTGGAAAGTCATACCATATAACTGAAATAAGGCACTTTATTTGGGGTTTAGGATATTCCCTGACCAATATGTATAACCATAACTATTTTGAAAAATTAGTTGTTCATTGCATAAATATTTTCAAGAGGCCTGCCTGGAACCATGAAGTGTTTTATAAACACTGTGAGTGAAGAGGGACTGGTTATTGCTTTGAATAAAAGGCTCAGCATTTGTTGGCGGTTGTAAGAAAAGAGGCCCTGATAATAAGAAACACAGAGGGGCCTAGGATAGTGTGATGCCCAATTTTACATAGTCAAGGTACTCATTTAAAGAAGTCATACTTATTTTCAGAGTATTTTTTCTTAGAAAGGTTATTTTCAAAAAGCAATATTGTAGGACATCAAAGGTATGATTTTGTGTGACTTTTTCAAACATATTTCCTGTCATTTATGCTCATCTTCTTCTGTATTTATCTCTGTCCCATACCCTAATTAGAGCTGTTTTCCTTCCCATTTCCTAATCAGATCACTTGTACCCTGTAATTCCTCTCTCAATTGTCCTAAGAATACACGGAAATATATATATGTGAAATATCCTCACTGGGTTGACAATGCTCCCTTCAAGAGGTAAAGGTCTAATAAAACTCAACACCAGGCATAAGAGTTGTTGAGTGGGAATATTCCAAGATATTTCCCAAATACTACAATCTACTGCTGATATCGTTAGTTGCCCCCAGGTAAAGTTAGTCCTTATTGCTGTAAGTACTATGCACTTCAGACACAGGGATCTAGACCCCTGAGCTAGAACTGACATGAAAACTACATCCCAGGTAACTATCTTCTATGGTACCATAGGTGACCTGCTAGTTTAGTTTTCCCCAACTATGACACCTTTAAACTACAATAATGACCAACATGGCATTATAACCCTAACAGAACAGTAGTGCCACATATACCTTGGTGGTAATCAATATCTCTCTAATTTCACTTAAGATTTTTCAACAAGAGGGAAACTAGTCAACAAGCCAGGGCTAGTAAAGCCATTGATCTTGGAGAACAATTATAACCATCTTAGTAAACCAGCAAAATCCCAAACAGCATTTACATATTTTTCCTTACACTCACAGTTAATTGATAAGGGGTGGACCTTGTCAAGGAAAATTCTTTTTGCAAACAACAGGGATTATTACAGAAAACCACAACCAATAATGAAGAATTATGGAATTATGGAATCCAATTCTAATGAATACATCTGCAAAACATCTAAGGCTCAGGGAACATTACAGGAGAAGACCAGAAAGATTGTAAAGAACAGCAAGTTTGCTATGAGATTGTATCTCCTAGTCCTTCAAAAGTTACACCCACAAAGTCTTACCACATGATTCCGTAAACATGAGCTAAAGGAAGACAACAATAGTTGTGCTAATGTGGATTGTGGTTACCTCAGAAAGTTTCAGCTTTACATAAAGAACCATAGGCAATTAAGGACTGCTGAGAATGGATAAATAGGCTTTCCCATAAGAAGAATAAACCAATTGGCTAGCCCATAAAAAATATCAGCCCTGAAATATGCATTCATGTAACCTTAATACACACTGAGCAGGGAGTATTTATTATTTAGGAATATCTGTGCATATAAATACATACATATAACAACAATTAATTTTTAAAAAAGCTATCAGTTTGAAAGAGAGCAAGAAGTACATTAGGCAGTTTGGAGAGAAAAAGGGAAGAAGGAAATAGTGTAATTATAATATAATCTCAGAAAATAAAGCAAACAATTAAAAGTATATCATAAATATTATAGGAAATGTAGAACAGTAGGGCCTTTGTTGCACATACTTCTTTTATTTGATTCATTTATTCACTTCAAAAATCATTGATGGGACCTGGGAGATGGCTCAGTGGCTAAGAGTCATTGTTGTACAAGCGCGAGGATCTGAATACAGATCTCATCACTGACCTAAAAACCTGAATGTGGTATTTGTCCTCTAGACACCAGCACTGTAGGCAGAGGCCAGGGGGAGACAAAGAATTGCTGGTGCTTACAGCCTAGCAGTTCTTGAGAATACAGATTAGATATGGATATATCCCTGTACTGGATTCAGTGAGAAACCTTATCTCAAAAGAATAGGACAGAGGGTAGAGTAGAATACAAAATACCCTCCTCCAGCACATGCATACATAGATATCACATGTTTATGCACTCAAAACACACCATAGTCACACACACACACACACACACACACACACACACACACACAAATATGGTAAAGTAAAGGGTATTCATTTCTATTTTGGTTGAATACAATATTTTCCTACAAGCTTGTATGATGAGGCATGGTCCTAACCAATAGCATTATTTTGAGAGATAATAGAGACTTTAGGAGATGAGTCCTACCTGGAGAACATCACTCAGCGTATGTGTGTTTGTTTGTGCTCCTGAGTGGCATATTATATTCCTAACCTCTGGCAGTTTACCTCTTTTCTATTCATCTGTCCGAAGAGAATAGCATTGTGCCACTTTGGCTTGTATCATGATGTCCCACCAGAATGAATGGAGTCCAATACCCATTGACTGAAATCTCAATAACCATGAGCCAAAGAAATTGTTCCTCTAGAAAGGTTTGGGTTTCTCCTGATTCATAGTGGGGTTCTGCCTCTGAGGCATCCTATCTCATACACTGCATGTTGAGAATCATCTATATGATAGACATGCAATGTTAAACTTCCACATTTAATTCAGCCCAAATGGGTCACTGAGCAGTTGGAGGTGCCAAGGATTTGCTGACTTTGCTTGCTCTCTACAGTCTTTGATATCTCAGAGGCAACGAGATAGAGCATAGATATTCTTGGAAATACAGATTAGATATTTGGACATCTGGATATTTGGAAATTTGAATATTCTGCTCAGAGAATCCTGAACTCTTTTCAGCAAATTAATGAAAATATACAGTTATCAAAAGAAGAGTCAGACTTTACGAGAACAAGACCAGCAGTCTCTAGCAGATAGCCTGCACAGTTTGTCTGTAGTGTCACCATGTTCAGCTTCTCATGTGGAATTCTGCACCTTATCTCCAGCTTGCACTGTGTCATGGGTAGAAATGTTTTCCAATGTGTTTGTTCCCTTCCTGCCCCGGTTTAAGTAGACTGAGAGCATTTATCTGCTTATACCAGGATGACCATAACAGTCTCTTAAATGGCTCCCCTGCAGGCTCCTTTTAGACTTCTCTCCCTGTCCTAGCTAGCCACCCCAGATGGTCCAAGTTTTATAATTGCTTCGCTTTGACTTGGTTGCTCCCTTTTCTCAGTGACCCAAATTCAATTCCCTTCATTCAGCTTCGATCAGATATTTATGATGCTGAGTTTTCAATGTGAGGAATACTGCAAGATCCCAGCTTTACGTTAGAATCTCTGCCTCTAAAGGATGAGATAAGAGAGTGACAAGGTAGTGCAATGTGACAAGAGATGTTTCAGTAGTGTCTATGAATTTCAAAATATATCTAGAGAAAATTCCTAGCTGGCAAAATTTGGAATGGTAGAAAAGCCTAAGAAATCCCTCAGTTGAAGCAGTGTAGATAGGACAGTGTGGTAAAGAGAAGACATTTGGAGGGTTAATAGTTGGAAAGCACAACGTTTATTTTGAAAGTTGTAGCTGTGTAAGTTTTCTATGTACTGTAGAATAAACTGAAGAACTAGACAAGCCAATTCCTTAGATAGGTGGAACATTCGTGAAGCTGACTTTGTGGGAAATTCCAGGGTGCTTTGAAGTTCCACATTTCTGATTTCTGCCTGTGATCCTTCCTGGATTACCAATGAACCAGATTACCATGATTGAAAGGATCACTTGGCATTTGAACTGCTGAATAGCTGCATGGAATATGGAAAGGTTTGGGAAAAGTACAGTAGGGAGAAAAACAGAGTATAGGATTTCTATAAGTACATGACATCATGGAGTTGTGTTCATCAAAATTGGGAAATGTGAATGGTTTTGTCCTTAGCCTTTTGGACTTAATTTTGTACCATGCAGCTCATGACCATCCTGACATTAGATTAAGAAATGCTTCTAGAGAGGTGGTTTTTCTTCCATTGCTTGCAGCATTAGCCTGGCTCAGAAAACCACCCAGTGGGTTCTACTTAAATGAATAATCTTTGAAATCTCATCTCTGCTACAGAGAAATAGCTGTGACTAAATGCATGCTAAAGAAGACATGGTTATCCATATGCCAGAAGGGATTGCCTTAATTAGATACAAATCCAGAACAGTTCATAGTTAAGCATGTGCTAGTTGGATTGCAGTCCATTTGGAAGAGGAAAGTCTATTCAAAGAACCACTGTGGTTTCTGACGCATTCCCTCATTTTCTACTACCTTGTATGAGCATCCAAAGGATCCCAGATTCCTGCCTGGGAGCTAGCTGACTCTTCTGGTATTTGCTATGACATTACACCTGTCTTAACTTCACTTGCTCTGTCTTTTCAGGCTGATAGCCAGAGATGAGTCATGAAAGCTTGTAAATAAGATGCTACATGTAGCCTGAATGTTTTCAGCTGGGAAGGACATCTTAATCTACTGCAATTTCAAGAATTGTCGCCTGACTATGTCTAGTGTACAGCAAAGTCTGACTGTGTCCAGAGCACAGCATCACCTAGTTGTATTCACTGGAAAGTCGTATTCACACCTTGACTGTGCACAATGTATAGTATCACCTGGCTGTGCCCAGTGTACAATAACACCTTGGCTGTGCCCAGTGTACAGTATTACCTGGTTGTGTCCAGTTTGTAACACAACCTGTCTATGTCTGGTGTACCTGGCTTTGTTCACTATGAAGAACTGCAGTGTTCACTATACAGTACTACCTGGCTGTGCTCGTGCACAACATCTCCTGGCTGTGTCCATGTAGATCATTATCTGTCTATGCTTAGTGTACACATCACCACCTGGATGAACTGCTTACCTATCCTCACTAAATACCTCAGAAGGGAGTCACATACTACTTTGCTTGTATGGCTAACTGCCCAATGGAGCAGCAACTGTGCTATGTCCCTTCTTTGTGCTTAGATTTACTGTATCTGATTTTCAATTTGACTTTTCTAATTACATGCTTACTATTTCAGCTTAAATAACTTAAACATCACTGGTGAAAATGGTCACATATCTACTAAGAGGAGGCATATGCCATTAACAATGATAGGGCATAATCTACAGTTTGAGCATTGGTACCATACTCAAATTCATTACTCTGTATAAATGTCAAATATGCTACAGATGTGTTAATCTATGGTTATGAAGATAAGTACTTTGTTGCAGTTTATTGATATATGCCTTTATATAGTAGGTTTTTCCTGAGATCTTATGAACTTCATTTTGCAGAAGATGGTGATTAACGCAGAGACCCACAGGTAGTACAATACAGACAAAAGAAGAAG
Source organism: Mastomys natalensis (assembly GCA_021653895.1). NCBI lineage: Eukaryota > Metazoa > Chordata > Mammalia > Rodentia > Muridae > Mastomys > Mastomys natalensis. The sequence continues at coordinate 1,829,932 of JAJTUV010000125.1, read as the reverse complement.
ACAGACGTAGATAGTAGATAGATAGATAATAGATAGATAGATAGATAGATAGAAAGATAGATATAGAAAGACAGATAGATACAGATATAGACTCTGGGCTGTCTATCCCTAAATGTGACATCTATATAATACCACTACTCCTTAATACTAATAGGGCTTCTCAAAATAGGGGACAGAAGATTCTAAGAGTATAGTACCCATATTCTATCATACATGCAGAGAAGTGATTTGGCAAGGAAATAGTGGGAATATAAATAAATGCAGATATTACAATGCTACCAACTAGTAAAACATAAAATAGGTTTATCTTTCATATTTTACTTGGGGGAGAAAACTGATAGTACTAATTTAAAAATTCTATAGTTTTAATAGCAGAAACTTAATTCATCTTGACTAAGACAAAGGTGTGTGATAGATCCAGTGTTTCACAGAGCAGAAGGTAATGTATGGGTGTAGGCCTAGGGTCATCTGGCTGGCACTTTCTACAATTTCAGAGATTCTGTTTCCTTCTACTGCTTGCATAACATTTCCCGCATGTAATGGATAGAGGACATGGTAAGTTTCAGCCCATCAAGCTCCCATTTTCCATCTGAGATACATTTGTACTGAAACGTGGTTTTTGTTGCCCTTAAAAATTTCAATGAAGGCACCAACCTACAGCCACAGAAATTTATTTTGTTTTAAGGTCAGAAGATCTGATAAATCCTAGGAGACTCCTATCAATGTACTGACATAAGTTCACTCTTCTCTGGAGATATGGGGGTACCTATTCTTGCTTTCATTCTGCTCCCCAAGGGGGATTGTATCAGTTGGCTTGTGACCCTGTGACCCCTCCTCCTGCCTTCCAAGTAATTACATCATTCTGACATTTTTCCTTTCTTTTTCTTTTTTTCTTACTATTTTATTCACTAAAAAACTCTGTGTGCTTATAATATGTAGTGTTTTACAATCTAGAATGATTCTTCCATCTTAAAATTTGTCTCAAAAAGTATTTTTGTAATTTTTATTTCTTGTGGATTGAGATTAATGTATTTTAAAATGGACTCTGTCATCATCCACATTGGAAATTTGTCTGGCTTGATCTTGAGAATTTCCTGTGCATGTAGTCACAACTGTTGTAAATGCATGTGTGCAAAGTTCTTGTCCTAGCTGTAAAGCATTGCTTCACTGCAGACATTAACTACCTCAAGCTCTGACACTCTTTCTGTTCCAAATTCTGAGAATTCCCTTTACACTTCAGGGGTAGAGGTGAGACATAGATGTCCCATTTAAGAATGACACTACACTCATTTTAAAACATCTATCTATCTATGTATCTATCTATGTATCTATCTATGTATCTATGTATCTATCTATGTATCTATCTATGTATCTATCTATCTATCTATCTATCTATCTATCTATCTATCTATCTATCTATCTATCTATCTATCTATCTTACATATGTGAGTGCTCTATCTGCATGTACACCTGCACACCAGAAGTTGGCATCAGATCCCAATATAGATGACAGTGAGCCACCATGGGCTTGCTGGGAATTGAACTCAGGACCTCTGGCAGAGGAACAGACAGTGATCTTAACCACTGAGCTATGTCTCCAGCCCCAAGACTACAGTCTTTTATTCTCTGTGTTTGAGCAGCTGTGGGTCTCTGTATTAATGACCATATTCTGCAAAATGAAGTTCATAGGCCGTACAAAAGAGCCTGCTGTAGTTATTCTGCTAAATGGACAGAATATTATATGGACACCTAAGTCTTTACCTTTATAACTATAGATTAATGTATTTCTCAACCATATTAATATTGTTAGCTGAACAGCAACTGCAAAATCCATGTTATCACACATCGTGTTATTCTGATTTGTATGTACAGTATACTCTTAAACACTCATTTTATGAGTACTTAGTTCCCTGTAACAGTGGTCTACAGCCTGGATGCCAGGCTCCCATGGAATTAAATCTTTAAAATCAAGAGCCAAATAATTTTTCTTTATTTTATTTTCACTCTCTTCGGTGTTTGTCACATTGGTAAAACACTAAGAAATGTACAAGGAAATAATTTCCATATTTTGTTTATCATGGAAGGCTTGTTTCGAGTTCTGTATCTTTCATCAACTAGCCTCTGTACTTGGGATAATGAATAACTTGGATCACATAAGGCCAAGTCCAAATGAAATAACACAAATAAACTTTTTGCTCTGTTCACATTATACAGAATATTTTTTTGGTGAGAAAAATGGAGAGCAAGGCAAGGAAGAGTTGTTGCAAATAAAAGGCAGTAAGGCACCTATATATACTGCCTAGAAAAGGGATGAAAATGGGTATATTTGTCTAGTACTCAATTCCTATGAAAACGGCAGCAATTTAGCATGGGTCATCCCAGATTCCTTATGAATATGTCAGCAATTTAAGACTGCATGTGTCTTATACATATCAGAGTAAAATTTTTTTAGTAAATTTTAGAGACATTATAATTATATGTCTTCTGGAAATCTTTTTTTTTAAATTTCACAAATATGCTTATTTGTGAAATATATGGAAATTTTGAAGGTCATGATCTTTCATATTTCTTTTTAAATAGATAATAATAAAATGAAACAAAATAAAATATATTAAAAAAACCTATCACAGCAATGTTGGACAATGCAGCAGAATTAAAAGCCCAAGCAAAGGGACCATGATTAAAGAGAAAACCACTCATTCACACACTCAGAAATCTCATGAAAACACTAAAATCTTAAGCCAAAATCTTCAATGTTTTTATGTTCTTATGAATTTAGCTCATTTTGATTTAAAGGGCCTTGTTTTCTAAATGTCCCCCATTAACTCTGGCTCTTACATTCCTTCTGCCTTCTCTTCTGTTGGGTTCTCTGAGCTCTGAGGGGAGATATTTTGTAGAGATATCCCATTTGGGGTTAAGTGTTCCAAGGTCTCTCACTCATTCACTTGCTCGCTCACTCGCTCATTCATCACTGGTCAAAGATTTTGTGGCTGGCTTTGTGTTTGCCTTTCTCTTTTGGTAGAATGCATAATAACTTCCTGTACTAAAGACTCTAGCACATACGGGTGAAGGTTCTAGGTGGGCACTAGCTCGACTTCTCTGTGTTTAATGAGTTGTGTAGGTATTGCTTTTAGCAATGGGGCTTTGCTGTTAGTTTGGGGAGAGTATCACATTGGCCATGAAACAGCTTAGGTTGTTCGGGGATTACAATGGCAACATGTTGGCCAACAACTGAATTAGATGTCAGTGAAGCTAGGCTGACAAGAAACAGCCAGCTGGGACTTTGTCTCTACAATTATTTGGCAATTTCACTTAGATTGTCTTCATATATGTATACATTTTAGGAAGTTTCTACTATATTAAATCTTCATACTCCCAGTCAAATGCCCCTTAAGTTTAGTTAATTCTCCCCATATTATGTTCCTCAATTTCTTCTCTCTTCATCCCCACTTGTTCATCTCAATCCAGCACTGTTATTCATTTACAATTATTTATTCTGTTTCCATTTCCTAAGGAGATCCATCTGTGCCTTTTAGTCCCCTGCTTTATAGCTACCCTCTGTGGCTCTGTGGGTTATAGCTTTGATATCTTCAACTTAACACCTATATACAATTATAAGTTATTATATATCATAATTTTTCATGCAGGGTCGGGATACTTCACTCATGATGATTTTTCTAGTTCCATTCATTTGCTGATTAATTCATTATGTTGTGTTTTAAAATGGTTGAATAGCAATTGTGTAAATGTACCACATTTCTTTTTCCTTCCTTCTGTTGATTGACATCTTGAGTTTCTTTTTCCTTAAATTTCTGGCTAGTATGAACAGAGAATAAGTGAACACAGTTGAACAAATGTCTTTATGGTAAGATAAGTATCTTTTATGTATTAGTCCAATAGTATACCTGAATCTTGAGGTAGATGGATTCCCATCTTCTTGAGGAACTGTCACTCAGATTTCCATAGTGGCTGTATACTTTGTGTACCACCAGCAATGGATGAGTATTCACCTTACTGTAAATCCTCACCATCATGAGCTGTCACTTATTTTATAAATTTTTAGTCATTATAATGAGTGTAAGGTGAAATACCAAAGTAGTTATGATTTACATTTTTCTCATGGCTAAGGATCTTGACTATTTCTGTGTTTCTCAGTTATTTGAGCATTTTCTATTGAGAATTCTATTTAGATCTGTACTCCATTTTTTAATTTAATCTTTTATATTTATTTATATTTTTACACTCCAGATTTTCCTACCCCTCACTCTGGTCCACCCTTCAACTGTTCCACATTCCATGCCTCCTCCCCATGCCCATGTCTTCACAAGGATGGTCTCACCACATCCCCCACCCAACCAGACCTCTAACTACCTAGGACCTCTAGTTTCTTGAGGTTGGGTGCATCTTCTCTGACTGAACCCAGACACGGCAGTTCTCTGATATATATGTGTTAGAGGCCTCATATCAGCTGGTGTATGCTACCTGGTTGGTAGTCCATTGTTTGAAAGATCTAGGGCGTCCAGGTTAATTGAGACTACAGGGTTGCCCTCCTACTCAGCTTCTTCCAGATTTTCCTTAATTCAACTGCAGGGGTCAGCAGCTTCTGTCCATTGGTTGGGTGCAAATACCTGCATCTGATTCTTTCAGCTGCTTGTTGGGTCTTTTGGAGGGATAGTCAGGATATGTTCCTTTTTTTGTGAGTGTTCCATAGCTCAATAATAGTGTCAGGCCTTGAAACTCTCCCTTGAGCTGGATCCCACTTTGGGACTTTTGCTAGGCCCCTCTTTATTTCCATTCTTGAAGTTCTTTCATGCAGGAACAATTATGGGTCAGAATTTTGATTGTGGGATGACAACCCCCTCCCTCACTTGATGCCCTGTCTTCCTGCTGTAGGTTAGCTCTGTAAGTTCCCTCTCCCTACTGTTGGGTATTTCATCAAAAGTCCCTCCCTTTGAGTCCTGAGAATCTGTCACTTCCCAGGTCTCTGGTGCATTCTGGAGGGTCCCCCAAACCTGCTACCTCCCGAGGTTGCCTGTTTCCATTCCTTCTGCTGGCCATCAGGATTTTACTCCTTTTCCCTCACCCAATACCAGATCAGGTTCCCTCTTCCCCTCACCCTGTCTACTTTCCTCCCAGATCCTCCCTCCCTCCCTACTTGTGATTGCTTTATTCTTCCTCCCAAGTTGGACTGAGGCATCCTTTCTTGGACCGTTCAGCTTGTTGACATTTTTTTAATTCTGTGGACTATATCTTGGGTTTTCTGTAATTTTTCTTTGGCTAATATCTACTTATTAGTGAGTACATACCATGCATGTCATTTTGAATCTGAGTTACCTCACTCAGGATGATATTTTCTAGTTCCATCCATTTACCTACAAAACTCAGGATGTCCTCATTCTTAATAGCTGAGTAATATTCCATTGTGTTAGTGAATCACATTTTCTGTATCCATTCTTCTGTCATGGGACATCTGGGTTGTTTCCAGCTTCTGGCTCTCACAAACGAGGCCACTATGAACATAATGGAACATGGAACCCTGTGGCATGGTAGGGCATCTTTTTGGTATATTCCCAAAAGTGTTAGTGCTGGGTCTTCAGGTAGATCTATTTCCAGTTTTCTGGGGAACCTCCAGATTAAATTCCAGAGTGTTGTACCAGTTTGCAATCCTACCAGCAATGGAGGAGTGTTCTTCTTTCTCAACATCTTCACCAACATGTGTTGTCTCCTGAAGTTTTGATCTTAGTCATTTTGACTAGTGTAAGGTAGAATCTCAGGGTCATTTTTATTTGCATTTTCCTGATCACTAAGAACTCTGAACATTTCTCTAGATTCTTTTCAGCCATTCGAGATTCCTCTGTTGTGAATTCTCGGTTTGGTTTTATACCCCACTTTTTGATTGGGTTGTTTGTTTTTTTTGGTGGTTAGGACATATGACAACCTACAGATTGGAAAAAAATCTTACTCACTTCATATCCAATAGAGAGCTAATGTCCAAGAACTCAAGACGCTGTACCCATTTTTAATTGGATTATTTGATTTCATGATATTTAGTTTTTTAGGTTCCTAATATAGTTTGGGCATTGGCCCTCTATCAAATATTGAGTTAGGAAAAATTGTTTCCCATTTGATAGGCTGCTCTTTTGTCCAAATGATTGTGTCTTTTGCCATTCAGAAGCTTTTGAGCTTCATTAAGTCCCATGTATTAATTTTTTATCTTAGTGCCTGTGCTAATGATGTTCTGTACAGACAGTCTTTTGTGCCAGTGAGTTCAAGACTGTTCCCCACTTTCTCTTCTATCAGGTTCAGTACTTCTGGTTTTATGTCTAGATCTTTGTTTTTCATAGTGTTAGTTTTTGTTCAGGCATTGACTGAGACAATAGGTTGCTTTGGACTGCTTCAAATAAGAGGGCTTGAAAATGAGATGTCCCTGAAAGGTTATATAAGGTGCTAGTTAGTTACTCTCTGTTGCTGTGATAAAATACCTTAACAAAACCCACATTTCAGATATGACACAGTGTATCATATTGGAGAATGTATTACAGCAAGCATATTAGTTCAGCCTTTCAGTCAGGAATAAGACACGGTATTTGATCTACAAACAGGAAACAGAGAGAAAGAACAGGAAGTATGGTCAGGCTATAAAACCCCATAGCACATGCCCTGACACATACCTCCTTCAGTTAAATTCCACATCCTAAAGGTTTCATAGCTTTCCCAAACTTCTGGGGACAGAATGTTCAAATGTATGAACCTGTGTGAGAAATTTTGCATTCATAGTACAATGAAAGGAGAGTTAAGGATTTTAAGAGTTTGTCCCTTCCCTTGTAGTCTGACTCTGCTCTGATTATGGCTCTTATTACATCAATGTGTATATGCACTTTGGTAGACAGACCAATCTTATAAAGGGTAAGGATTACATTCCCTATTGATCTACACATCTATCCCTTCCTCGGTGCCTTCTCCTCTTGGAAACTATTCTGCTTCTTTTGCCTACAACATGGCATGATCTGTGTCCCTGGCCCCAGCAGAAAGCCAATGGTTCCTGGGTAGATGTATTCCTCCAAGGTCAGCAGCTCTTTATATAGGAGCATTAATTTATAATCAAACACTGATGAATCATGCTATTTTACTGAAAAGCACAGTCCTTAAGTCAACTACCTAATCTAAAGCAAGAAATTAAACTCTAAACCAACATAAACACATTACAAGTCATTAGTGTAATTAAAAAGGAATGTATAATTAAAACATTTGTGTATTTTAGCTCAAATTCATCTGCGGTCGGAAATTTTAATGAACTGTTCATCAAAGAAGTCTCCTGAGTCTGGGATAAGTTTAGCATAACAAGAAACTGAATGTTTTCTTTCCTAGACTTCAGGAGCCCTGTTCCCTCTGGTTTCTAAAAAGCAAGCTGTCATTGGTTCCACCAAACTAATAAGGATTCTAACTGGTTATGATTGCTTCCATGGTTTAGACTGATGTTGTCTTTTTATCCCTTAAGAATCATGTTTTTCATAATTACTTCTCTTTTGTCCTTTCCTTAAGACAAATGATTTTGTAATTAGCGATGAAGGAAGGAGTCGTCACTCCAAGACATCTGTCAAGTTGTCAAAAGTATGTCTCCCTGTAGCTATATTTAAACTTCCTGTTTAATAGCCTCTTGCTATATTTCCCAAGAACATCTCTGAGGAATCATGCCCAGGATCCCCTAATGATCAGATTCTATAAAACAGAGCAATTAGATTGTAAGAAATATTGCTCCCCTGTACCTCCTTCCTATTCACAATGTTCACCTCTTTCTCCTAACATTCCCTTCATCCAGCATCCCACCCACAAAGAGGTATGTGCTCTGAGGGTTCTGATTTCAGATTCTAACCCATGAGATAGCTGAGTATGTCAACAATTAGGCTGACATTTTCCCCAAACTTCAGCATTCAGTTTTAACAATGTTCTCTGCCTACAAATGAGTGGCAAGCTATTGTGAAGAATAGAATGAGTTCCCCTGGGGAGAGACAAGCAGCACCAGCTCTGTGCTGTTCCCACATACCCTGCAGAGAGATGATGTACATGCTAACATGCTTGCTGTTCTGTGTCATCTGCCTTTAGGAGCAGCCTCCTGGTGATTTGTAAAGCTCCTCAGAGCAGAATCCGGAGTGAGAAGGACAAGGATTGCCTGTATAGACAGTCCATCTCACGGATTCAAGATAACCACTGATCTACAATTCAGATGCTATTCTGGCCATTAAAAAAAGACTCTAGTTCTCACAGATTTCTCACATGCTTTAAGCATTCACACTTTATTCTCCTTTGGTAGGTTTAATCAGACTCCTGTTCTTTGTACAAGAGTGTCTGAGGGATCTCAGAAAGTTCTCAGATTTCCTAGGATTTACACAAAAGGATAAAAGAGATAGAGGGAGAGCCAATCTTAGCCCAATACTGTCTACTCTGAATAAGTAAAATTGTTGACGTACTGACTACTTCATAAAGAGATGTCATTGTGTATGATCTCAGCTTCTCCTCCTTGAAACTCCCAAAATTGGCCTGAGTTCCAAAAGCCTGCCAAACCTTGGAATTATTTCAACATTAGGATAAAATAAGAATATTATTGCATAAAGTCATTTTTCTCACATATGTGCTTGCATTTATGGGCAGACATTTCAAAATGAACCCCCCCAGATACACATCAGACCATCATACACACACATGTAGAAACACAACACACACACACACACACACACACACACACACAGAGTCTTTAATATACTCTAAGAAGTCAAAGTGCTTGGGAAGCAACAATAGAATTTTGAAGGGGATAGTCCTTGGTGGTCCGTCTCATCAAATCATATGTTAACTGCTTAGGTGTATGAGCACTGTACAGGACATGGGCAGAGATGAAGTGGGAATGAGGGAAGAATGGTAGGTGCAGAAATGAGCCCGATGCTTACCACTGTGGTTACTTTCCCTATCTACCACATCACAGAGGTTATGACTTGAGATCCTATTTAGCATGATATAAAATCCCAGGGCTATCTAAGCTGCACTTCCCTTCTTTGCTATTTTACTGCCACTTCTATCTGTGCTAACAGTCTTCATTTCTTTAACTATTTTAACTCCAACTTTTTTGTTCAGACTGTTCTTCATATCAGCATCAGAACAATTATTCTGAAGCTCTGGCTGCCTCCCTGAATTATCTTCTACAAGGAGGTGTAAAAGTCTCCTTGGCTTTGTTTTACTTGACTTTATATCCTTAATAAATAATCTTAACATTTAGCTTTTGCCCACCAACTATTGCTCCACCCACTCCAACTTAATTCCTGATGGATAAGTTTATTGAAGATGTTTCAGATAGCATATTCAGAAGACATACAATATTCACTCCAACCATGAAGATGCGGTTATCCTCGTTTTACTCATCTGATAATGTCTTTCAAATGAAAGTACTGACCTATGTAACCTTTTCTTAATTCCATTCTGATTTCTAGTAGCTCCATAAAGACACAAGCAACTACTTTTCATAATTTTTCATATTTGAGAGAAGCAATTGTTCTCTTCATTGTTTTTTATGCATTTAGTTGTTTAAAACATGTGCCAGATGCTTTGAGATTTTAAATTATTTGATTTAATTATAAAACTAACATTTGAAGTTTCTACTCTGAAGAAGCTGTACCATAGCCACCCACCATATTTATTTCTAGTCTCATCTTTTCTAGCAAGGACCAAATGGTAAAAATATGCAAGCAAATAGTCATGCTTCCTCTCTACTCTTCCACTTGCCTCTGGTCATTGATTGACAATGGCTTGAGTGTTTCACAAACTTTAATATGAATTGTCAACATATAGAGGCAGAGATTGACTGCAGAAAAGTAAATAGAATAATTGCAGGATCAATAATGAGTGATTAAATTGAATAATAAACCAATTGTGAATTTTCATGATTGGAAAAAAATGGGGAAAGCCAGGACAATATGAAAGTATGAACATATGAGAGAATGGTTTGGAGAAACCTTCATCTTGTCATGTCACATCGCATGTAAACTGGAGTATTGTCAAAATGGTACATGGTGTGTCAATAATGTAACTTACTGGTCCCTCACCTTAATGAAAATACTTATTTGAGTATTAACAAGATAATAACATATGCATTTTAAAAACTTACATGTTTGGGAGACAAGTGAAGGCATGAAATTTGAGAGGGGAATAAATAATAATAATAATAATAATAATAATAATAATAATTATAGCAGTGTGTATCACCTGAAAGACATGGAGAACTGGGAGAACAGAGACTTTCTTATCACTAAGATTTGGACACATTTTGCAACGCATTGAGAAACCTGAAAACTTGAAACCTCAGCAACATGATTCATGACTCAAAATCATTGCAGGAATACTGCTGTGAGTGATGTATGTGTAACAGAATCTCTGAACCACGGGGAGAGATAGATGGTCTGTGTGGTAACCTATCTGGATTGATCAAGGCATAGAGGTATATTTATTTGTGGTATTTGTTATCATATAGCATTCATGAACTAAGAGTAAGCATTTATGAGAAGAAAGCAAGGAAGCTGATTTGATTAACATTCTGAAGATTGAGAATTTGAAATCTAAATTATGTTTAATTATAGAAGAAGGAGCTTATCCATCTTGCATATTTCAGTTGTAGATTGAAATTTAAAGCAATTTCATATCTTTTCCTTCAAAGTGTTAGTGGCTCTGCTGTCCCTGAAGCCTGTAGATAGAGTTACCACAGGTCAATATCTTCTCTTTCCATCACCCTTCTCTTCATCATCATCTCCTCCATTTCACAAAAAGACAAGTAGCTACTTAATAATTACAACACTATGTTATGTCAAAATAAAAAGAGTCCTAGTACAAAGATACAGCTTTTGTTAGTTTTCAAGAACAACTTTCCACACTGCATCTAACTGCGATACATGGAAGCCTCCCATGAAAGAGACACAGTCCGTTAACTGTTTTCAGCTTATAGAGAGTAAGAATGGCGAGTGAGTGAGTTGCTTCTTCTTAAGCCCTCTTTACTGATCTTCCAGGTTAGGTGTGGTCACCATAAAACTTTGTCGTAAGGAGGAATCATACAGAGGAATTATACACTAAATCCCTAGTATGTACTGTAACAGTAACATAAGCATAATGTTAATATTTGGATAGGATATGGGGTTTTAGAGACTTGAGAGTTTGAGCGTCTGGTCTCAAGCAAACCTAGACTGTCTTTTGTAAATGCTGGACAATCGATTGGTACCACTTATTTATGAGTTCAGGAATAATCTTAGATCTTTTGAGTGTTTTTTGTTATGTTGCTGCTCTGGAGTCCTATCTGAACTCTGGATTCCCCTGTAGGGAAAAAAAAAAACAATGCATTTCTTGCAAGCATATCCATAATGATTACCCACACACTCCTACTCCTCTCCATACATGGCAGGCATTGCAGTCACCAGTGGGATGACTAAGTATTGGAAAGAAATCTTAATAAATTAAATATTCTAGGATCTGAATGTCAAGTTCACTAGTTTTTCTTGAAAACTCTATCAGAGTTTTACCCAATAATATCATGCTTTGCTGTATTTGACATTGGTCTCTTCACAGACACTTCAAGCATTTTTAAATGCTAACATAAGAATAGAGGTTGAAAAACATGGAAAAAAAACACTCGAAGGTCTCATATTACAACTGAAGAAGGCTTTTCCTAATTATTTGAGTTGTTAGGCACAGAAATTTTCATTCCCTTATGATGGTAATATCTAAGATTCAGAAACACAGTTCTCTCTAACTCTCTTAAGCCTTTAGAGAGTGAGAATGATGACTGAGTGAGTGATGTAGTCCTCTCCTTAAGCATGAATGTCCATTATTTTACTTCTCTGAGTGACAGAGGCTTCTACACACTAGAAAATTTCTGCAGTCTCTAGGCAATCCATACTTTCCTTCAACCTGCATACCTCCCTACACACTCATACACATATATTTAATCATAATAATAAATATTGACTAATCAATCAAGACATAATCACATGTACTATGTGTGAGAATCCTATATGTAATGAAGTAAGATGCTATACACATGCAATGAGGCAGAAAATAGGTCTAAAAAGCAAAAGATAGAAGAAGATAAAAGAAAAAAACAATGAAACTGCCATGACATGAATGATATGTTTCTAAAATTAAAAAATTTTTCTGAGATTAGCATAACATGAGTGTGAACAGATATTTGGCCAAGGATCTTATTATCAAATTCCAGATGTGTGGGATGAACAAAAACCCGAACGTGTCAATAGTCAAACAAATGAACAAACAGAAATCCAACCAACAAACAAAAGCAAGCAGAAGTCAGAATCATAGTATGTAGTTTGTGTATAGAATGAAAACACTGAGCTATTTGAAGCTGAAACCATGGAGAAAATGACTCAGATTCATAGAGAAACCAATTTCCTGCTTGCAATTTTATGCCTAGACAAACTCAATAAAATATAAATGGAAAATGAAGAATAAAGACAAGTTCATACCTGTTGACTGCCAAAACCACATCTTCAAGTCCTTGCTCAGATCATAACTAATGCTTTTCAGTTTAAGCACAAAGTATGGAGACACGTGAGCCAGAGTATTTGACTTCAACAGAGAAAGGGAAAATGGAATTCTTAGACTGTTGGGAAAGAAACTTAACTGTGGTTAGCATTTACATATTTCACAGTGGGGTTAACATTAAACATTGAGAGAACCCTCAAATTGATATATTAATAGAAGAGGAGAAATTTTTATAATTTATGGTAGAGAGTATATGTGGTACAACATTATACTATATCTACAACATCTATCTATCATCTATCGATCTATCTATTGATCTATCTATCTATCTATAATCTATTACTATATATCTCTGTCAATTGATTTGTCATATATAAATATCATATCCAAAGGGAAATAATGACTTTATATAGATTCAGCCTGGTTGGGAAGGAAAGAGAAGATAAATGCCCCCATGTATATATCACTCTATACCACATGAAAGTCTCATTTGGTTAGGTGATTTGTTTAAGGCAAAGCCAAAATAAGTAAGAGCCATGTTTTATTGTTGATCCATTTATTTCTCTGCCTATAAATCTTCCTCCATGTCACCAACCTTTAAATGTAGTTCAGATATAGATTGGAGATAGTCAGCAGAGAATCCAAGGAGACAATTCTTGGTACTAATGTGCAAAATAATCTTTCATGATCCCATTCAATTTTCTGACTTCTGCTGTCTTCCTCTAGTCTTTTTTTTTCTCTTTTTCTTTATTATTTATTTACAGTCCAGTCATTGTCCCTCTCTTGGTCCCCTCCCACAGTTCCTCATCCTATTCATCTCCCTTGCCTCCTACAGGGTGCTCCCCAACCACCCCCAGGCTAGCACTTAAGTGCACTCTTCTGCACTAGGCAGACAGAGAGATCTTGCTACATATGTGCAGGGCCTTGCACTTGTATGCTATGGTGTTGCTATCTTGACTGCAGGTCTTGTAGTAGTTTATCTTGGATCCCTCTCTGCTTTTCAATCTTCCTATTCATCCAGGTTATATTTATTCATGGGGTGTTAAGATCTGCTTTTAGTCACTGCGAAGGCCACTCAGAGAGATCTTTTCCATTGTCCAGGGTTCCTATCTGAAGCACATCATAGCATCAGTAATAATGTAGGGCTTGGTGCTCTTCCTGAGATGGATCCAAGTTGGGTTGGTGATTAGAGTACCTTTTCTTCAGGATCTTATCCATTCTACTTCTGCAGTTCCTTTAGACAGGAAGAATCTAGTCAGAATTCTTTTTTTTTTTTTTTTTTTGGTTTTTCGAGACAGGTTTCTCTGTGTAGCACCGGGCGTCCTGGAATCACTCGTAGACCAGGCTGGCCTCGAACTCAGAAATCGCCTGCTCATGCTCCAAGTGTGGGATTAAAGGCATTCGCCACCACACCGCCCGGCCTGAGTCAGAAATTCTGACTGTGGTTTAGTAACCCTGCCTCTCCTCTTGAGGTCCTGTCTATTACTGGAGGTGGACTCTTCAAATTCCCTCTTCCCAATGTTGGGTATTTTGGCTAACGTCACCCCCATTGAGTCCTAAGAGTCTGTCACCTCCCAGGTCTCTGATAATTTCTAGAAGGTCTCCACACCTCCGACCCCAGAATACTGCTTATCTCTATTCATTCTCTTGGCCCTCTGGGCTTCTCTCCTGTTTCTACCTTCATACCTGATGTTGTTCTCCCTTTCCCCTCCCACTTCCGTCTCCCACCCATTGTATCATACACCCTCTGCCTCCATTGATTATTTCCTTCCCCCTTCTAAGTGGAATTGAAATATTGTGCTTGGGCATTTCTGTTTGTAACACTTCTTAAGGTCTGTGGGTTGTACTGGTTGTACTAGTTTTTAATTCCACTAGCACTGGAGGTGTGTTCTTCTTTCTTCACATCCTTGCCTGCTGTCATCTGAGGTTCTGATCTTAGCCATTCTGACTGGTGTGAGGTGGAATCTCAGGGTTTTTTTTTTATTTGAAGTTCTCTGATAACTAAGGACTTGAAAATTTAAGTGCTTCTCCACCATTTGAAATTCTACTGTTGAAAATTCTGTTTAGCTCTGTACCCCAATTTTTTTTAAATTTATTTAATGTATGTGAGTACACCTTTGCTCTCTTCAGACACACCAGAAGAGGGCATCGGACCCCATTACAGATGGTTGTGAGCCACCATGTGGTTGCTGGGAATTGAACTCAGAACCTTTGGAAGAGCAGTCAGTGTTCTTAACCACTGAGCATCTCTCCAGCCCTGTACCCCAATTTTTAATTGGGTTATTATTTTTGGAGGCAAACTTCTTGATATATTCTCGATATTTGCCTTTTGTTGGATGTAAGGTTAGTGACAATTTTTTTTTCCCAATCTGTAGGTTGCCAATTCGTCCTACTGATGGTGTCTTTTGCCTTAGAGAAGCTTTTCAGCTTCATGAGGTCCCATTTATCCATTGTTGATCTTAGAGACTGAACTATTGTTGTTCAGTTCAGGAAATTTCTTCCTGTGCCAATGAGTTCGGAGCTCTTGCCCACTTTTTCTTTTATTAGATTCAGTGTATCTGGTTTTATGTGGATTCCTTTGATTCACTTGGACTTGAGCTTTATGCAAGGTGATAAATATAGATCTATTTTCATTCTACTTACAGATTCTTGGTTAGACCAGCACCATTTATTGAAGATGCTTTCTTTCTTCCACTGTACATTTTTGTCTTCTTTGTCAAAGATCAAGTGTCTACAGGTGTATGGATTTAGTTCTGGGTCTTCAATTTTATTTCATTGATCGACCTGTCTGTTTCAGTATGAATATCATGTGGTTTTTTTTTTTTTCATCACTATTGCTTTGCATTTACTGCTTGAGGTCAAGGATGATTATTGCCTCAGAAGTTCCTCTAGTCTTAAAGGTCTCCATGGTTCTTTAAACTGGAAGCAGTTAATCTAGTTATAAAGATTCCTGTTATGTGTCATGTTGGCTTGTAAACACCCCATCCAATCATTTTGCAGTACTATGCTTTGTAATGGCATATTACAGTTGTACATATGCATATGTTCTTTTATGTGTATTTTTTTTCCCATCAAAAGCAGCAGCTTTGAGGAAAGATGTGCCATCCAGCAGTGGAAAAATATTCCAAGTAAGGAAATAAGCAAACCTTAACAGAACTCACTCAGGTCTAAGCAGGAACAAAGATGCTACAGAGTCAGCACAAAAGTGGCTGGGGTCAAGGGGCAAGTAAACACTATGAAAAGACAATAACGCAATGACATGAAATACTGTAACTGATTGATTCATGAATGTGAAGTGTATCGGCAGGTGTTATACTTTTATTATGTGCTTGTATGCACTCAAGGGTCTAAAGTACCTGCTGATATAAGGTCCATTTTACAAATGAGAATATTAGGGCATGTCAAGGTACCATAGGAAGTAGGCCCCTGTCTTCTCTGGCAGGCTTTGGGCTTTGAATTTCCTTGTTCACATCATCTAGACTATTCCAAATGTCTTTATCACAGTTCCATCTAGAATCTGTGCTTTGAGAACAGGGAGGCTACTGCTTAAATCTTAGTGACAGCCATTTGAACATTTAGCACAGAAGGGGAACACAATGAATATATATGCGCTGACTCTTGAGAAGAAAGTGAAATGCGAGAAAATCTCCTTTGTTTGCCCACACACAGAGTTGCAAAAATACTGGGGGGTAGAGCACATCACTTAGCCATGTAGCAATGCTATGTTACAGCTAAGGTGACAGCTAAGGATATATAACAGACTCTTCAAAGCATCATATACATTATGGCTGGGCATGATGGGATGCTTGTAATCACAGAATTAAGAAGCTATACCAAGAAATCACAAGTCTCAGGCCAATCCTTGCTATAAGCCCCAGCTTTGTTTCAAAAATAAATGAATAAATCACACACAAATAACTTTTACTTTTTTAAGCAAAATCCAAATTAAGATTTAAACATTTCCCCCAAATTGAAGTACAGCAATATTCACAAAAAAATTTAGTCTTATTTTTATATATCAATATATGCTAAGATAAAAGAGAAATATGTCTACTTAAAACAACACAGAAGTTATATATTTGTGTAAATTTTTGTCCCTTATGTTTAGCTTTGTAAATGTGAATGTACATAAATTCTGTGTTTTTTTAAAACTGTGACCAATAAAGTAGTTTCTAGAAGTTCCAAAAAAGAAATGTCCAAATAAAGTAAATATTACCATAATCTTACATGTGTTTTGTTAGTTTCCTACATTATTATTATTATTATTATTATTATTATTATTATTATTATTTTGCATATGAAAGTTGAGGAAAGCCAGGTTTCTTACCAAATTGATCTCATACTAGCTACTGAAAGGACACTAAACAAATGCTTAGACCAAAATCTTTGTTTTGTACAATTTTGATTTAGTGTGATTTGTACCTTTGTCTTGTCTGTTTACCCATTCCAATCTTTTTTTACTATCAAAACACATTTTAATTTTGGATCTACCAATCTGATAAGACACTAAAGTTAAATTGTCTCTCTGGTAGGAAACATTTCAGCCTTATGCATTCTCTGTCTCCATGTCTCTATGTCCTCTCTCTCTCTCCCTCCCTCCCTGCTTACCTACCTTCCTCCCTCCCTCCCTTCTTCTCTTTCTATCTCCATCTCTCTCTCTTTGTGTGTCTGCCTATCTGTCTTTCTCTGTCTCTGTCTCTCTCCCTCTGATGTGTGTGTGTGTGTGTGTGTCTGTGTTGTTTATATGAACTAGTATGAGTTTCCAATTCTTAGCTGTCAGTTTCCTGTGACCCACAGTTAGATAGTGATGTTAAACCCACCCCCTTAGACACAGGAGACCATTTCCAATTGTATTACTAATTTCTTTTGCCTTGACCAGATGGCTTCAAGTTCTTGGACTATATAGAAGTCCTTTTGATTACCCTATTTATCTCTCCCCATGCTCAATTTAAGGATCAGACATTACTTAACACATTTACCTTTGAGATAAACCACTCAAGCTGACTACTGTTTGGGCACTATACTTCTAGCATATGGTCGGTGAGTCATTACAGCACAGTTATTAGTTATTAGATTTAATACATATTTTTATATCTATAACAAAAGCAGTCAGGGGTTCCATGGTTTTTTGATGCTCCTTTAGAACAATCATTCAAAGGGCAGAGACTTGAAGGACAGAGTGGATATGAAGAGAGTCTGTTAAACCCTGAAGGCTACTGACTGAGGCCCTACTTTCCTGTGGGGAGATAGACAAAGAAAAGATGTGAACATTTTTAATATATATTTTATTTTAAATTAATTATTTTATTTATTTATTATTATTAAATAAATAAAGCCAAATGCTGCTTTCCTCCCTCCTCCCTCAAAGATTTCTTTTCCCATTCCACCCTCCTCTTCACTTCTGAGCGGGTCTCCCTACTCTGCAGGCATCCCACACACTGGAGCATCTCAAGTCTCTACAGTATTAGGTTCATCTTCTCCCTCTCAGGTCAGACAAGGCAGCCCTTTGCAATATATGTGCTTGACTAGCCCATGTATTTACATTGATTGTTGGCTCAATTTCTGGAGTTCCCAGGGGTCCAAGTTAGTTGACATTGTTGGTCTTCCTATCGGGTTGCCATCATTCAGATCCTTTAATTCTTCCCATAATTCTTCCATAAAGGTCCCTACTTATATCCAGTGTTTGGCAATGATAATCTGCATCTGTCTCAGTCAGCTCCTGATAACACCTCTCAGAAGAGAGCCATGCTAGGGTCCTGTCTACAAGCACATCAGTAATTGTGCCAGGGTTTGGTGCCCACCCATGGGATAGATCCCTAGTTGGACTGGTCACTGATTGGCTATTCCTTCAGTTTCTGCTATAATTTTTGTCCTCACATTTCCTTTAAACAATTTTGGGTCAAAAGTTTATAGGTGAGTTGGTGTCCTCATCCTGAGGTCCCACGGGGAGCTGGGGCTCTTGGCTTGGGAGTCCTCAGGTAGCCGGGAACTGGCTGGTTCTCCGGCCCTTGGGCTCTTAGGCACCACTGGGGGACTGCAGAAGGACGGAGACCAAAGTGGGATGTACAGACTAGATTTGCCCTCAGAAGAAAGGGGGAGGGAGAGAAGCTCTGGCTGTGTCCTGAAGGGATGAGAGTTTTTGGTTGCGGTGACTCACTTTGACTGGGTCACGGCTGGCTTGGCTTGCTTACTTGGGTTGATGGCCTCCATGGCTGAAAACACAGAGTTCTTCGTGGAAGATTAGACAGCGGGCTCAATTGTTCCCCACAGGATTTCAAAGAAGAGAAGTAGTCCATGGTCTTAAGATATTTATTGTCATGGCAGAAAATAGATGAAAACTATACCTCTGTATTTTCTTTTTTTTTTTTTCCTTTTTTTAATTTAATTTTTTTTTTTTTGCTTATTCACTTTATAACCCGTCCAGTCACCCCCTCCCACAATCCTTCCCCATCTCTTGTTTTCTGAGTACCCCTCCTCCTGTATCCCCCACCCTGCCACTTTAAGTCTCTGAGAGGCTAGGTGCTTCCTCTCCCATTGAGGCCAGATGAGGCACCCAGCTAGAAGACCATACTCCATATACAGGCTGCATGTTTTGGGATAGCCCCCACTCCAGATGTTTGAGACCTACATGAAAACCAAGCTGCATATTTACAACATATGTGCAGGGAGGCCTAGGTTCAGCCCATGGAGGTAGATCTGTGTAGACTGGGTATGCTCCACGGTTGGTGATTCAGTCTCTGAGAGCTCCAAGGGTTCAGGTTGGTTTACTCTGTTGATCTTCCTGTGCAGTTCCTATCTCCTTAGGGCCCACAATCCTTCCCCTATTCTTCTATAAGAGTCCTCAAGCTCCATCCACTGTTTGGCTCTGGATGTCTGTATCTGTCTGAGTCAGCTGCTGGTTAGAGCCTCTCAGAGGACAGCTTGCCCCTGTCTGTTCTCAGGCTGGAGGTTTAGATCCTGGGAGCTCTGGTTGAATCTTTTGATACTCATTCTAAAAAGGACAAAAGCACCCTCACTTTGGTCTTCCTCCTTCTTCTTGAGTTTCATGAGGTTTATGCGTTGCATCTTAGGTATTGTGTGTTTTGGGGCCAATATCCGCTTATCAGTGAGTAATACCATGTGTGTTCTTTTGTGATTGGGTCATCTCACTCAGGATGATATTTTTAGCTCCATCCATTTGTCTAAGAATTTCATGAGCTCATTATTTTTAATAGCTGAGTAGTACTCCATTGTGTAAATGTACCACATTTTCTGTATCCATTCTTCTGTTGAAGGACATCTGGGTTCTTTCCAGCTTCTGGCTATTATAAATAAGGCCGCTGTATTTTCAGGGCAGGCCTGAGGTTAAATATAATTTGCAAAAAGGAGGGTCTGGGAAGGAATGTTGAATTGGTTATACCCCTTGGTCTTTAGGTATCTCTTTAATATGGAGACCTGTCTTGAGGCTCTGGCCTGTAGTCATGCACTCTACCTGTGGAGGGGCTAGGATGCATTGTCCTAAGTGACTGGAGGACCACACTCTATGAAGGTCTTGGCCTTGTGTCAGGAACCTGGAATTTGGGAGCTTGGCAAAATACCCTTAGGATCACCTGGGATCTCCAGCAATTTCTAGCCAGTGCTCGATCAGAAACCATGCTGTTCTTTCACAGTCCTACATAATGTCACTTGCAATTTTCCCCTTAGCTATTCTGATTTGTATAAAGTGGAATCTCAGAGTCATTATAATTTGTATTTCCCTGATGACTAAGGACTTGGAACATGTCTTTAAGTGCTTCTTGTCCATTAACGATTACACTGTTGAGATTCTGTTTCACTCTGTATCCCTTTTAAAGTGGGTTATTTATTTATTGGGAGTCTAACTTCTTTACTTTCTTTTTTCTTCTTTTCTTTTTTCTTTTTGGGTAGTTTATTTACATTTACATTTCAGATGTCATCCCCCTTTCCCCATTTTCCCTCCATAGAAACCCCATCCCATCCCCCTTCCTCCTTTTTTAATTGCACGGGAACTGCTTCTGGTAAGATGTTCATTTTCACTATGTCAATCCTACCTATCCATGAGCATGGGAGAACTTTTGCATCTTCGACTTCTTGAGACGAACATTTTTAATTACACCAATAAAATACAGAAGAAAATTTAGTTTTTAAAGAAACAAAGAATCAAAAGTGACAACAGAAATGCAGTACTAAGGAAATCAATCTATCCAAATGGTACATTTGGCTACTACAAGAAAGCACCCATATACTTACACAATAAAGACCATATTTATCAGCAGACAGTAAATAAGCATTCATTGGTGAAACAGAAACATCAAAAGACATGTAAAAAGTAAGAGAGCACTGAATCTCTTTGCATTTCAACAAACACACAAACATAAACAGGCATATATACAACCATTAACTCACATATGCACATATTCACATAGATACACACACATACACTCAAACACACACACACACACACACACACACACACATGCACACACACACACAAACATACAAACAGACATACACACCAGCAACATCTAGAGTTCTTGAATCAAAAGTTATCTGTTTCAAAGTCCCTTTCAGTGTTGTCCTTAGGTCACTCCAGTTGATTTCAAGAACCATCTATGACTTCAGAATTAATTGCCAGATAATTTGTCTTCATTTGCTAAGTAAGTTCCTTTTTACAAAACATCCAAGTAAATATTAAATTTAGATGTGGTGACTTAAAATCCTTCTTCAGGAAGAAAACAGTTAGATACTTAGGGTCCATCCTTATATAAATTGGCCCTGTAGAAAATTAAATTAGACAAACAAACAAAAAATTTTAACCATTAGAATTATTACATCAATGAGAAATTTTCAATTGATTTAGATATTGTAACTGAATCATTTTATGGAAAGAGTTACAACCAAGATTAAAACATAAATATCTATGAAATAGAATCCTGTGTCTGCAAGACTGAGAAAAAGCCTGATTTGATCTAAACCTTGAGGTACAAGGTCAAAGATGGCAGATGATAGAATCAGCAGAAGAGAAAATATTAGAGAGGTAAGGTTCGAACACACTAACAGAGGTGTAGTTAGACCAAGATTATGTAAGCAAGTGTTTCCTTCTATCGTGTTTGCTTTAGAAACATAAGGGGGCACTGAGGTCTCAATAGTGAGAGCTCACACTGCAGACCACGTCCAATCCTGTATATGTCCAATCCTATACAGCATATTTAAAAAAGAAAACCACAAACATCAATGTTCTAGACATATCAAATTATTTTTGGTGCTTATAGCAAATTTTAGCTATTTTGGTGTGCATGGTTTAAGAATATATACCTTTTGCATTTTATCAGCATTTCTGGTATTCGTTTCAAAAATAACTTTATGCATGTTAAATTTTCTATTTAAAACAATATGATCCTCAATTACTTTTCTTTCTTTAGCTTGTTACTTCCTCATCTCAACTGTTAGCCTTGTGTCTTCAAGCAGACATCTAAGACTCTACTTTCTAGGTCACTGGCTAGAATTCTTGTGGGAAGAACTGCTAGGAAAACACGTGTGTTAATGAGATTACTGTGCTTGATTTTGAGCCTAGGGGAGTAAAACCAGTAGGCATAGTGTGCAGGATTTAACACTCCCTGTTTACAAACTCAAAGATACTTTGTGACATCCTCCTGTGTATTTCAGGTTTCAGTGACTGAAGTCTGATGATATATAGACAGGTGAAATAGAGTATAGTCTCCAGTAAGGTGTTCTTTTAACAATGTTAAAGCAATAATACAATTATTTTACATGATTTTAGGTATGTATGTATTTATGTATATATGTATGCATATTCATGTGTGAGT
Source organism: Mastomys natalensis (assembly GCA_021653895.1). Classification (NCBI taxonomy): domain Eukaryota; kingdom Metazoa; phylum Chordata; class Mammalia; order Rodentia; family Muridae; genus Mastomys; species Mastomys natalensis. The sequence goes on along the minus strand of JAJTUV010000125.1, from coordinate 1,807,577 downwards.
GAGCATGTTGGTATAGGTACATGTGTAATAACGTACCCATGAGTCAAGGGACAAATACTTTGTTGGATTTGTTTTGTTTGCTTATTTTGTTGTTATTTATATTTTTCTTTTGTTTTGTTTCATAGAATCGTTTGCTAGCCTTAGCCCTGTTAAACAGGCTAGGTTAGTTCCAAGGATATGCTTGATTGAACCTCCTCAGGATTTGGGTAACACATACATTCAACTCATGTCTGACTTTTGGTTTTTAAACATAGCTTTTGAGAACTGAAGTTGGCTCATCGTGTTTGCAAGGCAAACCTTTATGACTGAGTTGCAACTCCTGCACTATTTTGTATCTTAAAGTCATAAAATATATTTTTGAAGAAATCAGAAAGACATTGCCTACCGTGTAGGTAAGCACCAAAATGATTTCATGGTCAGATAAGTGTAGTTTCAATGTTTCTTTGAAGAAGTGAAAGAGATCGTCTAGAATGGGCAGCCCACACTAGGCAAAAGAGCGACAAAGCCATGCTAGTGAGGGTAAGGAGGTCACACCCGGGGTGGTTAATGATTTAGGTGGTCTTGGGTCTAAGCCGTCGGGATATAATGGTGTCTTTTCAGACAAAGGAGACTCTGACATTGCAGGCTTACTCTGCCATCAATGCACCTCCACTGACTAGTCTAAGAATGACTTTGGGAATCTTACTGACTTCTTTTAATTTAGATCTCAGAAAGTGGGCGTTTTCAAAGAGCCTCTTTGAAGTCACTCTTTATAAGGCATTGTGAAAAATGGGGAGCGTTCAGGATACACATGGGTTGTGTGTGTGTGAGATTGTGTGTGTGTTTGTGTGTGTGTATGTGTACAGGGAGAGGGGGGTCCATTTTACTTTCAGAAGTTGGTATTTATTTTTTTTAATAACCTTGTATTCCCTTTCAGCTCCCTCAGGATGATTTTCCCCCGCTGGCTCCCCGTTTCTTCATTATTTTAATGGCTACATCTTTGCTCTGATGTGTCAATGGAAGTGGAAAACCCAGTGAAGCCAGAGCTTAGAGAAATGCCAGCTGGAACAGAAGGATAAAGTTTTCTTGGAGAAGCTTCAAAGAGATGCAGGCTGGGTAAGCTAGGGACAATGGTGCCCAGGCCTTAGGACAGGGAAAGCCTTGCCAGCTGGCCCAAGCTGGTCCTAACGAGGCGTGAAGGGACTGGAACCCACTTCACTATAGTCCGTGGTGAGAGTTGGGGCCTTTGTGTACCCGCTTGCACACTATTTTCTTATATTTCACAACAAATGGTTTTCTCATGAAATGAGGGGCCAAAATGTGATTCCTGCCAGAAGCAGCATGAGCTAATTTTGCTCAAAGCCCGCGCTTCCTGAATTCAGACAAGCCTGTCCCCTCCCATCTCTCGACTTTGGAATGCATTTTACATTTCTTTTTATGGGAGAATTACCAGAGCAACCGTCATTGTGATAGGACCCGAGACAGATTAATGGATTCTTATTGGTTCTAACTGGTCAGGTGGCATCTTTCTTTGCCTATTTTTTTGAATAAAGCAGAAAATCTGATTTAGAAACAGGCTATAAAATCTAGATGGCTTAAATGGCATGTCTGGTTGTCAGCCCCATTTGGGTCTCTGCTTCCTTGGATGCTGTTGCTTGAGTGGCATCAAGCATAAGCAGATGCAGCCTGTGTCTGGAAGGGATTTTAGGAAAGGACAAGGCATCGCCTTTACCTAGTTCATTCATATGTATGATGTGCTTTGTACAAACCTCTTTCCTCTCTCACCCCTATGCTTTGCTAAGGAGGGTATTTGATTAATCATGCTGACTGGCCCATTTTATTAAGCTAACTTTTGGAATTCTTAAAACTTTTTTTTTAATACTCAATCTTAGGAAAGTGAAGGTACTTCAAATACAAAACAAGCAAGAAAATAATGTAAGTTTTCTGCATCTCATTTCTTTATGAGAATTGATACACTACGATCTATACATTTTCATATCCCATACAGCAAATACTGGCTGAGAAATCAAGGTAACTATGTTCACCATAGTCTGAAAAAAAAATAAATGAAACTTTTTCAAGTCTCACACATAAGCCAATAATAAAGCAGTCATTATATGTTTGTCATGTGCTATGTCCTAAGAAAAGAAGTCATAGAGGTTATTGCCATGACCTCAAGAGATATCCTGAAGGACAGTTTGGACAGAATTCTACATGAAGAAGCTCATTGTTCTTAGACAAAGTATAAGAATATCATAAGTGGCATAGAAGTCAAATTGATTTTAAAGTAAATTTTAAAAAAGAAACATGAATAGTGTTATATAGTTTTAAATCATGGCTTCCTAAAAGTAGGTTAAATTTGAGTGCTGGAATTAGAGGAGAGGCCCTTGGTCCTGTGAAGGCTTGATGCCCCAGTGTAGAGGAATGCCAGGGTGGAGAGATGAGAATGTATGGGTGGGTGGGGAGGGAGAGTGGGAAAGGGATTTGCAGAGGGGAAACCTGCAAAGGAGATAATATTTGAAATGGAAATAAATAAAATATCCAATTAAAAAAAAAGAAAAGTAAATATATTCCAACAAATATATTGAACAAGTTCTAAGGGAAGGAAGTCACATGGCAAATGAAGGAAAGTAAAAATAAATAAATAAAATGCAATATACTATTTAAAGTAATATGAGAAAACTAGGGATAATGGGAGAGTTCCAAGAGAGCTTTGTTTATATAGAATATGGGGGACAGGAAAGTTGTGAGTGGGAGGTGATCAGATCAAACACTGCATGCTAGGTCACTCACTTAGACAATGCAGTCACAGGCAACCACTGTGTCCTTCACTGCTAGGATGGAGGCCACTGTTAAGACACTACTTCCAGCAGAAGCTATGGTATGTGATCATTTACCTAGTATCTCTATATGTTTTAGTCAGTTGTCTCCAGAGCTGTGACAAAATACACAAAAAAAAACAAAACTAAGGGACAAGATAATTTTTTCTAATCATGATTTGAGAGGTTTCAGTCTGTCATGCAGTGAAGGCCATGTTGAAAACCAAGTAGCTTACTTCATCATGGCCAGAGAATAAAGAGGGATACTGACTAGATTCCTGCCTTTCCCTTTTTATTCCATCCAGGTCTCTAGTCTGTAGTGTCATCATGCAAGACCAACACCAACAAGTATTTGGAAGATAGAGTAAAGAAGTGTCCACCACAATGAGTGTGTATTGTTCTTATAGAGGTCCCAAATTCAGTCTCCAAAAACCATTATAGACTACTCATGTTGCTGTCCATAACACCAGTTTCAGGCCATCTAATGTCATATTCTGGCCACTGTAGTACGTTCACTTATTTGCAAATATTTCTCCATAGATGCATATAATCAAAATTATTTTTTTTACAGAATGAATATGAGAACATTGTCTTTTACAGCAAGTAAATTATTGTTATTGACATCCACTTATATACTTAATCAATTTTGTTTGAATATTTACTGGCTGTGAAAATAAAGTATTGTAATCTTATTTAGGTTTGAGTCACCCCATGAATTTGGGGAGTATCTACACAGCACAACTCATATTCCTATTTTACCCTCATCAGTCCAAATCAATCAAATCAGAATCTCATTGCAGAGCCCAGCAAACCCAGCAAGCCCAGCTGCTCCTTGCCTCACCCATGTAAGCTTGGCTTCTTATATTGTGCACGAATCATCCGTAGCCTTCTAGAAAAGCTTTTTCCTTCCTCCTAACCACCACCCTGTCCCTCTTTAGTAGCCTGGCAACTCTAAGTGTGCACTGTCATTATTATGCTGCAGAGAATCAAAAGTCACATCTCGCATGATGTTTCATAAGAATAGTTATAAGAGGGGCAGGAGCCTAACCATTTGGTGACATAGTGATGGCTATTCCTGTGGAAACAGGGTCCAGAGTCTCATTATCTTTTGTTACTGGCTGCAGGATGGCAAGCTAAGCATATGTCTCTTTGATTGTAGTTCTTAGCCTGGGGACTTGGCATTTTCCTCTAATTTAAGAACCTTGTCAGTACATAGATGGTCAAGATGGCTGAAGGGGAAGCCTTTCAAGTATCCTTTGCTTCTTTGGCTAGTTCTAATGTCTCCAATCATATTTCATCACCTGCATTCATATTACGTTGCTGTCCAACATCATTTTCAGTGTGTCTTCTCTTAAAGGATTAGTACATGTTTTATTCTGGCCAAAACTCAGTACTGGTGAATTCTATGAAGCCACCCTGTCACACTCATCCTGTGCTATGGGTTTCATTAAGCTGAGCTTCAAGACACAGTTTGCTTTCCCTCTCAATGAATTGGTTCTGCATGTCCTGCACACATCAGTGTTCCCTACATGCCCAGGGAATGTGCTGTCTCTAGACCTACTGGTGACTACAAAATAATCCTAAGAACTACTACTCTGCAATTACTGAAACATCAACATGGACATTGAAGCAAAAAAAAAAAAAAAAATACATCCCTATGATGTTTCAAAGCCTCTATTCCCAGGCAGTTTATAGAGGTTCTACGTGGTTTTCTACAAGTTAATCTAGCAATTAACTCAAAGGTTATTCTAGTCCCATACTAAATGAGAACATTTTTATACTAAGCCATATCTTGGCAAGACTTTACATAGACCAAATGTATACTCCCTGTGTAAAGAGATCTTAACCTCTGAAGTTCTACTTGGTGTCTACCGTTAGCATGTCTTATGGTCTTGCTTATTTATGTAGATAGTCCATAGATCAGTGGTTCATAAAGAGTCAGCTCTTGGAAACACTTTCTGCTAAGAACAGCTTATTTTCCAGAAATTATGGGATGGAATTTGTGGATTAAAAAATTATAGAATAATAAAATTAGGGCTCTCAGTCTGGAATAGTTCAGAGGACAATGGAGGTGACATGACATATATTATAATTTTATTTGTGAAAGAAATATGTGATTTGGCTATGTGATTTGAGCACACATTTTAATTCTCAGTTTCTTCCTGTGTGACACTCTATCTCATACTATTATTGTGATAACAGTTAGAGATTAAGAAAATGAATGAAATACATGGTATGGGGTCTACACACTGAACATAGGACCAAATTTGGGTTCCTTTTCCTTTCCTTTTCATATGATTCTATATTTGAAGGTGACTTTGAGAGATAAGTGGTTTTTGAAAACCACACATTCTAGAAATCCAGGCTTCTTATGTTTGAACTATTCTTACATGTCTGCTAAGTGGCCTGGAGCCATTAATGATTCTCTCATTGGTCTTAACAAGCTAACATGCCCACAGAGGTGACTTCCCAACACAAGCAAAGGGAAGCAAAAGGCTTGAACCATTTATTCTGTGAGTTTGATTGATGTCGACAGGCAATCTGGACAGCTGAGACTCAACTGCATGTTTTTTTTTCTTCCCCTTTCTGGCAGGATTGATTTTGGCTTGAATCATCTAAATAATTGTCATCCCTCCCCTTAGACATGGCTTTCCCTTTGTGGATATGAACAGCTCTAGAAAACAAGTATCATTTTAACCTCAAAAAACAAACAAATAAAAAACTATAAAGACTCTCAGACACAGAGAGGTTAATTGATTTGACAAATGCCACACAGCTCCTCAGTTCTGAAGCTGAGAGAGCTTGCAGGTTTCCTGTTAACACATTAAAGACATTTTCAGAGCTGCTAACACATATCTATGATTTTAATAGGAATAATAACCTTTATGATCACATACTGCTTTCCTTTGGGGTGTAGAAAATCTTATTTGAAGACAGTATAATAATGAAGAATTCACATGTGAAGAATTGTTATTATTCCCATTACCTAAATGACTCTACTTCAGACTTATACACTTTACTTAGGGAAAGCAGACAATAAATGTCTGGAAAACAAACAAAAGGGATTAAAGTCTTTATGTTATCGAATTATAAATGATGGAAGTAGGAGTTATAAAGCCATCCATTCAGTCAAGTATGTATGAATATCCTCCTCTAAGCAGGATGTCATGTGGTAGGAAGACAACATCTTGGAATTCACATTCATGTGATAAGCAAGATCTGCCATGGGGAAAGACAGAAATTGTGATGGGTAATAATAACACTCTGTCTGCAGTTTGCAAATACTGAAGTCTGGAGAATCTTAGAGGTACCTGGATTGACACTGATGAATTTTATATACAATCTGGTAAGTTAATCTAGGGAGCAAACAAAGAAATAAATTACTTTGAGAGAAGACACGATAATGCTTATCACCAGGCTGTATGTAAGCGAGACTTCCATGTAATAAGTAGAAGTAAAGTTCTGTTTTCTGCATGGGTAGTTATAAATGCCCATTAGAGATATATTTATACACACTGGGGAGGATCATACACAAACATGGTGCTTTTACATCATGATTACCATGTTTTGCCAGAAACTTATATATAGCCCAATTATTCAGTTAGGTGGCCATGGGAAGCTCATGTAGTATAGTCACACTCTCTAGTTCAAGTTGGACATGGCAAGCTTCTTTGTATGAAAACAATCTGTAACAGAGAGTGCTGGGATCAGAATTGCTCTCCCTAGACTAACATGGGCTCAAAGAATATGTACCATTATGCAACTTGAGGAGGACTTTGCTCTAAGCACTAAGTAGGTCTTTGAATCACTAGCAGCTATCAATTTCTATTATCTTTCTCTCTGTTCTTCTGACTCCACATCCTTACTCAGGTGACTGAAAATTTATTGTAGCTCTTTATGATCATATCATGACATCTAAGCCACAGAGAAGGTAGGAGGAACAGACACAAGGGAAAACATAGAAGACAAACTGGCTCTTTCAGCTGAGGAATGATACGCTTGGTGACTTTGAGCAAACTTCTGTATTTATTTTTATTCTTCATATTTAAAATTGGCATTAAACCTTCTTTTGCAACTTATCTTTAAATGGAGTGATTATACAGGCACATCACTGTGATAATTTATTTTATTGTAAAGGTTAAAATGCCATGCAAGTGCAAGATGTTTGTTTAAAAGTATGTATCTGCTGGCAATCATATGAATGGAAAATATATATGATAGTCAATCAAAATGTCCTGAATATGAATAGGTTCTAAAATGAGTAATAAAATATTGACATATTAAGAATATATATGAACAAGCACAGGTATGTTCTCACTTATGGATAATTGGGCTATGTATAAGTTTCTGGCAAAACATGGTAATCATGATGCAAATCTGTGTGAACATCCACAAGTGTTACATGTAGACCTCAGAGAATACAAATTTTTCAGAGAAATGAAATTTAAATTCCAAATGGGACGTTATCTTAGGCTAGCAATTAATTGGTATAATGGCAAGAGCAAAAGGGTGAGGACATTCCTAAGCAGGTGATTTCAGCTTTCCTGAGGACAGGATATTTTGTCTTCATTGATGGATGTGACCTCAAGATACCATGAATATGTATGATGTTTCACAGGAAAGGACATCATGATTAAGGTAAGCACATGAAAATGAACCACTATGCCAAAGCAAAGCTGGCTGTCTTACAGACAGGAGAAGGTTTTGGATGGAGTTTAAAGCAAGATAGCTTGCAGAGTAAATTCTATCCAACGATGAGATTCATTCTGAATGCAGGAAGACTACTTCCTACAACTGGAGCTGTTAAGAGTCTCAAATTGTGTAATATCTTTATAGATGTTGGATTGACTCAAGGAAAGGGAAGATTCTTAGATACGTTCTGAAGAATAGTCAGCACCCTTAATAAAACAGAAGTCTCACAAGTCTGAACATGTGTACTTTTCATGCTTGTATTTAGTTTGCTTTTAGAAAGGGCCCTGGCTAAGGTATTGAATGTCTTTTGGATGGAGCATCTATGACAACAGACACCATTTATGACCATTATTTTTCACTTGTGGAAACATCATAATTTAACAATTATATGTTTCACATATTTTAGCTCTGTGTGTTTAATGATATTGTACGAATGTACAATACTTCTGCCTTGAGGGGATACATCCCAGTCTTAGTAAAATTTTTGGTATGCAAAAACAACCTTGTTGGGCTTCAGAGACAGCTTAATAAGTAAAATATTTGTTATAGAAGTATAAAGACCAGACTTCAGAACTCCAAATTCTGATTAAATCTATGCATAGTACCATGTACTTGTATTTAATTCTCACATGTTGGTAGAAAGATGGGAGGTGGGAGACAGGAGAGTTCATATAAATTTGGGAGGCAGAGACCCTGGTGTATATAGCAGTTAACAACAACAACAAAAAACTCTGTATCAAACAATGTGGAAAAGGAGGACCAACACCCAAGGATATTCTCTGACTTCAGCAGGACACTGCTCTGTTACTCCCTCTCATGACCAGAAGCACACACATATTAAACATATATATATGGGCTACACACACAACACACACACACACACACACACACACATGCATGCACCATACATATACATGCTCAGAGTAGCTATATACATATAAAAATCTTAATTCACAAAGTGATAGCTCCCAGTGTCAATTTTAATTTCAGTTATAAAGAGAAAACACTTAATGCTTTTAAGAGACATTCTCTTATATTTAGTAGTTGAACAAATTGTGTTTTCAAATGTACATTCAAATGTTTATGGACATTGTCCGTACTGAGCTCAGTTTCACAAGATTCTTTTGGAAGTGCATACCAAAGTCAAAGCTATTTGGATTCTCATCCAGGAAAGCAACCTCCTATCAGTTTCATTGTCTAGGCAAATTATGACTCCTTCCTCAAATATCTAAATCAGGAGTCTCTTTATGAAAATAAGAAAATGTAAAATTAAATTTTTCAGGTGAGAACTTTATGTCTTCTTTAAAATTAAAAGAAGCATAAGAATATAGATTTACAGAGCTTTCTGAGAACTTCAGGTGGTCATCTCCCAGTGAGGAAAGAATGAGACTCTATCAGGCTTGGGGGACCATAATACCAATGTTATTAAAATTAACCAGAAATAAAGGCTAGAAACTGATACTAAAATACCATTAGTTTTAATTCTAGTAATTACAAAAATGACTTTAGATAAATACTTCTCAGCAAGAAGCAGCATGACAATATTAAAGGTTTGTGATAATCTTGACTTTATTCCTCTAAGAGATAGAGCATGTCCAATCCCCAGCAATGTCACCGACAGAGTTTACCAGCATGTGTCCCAATGCATGGAAATTTGAGGTCTTTTTCTCCCAGCAGAAGCACAGGTCTACCTGTCCTCTTGGTTCCAGGCCACATGTTTTGTTGTATCACGGGCCTCTCAATATGCGGTAATCATATGAATGGTACCAACTGCCATAGAGGAAATGACATAAAAGTAACTTCTGATATTTTTACTATTTAGATAGCAGTGGAATAGGGAAAGCTAAATTATTGGTGAGGCCAGATCAGGAACTCAAGAAGAAATATAAAACAGAAATTAAGTAGAACAAAATAATCAGATAACAACAGGGGCTTATGTGAAGGTCAGGAGCGTAGTTTTGAGACCCAGGTTTACATGGGTAAAGCATTTTCATAATGAATCTTCTAGTTGGGCATGGTATATATTTATGTGGTCCATCGGTTGTGGATCTACTGATAGTGCCAGGCATTGTATGTCAAGGCTCCTCTGGTGATAGAGAAATGGCTACTACTGTATTGATAGCACTGTACAGAAAGAAAATATGATAAGTGCTCACAGGTAGTTGTGACCCCAAGACAATTCTCTCAAGTGTTAAATAAGTCACAGGAAATCCTTGGCATCAACCTAGAGAATCAGAGAATTGCACAGGAGTATTTAAGCTAAAACAGCAAAAATTGAGAAACGACAGAAACAAAAACAAAACAACCTGTTATAATTAAAATTCTTCTAGACATCAGCATTTTCTGTAGAGTGCTTCTTCTGGATGGATGGTAGTGAAATAAAACTAAACCCAATATTTTAAAGATTCAAATGTTAGCTTTTGGCTTCATAAATTATTCACATAAGGTTAAAGTTTAAAGGTTAAAGTTAAAGAAAGAATTAATGATTTCCATACCAAAATATTTACCTGTATTTTGCATGTCTGGGTTTTTCATCTTTGAACTGTCCATGTTTCCTAGGGAGAGTGCTAAACAAACTTCTACCCCACAGAATATAATGAACCCCCCCAAAACCAGTTTTTGTTTAGATGATGGCGTGAAAGTCGCAAGCAGCTACTGTCATGTCCTCTTCTATAATAAAGAACACTTAGTGTTGCAAGTAGATAATCCTGACTTTCTGTATAAAGACATTAAGGTATCATCTGATGGTCTTCGTCTCATAGCTCTGAATCACATGTTTTAAATGGAAGAATAACACTTATTAAGGACATGAGAGATGTATTGTCTTGTTCCACTTGCAAGACTAGATTTCCCTTTGTGTATGATGAATGTACATGCTAGACATAAAAATATCCGATAAAATCAGTAATCCACCACAATCCTACACCTGACCCTGTTTAGAGACAGTGCTTCCCAACAGTTAGAACTCTATCTCTAGAGTAGTCAAAACTGGGCTCACATTATCTCTTAAATGTGGCACTTGATTTAGTATGTCTATTTTCCACCTGTGACTCTCTTATTATTGCCCTTACCCCTATGGCATGGCTTTTTTGTTCTTCTGAATGGTCCTCTTAAACATGATTTCTCATTGATAGGTCTTTGAGAGCCCAATCTAATTGGCCATGCACTTCAACATTTCACATTCTTGTAGAATGTGTCTCATATATTCCTACCACAATTTCAATCAGTTTATCTATGAAAACTCTTTCCTAATCAAATTCTATCTCTAAAGTGCACCTTCTTTTTGATGCTCAGGCAGTGAATAGTATATTAGGCTTAAGGGGTTTCCCAAGAGATTGATAAAGGGACTCTTATAGGATATTAAAGGAGGGATATGTATATTTTATAAATAAATATAAAATGAATGTCATAAAAGAGCAATTACAGGAAGCCACAATAGAACTATAGTTTCCTGTGCTAGGGAGGGGAGAATGTGTAATATAAACAGTGGCTGTGGAAAAGCATCCACCTCTTAGAAATTTAGTTCTTGAAAGATCACTTGTCTAACCACCTTCACAGTTAATGTTATACAAATTGGTAAGGTAAGAGGTTTATCCTGTACTAATCCACATGTACATGTAACTATCCACAGATGTGGAAACATATACATACCTCCATACACCCAAAGTAACAAAGCATATATCCATAATGAAAAACAAATAAATATACAAATAAGTACTACATAACTGTAGGCCAGACAGTATCATATAGCACATATACTGAAAGTTGGTTCATAGAAGTTTTCTTTGAGATACTGTCTTTGTCTTCTCCTTTATTTATTTTGTGTGTGTATGTGTTCCCGTCTCTTATATAAATTAGATAAACTGCCTCTGTGTTGCAAGTCAAGTGTGCAGAAACAAATAAGGGGTTACTGGGAAGCACAGTTCACACTCTACACATGGGCAACTTTTCTTTGAATATCTGTCCTTGGAGAGGAAGAAAAGCATTTTCAGTATCTAACAAAATGTGATTTTTGTGATAATGCAGGCATTTCGTTTACCTTTTTTTTCTGACTCAATGTTTTGCAAAAATGATGACATTCATACTATTGAGAGATCAAATTCAAGGCTGCTACATACTTTGACATTATTTGTATTATTTTTAATGAATCAGATGCTTCCTAAAATGTATGGATTTTGGTTTTTGTTACTTGTTTATACCTGGGAGTTCATAATCCTCATTTAGTTTTCTACTGGAATTTTCTTTATATACACAGGGTTTTTGGTCTTTTCTATTCCACAACTCTGAGATAAAACTGTTAATCTGTAAAACTATGTACTTTCTATACTTGACTAAGTACAAGGCCACAGAGAATCAAAAAGGATAAAAATCTTTTTCTTTGGGATCTGAGAACTGAAATTGCTGGAAGTTTTGGGGTTTTAAGGAATGTTATGTTGGGTTTAGTGAGTTTTATATTATACCTAATATTTCTCACTGAAATATTCTTATTTCAAAGGAACTTATGGGTGTCTGAATAAGTCATTTAAAACTTTTATTTATTTGACAATATGAGCTTATAAAAGTTGTTTTCTACTAGATGCCATTATGATCCAAATCATTTTCCTATTATCATACTAGTTTTATGAACACAAGGCCAGTTGACCACTAGACAATAGACATAAAAGCCACAGCTTAGTCATAACACTGAGTGACCATGTGGTAGGATTGCAGATCTGGATGTGACAAAATGTTTTAGGAAGTGAATAATTTTGCCTAGACACCTGGTTTCTAGCAATATTATCTTATTTCCATCTTGGTTTTCAAGTCTGTGTCCCTGGCTTATTACATACGCATGTCTGGGTAGTCTTCACTGAGGACAGTAAAGCAGGAGCTTCTTCATTTTATCCTCCATCATTGTCATCAATAATGTCATGAGATTTCTGTCCTTTTGCATTCCATTGCTATACAAAACGTAACTAAGATTGTTATGAGATAAACCAAGAGTGACAGTTGTAGGAACCCCAACATCTCCCCTTGCTTCTATATTTAAAATTTATAAGCCCTATAGGACTGGAAATTAAAAAATAAAAGTGTATCTATTTTATTCTATGTTAAGTGTGGTTTAAGCTTAAAACTCTGCATTTCTTTTCAATAAATATTATTAGAGGATCTTCTCTTTAACAAGATCTGAGTCAAACTGTTAAGGAGTGGGCTATCAGCCTTATGCATGCTCATTTCTATAAATTATCTGTAAGAACAAGATTTTCTGGAAATACGGTTGGTGCTAAGATGCTACTGATCTTTGTTTAATATACTCATCAGCATATGTTAAGACCACAGTATTTAGGTCTACATTAAGCTTTACTATTTAACAACAACAACAACCTTTCTAAATAATTCTGCTTCATGGAAAAAGTAGTTCTTCTTTATGTAGCACCTTCTGGCTATGTGATCAATTTCTCACATGGCCAGAATACTTGGGCAATTTGTTGCCTCTACTTTTCAAACAAGGATGCCAAATTCTGAAAGGTTTGGTGTTGGTGGATCTGCACACTGGTTTTTAGCAACTCACACTAAGAAACCTGAACCCTGAACTGCTGACTGCAATACTCTTTCACCCATACTTAATCCTTTCTCATAGCCTTACCCTCCACCAGACTTTGTTTGAGGTTCATGGGATAGTGAAATATCAGTATTCTGCATACACAGGTGTTCTCTCTGTCTGGAAAGGCTTAGGGCAACCATTCTCATCCTATTTGAAGGCCACATGTATCACAGGCCCAGACAATAATAACTATGAATTTGATTGTCTCTACAAATCAAAATGGACAACAAGCTCCTCCACCTCCAAGCTTCTCACCTGCTTTTTAATTCTGTATCTTTGTATTTCTGAAACACCACACAGGCTGGATGCACATGCGCAGGCTCATTTGTTTTTGAAGACCATCATACTGATGGACCTTGCCTATTCTTAGCTAAGATTATTCTTTCTTGTTTGTGTGTTTTGTTTGTTTTGTTTTATTTTTGAGATAGAGCCTCACTTTTTAGCACTGGCTGGCTTGCAACATTCTATATGGATGATTCTGGCCTTGATGTTCTGGATATTCTCTTACCTCTGTTTCCCAAGGGTGTGATGTCAGGCAACATGAATGCAACTTCCTTTTCCATTATTTGATGTAACTTAGAGCTAACTACTAGCTTTAAGGTATAAAAAAAGTAATTATGTCCTAAATACGTATTTGCTTGTATGAGACCACTGAGTCTCAATGAGTAAGTCCAAACTGAATGTTTCCTAGTAAGTGTAGATTCATATATTAATTCACGAATTCCACAATCTTATATTGAACTCAAACTTTATAAAGACTCCTTCCTAAATCCTCTAGTCTTAAAAGATTAAGTCTAACCCAGGGGAAAAAATATACCTGACAGAATATGGAAAAAGCTTTACATTTTTTTCTTTCTTTGCTGAAACATCTACTTTTACATGGAGTCTTCGTACATGTAATAACTGTTTAATGTTAAAAGATGGTTTTCCTCTCTCTATTTCATCTCATTTCTTAGATGTTTCATTGATAATAATTTAATAATAATGAAACCAAGACAAAAAACTTATTTTTATTTTCAAAGCAGTAGGGAACTCTTCCCTCCTCTACAACTCCTCTTTTGTTCCAAACAAGACAGTCAAATTGTCTTTAAGTATAGATACTCCACTCTCCAAGGAGCACAGGAGCCAGGAAAGACAGGAGAGGGGCAGCTTCTAAGAAGGGCAGAAGTACCACTGGGATAACGTTTATCTCAGGAGAATTGACCTTTCAGAGATGGAAAATTAAATTATCTTTCTCATACTTTACTTTTGCTTTGACATCATTAAAATGCACAGTTCACACCAACTCCCCTTGTTTTGTATTCATAACCTTAGAGTAAAATTAATCAGTTGTCACAGGAACTTAACACATTTGTAAATGGTGCCTTGCCCCACCCCAAATAAAAAGAAAAAATATGTTTTATTGTAAGAATGGAATATTTATGTGCACACCTTTCAGGAAAAGAATGCAGCAGAATAACCAGTACACACCGAACATCGCCTACTCCTCTGAAAAGAATAGTGGTCTCCATTCTCTCTTCTGGCTGTTAAGTTGACACCACTGCTTTGAGATTTGATGTGAAGCATCATGTTGTTAAAGGAGGGACCCCTTTTATTTCCAAGCCAGATTACTCCAAGGTCTGTCTTTAATAGCCTAATAGGTAATGGGATTTCTTTTATAAGCATTTATTAACTCCAATATGGATTAGGATTGTAACTTAGATTAAGGACTCAGAAAAGAAAAACATGCCAGAAGCTGTACCTTTGAAGTCTTGTGGACATGGGTGCTCAAAAATGATCTTAGCAAGAATGAGACGTACAGACATGCTAACACAGACAGGGGATAGTTCATGAGGCATAAACGCTAGACACAGAACTACAAGTGACTTAGGAATTTTCAGAACAGAAAACATAGTTTCCTCATGGGAAAACAAATAAATTGGTTATCCAACACTAAATTTTCAGTCCTGCAATCATATATTCTAGTAACATTATACAGACTGAGCAGGTGTTATTTACACATTTAAGAATATATATGTCTTTCTCATCCTTTACTTTTACTGTGACATAATTAAAATGTACGTTTTACACCAACACTTCTTGTTTTGTATTCAAACCGTAGAGCAAACCCTTCAGCAAAAGAACATAACAGGATTAACCAGTACACTTAAATAACACCAAGCATGTGGCATTCAGGCATTTAAGAATATATAACTGTTTATATATAAACAGTTATGAAAAAGATGTCATGAATTTGAAAGAGATCAAGGTGGGTATGTGGAGGATTTAGAGGCTGGAAAGGGAGAGGGGAATAATATAATGCCATTGTAATCTCAAAAATAAAAAGTGATAAATTTAAAAACAAACAAAAACCTGATGAAGGGCTCATTGAGGAAGCCATGTCTGGTGGTGCATAACTAAGATACCAGTACTCTGGCAGTAGTATAAGATGGAAAAATTGAACAATACGTGACCAGCCAGGCTGAACAGGAAGATCTGATCTTAAAGCCATTACCATCACCAATAAAAAAATAGTTTTTCATTTTTGAGTAATTCAGGGTCATTGCTGTTGAAAAGTCACAGTTATACCAGGTAAAGATTGGTGAGCAATCTAAGAAACTATACTCTATGTGTCTTAAGATGTAAAGTCACTTCTTATATGGAAAAGACTTCACAAACAGAAGGAAGCCCTGGGACTCATGGACACTGGGTCTTGTCAAGGCTTCTGCTTACTTATATAGTATAAATGGAAGGAGCTAAAGGATTGTGCCCTAGGAAGACCATGGTCATGAGAAAAACAGCTATGAGGAACAGAGAGATGTGTTGGAATGTCATTCTAGTGGGGAATTACAACAGAAATAAAAACCTGGCAGGTTTTAAAGAAGAACATAGCATGAGTAGGATTGCATTGTAAAACCTTTTCTACCATTAAAGAGAAATTTCCTGCAGGAAAAGTAAAGCAAAGGAATATAAAATTAGTCC
The DNA here is from genome assembly GCA_021653895.1 of Mastomys natalensis. Classification (NCBI taxonomy): domain Eukaryota; kingdom Metazoa; phylum Chordata; class Mammalia; order Rodentia; family Muridae; genus Mastomys; species Mastomys natalensis. The sequence continues at coordinate 1,791,542 of JAJTUV010000125.1, read as the reverse complement.
ACTGTTAAAGTGCTTTATATGTCAGAGTTCATGTGACCATACCCTGTGAGCTGCTGGTGAAGTTGACCATGAGGAAATGTTGAAAAAAAAATGAAGGATCAACATGACTGAAGGGCGTTGATAAGACAAAAGAAGAAGCTAAGATGTAACAGCAGTGAAAGAATTGTAGTGTCTACTTTCCTGAATTTTATGTTTGGTTTGAGAAAAGATGAAAATATGAAACATTATTTTAAAGCTTTGTTGAAGATGCTGAAGCAACTGAACTTTGCATTTGACTAAATATCCTGAATATCACTTATTAGCCATGTAGATGATAACATTTTCCTCATTCAAATAACTTCTACATTTTGGGGAATATGTCTAAAGCACTGGCAAATTTTGACATGAAATACTACTACTCTTGCAGAAAAAAATGATATTACCTCTATGTTCAATAGTCAAATTAAAATGAGTAATTATTTAAAGGCTATTTTTTTCTGAAATGAGTAACAGACAAAGAATAATTATTCTATCCTTCAATTAAGAAACCAAATTAATGTAATTTTGCTTCAAAATAATTAGGTAAGTCAAACTATATACTTTTCTAGGACAACATTTGGTTCTTATTGGACAATATGTTATTTTCTTTTTATGTCAAAAATATTCTGGTTACACTTCCCGCCACCAGTTCTCCCCAGATACTCTCCACCTCCTCACCCTTCTAAATCCACACCGTTTATTACACTCTCTTATTAGAAAAAAAAAGGCATGTAACAACAACAACAGCAGCAGCAATAATAATAATAATAATAATAATAATAATAATAATAATAATGATATTTAATATAAAATAAAAACAACAGAACAGTAACAAGGAAAGAACAACAATCACCAAAACCAAACAACCAAACAACACAGAATGGATGTTCCAAAGAAGGAACACAAGAAACAAACATAAACCCAGAGACACACACATTCTTACATTTCTCACATTCTCACACAGAAATTCCATAAAATCTCAAAAGCAGAAACCATTATACATAATCATAAGAACTGTAAGGTTAAAAACTAAACAATTAAACAAAACAAAACAAAAACAAACCCCCAGAATTACAACTGAATTTTTTTTTCTTTTGAGGTCATACCTTAATGAGACTCCATTAGGGGTGGGGGGGACTAATGTTTGCCTTTGTAAGTCTCATCAAGCTTGAGGTGAAGGTATCTATATCCTCTATCAGTACTGGGATTCTATCTGGTTAGACCTGTGCAGGCCTTTGGGATGATGCCTCAGCCTCTGTGATTTCATATGTGCATCAATGTTGTTCTAGAAGGCCTTGTTTCTTTGATGACTTCCAGCACTATTGCCTCATAAATTTCTTTTTTCTACCTCATATTCTGATGAGTTTCCTGAGGCCTTAGAGGAGGGACTTGATGGAGAAATCCAGTTTAAGACTGAATGATACAAGGTCTGTCACTCTCAGCACATTGTCCAGTTGTGAGTCTCTATATTTGTTCCCAGCTACTGAAAGAGGAAACTTCTCTAATGATGGCTGAGTAGGACCATACATCATATATGAGTATAGCAGAAAGTCACTAGGAATCATTTGATTGCTAAATCCTTTTAGAAGAACAATAGTACTTCTTTCAACGAGGTCTCTAGTCCATCATGTCTCAGTTCTTGGGCTCTCTAGCAGTGATGGGTATTGGATTCATTTCATGGGGTGGCCTTTAAATCCAAAGAGACTGAACACTCCCCCAACTTTTATGCCACTATTTACCCAATGGATCTTAGAGGCAGATAACCACTGGAGATTGAAGGTATTGTAGCTGGATTGGTGTTTACCTTCAATCTCTGGCACTATGAACTGTTCAGTAATGGTGAAAGCTCTGAGTAGGCACCACCTTTACATTCCTGTGTTTCATGAGTTAACTGCAATCAGCAAAACTAATACAACAATCACCTCAGTTCATGTGCATCTTCATTATACTGAAGAAGTACTGAAAACACTGTCTTGGTAATTTCACTGATTAATATATTATTATTAACTCTAAGTTGTTATATTTTAAGTTAAATTATCATCACTACAACTAACATATTTCACCAATGAATAAACATTTCCTAATTTTTGGCTATACAAAATTCTGATAACCATCATTCGGTACCATACTTTATTATGTTGACTATTCCCAGAATCCATAATTGTATCCTAAAATATTTATCATAATTAATATACCATCTACCTTCCAGTTCCAATCATATCATTGCACCTATCTTAGGTCTGAATAATATCCACCATTACATATTTAAGTATTCATTACCAGTGAACCTGTAATTTATTTCAGTTTTGCTCTTGTGAGTGGTAAAGGCATTGATGATGTTGTACATATTGAAATACAGGTTTCATTACATAGAAACATGATTGTTGGTTATATCATAGCTATTGTTCAGAATAAGTTGAGGAATCTATGTATTATTTACACAAAGATATAAATTTATACAATTTTTGAAGGAGTTTTTGAAGTATCACCTTTCTACAAGTTTTTGCTCATATGTTATCTTCTGTCTGTACACTCTAGTAGGTATGGTCCAATATTGGACTGAGGTTACGGTTCCCTTTGTTGAGTAGTGTTGAATCTCCTTCCCTCTTCTTTGATTTATATATATGTAGAAAATTTATTATCATATCTTTAAAAATATATTCAGGTTATTTTTCCAGTTTTAATCAGATGATTGATATTTTTTGAAGGAATGATATTTTTTATTTTCCAGATTTGGATGCTATCCTTTTCCTGGTTTTTGACTTTCAAATATTTTTTCCAGTTCCCCAAATGGTCTCTTTACTTCTAACTTTGTCTTTTGCTTTCCAGATGCACAAGATTCATTTCAGTTATATGCGACCTAAATATTTATTTGTTTGGTTTTTTTATACTTTTATTACTGAAATTGTCCTCTCCCCAAATGATTGCCAACTTCAACCCCAAAGATTATTCATTCTGCTTTTTTACTCTAGTGCTTTTCAGATTTAATATTTTGTATTAATTCTTAAACCATTTTAATCTTTTTACAATAAAGAGCTCCAAATCAACCCTTTAAGTGAAAGTATACTGTTTTCCCAAAACCATTTATTGAAGGGTCATGTCTTTCCCCAGTGTTTATCCATGGTCTTCTTGTGAAAGGAGTGTATTCCAAAAACTTACTTGTTACTTTCCAGGGGTCAGTTGAATAACACTGATGTATGTACCTGTTTCATATGCTTTTGTAACTAATAGATACTTGGCATATAGATTGAAAATATAAAGTGTGATAAATTTCTTACTTTGTTATTCTTTCTCAAAACCACTTTGGCTACTCTCATCTCTTTTCATCTTATCCTATGTAACTATTAGAATTGTTTTTCTATTGTGGTAGATTATGTTAATGGAATTTGAATAGAAATCATACTGAATATCCTCCTTTTGTTCTGTAGTACAAACATTCTAACAGTAATATATCTGAACGTCTGTCCTTCCATTTATTTTGTCCTTTTAAATTTCTTCCATCAATGTCATAAATTCAACTTAAAGGTTCTTTACCTTCTTGGTTAAAGTTACTGCAAAGGATTTTACTGTTTGGATGTAATTGTAAATGAGATTTTCTGCTTATATTATTTCTTACAATAATTTATTGTTACTATATGAATGAATTAGAAAAGATGAAAAAGTATTTCCTCTGAGAACAGGAACAAAACAAGATGCCCACTCTTGAAAATTCTACAGTAATGGAAGTTCTGCCCAAGCAGCTAAATAAGAAAAATATATGAATGTGACCCATGTTGAAAGAGAATAGTAGCTTGTTTTTGCAGTTGATATAAAGCTTCTCAAAAAATATATTCATTTGGTGTATAAACAAAGAACATGACAGCTCTATAATAAGGCTAAAGGAAAAGGTTTTGTTTTATATATAATTATATATATGAGAGAGAGAGAGAAAGAGAGAGAGGAGAGAGAGAGAGAGAGAGAGAGAGAGAGAGAGAGAGAGAGAGAGAAAGCTACAGGCATTCTGAATATTTTAGGGCACAGAGAGAAACCAGTAGATTAAACATGACTAGCAGAGTTCACTTTGCCAGTTGAGAAGCAGGAGCAAAGCAGAGGGATAGAGAGATAGGAAGAAGACAGAGAGAGTGTGAGAGGAAGAGAGAAGATTGAGGAAGGAAGATGAAAGGAACATAACAGAAATAGCAGGGTTATAATGAGAATGAGAGTCTGGGAGAAGGGAGGCAAGAGAGCTGTGGAAGTTTATGGAAGAGGAGGAGAGGAGCTAGGCTGCTAGAATGGACTTTAAAATGTTTAACAGGTAACTGTGACAGGGAGCCTGCAGGCCAGCCCTTTGTTATCCAAATAGGCACCTCAGATAGCATTTGTCCCATCTGCCAGTGATAATAGAAATGACTATTTTTGGTAGAGGTAACTGGCTATACAAGCTTGTAGAAAATGCTGGCTTTTGTCTAATCACCAAAATTTGGAGATATGGAGTTTTCTTTGGACCTAACATTTTGGAAGTAATAATTGCAATTAAGATGTAATGTATATGTTACTATAGTACATGTTGTAGTAGATAGCATAAACATTATGAAAATTAGTTGCATTTCTATATATCTAGAGTAAGTTTCATAATATTCCTGTCTCCAACCCCTCAAATTTGTATATTACCTTTAACTAGGTGTACTCGGAGTTTTCTGTTTCTTACAATTATTCTCTTTGAAGGATGTGCTTATTTTTTGTAGGATTATACTGTAATTCTGACTTTAGAGTACAGCCACATACTATTTATGTAACTATCTAAATAACATGCTAGTATGTTTCTTCAAGTCCTGCATATATGTTTGGAATACACCAGAGCTGATCACTGCTATATTCAGTTGCTTCTGGACAAACAGATGTTTGTCTTTACTAAATTTTTATAGTTTTGAATTTTAAACATTGAGAGAAAGAGATACAAACTTTCACCTATATACTTTGCTACTCAGTTACATACTGCACCTTTAGTAGTGTCACTGTATATTCTTGACACATGGAAAGGCTTGTTTCATTGTTATATAGAACCCTGGATAGAAGGAACAAGATTTGCCTATATAACAAGGTACCTAGATATGCACAGATACCCATATTTAATGGGTATAATGATCAGAACATGCCTAGATTCTCTAAATAGTATCACCTTTGCACATATTTGGTTGTTTTATCTCAAGAATCTCCAGTATTTTCTTCCTAGAGACATCTTTATCTATTCCATGTTTTATTCTGTTTATCTATTCTCCGATCAAACTTACTTAGTAAGAGAACTTGTCTAATTTGGATATGTATTTGAGGCTGTTGTAAACTCTCTTGGAGATTTCATTTTAAGTCTTTCTCATGGTCATGAAATAGAACTTGTTGCTCTCCATTAAGAAACACAGACCCTAGAGAGAAATGCACCCCTCATTGCGGGAATAGTGCAGGTCTTCCTCAGAGTTCTTTAAATGCTTCTAGAGAGCCACAGTCTATTCTGCCTCACAATAAAGCAACTGTTCATCTGAATAATGATTCATTCTTCCCTCCAACAGTCAATGTTGACAAACAAGAATGTCTGAGTTTAGAACCCAATGCAAACTCGGAGGCTATAGTATCCGAGGCCATTTGATCAAACCTGGACTGGAAACCTGGATTTGGGGCCATTGTTTCTATGACGATTTGGTCAACTTCTTAAAATATCAGTGTCCAAGGAGAGTCCTGTTCCTATATCAGAGTTGTTATAAGAATGGCATGAACAGAAGTTCATCCCCCTAGAAGCATAGTATCTTCCTTTTTTGAATTGGGAAGAAATATTTTCAATATACTTCCCTATAAGTAAAAACAAAACAAAACAAAACAAAACAAAAAAACTCTAAAGTCTCTAAGATCTGTGTTCTGCTTGTAGTTTCTGCTCATGGCTTCAGCTTTTGAAGCAAGAAGAAATACTTGGTGATAGTAATTGTGATGGTAGATATTAAACAAAATTACCAAGGCTGGGAAGGGTGGCTTAATGATTAAGAGCACTTGCTTCTCTTTCAAGGAACTCACATACAGTGGTTCACAACCATCATTTTCTCTACCTACGGAGAACCCAATGCTTTCTTCTGGAGTCTTGGGCACCCCATATAGCATATATTCACACATAAAATACAGTAATTATTATTAAAATTTACCATAAGTGGTTACAGTTAATAATGATTTAAGTATATGTTGCATTCGTCCTTGTCTACACTATATATAGTTGTGATCAAGGAAATATATTACCAAAGGGAAGATACATATTCAGCTACTTGACATCAAATATTTATATTGACTAGTATATTCAGTTTATCTGTCTCTTTCATTTATTTTCAGGGATCTCCAAGGTATTGTGGTCTACACTCATATCTTTAGCCAGAGCAATGTGTGTGCTAACTAGACTCAAATCGACTTTGCTCATGGTGAAGTAGTAGACTGAAATAGTTGGCATTGTTGGGTATGTTGAACTCTTCACAGAAATTCATGTAAACAGAGCCCTATACATGTCTACTTCAGAAAAGTCTAACAGAAATGCAACACTGAAACTGTGATTATACTCAGATATAAGAAACAACAGCTATTATGGTTAAATGTACCTGAAGACTTTGCATAGAGGCCAAAAGAACCCTTGCATCTTCTGCTAATAAGAATAAGTATAAATAACAACGATTCTCCTTCACATTACAACTAACAAAGGAAAGGAGAAACCTATAAGTAGGCATTCTAAAATTTTTATCATATTGTTAAGAGTGCCTGTGGTACAGTGTTCACAGTCGAAAAGACTCAGAGATAGAATGAAATGATTTATCAAATGCTGAGCCTATGTGTGTTAAACACAAAGCAAACTGTAGCAATATAATCTGTTTACTCACTTCTTTACCTCTATGTGACACACTATAAGCTTGTGTATATGTATGTGTGTGTGTGTGCGTAATGTGTCTTTATGCATGTGCATTACTGTTAAATGCCTGTATATGTGTACCTGTATATCTGTATGTGTTTATTTGTGTGTATCTGTGTATATCTCTATCCATCTGCTCTGTTTCTACATTTGTCTCTATGTGTGTAAATATGTGTGTATGTGTGTGTATTTGTGTATATCTGTGTGTGTCTACATGTATGAGTCTGTTTGTATGTCTAAGTATATCACTGTGAGTATGTATGTCTATGTGTGTCAGCATGCCTTTATTGTCCCCGCTCTCCTCTCCCCCTGTGTGTATGTGTGTGCATTTGTGTGTGTGTATATGTGTGTGTGTGTGTGTGTGTGTGTATGTGTGTGTGCATGTTCATGCATTTATAAGCTCACACTGAAGGAATATGGAGTGGCTACCTACTCACTATCCTGTAAACATTTGCTTTTTAAAATTTACTCCACCTCAGTGGAATAGAATTACTTAAATTATTCATCATCTAAAAACACTAAAATATATGTAGCCCAGTTGGCAGTTGCTTTATTAGGCCCTGCAGCCCACCATAAAAAAGGATAAAGCTGGGTTTAAGCCTTCATAACAATAATACACTGGTCACACATCAAAGACCCTGTGACAGAAACAGTGTATGTTTAAAAGTAGCAGCTGTTATGATACCACTTGCCAGGGCAGCCTTGAGATATTTAGAGGGTTGGATGTGAGGCAGGATGGGAGTGACTTTTACCTCCTCTTCAGCCAGGAGTTTAGGTATACTTTCCTAAATAGGCTCATCTGAAAAGCAGGTAAAATTCTATTCTTTCCACCCCACATCTGGAGAAGTTTAGTAGTGAGACCTCCACCAGAAAACAGGAGGGCTTAGGAGTCTTCTCTGCTCTCCTTCTCTAAAGTCACTCTGAGTGACTCCACCCAAGCTGCTCTTATGGAAAGTCTTCTTAGGGAAGCAAATATGCACCTGACACTAATGTGATAACATTCTCCATGTGGCTTGTTAAATCACTCTCATCCACACTCAGAGTTCAGACATCTCACTGAGCACAAGGTTTGAGTGAAATTGGAAAAGGGAGGAACACTGCAGGTTTCTGTATATTCCCCTCTGCATAAAAGCAAGGGCACTAGAATGCCATTAGAATTTATGACCTCAGAAATAGAATGTATTAAAGTCCCATGTGCATGTGTGTGTGTACATGTTGGGCCTACAGTGAGTATTTCAGCCTTCACTATCATGTAGTCATTGATGCACTGCTGTTTACAGAGGCAAATTCACCCTAGAAGTCAGATATTTGTACAAATTGGAAGAATTATTAAGGAAAATCACAAAAATGATTGAAGGCATGAAGGCCTTAACATACAAAGTGAGATTCACAGAACAAGAAGGAGCTCCATGAAGCTGCTGTTACAGAGCTGCAGCAATGGTCTCTGCCTCTGGGGCTGGAAACCCCCAAAGAGGAATTTGCAGGGTAGTAAAAGGGGCATTATAGAGAAGGAAATGAGCAGAGAGGAGTTGTCTGCATATCAAGGAAAAAAGTTCGTTGGAGTGGAAGCCATTAGGCAGCAGAATTACCTCCCCAGGGAGACAGTGGAGTCTGTGACCCCATTACAGGGGACATAAAGCCCAGCCGGATGGTCCAGTTTCCCAATATGCTACAGGGAGAGCCTCCCCCTGGGCCTCATGGAGAAATGGAGGGGAAGGAAGAAGTGTGATTCCATCTCTAGGCGTTTATGGTTTGAGTTTTGTGCCGGGATGAATACTGAAGCAGCATCCTCCAGCCCCCAGGATCTGATGCCAAGGTTAGCTTTTATAATCCTCTGTTACATACTTAGGTATTATCATCAGACTGTCTGTTCCTAAACCTTTGATATATTTAAACGAAATAGAACCTCTGGGTTGCTTTGGAAACTGCACCATTTGATGCATGCTTTAATCTAGAGACATTTCCCCAAATATTTTTTCAAATGTGCATGTATGTCCTGTGGGGTGTCGGGTAGAAAATGAACCTATTTGAACTGCAATCCATCTGGAAGTACAGTTTTCATGCAGCCTGTGTTCCATGTGCACGTGCTAAATCTGCAGCCATGCTAATGGAATATTAATATATTCTTACTAGAAGGGCAGATTAAGGCTTGAAAGGAAACAAAAAAGAGTAAAATAAAATAGAATATAAAGGAAATAACAAATGAAAGAAATTGGAACCAGTAGGATTGCAGGGTCTCAGCCACAATCCCCTGGGGGAAGGACAGAGGAAAAAGACTCAGTTCTTTCTTTTTATCTTGCAAGCAATTACTGGCAATTTGTTCTGGCCAGTAAAACTTCTGATATTATCATGGTTGCTGAGTAATTTATCATCAAAGTTTAATGTGAAAACAGGTGACTGTGTAATCACCAATCTCGGGACAGGAATAGAATCGTTATTATTTCTGCCTGAAGAGAGATTTTTTTTTTTCTGTCAATTGACTTAACGGCCAAAAGGCTGTTCATCATATCACCATGAATTATAAAACCTCTATTAAATATTCATAAAAGTTTTGAAATGAATGTGTGATAGAGATGAAAGCTGGGCTAATTTAAATACCTACCAGACCTGTCTTAATTACAGAGGTAAAATGAGATATAAAAATTATAGCAGCAAGGAGGGGGGAACTTGAAACATTTCATTCCATACGTTCTAGAAAATGCCTCTGCAAGCCACTATACACCAAGCCAGGAGCTCTGATTCCAAACAACTAGTGTTACTCATCTAGTGCAATCACGCCATTCTTCTATAAAGCATGGAGTGGGGGCATCTTCAGGGCTTAAGGTGAATGATTTTTGCTGCCTCCAAAATGTAAATAAAAATATCACTTGTCAAACATGCCCACTTTCACCCACTTGAATTTCTATCCTCAGCAAAGAAAGCATGCAGGGCTGGATGAAAGGCTAGATGCAAATGAATCCAGCTAGCGTTCATGATAATGTTGGCTTTTGTTTGTTTTTAGACTCTGGCTTCCTCAGCTCAGGCAGCCAGCAATGCCACACATCGCAGAGGATGAGATTGAATCTCTCATCCTGCTGTCTCTATCTCCACAGTGCTAGAGTACCATACCTGGTGTATGTAATGCTGGGCTTCAAGCCCATGGATGCCTGCGTACTAGTCAAGGACTATGACAACTGAGCTACACCTCCAGCCCTACCACTAGTATCTTTTCATCCTATCGGGGTGACTGGCATGAACTCTTAACAATGACACACAGGATGCGTTTCTTTTGTTTTCCCTCAAGACTTGGAAAGTCAGAGTATCTACTCCCTAAGAGACTATTTCTCTTAGAATGATAAGAGGCTCCGATTAATCCCAAGGGAATCAATCAACCCAAGCCTTCACCTGACAATATTAACACAAGTTGCTAAACAGAAGCATTCCTTTGCCTTCCCAATTCCATGTAATAGGAAAGCAATTAGAACCTTGAACATATGTCTTTAGGGAAACCAAACTGGACAAAAAAGTCCATAATTCTTACTACACTGATCATTGGGACTGGATTGGATTTTCTCAGGGTCTTTTTGTACATTCAAATGGGTTTTCCCTGAACATAGATATGTTGGTGAACACAGAGATGACCAAGAAAGTATCTAGTGTGGCATAGGCTTGAGTTACAACTCAGTGTATTCTCAGTTGAAAAAGGTCAGGAACCATCAGCTTAATCTGGAAAAATGTGTTTCACTTTTCTGAATTCCAGTGAGGGAGTCTGGGAAACAAGAGGTTACTTGGATACTTGCTAAAGACCCATCCAGCTCTAATCGGGTGAGGCTACAATTATGAATAACGCGATAAGAGGCTCTCTGGCTCTTAGGCCACCACCCAGGAAAATGAATTCCACTTTTAATTTCCTTTTTGGTGATAGGAAATCTTAGGACAGGCAAGGTTAAATGACCCACAGGGAAGCCCAGAACAGTTAGTTGTGAACTCACAGCCTCAGCTCACAGCTCTGCCTCCCATCCTGATGCCAGGCTGTTCTGGATGTTTGTGAGCAAGCAGTTGGCTTTTCAGAGGGACATTGTGGATGATGCTATTAATTTAAAAAATATTCTTTTTGCTCCAAAATATGTCATAAAGGCATTTCTTGCTCAAAATATACAGTTCTTAGAGGACATGTGAGGTGCATGTGTGTGTGTGTGTGTGTGTGTGTGTGTGTGTGTTTATATAGCATTGCATTGGTTTAACACAAAATTATATGCCTACTAACAAAATTAACTTGGAAAAGTTAAAATTTAAGACATAGGTATAAGCCAGGCCTAGTCATGGATAGGTCTATAATTCCAAGAACTCAGGAAGCCGAGACAAAAGAAGAGAAGATGAAGGGCAGCCTGACCAACTAAATGGGTTTCTGTTTATAAGTGAGATATTCAAAGAAGGAATGGGAAGCAGCTCCCCAGTTTTCCTTTTTTCTTCAGCCTGTAGGTGGGTTTTCTAAGAATTACTGGGAATTTCATTCAGTGAAAGTAATTAACAGGTACTTCATGATTCTCCAGCATCTTTCTCAGTCTCTGGGGTGCCACTGTGTGCAGACATAACTGAAATAATATGCCAAAAGTCCACTATGCACAGTTAACTTCAAACAGGTTTCAAAGGCAATAATGATCTCTTACATCCATCCTGAGCCAGTGCTATGGTTCCATAAGCAAGATCAACTGTCGGCTGAGATGTGGCTCTAGATAAGAGGGCTGGGAGAGAAGAGAATGGAGAGAAAGCAATTGGTAGGATGAGAAAACAGTTAAAGGGTGCCATGTGGAGAGAGGGCTGGCTTCTGTGATGGTTACGATTGAATGGAGTGCATACATAGCATCTTTCATGAACGTTAGTTAACTGCCAATGGTTATAGACTATTGCAGTTTTTCACCTAGCTGATGTAGCTTTCCATAAACATGAACTAACTTTTAAAAGATACTTCAGTTTATATTTACTCACATAACTAGTAGGGTTATATAGTCTAACCTCATGACTAGAAGGCAAAGGTTGTTTGTTATATCTTTTGATAGTTATTAAATAGATGCAGATATAGATAGATATGTAGATTGATAGACAGATAAGACAAGACAGGACAGGACTGGACGGGACAGGACAGGATGTGGTAAGGTAAGGTAAGGTAAGGTAAGGTAAGGTAAGGTAAGGTAAGGTAAGGTAAGGTAAGGTAGGTAAGGTAAGGTAAGGTAAGGTAAAGTAAGATAAGGTGAAGTGGCCAATGCTCTGTAAAACTTATTAGCCTGAAACAATAGTTATTTTCTCCTTTCCTGTGCAATATTGATTGCATTTGCCTGAACAGTGCCTCTGCTATCTGTGTAATGACAGATCATTAGATCTTGTTACTTGGGACCAACCTGTTTTGAACTTTCTAAGGTGGTTCCTGATATAATGTGCATGTTGACACTGGTAATGGCTGGAAATTGTCAGTAAATGATGCTACTTGTCTGGTCAAGCAGAAAATGCCACCTCTCTTGAACTTTCTGCGTAGTTTTAGTTTCTCAAAACACCATTTTGAGCTAGAATAATGTCGCGATGGAATCTTCTGTCCCTCAGAGTCGCTTTCCATTAGATTCCATTGGTTAAGTCATGTTACAAGTTCGACCTATATACAGGTATTAAAGAGTACAAAGACTATTTTAATTTATGGCACCATCATACAAAACATAAGTATGAAAATATAGTCGTAGAGGAAACAAGAAGAATTCTGTAGAATAGTGTCATACCAACATCTCTGGGGGAAGACACAAAGTACAATACAGAATCCCATAGATTGAGGAGTGATTTTGTCCTACTCTGTAGCATTTTATGGTTAAAGTGTAATTTTCTAAAGCAAGTCTACCTAGTATATTATTGATTTGTCCTGCTTTAAAAGAAACATGGGGACATTAAAAGATGTGTCTGTATATACAATTTCTTCTAAAATTCATTTTGATGAGCACTTTTTGGAACTGGAATCAAAAAATTATATCTTCGTTGACTCAGCTGCATGGATGTGATATTGTAATTTTAAATATTCTACAGGACTGTATGCTGTGCTCTTGTCAAAGAAACAAAGAATAAAATGAGTGAGGAGACAAAAACTAGGCATCATTACAGAGAATACTGTCTAAGCATTGAAGTGTTCTCCAGTGCAATGAAGTTTGTGCTAAGATACCATTCACACTGGAATTCCTTAAATCTCAACCAGAGAGTCACAGTTCAGCATAAATAAATTTAAATTTTCCAATATTTTTAATATTGATCTTAAAAAAGTTTTGATGTTTTGTGTTCAAATGTGAAAAATTTAAAGACATTTTAATCAGAAACCCCAAAATCATCTATCCACCTATCTGTCTGTCTGTCTATCTATCTATTAACTGTAAAATGATTAAAATTACCAATGGTAGTGTTAACAATATTTAGAACCTGTATGAAAAAAACATGGAGAAAATTGGTAGAGAAAACAACGAGTAACTACAAGGAAATTGTGACAGTTTTTGACAACTATAATTTCTTCACAAAGCAGGTAACAACTACATAGGAAAGAGTTAAAATCACACTAAGCAGTTTGGTACTTTGGAAATGTAATTAATGCCCAAGTTTCCCAATTGAATTAGTAAATTCCTTGAACAATCCAAGTATATAAGTCCACCCTTGTAATACCAGCTGTGGGAAAGCAGAGGCAATGATATCACTACAAGGCTAAGACTAGCCTAGGCTACCAGGAAGATCTCCAGAACATCTAGGCTATACAGCATAAAATGGAGCTTCATAAACCAAATTAGCCAAGCAAAGGAACAAACAACAAAACAAGCAAAACATTTCTATTAACTAATCAGACAAAATAATGTTTCCTAGAAGTGTTTCTTAGATAAAAAAGAATGTAGAAGCTACTGTATCCTGAGTATAAGCAGGGTCTGGAAAATTCATCATGCTTTACCATCTTGAAGCCTGATGCTCACTAAGGGAGGGAATGTCCTATTCTTACAGCACTTCCCAATGTAGCCCAAGCAGGCGTCAAATAGCAGGGTATTTCCATTTTTCCTTTCACTTATGGAAACACAACCATCTTGATCTACTCTTGGGACAAAACTGTGTGTAGATTCATTATTTGCTTTAGAATAATATTGTTGAAAAGTACATATAGCAATGTATTAGTAATCACATTTCTAAATAATAAGAACTTCAGTGTTCTTCATTTTGTCAAGTTCACTGCTTGAGAAAGCATTTCTGCCCATATGCAAATTTAGTTTATTATTTAAGTTACATTTTCTGAGTATCAAATTAAAATAATTTACTACAGTGAGTTTTTTAAATTATGGCTAAACCTTTGCATTACTCGTGAATTGTAGGTATGTAGGAACATTAAGTCATCTTGTATTGGTTCAATGAAAGTCTATGGTCTGCATTGAACTCACTGACTCCATCCCATTGTGGAGCTGATGAGTAGATGCAATGAATTCAGACTTTTACCTCCTTCAAAGTTAACTATGCAGTACCTATGCTCCGTTTCATCTCACGACATCTATGGACCTCTCTTCTTGTTTAATCATCTTGAAGATAATTCAGTCGTGGAAGTTTTTGGTGTAAAACCATGAAGATCTGAATTTGAATCTAGGCTCAATCAAGTATGGCCTGAAGGAATAAATGGATGGCAAGAGCAAACTCTAGTATCTGACCTGCACTATGTATTCATTGTCAGTTATGCCTGTACATTTCTGTGCACACAGACTAATAAACAAAATAAAAATAAAATTATAATTTAAAATTTAATGTCTTCTTATATGGTTATGTTGACTACTATTTTCTTCTAGAAATACTTCTTTGCCATGGGCTTGATAACATCATGATCTGACGAATATCTATTCCTATATTGACAACCATTGATACTTACTGTTGATTGTTTCTTCACATCTTATTTACAGATTACATGTAAGAGTTTTCCCTGAATCAAACTCTTTCTTTCATGAATGGAGGTTTTTTATTGTGATTGTTTTGATTTCTTTTGTTTTTTGTTTTTGTTTTTTTGAGACAGAACATAACTGTGTAACCCCAACTGACTTGGAACTCACTCTTTAGACAAAGCTAGCCTCTGTAGGAGGAGCTAAGGTGGGAGGAGTTAGGAGAGGAAGAGAAAAAAGGAAGAGGAGGAGCTAGTGAGAGCAGAGATGTAGGAGGGTGGAAAGCCACGCAGGTATGGAGAGTGGTGCAGGCAACTACTTTTATTTAGGTTAGCTAATTGGGAAACAACTATCTTTGTATGGGCATATTGTTACTGAGCTTTATCAAACATTTAAAGCCTTTGATTAATCTTAAGCATTAGAGTCTAATTTTTTCAACCCAGCCCTTAGATGGCAAGATGATCTGGCCAATGCCCAGCCCTGCAGAGACAGCGTGGAAGATTGGCAGAGCCATTCCCAATGCTGGCATTTTGTGGATGGCAGGGCTGGTGTTTCTGGCTAGCTGTTTCTAGCTGCAACGCACACATGGCCTCTGGCTGAGAAACATGGTGGCTGAGCTAGGCCAAGCCATTGCAGCTTAGATAGTCGGCCTGGCCAGAGGCCACTTTTAAATAATTACTCAACAGGACTCCAATGCAGAAAGATTCTCCTGCTTCTGCCTCACAAGTGCAGAGATTCAAGACATGTACCACAACTGCCCACGTTTTTCTAGTGTTATAGGATGGTAGGGAACAGCCACTCCAATTATCCTATTAAACATACCTAACGCCAGCCCCTATTCTTCTCTACCTTTCAAACCCCAGCTTTACTCCATAGAAATGTGTAGATTTAACTCTTTATGATCCTGGGACATGATGGTTATTCACCTACTTTAATTTACTAATTTCATATATTCTGATTTATATTTCTTCTTTGAAAAATGGAGATTTCACTTTCTCATTGTTCATGTTCATCCCATCTAATATTCTCAAAAGAGAACAATTGAAAATTGCTACTGAATAACTTTTATCATTTAATTTATTTATATTGGCAAACAGTATAGAGAGAAGTGAATTGTATTCAAATTATTAACCAGGTAAGGAATGAGCCTAGCTATATTGTCTAGGAATTTCTAAATATATTTAGAATCTGGTCATTATTACAGGGAGTTGGGACAGAGTGGAAAATAGCACATTACATGTGTGTGTTAAATATTAATATATATTGTAAAGTAGACAAACCAATTAGTAAATCTTTTAAACATCCATGATCAAGTCACTTTTTGAAACTGGGGCTTGTTTTATTTATTTGTTTATTTATTTATTTATTTATTTATTTATTATATATGTACTGTACATCCCCCACACTGCCTCCTCTCAGTCACCCCCTCCACAATTCTTCTCCCCAAATCTCTCCACTTCTCCTCTGAGTGAGGGACTCCTACCCTGGTGAGAGACCAGATATAGGGTTCAGACTCTATCTTAGAGAACCTGATCTATGATTTAACTCTCTAGCACCAGTTTCCAGGTTACTCTCCAAGAAAGCTCCAGGTTACAGTTCTGCCCTTCACGTTTCACTTTTTAGCAACCACCAATCAGGAGAAAAGCAGAAGGTAAGTTTATGGTTTGGCTCCCAGAAGAGGTCAATTATTTTAAAGGGCAACAAACTTCCATAATACCCCCCAACAAGATGTGTGCCAGGCTAGAAACTCCCTTAGTTGCTTGCTATTTCCTATAAAACCTTGTCCTGCTGGGAGCTTGGGGCTTTACCCTTCCATCCTGCTGTGTCCGAGACTGTGGTGAGGCCTGTGCAAGCTTGAATAAAAACATCCTTGTGTGATTGCAATGGAGTCAGCTTCTTGGTGGTCTTTTGGGGTTTGTGAATGCTGAAAGGGCATAATACTGGCACATCAAGTTTCTGAAAGGCTGGGCACATACTCTCACACTGAAACCATACAAGGCAGCCCAGCTAGAAGAATGCATCCCACTTACAAGCAACAGCTATTGAAATAGCCGTCCTGTTCCAATTGTTGGGGACTCACATGAAAACCAAGTTGCACATCTGCTACATATGTTTAGGGAGGCCTATGTCCATCTCATGTATGCTTTTTCATTGGTGGTTTATTCTCTGAGAGCCTCAAGGGTCGAGGTGAGTTGAACCTATTAGTCTTTCTGTGGTGCTCCTATCCCCATTGGGACCCACAATCATTCCTCCTGTTCTTTCATAAGAGTCTCCAAGCTCCATTCACTGTTTGCCTGTGGGTGTCTGCATCTGTCTGAGTTAGCTGTAGGCTGAATCCTTTCAGCTAGGTTTCTGTCTGCAAGCATAACAGAGTATCAATAGTGTCATGGATTGGTGCTTGTTCATGGGATGAATCATGTATTAGTTGTCCATCCCCTCAGTCTCTGTTCTATACCCCTGCCCTTGCCTGTGTCTCTTGTATACAGGATACATTTTGTATTTAATGTATTGTGGGTGGCTTGGTGTCTCTTATCACTCCATTGGAATTCCTACCTTGCTAGCTTCTTCAGGTTCCAAATCCCCAAAGCTGCAACTCACAGCCAAGTTCACCCCTCTTTGATTCTTGGGAGCCTCCCTTGCCCCAGGTCTCTGTTTCATCCTGGAGATGACCATTCTATGTCCCCACCCCTGAAAGTTGCATATTTCCATTCATTCTCATGGCCATCTGGCTATCTTTCCTGTCCTTCCCAACACCTGATCCTGAACCCTCTATTTCCCTCACCATCTCCTCTCCCACAGGTTCCCTCTCTCCGCCTGCCTCTTATGACTATTTTATTCCCCCTTTTAGGTGAGAGTCAACATCATCGCTTGTGCCTTCCATTATTTAGCTTATTTGGGTCTGTGGCACGTATCATGGGTATCCTGAAGATGGTTTCTTTCTTCTATTGTATGTTTTTGGCTTCTATATCAAAAATCAAGTGTCCGTAGATTTGGGGTTATTTCTGGGTCTTAAATTCAATTCCATTGATCAAAATGTCTGTTTCTGTACAAATATGGTACAGTTTTTATCACTGTTTCTCTGGAGTCCTGTGTAAAGTCAGAGGTGGTGCTTCCTCCCAAAGCTCATCTATTGTTCAGGATTGTTTTAGTTTTCCTGGATTTTTTCATTTTCCATATAAAGTTGAGAATTGCTCTCTTGAGGTTTAAAAAAAGCTGTGATAGAATTTTGATAGGGATTGTAACGAAATATGTAGATAGCTTTTGATAAGATGGTCATTTTCATCCTGCTAATCCTACATATCCATGAACATGGGAGATCTTTTCATCTTCCTATATCTTCTTCAGTTTCTTTCATCGGGGCTTGAAGTTCTTGTCATGCAGATCTTTTATTGCCTTGTTGAGAGTTACTCTAAGATATTTTATAAATTTCATGGCTATTGTAAAGGGTGTTGTTTCCCTAACTTCTTTCTCAGCCTCTTTATCATTTGTATAAAGGAGGGCTACTGATTTCTTTAAGTTTTGATCCCACTACTTTGCTGAAGGTGTTTTATCAGTGTAGGAGTTCTCTTATAGCATTTAACTCATCTGTTTAATTGTATTTTACTGTGTATGATTAAGGGATTCATTTGTTTTCCATTTAAAGACCTGTACCTATTTGATTATATTTCCCTTTATTTCTTTAAGGGATTTATTCATTTCCTCTTTAAAGGTTTCTATCATCTTTATAAGATTATATTTAAGGTCATTTTCTTGTGTTTCAATTTTGTTAGTATGCAGGGCTGACTATAGTAGGGTAGCTGTGCTCTGAAGGTATCTTATTGTCCTAGATTTTGTTGATTATTTTTTTTTCAAGGGCCATTACCCATCTGGATGGCTTTGGTCCCTGGATGTTCCTGGTGTAGGAGGTATTGGAAGGGGAGTTAACTTTGATGATCCTGGTGTGGCAGGCTCTAATAGGTATCCCTGGACTATATGATTCCAAATCCGCAGGTCTATATGATTCAGGATCTGCAGGTCTGTGTGTTTCAGGAGCCTCAGATGTAATGGAAGTGGGCAGAGAGTTGGCAGGTGAATGAAAGTATGCCTGTATGGCAGGATTCTTAGGGCAACTTGGTGTGTCCAGAAGACTTAGACAGCAGGGAAGATAGGTGGGGGAAGGGCAGGGCAGGTCTGATTAAGGGGGACAAAAGTTGGTGGGAGATTAGCAGTCCCCCTGGGATAAGTAGGTTGCTCAGGGAAGCTTCTTTGAATTTCTTTATGACCTGATTTTTGTGTGACCAGAGCCCACCTACTTAAATGTAAAATATTTGCTTAATTATGTATTAACATCTCTCCAGACTTACAGCCATCGATTCTTTTAATCTTCTAAGAAGGCTGGGAAGAGAATAGACTGTACCAACACAGACAGTTGAGTTCCCATGAACTTTCCTCCTAGCAGCAGTCAACGATGTGATCAGCGTTAGCATTTATTAGTTAGAGACTCCATTAGGTTCCTTAGTGGTATGGCATTTAACAAGAGGAATTTATCTTATAGTTACAATTTATCTTACAAAATGAAGAAGAAACTCATATGAGACATGTGATCTGGTTCAGCCTGGGTGGATTATGTTTTACTGCAAGGAGGAATGTTTACAAGGAAGTCTCTTTGGAAACATGATGGAGAATATCACAAGAAGACCAAAGCAGAATTTGGCAACTCTGCCTATAAGAATAAAGTAGAATAGAAAAATAACATTTGAATCATTGAGGAACAAAACAGTTTCTTAGTAGCAATTGCCAAGTGAATTGTTTGCCATATAGAAATGATAAGGTTAAGATAATCCAAAGTGGCTGTTACCAGAAGAGAGGTGGGATGGAGGAGAAGTGCTAAGACTGGATCTCACATACAAGCCTGACTTCCACGGACTGAAAGCAGAAAGAATAGGTTCCCGTTAGGGATTAGAAGCTGTATTTGAAGAGGATATTGCAGTAAGGAAGGGAAAAATGTAGTAAGTGTTTGAATTTTAGGTTTTAGTCTCCAATGCACTCCTCGAGGACACTGGCTAGAATGTGAACTAGAGGTGGTACCCCAAACATAAGAAAATACTGTGGTTCTGCCTGGCTTGAATTATTCAATGATTCACAGAAAAATTCCCTGTTCTTTATGCTCATTCTACTCAGACTGAAAACTGTACCACTCATTCTCAGCGTGCACACCTGAATCCATGCATGGAAAATATAATGAGAGAATTTTAAATGACTCATTAAAGCTGGAGTCAGGATGTCTGCTCTTCTCAGAACAGGCAGTCTTAGGTTGAAGAGATATGGGTAGATAAAAAATTTCCCCTGCCTTTGGAACATTTGATTCACAGGCTTTCCTTAAAACAAAAATCACCTTTGATGATCAACAACCAAAAAAGCCACACATTAGAAAATATCCTTACTGTAAATTTGCCTTTGAGTTTCTTCTGTCTATTTTTAAATTCTTGATGGAAGGTACAAGACTCTTGTCTTCAGAATCCACTGGACCATTCACAGCAATAAGATAACTTTCATTCTTTGAATAGATATTAGGTACATTGAATCAGGTAAGGGAAATAAAACATTTTAAAAATCTGACTTCAATCACCTTTATATTTCTTGGGAAACTTGGACCATTAAATTATATAATTAGTTTTGTGGTAAAATGTGAGACTTGTGAATATTAGAGGGATGCCTTATCAGAGTTCAGATAAAGAGGAAAAGAGTTCTTTCTGTGTTAGTAAGTGAGGGAAAACACTACAAAAGTGATTTTAATGTAAATGCTTTATGTTGGGTCTGCTTGAAAAGGACAGGATGTAGACATACAATATGCTAGTGTAACAGAATTATACAGATGTATGACAGAAATAGGCAATGAAGTTATAATAATCAAGCGTTGAAGCTCCTATTTTGTAAAAAGCATGCACAATGTGCCAATCTCTTTGACAGATTTTATATATATATATATATATATATATATATATATATATATATATATAATCCATTTGCTTCCCACAATAAATCTATAAATATAAAGTAATAATGCATAATGTTCATTATTCCTTAGATCTTGAGCATAAAACTTTTAGCAGCTCTATTCTCCTACATAATTTAAATTATGTACCCTTTTGAGGTGTATTCAGGAATGATGTCCTAGTTTGAAAATAGATAAACTGTCTTATACATAGGTTTAGATACATCCTTGAAGGCACATTTCAATTGTTAACGCCAAAGTTTTTACCAAGGGCATGTGATTCCAGAAGATACGATTGCGTAAATTAAATTATTCTACCTCATGAAGTAGCTATACAATACTCATCTGGTGCGAACAAAGAAATTCCATCGGCTATGGCTGTGTTAAATATGAATTAAAACTTGAAATCCTTTGGTTTTCAATGAAATATGAGTAGTGATTCTATGGTGCTAGCTGATATTAGAGAGACTTTCTGGAAGATTCTATAAAATATTATTTATTATATTATGTATATATTTATGTATTTTATGTATATTATGTATTTATATTATGTATATATATATATATGATGCTATAAGCATACTTAATACTATGATTACAGTATGATGATAACATTTTTAGTCATCTATATATTTTTTTACTTTCTTCTTCTATATTTAGCACTCTCCTGCTTCTCTATGGAGCCCTGTCTTTCCTCTTTGCCCCAGCCCAATCAATTGTATCCTCCTATTTCCTTTTAAATTCCTTCCAATTTCATTTAACCTTCTTCTCCCTGCCTAAGAGACCCTGGTTTTCCAATTTCTCCTATATTATCATTTGTATCCAGATATCTATCATTGCCTGTCTCCTACCATGTAAGAGGTAAAATGACTGTTTGCCTTTACCTATTTAATTTTAAAATAATAGCATCAATGGATTCAATATAATAACTGTGATAAGAACTTTTATTTTCATTGAATGAAAAAAAATGAGCTGAAAAACTATAAAAGCTTTTAAGTGTCTATTCATATCCTAACTATATGGTACTGACCCAGAAAACCAAAATTATGCTGATAGCCTATGAGTGGATCACATTTTTTATCTGATTGAGACATAGAAGCCTGTAACATAAAGGCAAATTATTATATTAATGAGGGCCCCCATAAAAACTAAGCTTATTTGCATAGTTTCGTCTTTGGTGATTGTTGGCAACGACTGTCACACCAGTTGTGGCGTCCCATGTCCTGGGCTGGTTGGTTATAAACTAAGAAACAGTATTGATAATCTTGTGGAAACTTATCTCATAACCATTTCCTAGTTGTCTCCAGGAAGACTCATAACCATTTAGACCAGATAAAATCATCAACATTTGGACCATGTATGTTGCAAAATTTATTTTAGAACAAACTAGTAAAAAAAGAAGAAGAGGAATATTTTTTTAAATCAAATTTACTGTAGATTTAGCAAGAGAGATGCTGTCTCTCACACCAACCCTGACCTCAAGCCAATTCTTTGGGGGAGCTGAGAGAATAAATTACTGAGATGTGATTTTAGAAGTGATATCCCAGGTGAACCAAGAAGTTTTTGCAATTAGAATGTCATTTGCATGCTTAACAGTATTACTGCAGCCCTAGTACCACTTTCTCTGGAGCCACAGTAGAAAAAGTCATCCAAATAAGCATGGGTTATTATTTTTTAAAAGGAAAGCTGAAGAGCATTTACTTAGTCCTTAGTGGCATAGCAGGCAATATAAATGAAAAATTGGAAACATAACTTTCATGCCCTGATACTATCAGGAAAATGAAGATATTAATTTACAGGCAGAGAGAGAATGAAGCAGAAACAGATTCTCCTTTTTCATTTAATGGCTGAGAATGAGATGTTTTCCCATTGAAAAAGAAAACTAAATACCATTTCTATGGGCTAATTATTAACTGTGGAGATGGTATTGTTCTGCAATGCAAGTGCCTTCAAGAGCCCCTAATCCAGGACTGGGGTATGGAAAGGACCTAAGATGCCAGCACTCTGCTTGATGGTTTATTATTATAATTTTGAAGCATGGCTGATCAAACCATGAAGTTCCTGTGTGAAAACCTAACTCTCGTGATATTAACAATAATGGAAGTCATATTGAGATAGAAGGTTGTTGAGCAGAGTTCTCAGATCCTCAAATTCATTACCTGCCATCAGATGACAATGTGGACCATGAAAATGATTCTGAGCACACAACCTCTATACATTTAAATCCCCTTTATTTGTATAAGACTCCAGAGGAAGAGCCCACCTAGCACTCTTCACCTCAGTCTATCCTTGGAACCTTTAAACTTCTGGCAGCAAAGATAAACATCTAGAGATGCAAGACAGAAAACTATTACTGAGATGGAAAGACAAACTTGCCATTGCTGATGTTTCTCAGAGATGAAGGTCACACTGGTACTTTCAGCTATGGAAGCAGTAAGGAAAAAAAAAATCAATCTTAAAAACCTTAAGAAAACATGTTCTCTGAAATAAGGCAAATTTCTTCTATATTTGGTCAAAGCAAAACCTCATTCTGACTCACTTTATATTGTATTTGTGCTCCTTTTGACTGAGGAGACAGAATCATGGAAAATGTGATGTTATATTTACTCACCAAATTCAGTGGCCTTTCATATGCCAAATTCAGTCTCTTGGGCTTCCATTTGTCAGCTAGTTTTAAGTATTGAATCCTAGACTACTCAGACATTAACACTTAGCAGTTTGTTTAGTCAATGTAGTGTATGACAGTTACATGTGTTCGTGAGGAAAGAATACGTGTGTGCATATGAAGGTGCAGGTCCTTTAAAGGTCCCCAGAAAACATACAGTAGACAACTGACTTAGAGAGTCAGAAGATGGAAAGTACACACAGGTAAAATTGAAAGAAAAAATAATATTAATGTATACTAGTCAATCAGACAACTGCATGGCTATAGAGTCCATTAAATTCAGATAAAATCTGGATGAATTCTTAACCACCATTGGTAGGAATGTTAACCCCACAGAAAAAGGATTATGAAGAAGTTTTATGGAGAAAGAAAGTGGTTATATTGGAATTGGTATATAAGAGGCAGAAATAAGGGTGGTTACGAATAGATTCTAATTCTATTCCATTACAATATTTTATTCAAATAGCTCACATGCTCCCTTACATTATTGCCAAATGTCTCCCAGAGCATTACAAAATGTGGTATTTCATTCTTTGCTGGTTCTGACATGAATAAATTTGAACTTTAAATTTTTTCCAGGAAGATAAGGGGTCTGCCCCACTATGAGACTCTAGGCCAATTGCTTATTCATTCTGAACTTAAACATTTTCTCATGCGAAGTGAGAGTACTGTAACAATTTTAGTTTGTATATGTGAAAATGAAGCCATTGTACTTGAGCACACAAAGACAGCATTTCATGAATGTAGACTTTTTAACTGCTTTACTAGGGTATGGAAGAGCAGGGACAATAGTGGAATAACTCGAGTTGCTATCAAAAGACCTTGGTACTACATGTAGTTCTTCAAATGGTGTGGCCTTAAGTAAACCATCAAGGCTGGGTAGGACTTCATATCTAGAAAAGGAAAAGTTAACTCTACAAGACTATGAGAATACCTTCAGGAAGATGCATAGCAGATGGCTCAGTAATGAAAATGTTTGCTGATAATGAAAGGTCTTCTTTCACAATCTGTATGAAATGTTGGTAAATAGTAGTAGGACTACTATTTAATATTTCCAAATATGTGCCCTACTCTGAAGGACAATATCTATCATTTCTTAGTGGGCATCATGAGCCAGCAATGGACCTATATTCTCATGAGAAAGCTAAGATAAGCACTGTTCATATTTGAAGGTCTCATAATTCTCATAAGTCACCCATGAGGGAAAGGGAGTCTCAGCACAGGTTTCTTCAGGATCCTTTTGACATCTTCTCTAAAGTAAACTGTTTGTTGTATCCAAATCATTTTTAGTATTACGGTTTTACCTTGTCAGGAACTGGCTCATTGAGTATCTGTAATTAATTACAACTCATATATTTCTTGGAATTCTCCCTCAGTGTCTCAAAGCATAAAAACAATGTACAACCAGAAATAAAATAACCCCATTACCTTTTTAATGTCAGCCTGCTTATAGCTCAAATGTTATTCTAACTTTTGATTGCTTACTATATAACGATGCAATGCTAATCATATTTTAATATGGAAAAATATTCAAAAGACACTTTCATCAAAATGGACAGTAACAGGAAAACCAGGCTTTGGGTGGAAGGTGATTTCTTCAAAGGTGATTATATAAATTGCTCTAACTCTTGAAATAATTGCATGTTTTTTTCTAGTTGACTACTTGAACTATGAAAAGAATTGGTTATAAATTATTATATATATATATATATATATATATATATATATATATATATATGCACCTTGGTTGCTCATTAAATTTCTTACTAAGTCTAGTATTGTTTTCTTAGTAATAATTTTTATTATAAAAAACATGCAAAGTGTATACAACTTAATGAAATGACATAGATTTAGGATTGACATTTGGAACAGAACTGCATACCTTTATATTGAATTTTACACCTTCAATACAAATATATTTTATGGACTTATCCACCATCAAAATGAAAATATTCCTGACACAATCAAAACTTAAAAATCAATTAGCTTATATCTTCTGTCACCAGTGTAAGCTACACACATTACTCTTTTCTCAACCATTTATATTTAGTTTGTCTGGCTTTCTTTTCTTCATGTTATATTGACCTAAATGTACACTTGTTTACATATATGAATGAGATTCTGCTTATGAAAAAGGTGTCATTTACTTTTTCTGATACTATGTGACTTTTCTTAATATTATTCTTATCAAGTACTTTCATTTGTCATATTTTCTTTATTTCCATTCCCTACAATGGATTTGTACCTCCATGTTTATTGCTGCTTTTTTTAAAACTATAACCAAAAATATAAACTTACAAAATTGTCTATTAAAAGAAAGATATACATAAATGAATAATGAAAAGTTTTATTATATAAAATATATAATATATAATTTTCTTTTTTTTTCTTTTTCTTTTCTTTTTTTTTTTTTTTTTGCTTATTCACTTTATAACCCGTCCCAGTCACCCCCTCCCACAATCCTTCCCCATCTCTTGTTTTCTGAGTACCCCCTCCTCCTGTATCCCCCACCCTGCCACTTTAAGTCTCTGAGAGGCTAGGTGCTTCCTCTCCCATTCAGGCCAGATGAGGCACCCAGCTAGAAGACCATACCCCATATACAGGCTGCATGTTTTGGGATAGCCCCCACTAGAGGGCAGAGAGACAGTATCCAAATCAATAAAATCCAAACTGAAAAGGGTGACATAACAACAGAAACCGAGGAAATTCAACAAATCATCAGATCCTACTACAAAAGCCTATACTCAACAAAATTGGAAAATCTGGATGAAATGGACAATTTTCTAGACAAGTATCAGTTACCAATGTTAAATCAGGAGCAGATAAACCATCTTAACAGTCCCATAACCGCGAAAGAAATAGAAGCAGTCATTAAAAGTCTCCCCACCAAAAAAAGTCCAGGTCCAGATGGTTTTAGTGCAGAATTCTATAATTTTCATTATGCGTTCCTACAAGTAAAATGGAATATTATTCACCCTTAAGTCCAGGCTTAAAGATATTCTATAACTATAAATATACAAATAAAAATATTTTTTCATGCTGCTGGTAAAATGTAAACTAACACATCCACTATAAAAATTCCAAGTAGAACTTCCCTGTAATCCATCTAAAACACCTCCCTAAACAGTCAACGTAAGCCACCTATGTACATACCTGCATACTGATGAATACTGATTCTGTTGTATACATGCATCATTCAACTTATTAAGAATACTAGTAAAATCCTACTAATGAAATTGGTATCCTTACTAATTTTTACATAAGGAATTAAATGTTGGCAGGGCATATGATACTTTTAGCCATATACCATCTTCAACCCCAAGCCAATATTTTTTGAAGGATTTATTTATTATAAAACTAATAAATTGGTCTGAAAAATCAAGTGTTCTAACACAATGCAACACAAACAGCACATCAATTTAATGTTTGTGTGCTGATAAATGTAAGTAGGAAAATAGTATCCTTGATTCACAGGAGCTGTTTAATTTCTATAAGAGCAAAAGCTTTTGTTGGGTGCTCAGTACAAAGTGCAGCAGTTCCTAATATGTGCCAGTCTTGAGTTTGTGCTGAGGTTTGCAGCAGCTGCTGTTGGCATGCCATGACATGCTACATACTACAAAACGTGTATGTTTTGCCATCAGAACCAAAAGCTACTATAAATTGCTATTATACAAAACCTTGGATTCATCACATTTAACTGTGTTTTTAATTTTATGCTTTTAGAAGCACTATGCTCTTGTTAACTGTTTTTGCAACTTCTTTTCTGGGATACATACTTTATGGTGGCATGTGACCCATAGATTACAAAAGTAGGACTAACATCAGAGCCTTGCCAAGAGTAAGGGGTGGGGTGAAAGGGTAATAAGAACTTCCATGTTCAAGACTTTCCATCCTCATAAATTCTTTCTGTGTCTATGTAGTTGGCAATGTAGTGTTCATCAAGGCTTTACACTAAAGTAGTAGTGTTAATACAAGAGGGTATGAAAATATGCGATGAAGCTGACACAGTGAGGGATTGTGGGTACTATGGCGGTGTTTCAGTGGTAGGGAATAGAGCTGGACAGAGTTGTGAAAAGAAAATAGGATAATTACACTTCATTTCTTTGCTCCACAAATGAATTTGCTTATTTGTTCAGTCTTGCTAGTTTCTTTTATTTTAACGTATAGTTTTTTTTATTGTAATGCTTTTTTTTTTTTTTTATTTTAAACACCAAATTTTATTCCCTACCCGGTCCACCCTCTGACTGTTCCACATTCCATAACTCCCACCCTAACAGACCTCTAAACTGTCTGGGGCCTCCAGTCTTTTGAAGGTTAAGTGCATCTTCTCTGACTAAACCCAGAACTAGCAATTTCTGCTATATATTGTGATTATATGCTGATAAATGTAAGTAGGAAAATAGTTAATATCCTTGTTTCACAGGAGCTGTTAAGTTTCTATAAAAGCAAAAGCTTTTGTGGGTGCCCAGTACAAAGTGAAGCATTTCCTAACATGTACCAGCATATGTAACATGTATACTGTATATTTTCTGTGTGTCGGGGGCCTCATATCATCTGGTATATGCTGCTTGGTTGGTGGTCCAGTGTCTGAGAGATCTCAGGGGTCCAGGTTAATTGAGACTGCTGGTCCTCCTACAGGGTCACCCTTCTCCTCAGCTTCTTCCAACTTTTCCCTATTTCAACCACAGAGGTCAGCAGCTTCTGTTCATTGGTTGGGTATAAATATCTGCATCTGACTTTTTCAGCTGCTTATTGGGTCTTTTGGGGGGCAAACATGATAGGTCCCTTTTGTGAGCACTCCATAGCCTCAGTAATACTGTCAGGCCTTGGGAGTCCCCCTTGAGCTGGATCCCACTTTGGGCCTGTCACTAGACCTTCTTTTCCTCAGGCTCTTCTCCATTTTCATCTCTGCAGTTCTTTCAGACAAGAACAATTATGAGTCAGAATTTTGACTGTGAGATGTCAATCCTCTCCCTCACTTAATGACCTGTCTTCCTGTTGGAGGTAGGCTCTATAATTTCCCTCTCACTACTGTCAGGCATTTCATTTAAGGTCCCTCCCTTTGAGTCTTGAGAGTCTTTTACCTCATAGGTCTCTCTGGTGAATTCTGAAGGGTTCCCCCAACCTCCTACCTCCTGAGGTTGCCTGTTTCCATTCTTTCTGCTGGCCCTCAGGAGGTCTTGCTATTTTCAAACTGCTAAACCAATAAACTATGAAAGACATAGCTTTGATTTTTTAGTTTACTTAATATGTGAAATATTTAATTAATGAATTTAATTGTTTCAGAAGTAATAATCACTGGTGTGCAAAGACTTAGATTTCTTTTCATGCAAATTTCTGGAAACAGGGACATTTCTACCAAGCTCCTATTTGAATCAAACACGCATGAAGATATAATTAAATAGCCAAGATAGTGTTTCATGAGATGGGGCTTTCATTTAAATAACATCATTATACTCATGTCAGCTTCATCCTGCACAACTCACACTCTTACTATTTGTGTGCCTCTTCCTCTTATACAGAGTGGTGCTATTAATATATATCTACAAGATCCATGAGTCCATATAGCAATCGCTAATGTGGATTATTTTTGTCTATATTCCCTCTATCTTGGTTGTAAGAGTTGTAGTAAAGATGTTTTAACCATGTTTGTGAAAGTTACCAGCTATTGATTGCAGTTTTACTAGTTGTAGGTTATTGTAATTGTCTTCCTCTTCTGTAGAACCTTTCTTTGTTGGGGACTGAGACCTACATTTCTCTGTGGGTATAAACAAATATTAGAATAGACTTGATATTGTAGTGTTCAATCATGTAGCATAAAAAGGTCTCCTCTAGGGATCATGAACACTCCACCCATTGCTATTTGACTAGGTTTACAGTACCATGCATGGAAATTCTTTGATTAAGTTGACCCTAATTTTAACTAGCCAGTTATTGGTTTTGAACAAAATAAAATATTACTAATGCACCAGTGTGGTATTTTGTACTTGTTGTTGTTTGAGACCATTGGATTTCCATCTGAGGAAGACTTTAAATTGTTTCTCTCCCTTGAAAGCTTACATGGATCGTTTAGGTACTGCCATAGCTAGTGCTCATGAAGGTCGCTTCCAGATCAGTTCCAGTTAAACTCCTCCACATTTCGTGTCTGAAATGTGTGGTGTCTTCAGCATTAGGGTCTTATCTTCAAGTCCTTGGAGGTAACCAAGGAATAGAAAGAGCATATGAACTACATAGCTAAGGCTGGCCTCAAATATGGAACAGTCCTCTTGCTTTGGCCTTCACAATGATGGAATTACAAACACATGATTCTAGAAATGACTTTATTGAAAGATTTAAATTTCAGAGTTTTCATCCCTAAAATAGAGGGTCGGTAGCAAATTTTTGTTAGAATAGAAGGGATCCAGGTAACAGTATCATAGGCTACAAGTAAGAATAATGCATTTAATGCTTATTAATGCTTCATAAATGGTAGTGCTTGCTCTTTCCATAGCTTATGTAAAAAGTACATGTATGTAAACACATGTGCAATGCTTTATTACACATTACAATAGACTGCTAATCACTTGCTTAAATCTGGCATACTTTAAAATATTTAAAATATTTTTCTATTGATCAAAGTTCTGTTGGTTAACAAAAGAAAATGGAAAGAAAAGTGCAAAATACTAATTGGAAAATTGCCTAATACCTTCCAGGCAAGTAGTGTAAGACTTTTGTTACAGTTGTACATTTCCATCCAGCTGCCTCTTTAATCATTGATTATAATTGTACCCATATTCTCTATAAAATATTGTGTTTATAATTTTACAAACCATAATTCAAAGAAGAGGTGCTTGATGAGAAAGAGAGAAAAAAAGAGATCAAAGGAGGTGAGGGGAGAATTGGAAGGAATAGACACCAGACCAGTAACAGACACAGATATCCATCTACAGGAGTTAGAGGTCTTCATCCAGAAAATAAAATGAACCAAGAGCACAGAAGAACATTCATTGTATATACACTGATGATTACAATTCATAAAATTTGTGTCCATGTTTACATGCTCTGTCATGATAGAAAATGTAGACTGAGTGGGAAACATCATGTCTAAAACATGATCCACTATGTGTTTCTTCTAAAGGTTTAGTCTATTTTTAGTTAATCATGGAGCCTATTCCTTTTTCCCCTTCAATGCCATTGTCTTCTTCTTTCTTTCTCTCTTCTCTCTTTCTCTCTTCTTTTCTCTCTTTCTCTCTTTCTCTTCTTTCTTTCTTTCTTTCTTTCTTTCTTTCTTTCTTTCTTTCTTTCTTTCGTTTCTTTCTTTCTCTTTGATCCTTCCTTCTGTCTTCCTCACTTCTCTCTTTCTCTCTGTCTCTCTCTCTGTCTCTCTCTCTCTCTCTCTCTCTCTCTCTCTTTCTTTACTTTCCCTTTCTATTATTTTGTTCTTCTGCCCTTGCACTCTTGGTTTTATTATTTCATAAATTTATAAACATATATAATGTATTTAGGACAGACCTATCTCTTTATTCTGCTATTTCCCCCCAGAAATATCCATCTAAATTCTCCCTCAAATTCATCTCTCTTCTTCTTGCTCCCCCTCCTATATCTCCTCCTTCTAATCCTCCTTCTCCACTTTTCTTTTTGCTCTTCCTTGTCCTCTTTCTCATTCTATTACCATCAAGTATAACTGATGCTACCTCTATGCCTATGGATATAGTGCCATCCACAGGAGACCAGAGATCATACCACTGAAGACAACTGACTCTCAGCAGCCATATGCAAACAATATTGGGCTAGCTACAGAGCCTTATGGGCTCCTCTAGTTATTAAAGCAACTTGAAATACAGACAAGGAAAAGAATTGATTCACACTCATTGGACACAAGGGGTCACATCGAAACTCCACTACCTCTGTTGTTCTGTCTATGGCATCAGTTATGAACATCTGGGTTGGTCTTTACTTAGGTTAAACTCATAATTTGTTCATTTCTAGTATTTATGCAGTTCCCCCTTTATGTTATTTTAAGTTCTAATAGAAACATGATAACTAATCACAACCATCTATGTGTCCTTGCTTGTCATACTGAATGGAGAACTTTTAGAAAGCCATGAGATAAAGAAAACCAAAATTAAAATCTTCGATTAGACATTTCCTATTCTAAAATTAAAACCTGTGATTAGACATTTCCTATTCTAACTCTAGTGTTTTCTAATCTTGTAAATAGAGTCAATATCCAATTGTGTAATGATTACACAGAAAGTACTCTGTGACAACAGAACATTCTCAAGTATTATGCCTTTAAGTTAAAATATATTGGAATAATATGTGGAGGATTGTAAGGGTCTAGTGCAGTTTGCATTCTTCAAAAGTCTTGCTCGATAAATACTGAGTTTTGATCGATTGATAGAGTGTCATATTTGACTAAAGAGGTAGGGAAGTCACACTGTCTCTTTGTGCTGGATGCAGGCAGAATGTACTATTGATTTTATATGTTGGATAGGTTGTCAGTGTACAGTGCATTGTTGATTTTGACTTTTATAGCCAACATGTTTCCTTTAATTGGATCATTTGTAAAAGAGAAGAGGTGACTTCTTCTCTTCTGACAGTGACTGATGACAATCATTTCATGTTTATCAATATTTCATAAACCCACTCTTACCCAACAACATGGCTGCCTTTATGTATCTGCTCAATTTTGTTGCATCTCTGTTTACATATTACAGACAGTGGGTCTCCCCCAATTTCCATACACAGTACAATATGATAATTGTTATTTTGGTGACAGTCTTTTTTTTTTAAATTGACAACAAAGTCCCTGCTGAGAACAAAATCTAACTTCTTCATACTCTAGTTATTTTCCAATATTTATGTTAGATAGTGTCAAATTATTCAGTGCATTATCATATCCAAGGGGAAGATTCAATAGCCCTGTAGATCGGGTGTTGTTTCCAGAGCACAGAATACTCTAATGGAACAAACTCCTTTTTGTTGTCTAGTGTTATAGTTGTTTGATATCTGTGGGACATCGCATCTATGAGCATATGGGTCATGAGGACTACCTGTTTTTCAACAAAACAAATAAATGTACGTAGAAGGAATTCTGTTATGATAAGCCCATCAAATGATTTTGTATGTTTCTCCCTCTGTGTTTTTCCCAGAAGGAAAGGTAATTGACTTGGTGCCTTTTCATATTCATTCAATAAGGGAATTTTTATATGCCCCCTTTAATACCTAGGTTCTTCTGACTTGAACTTGAGAATATGCTTGGGGTATGTTAACAAATGATTTTTAGGAAATGACATCTTTGGGAAAAATGACTAGACTG
Source organism: Mastomys natalensis (assembly GCA_021653895.1). NCBI lineage: Eukaryota > Metazoa > Chordata > Mammalia > Rodentia > Muridae > Mastomys > Mastomys natalensis. The sequence continues at coordinate 1,758,770 of JAJTUV010000125.1, read as the reverse complement.
CAAAAAGGACGACTGAGTTATGACCTACCAGACCTTGGACAAGTCATTTAACTTATCTGTGACTGAATTTATTCACCAATAAATTACAAAGTTTACACTAAGTAAAATTGAAGGTCCCTTCTGTCTTTCTCTATAATTTCATGCTTCCACACATCAAGATTTGCTGTGACAGAAGCTTGGAAAGCAATCTATGTATTTTTTAGGAAGAGGCTTCTCAACCTAGGTAGATAATTCAGGACAGTCAGGGCATCTGACTGCTTATCCACTGGACAAATGGTGCAAACTGCCTCTAGATGTTTTCCCAGTAAAGATGGATGACGGCACACTTGCTCTCCCCTCCCTGTCTTCTACAAATCACACTCTGTTGACAAGCCTTCCTAGCTATGCCAAGGATGAGTGTTTCAGAGACAATTCTTTTTAATTAGAGAATTCTGACAGCACACAGTACGCAGTGTATTGGTCATTTGCAGGTACAAACATTCATTGTACACTCATTGACAAATACATATATGAAACTGACAAGAGTTAGAAGAGGACTTTGTTGGTGGTCAGATGTAAAAATAATAAATATAAATTGTTGCTTTGTGGAAATTTCTCACTTTGTATTGCCCTAAGGGATGTATTTTCATTGACTGACAATTTTTAGAAATGCATTTTACAATTTATTTCATGTTTTGAGACATTTTAATTGTGGACAACCTAACTAGGGTTTAAATTGAGGAGTTTATCATATCTGAAATACTTGTATTCATTTTCTTACCAATCACTACTTTCAACTCTTGTTAAATCAAATTTCCTCTCTCCTAAGCACACTGAGGCAGTTCTCGCTTAGTAGGTCTCCTTTTGACAAGAGGAGCACAGTCCATGCCAGTAAGGATGTGACTATATTCTGTCTCTTCTCTTTCATCTCAGAGGCTGATACTTTGGAAGCTGCTAAAAGTTGAGGTGTGTCTTCCTTAATTGAGATTCTTTAGAAATCCTCTGTGTCATTGGCATCTTAGTGATCACTCAGTGTGGAACATGTGAAATACTGAGAGATGAGATTTTACTCTGTGACTCAGCTTCTCTCTCTGTCCTCTCAAGTTCAAATACTTGGAAGTAACTTACATCCTTTGTGTTGAAGGCTTCCATGAAATCAGATATTTCAAGGGTGTTTATTTAAGAAATATTTTATATTCATTTGATACTTTAATGATAGGAGTCTCTGAGTACTTTTCTGTGTGTCCCCTTTCTCTTGGATAGAAATGAGATCAGACCAGCTAGGAAAAAACAAAAAAAAAAAAAAACAAGAAAAACCTCAATAGATATTTTACTAAAGAAGGAGATGCATCTTGCTGTAATGACTGCTGACCTGCACTAAAGTTCTAGCAATGAGGTTTAGCCTTTCCATTGTGGAGAGAAGGAAAAAAGACCCAATCCTGTCTTCCACAAAGGTTCACAGGCACACTCTCCCTGAATCCCTCATCTTTTCTTTAGCTAAGCCAAAGACAAAAACAGAAATATGCTCTACAAAATCATTTTAGATTCTTGGCATCTTTTTGGATGGAATGTACATAGCTGGGTGATTTTATTTTTCTTTTAATGTAAGTTGAATGTATTTTTTCAGTATTATTCCAGTTGATCTGGGTTTATATTTTATGAAGTGAATATGAAATAATTAAAAGAGAAAGCTACTAAATTATTAGTCACAAATAATTTGAGATTTTCTGAAATTATTTGGTAATATCAAAACAAAGCTATTATTTATTTAGACTATAGCATTTTTACATTCTATTTATTCAATATAATCAGTGGACATCATAAGACAAGGGAAATATAAATCATATTTTGATGTTATAATAAAAGTAGTATATGCTCCATGGGAAAGTAAGAAAGGCAAACTGTATCCTGATATTGTAATAAACAGAGGCATTTTCCCTGTCCCCTTAGAAGATGAATGACTTAGATACCATTATCACTATAGTTAGCAGGACAAACAAACTGAAAGGTTCATAACTACAGCAACTAATTATGATGTAATTAGTAATTACACTGCAGTTTAACATTTTGTGTACCCATATTGTGCTGCATATACTTTTGGGACAGAAATGTAAAAAATAACCCCAAAATAAGCAAATAAATGAATAAGTAAATAAGCATAGATATATGTATATGCATAATGTTTTCATAAAGCAAGGTTTAAAATAGAATACTGAGAAAGTTATTATTTATTTGGGCAATGGACAATCCTGTTGATGGGAATATGCTACAAAATTGGAAGTAGTTGTATAAATCACACCAATCAGACATAGACAAGAATCTTCCCAAACACGTCAGCTTCTACTTGTGGGCTCTTCCATACTTATTACTACATCTATTGAAGTCATCTTATCGAAGGCCTGGGCCTCAAAATTCAAGGTAAGCAGGGAGCTTCCATTGGTTTTACAGTGTAGTCACCCTTTGCTTTATTTTTTTTCCCTTCCACTTTCTTGTGGTTTTAAAGATTTCAGTCATTTTTATTCATTTCAGCAGCAGGTGTGAAATAGTGGGCTGTCATCTGCCTTTTTGTAGCACTGCAAGCCAAAATTATAAATGGGTTGACATTAATGGTAGTCCAGAATTTAGTGTTGTGTTGGTAGACGGTATTGAAAATGTTTTCATATGACAGATGAAATGCCAGCTACTGAAACTTCAGTGAGGCTAGTTGGATACATGTGACAGGTGGTGTTTCTTTTTATCTTTTTTTTTTTAACTTTCTTTTAACTTCCTTCTTGGTATCCTGTTTTTCTTGTATTTCATCAACTTCATCCTTTATCTTCCCTTCTCTCCTTTCTCCGGTCTTCTGTCTTTTTTCTTTTCACCCCTTTTCATTGGTTTCAATATTTGACATAGTTTAAGAACTCATAGGCAGTATGGTCTTTATCTGAAGTGAGCTGCATTAAGTATGTACACTCCTCTTCTTTATGAAGCCATCTCACACAAAGAAATTACTAAGCATGCAGAAACATTTTGCAGTATTTTTCCCATCAGCTATCGCCCACATTCACAGATAGACAACATAGTTAAAGTAGTGTCTGCGAGGCAGCGGCTGAGGGGTCTGGGTGTGGTGTCAGGACAGATTTCCTAAGCCCTGTGTGCAGATGCATTGAATGAAGTAAATGACATATATTTGTGAACTACTGGTTAACCAAAGAAAATTTCTCTCCTAAAGAGTTCTCAGGGAGCTTCTTAGGAGTAATCTGAGTGTGGGTCTCACGAGGGTCTCTAGGTTGCCATGTCTTACAATTTCTTAATTACTTTCACTACTTATATGTTGAAAGTCTTATTCTGTTATAACTGATAAAGGATGACTTTAAATATTATCCCCATAAAACTTTCTGTATCTCTCTCTCCTTCTCTCTCTCTCTCCTTCTCTCTTTGTCTCTCTTTCTCTCCTCTCTTTCTCAATTGATTATTTAAGGTAGGCTGTGCTCCCAAGTTATCTTTAGTATAAATAATTGTTTAGCCCAATAAAAAATGGTCAAACTTGAAGTCATACACATAGTAGGAACATAAAATATACTGAGTTCCCCCCCCCCGTGTGTGTGTGTGTGTGTGTGTGTGTGTGTGTGTGTTATAACAAAGAAAAAGAGACCTTGAATTTGAGGAAAAATAAGAATGTATCATAGGAGGGGTTGGAATGAAGAAAGGAAAGTTGGGCAACAATATGATTGTTTTAATTAAAACAATCACTACGTTATATATTGTTAAAGACTTATATTTGGATAGTTACAATACATGTTCTAATTCTGATACATTGAAACAGTATTTTATTCTATCCTTATAAATGGGAAAAAGCATTGATTTTACTTTCTGAAATGTCTCCTTTAAGATTAACTCTTAACTTTTTTAATCTAAGATATATGAGAACCTATATTTCTATAAGATACTAGAAAAGAAAATGTTTAAATGAAACATTGCTAAATCTATTTTCTTTTAATATTTCAAGGTTTTCTTTTGTAACATATATAAGCTCATTAAGCTCAGGCTTAATTGTCAATATTGATAAGATGCATGCTATATAATAAGATTTTAATTTTCAAGCAAGAAGACAGTAATACAGAGGTCATAAAATGAATTGTACACTTAGGAGGAGATGTAAATAAGGCAAGGTAGATGGAAAGTGCAGGTAAATATCTGGTAAGTGCACTGCCTGGTAAACTGAAAAACAGAGGTCTTTGTGGAGCATTCCGACTGTTGAGAACACACTCCATACATTCCACCGAGGTAAAACACACAAAGAATTCACACATATGGATTTTGGTTTGGCTTTGTGTAGGTATGTCTTGGCTTGAGCATAGGAGGGCATTTCAGCAGTGGAAACAGACTAAGACAATAAAAGCATGAAACCAGAAGATACATGATAGGATTGGGGAGGTTTAAGAAGCTCTGTTTAAGTGAAACAGTGACCACAGGGTTGAGCTTTGGAGCACCAGTTCTAAAATTTAATCTTAGGTCAGGATGTGAAAGGGATGAATTATTGAAAAATTGTATTATATTTTGTTGCTGAGCATATCCATGAAACAGTAAAGGAGCACTCAGGTCTCAGAAGCATGTTTGATGTAGAGATTATTCATATGAAGCCATCAAAAGGTAGTGGAATTGAAGTTTATCAAAGAAAAAGAAGGACATAACAGCCTTTTTAATAAATCTTAGATTCATTTACTTTAGCCAGAGTGCTGGCTATTAATTAATAGCACTTTTTGATATGAGAACTTTTTCTGACATGTCACTGTATATAATATGCGCATTCTACTTTTTTAGTTCTAATATTATATAATCAAATATAACATTTTAGAAAGCTTGTTTAAGTCTAAGTAATGTCTTGGTGTTAGTGATGTCAGAAACATCAAAAATATCTCAGAATTGTCCAAGGGAATTGTTTCCTGTCATGAGAAATAAAACATAATCCAATGAAGGTGAAATAATTGGAAACAATGCCTAAGAATGAGCCCCTTTGAATGAAACCGACACTGCACTGCCAGGTATATTGTTTGTGAGAATTATATAATACACTTTTCAATTATTATATGATAGGATATACAAGATGGTAAAAAGAAAGATCTTAATGTTGCAATGGAAAATTCTAAACTTATGTAAGATTTGTCATCAGATTCTATGGCATGGTGGCTAGAAAGATGGATTAGCAGTTACGACTATTTGCTGCTCTTTCTGATGTCTCAAGTTTAGTCTTCTATACCAAGGTTCATCCAGTTCTAATTAATCTGATCTGATGTGTGTGTGTGTGTACATAGAAAAACACATGCATAAAATGAAATGAAAGAGAACATAATTAAAGTATATAATATGAAGGTAAGTGGCTTTTGACTCACAAAGTTTATTCTGAGGCTGAGGCCAAACTCTTCTCCATCATCATGCCATACTAATAATTCATAACCTCCTTATATCATTGCAGAGGGAACACTTGGTGGGAGACAAAGAGAAAAAAAGAAACAAGAAAACATCCAAGAATTGAGGAAAGACTTGTCTTCTCATTCTCCCCAATATTAATACACAATTATTTGCTAATCAGTTATATTGATATTGGTATTCATTTGAATGTATTGGAGGATGACATTTGCATGAAATTATCATACAGCATCATAAACTGGAGGTTAATGAATATTCACAATGCTATAGAAAAAATAATAGGTAGAAAGAAAGACCAGTTGATTTGTATTAGCCTTGCAATTTCACAGAAACATGATACTTGCACTGAATTTAAAAACTGTAAATTGTGTTTACTACATGGACAAAGGCAAGGTATGAGGTACTTTTTGGAGAAGTATTGTGGCATATTCTCATAACGATAGATGACAGCCATGGAAGAATGGTGCCAAGGCGGATAGAAAATAGAAGAAACAGGTAAAGCTGTGCTCTGGCAATTCATGGCTGCTAACCAAGGATTAGAACTATTACTTTTGGATACCATAGCATACTACTGAATATTTTAACAGTTGTGGGATATGGACATAAGTGTTATACAGAACAAGGGCATTATACCAGGTTATAGAAGATATGAACTCTAACAATGTACGTGGAGCAGCATCTGCATCTTCAGGAACCTTCTCTGATATCTGTCCCTTTACTTGAAGATAACAACAAAATGTATCCATTCACAAAAATACAATGAGATGACAGTCCAAGTTTGAAGTGACAGGTGTCTCCAGACTATCTCTCTGAGATTATAGAATAATGCTACAAACTAAGTTTGACTCATTTTTAAAGTATATGTTCTATGTGACAAAGAGTTATAATTCCACAGAGCATGCAAATAAGTAAATACAGAGTCTTTAATACAAAATGATAAGTGCTGCACTTAGAATGAGAGATATCCTATGTAACGCTACACATCCTTTGTATTAGCAGTTGCTTTTTGGACTAAGTACCTGGAAAGGATACTTGCTGAAAGAAGTGTTACCTTAAAAGTTTGATGATAATAATACTTAAACGAACAGAAACATAACACATGCTACTTTGTAAAGTAAATAAATAAATATCACTAGGAGGACATGACAAATAGCATTTTGATTTCTTGAAGTTTTTGAAAACATCTCAAATTAAGGTACCTGCTGGTGATTTTATGAGTCCCCTTCTTTATGATTTGTCCATGGACATTTAGACATGTATCTTCACAAGGCCTATTGCCTGTGTACACTTATTCCTGATATTTTTCTCCTATTCTGAGGTCTCTCTCCTTTTGAATTAGCACCTTGTCCTTGTGAACCTGTTTAACCTTACCCACCTGTTTAAATACGCAATATTAAAATACTGTCACTTTTGGGGGTAGAGTTTTAATAAATGAGTTTAGAAGGGGTAATTAAGTTAATAAGAAATGGATTAATATATTTATTTTGTTTTGTATCTTGTTTCATTAAATCTTATTTAAGTTACTGGATAGATAGACTAATAATTTAACATAGGTATAGGTGTTAATGTAACAAAACATGTGTAATAACTCCTAGAATTGTCTTTTTCTAAATTACAGGTTTCTTTAATAACTTATACCTAATGTATCCTCAAACTTAAGGCAAACTGTGATGGGAGACTGGTTAGGCAAGGGATGAGTCATGTCTTTCTGTGAGACATCACTTCAGGCTTCAATGGCGTATGCAAAGCACTGGTCCTATCTACCAGTGCCATTCAGTAGAAGAGGGAGTCACAGAATGGGGCTCCATGCTGCCTCTGGGAGCAATAAAGGCATGCACACTGAAGTAGTGAAGCATCCTTAAGATTTAATGTTTCTGAATTAAAGAAACTCAGCAAAGGATGCTAACAGATTCAGTGTGTGGCACAGGCACAGGTCTAATACTTGCTTTCATTTCCTTAGCACATGACACAACTACATAGCCTCCCAGGGACAACGAAATAAGCATCACAAGAGACCCAGACCACAGAGATTTATGAGGCACTATAGTCACTGCTGGGGGAGGGCAGGGCAGTGCTTTAGCTTAAGATGTTTAAAACCTGGCTGCAAGAGAAGCAAGGAATTGCACCTCAGGGAACAATTCCCTGCCAGGTTCTAGGGATGGAAAAATGACTTAATGGCACTTTCACTGTCTCAACTTTGTGATTTTTTTTTTCCTGGTAAGCAGGTATCTCTGTAATTTCCTTTGTAAATAGACTCATAAGATAGAGATATGCCTTTCTCTTCCTTTGCTTGTGTAAATCATCATTGCTGCTTTTGGCTCACAGAGTTGGAAAATCATTGCTGAGAGATGAAATAATCCAGGTAGACTAAACTAAATATAATTTCTTTGCCTAAGATCCTGGCTAAATCAGGTCCAGCTCAGCGGCTTGGAGATGATTTAGGAACTATGAATTCAGTTCATACAGTCAAAACACTGGTAGGAGCTTCCAAGGTAATTTTGACAATTCCTGATATTAGGTATGAGTGAAAACACCTGTGGATGGGAAACACTAAATTACCCTAGAGGAGCTGAGGCCTCTTAGGTTCCTAGGCATCTAACATGAATCTGTCTTGCAAACATTATATCTTAAACCACTCTTTGGGTTCTCACCAAGAATATTCTGCAGTGCCCCCACGCCACAAAAAAAGAAAACAAAACAAAGCAAAAAACCCAAAACTACAATAACAACAACAATCTACATAGATATCAGGCTACAGGTTCTCAGGGCTAAAATTCAACATAAATTCTCTCTCAGTAAGAGCAAACAAAACAAGATAAAACACACAACTACAAAATCCAGATCTTTCTAGGCAGGGAGGCTATGACAATTGGTTCATTATTTTGAATTTCAATAAAATGAACCAAATGACCCCCATTTGTACTGCCTTGCTTGTCCACTCTCCTTGTATATGCATCTACATGTCTCTACTGATTACACTGTGATGAATACAGGAAGAAGGCCTTACAGATTTTACTATCAAAACCCCATGAAACAAACCTCTTTCCATCTAATCTAAACATTCTAGGTCTAGAAAGATTCAATGTTGCTTTTGTTGTTTTGTTTTTCATTGGTTTGTTTGTTTTTGTTGTAGTTGGTTATGGTTTTTTGGGGGTTTTTGGCTCATTTCTTATAGCTGGCAGAAAATTGACACTGTGCTAAGACAATATATATATGTGTGTATATATATTCCACGTATGTATGCTTGCATAAACATACTATAGGATTATCAAAGCTATAGTGCTGTTGTAAAAATAGCAGTCAAGAAAACTTGTGTCATATCAAATGATGGGTATAGCATGTCATACTGAAAGGATTCCAGGATGAATTTACCATTAGAAAAACAAAGAATGTAATTCACCCTGAAAGCCAGTCAAAGGACATAAAGAAGAAATGTAATCTACTCATCATGTGGCATCAATACAGTGTTTTAGATTTTCAATGTGGTTCTCCCTGCTCTAAAATGCCCTACTGTTAATGGTAGAGTGGCCATCCTGGGACAGTGTTTGGAGGACAAGGTACCTAAAAGCATGGTATTCTATAGTTTGGGATATCAGTGTATACACAGAAAGATAACTGAAAATTCTCCTCTCTCTCTCTCTCTCTCTCTCTCTCTCTCTCTCTCTCTTTCTCTCTCTCTCTCTCTCTCTCTCTCTGTGTGTGTGTGTGTGTGTGTGTGTGTGTGTTTGTGTGTGTCTGTGTGTGCTTGTGTCTCTATGTGTGTGTGTGTGTGCGTTTGTGTATGTATGTGTGTCTAGGATCTTGGCACAAAATTGTTTTCTACCTCACCATAAATTCATTCAAAGCAGCATGAACAGTGAAATACAGATTACTAATTCTAAAATTATGAACGCAAGCAAAAATTTTGTTTATAGGTAGACTGTATGAGGTATGTGTCATGGTGATGAAACACTGACCAATATAGTGTTTTAAGAACAATTACAGTATCATTTACAGATCTATAGTATCAGTAGGACTGTCTACTTCAAAAGCAGTAAATTGTAAAGAATTACCTAAAATTGCCAATGTACTACAATCATATTTATGAATATAAAATACATAAAAAATTCTAAAGCTCTTTTATAGATTAAGAAGTTATTAGAATATGGGAAAATTTTGTCAATAATAGTTAAAGCAAGAAAACAAGAAATATGTAAACATTAATTAAAGAAACTGACACCAGTCTATGTGCATTTTATATGGGTTGTAATAATATGTATATATGTATGCATGCATATGTATGAGGGTATGTGCCTCTTTGTGTATATTTTGTATCACCCCTATGACCTTGAGTGATACAATATGCCATGAAAGCTTTTATTATTCTGAATTAGGCATTAGCATTAGGTTGATTTCAAAAAATGTTTTAAGAATTTAAATTTAAAATAAACTATACAATATATTTTCAAAAAGTATATTCAAAAGTCACTCATTGCTCTACCAGGGAAGCAGGTAGGCTCACAGCAGATCCTCATCTTTCTGTCTGCTCCTCCAAAGACAATTTCTTGTCTTATCTTTAGCTTTGTAGCAGACCACCTGCTTTAGCTTCCAGTCTAATGATTCTGCCCAGTCCTCATCTCCAGTGCATCACACAGAACTACCCCTTCTAATGTCCTCCCTCCCACTAATTGCTTTATCCAAGTCCCCATCTCCAGCAGGCATTCACTAGGAATACACAGTTCACTCCAGTCAGAAAGCAGGTAAGTTTTACCTGTTTTATTTTATTTACCTCCCTTCATTCCTCCAATACCAATCCCCCAGTCTCATTTCTAGCTCTGTAGAAAACCAACTACTACACTTTCTCCTCACTCTCTGTTCCTATCCCCAGGGTAGGAAGAAGTTCATGATGGAATACGCTGCTCTCTTACTTTCAGTAGACTCCTTTAGGTCCCCCACTACTAGTCCATTTTCATTCCTAAGTGTCAGCTTCAAATACCTAAAAACACATTTTGCATGGGATCTCAATGACAACACCTATCAGGAGCTCAGAAGAATTTCCTACCAAGTTACACATAGCCCCAGACCCCTAAGAACCAGAGAGCAAAAGAAAGCAAGGAACACAACTCTCATAAATTGAAATCTTCCCAAACCCAGATAACTAAATGGCAGCTAAAAACAAAATGAATAACAGTCAGGGCATATGTCTTCACAAAACCCCAGAAACTCTCCCATAGAAGGTTGTGAATATTGCTACAGTAACTAAAGAGCAAGAAAAATACAATAAAAGGCTTTTGTAAATATGATAGAGGTCCTTAAAAAGGAAATGGATAAATTCCTTAATGAAATCTATAGAAAAAGAACCTGTAGAACAAAATGAATAAAGCACTTCAAAACCTGAAACTGGCACAAAACTTCCAAAAAATCTGGAACACATTAAAAAGACTAAATGTAAACATAATAGGAACAGAGAAAGTTGAAGAAACCCTGATTGCAGGCAAAAGAAGATGATACCTATCAAGATACTAGAAATATACAAAACACTTAGTAGACTGGACCATAAAAGAAAGTCTCCTTAGCAAATAATAATTAAATCAGTATACTTACAGAACAAAGAAAATTAAAAGCTGCAGGGAGAAAAGAACAAGTAATATATAAAAGCAAACCTACTGAAATTAAACCAGACTTCTCGATAGAGACTCTAAAGAAGGATATGAACAGATATTCTACAGATGACAGTGCAGACTACTACACCCAGCAAAACTTTCAATCTCTGTAGATGGAGAAAATAAGACATTCTGTTGTAAAACCAAATTTAAGTAATATTTATTTTTAAATGTAGGGGGTATAGAAGGTACTAGAAGGAATACTCCAACCTAAAGAGGTTAACTACACCCAAGAAAACAGAAAGCACAAGGAATAAGTAATCTCACATTATACATAAACACACACACACACACACACACACACACACACACACACACACACACATATCTACCTCTGTTTCTTTATTAAAAAGCCAAAAATACTCAATAGACAAAGGCTCAGAATCTTTAACATCTTGCCAAACAGATGCCTAGATGTAGAAAAGTCCAAATAGATCTGTACTTATCACCCTACAGAAAAGTCAACTCCAAATAGGTCAAAACCTTAACATAAAACCAGATACACTGAATCTAATAGAAGAGAAAGTGGGGAATAACCTTGAGCTCAAAGTTGGGAAAAAACAACTTTCTGAAAAGAACATTATTAGCACAGGTATTATGATCAACAATTAATAAATGGGACCCAGGGAACTGAACATGTTCTGCACAACAAAGGAAACAATCAAAAAGCAGCCTACAGACATTTGGAAAAGATTGTACCAACTATACATCTGACAGGGAGCTGATAGACAACTAAACAAAGAACATATAACACTATATATCCAAAAAAAAAACCCCACAAATAACAAAATTAAAAATTAGAATACATACCTAAATGAAGATTTCTCAAAAAAAAGAAAGGAAGAAAGAAAAAGAAACTGGAATTGCTCAGATATACTCAAATGTTCAACATTTTTAATCATTAGGGCAATACAAATCAAAATTACTCTAAGATTTCATCTTAACACTTGCCAGAATGGCTAGGATCGATAAAAAAATTGATAGCATATGTTAGCAGGATGTGAATAAGGAGAACGCTCATCCATTGTTGGTAGGACTGCAAAACTGTATAGCTGGCAGGCAAATCATTCCTTAGGAAGATGGGAATTCATCTAGTTCAAGATACAAATATACCACTTTGAGATATATGCAAACGTATCCTTCATCCTATCACAGAGACACCTTTTCAACAGTGTTCATTGCTGCTATATTCAAAATACACATAATTGGAAAAAATCTTGATGTCCCTGATCACATAAATAAAGAAACTGTGATATATTTACACAAAGAAATATTATTAAATCATTAAATAAAAAAATCTTCAAACAGCTTGGTTGTTGACAAGACTATACTCTTCTTAAACTGATGGCAAGTCTTCATTGCTGAAGACAAAAGCTACACAAATTGTTGAATATAGAAAAGTGTCACTAGTGCCTACATAAAGCCTTATCCCTGCAAGTTAATGGTTATATGTTAAGAAGGTATTCTTCAAGCTACCAAAGGAAAAAAATATAAACTACAACCAAGCTACAATTTTATCTACAATAATGCCCTCCCTGAAAGCTATACTAGGACAACAGTAGTACTAAGCTTGTGGGAGTAACCAATAAATAATTGATTTGAGTTGTGGTCCACTTCATGAAATGTAACCCATACCCGACATTACTTGGGTGACCAGGAACCTAAGACAAGATTTCTCAGAGATCAACGGTAAAGCCAAATATTACTGCACAAAATAAAGGATCAATAAAATTCCTTTTATTGTCATCCTGGTATAATCATAGATCACTGCCTTGATCAGACATCATTAGAGAAGCTTCCTCCTCCAGCAGATATATAAAGTCCTACAGCAAGGCATTATGCAGAGAATTAGAGACCATAGAATATTCGGCCCTAAATAGAAAATTTCCAAATATTCTTCCTCTCACTGTTTGAAAACCCTGAAGAAGAAGAGACAGAAAGAGTGTTGGAGCCAGAGAGACTGAGGACACAATGAAAACAAGGATACAATGATTTTTGTTCTAAATCAGCAAGATCAAACCATATATAGACTCCTAGAGACTGTAGCAGCATTCATAAGACCTACAAGGTTTGTACCTCGTCTTCTGTGTACATATATGGCTTCTAGTTTAGTGTTTTCAGAATGTGCAAACAAGTAGGTCTCTGACTCCTAGAACATCTCCTGAATTCTTTTCCTTATGTTTGTTTTGTTTGATTCCAATGTGTTTTGTTTTATAAAAAAAAAAAGTCACTATCTTTAATAAAGTCATATTTGGGTTGTCTCTTTAGACCATATAAATTTTATTGTCTCTGATGTTAAATAATTTATTGTTGATTTAAAATAGACAAATTTACCATTGAGGAATAAGAGAAATCAGAATGAAAAGATATGTCAAAAATAATGTAAAAAAAAGGTTATAAGTTCAATGAAAGACAGAACAGAAAAAATGCAAAATTATGACTCATGTTTCTCAGAATATACAAACATGATTAACATGTAATTTAAATACAAATATTTTAATTTTTAAAATAGAACAAATTATTGAAATATGCTACTAATTTTTGTATAACTACAAAAAATTCAGAGAATAAACATCAACAGAATTTTTCATCTAAAAATTTTAAATAGCTACATAAGGTAATAAGATAATTTCACAAAAATATGTGACATAGAAGATTTGTAAACATTTCGAATGTGTAGTTGTCACAAGATGAACATGTTTGTAATATAAAACTTGTTTCCTAATGGAGAGAAAAAGTAATAAGTAAATTGAATATGCAGCTAAATAGATCAATCTTCAAAGATATTTAAGAATAAACATATGAGTGCATAATAATTTGACTCAGAATTTGTGCTTTATTTTGTGTTTGTGTATATGTTTATGCATTAATTTATAGTTATTTATGCATGTTCATGTGTCTGCCTGTGTAACTGTGTGTCTCTCAATACAAAAACGTAGGGTAGAACCTTTAGTATATCTTTATTGTATTTTCTAGTAAATTTAATTTCCCCAAACAACCTGTATATTTACTTATTTCTTGTAAAATATTTTGTATGTTTATGTAAATATATGTGCTTGTGTTTTTTGAAGATCACGGTTTAAATTGTCATAAGTTTTCATTTTTTAGAATCATTGGAATCATAAACGGTCCCTCTGTTTCTCTGTAACACTTGTCTATTATCTTTTCAAAATACATTATTTGTGAAAAATGTGATAATATAATATCTATGTGCACATACATATTTGTATGTGCATACATAATATAAGCATACGTAATTATTTTTATAAATCTACTTAGGGACAACAGTTAAAGTTAAGAACATCCTCTTTGTAGAATGTTCTACTTCCCCTTTCTAAACTAACCTTTACCTCCTAGTTCTTTGGGCATCAAAGATGTACTTGTATATAAGGCATAATATCACCCATAATCTATTCCCAGACAGTTCTATTTCCTCAGTCACTATGGAAACTCTAAAAGTAGCCCTCATCCATTTTGTACTGTTACTAAAGGAAGTACATATTGCTATACAAGCTGATCTTCATTGATCAAGAAGCAACTACCTACACACAATCTAAGCATAGGAGAAAAAAATTCAGTGGTTTTAACTTTAACCCAAAAAGCATAGTTTGCTACATTGAATCCAAAACCCAGGATAGATCCAGGGAACATTGCCAAGGACCAGCCTCAGCATGGAGAGGAGTCTTGAAGAAAGGGTGTTTGGGAGCTGTAAAATTACATCCTGAAGTCAAATCATGGGGTACAAGCTGACAGCCTATGTTCTATTCAAGACAGTTTTCTAGACAGCTCTCTCTCCAGACAGCTTCTCTCTTACAATTCCAAAAAACTCTCTGGATAGCTCATTTATTGCAGATCAAAAGCTCAGTTATTTATTTACATAGTAATTCAGTCACTACCTAGACTCCCTTTTGATTATCCCATAAATCAGCATCCCATAACCCAAGCCCCTTTATTCTTAAAGACAACAAGCACATATTTTAACATATCAAATGAATTCAAAGGTCTACCTGCCTTTGTAAACACAGACAATTAGCTAGCTGGATAGAATCCAGTCCTGAGATTAGCATTTCCACCATGCCAGGGTACAACCTAGCTCTGTCTCAGGCAGACCTTGAACTCAGGAATCTACCTGCCTTTGTGTTTTTCTGACAAACTGGCTCACAGCGCAGATGCCTCTGTTCTTTTAGGTCTATGATGCTCCTTATAAAATTCATAATACATCCTTATATTTTGCATAGTTAAGAAACTATATATTCTTGAACTCATGTTTTCAGAGTTCTTTCCCATAGCCTTAAGGGCTGTCCTGACTGTCTCAGCATTTATCATTTTGCTGAGACATTAGCAGCACCTTTGCCTCCCTGCACTCATGCTGTCTCTGATTAACATTGATTCATTAACCTTGACAGAGAGGAAATTCTCCAAGGAGGAACATGAAAACATCTGCATTGTTATAGACACAAGTCTTATGGCCACAACAACCATCAACACACATGGAGGCCCACACCCTGCTGACTCTGTTCCAGGAGTGGGAATCATGTCACATTATCCTTTAGATGGCCTAGTAAGACTAAGCAGAACACATACTTCTCTAGACATTCAGAGTTCATAAAAATATTCCAATGTTAATTCCTTTTAAAACCAGAAGTGAAGAACAAATATCATAAGGAGTACTTATATTCAGCCTTACAGTTGGCTTGGATTATATTCACCCTTGTAGCAACATAATTATAAAATCAATATTTTTAAATTGTGGAAGCGTTGTCTGGTATACTGGCTACACAGTGATAGATAATTCATAGTTGGAGTGAACATTAGGCTCTCAGATTGTTTCATATGTATGATAGCAAAAGGTACCATTTCTTCCAGAAAGCTCCATATCTACCCCAAGAATGAGCACAACCAGTTCTTTTGTGTCTGAAAACAGCTTTGAAATCCTTCTCTGAATTACTTCTAATGGTCACAAAACAAACAAACAAACAAACAAACAACAACAACAAAAAAAACCTTCTCTACCACTACCACAAGACAGACCTTAACCTTTCCTGTAAAAATCACACAAATCAGAGAACAGTTTATAAAGACTAAGGTTGGTTTGCCGTTTGCAGGTTCTCCTGGTTACCCACTGTTCTTCTCAAAAACTTCTGGGAGATTATGAGAAATCAAAAGAAAATATGCTATTAAGATTTAAGGAGTGAGGATTTTTTAAATATCAGGAAATGTATAAGTCCTTACTTAAAGCAGAGTTTTGATAAGTCATATTCTACAACAGATAGAATGAGACAGTCCCTCCAGGAATTGCAGTCAACACAATCAACCATTATTCATAACCAAAGTCTTCTCACCCCAAGTAACCTTTGGGCCCAAAAGCAGGCTATACATGCCTTCTCAGCGAGAAGAGGATTAAAGAACAAGAATTTCAGCTGTCTTACCTATACAATTATATGGATTAATATTTCTTGAAGCAGAAAATAAGCATCAGTAGCATGGATCTATAGGTGAAAGAAGCCAAGAAAATACTGCTATATTTCAGTAACTGTGAATACTAATGATCAGAATGCCTTTTAAATGGTAAAACTTTCTTGAAAGTACAGTGAGATCCTTTCCACTGTATCAAGAACTAAGGTGCTGGGTACTATCTCAATTGTTGTACATAATCACTAACAAGAATTGTATTATCAAAAGCCATCCCCCTTTATTATGCCATCCTGAGAATGTGATTTTGATCACTCATTGACTCCACTAGCTACTCCTCAGAGAGAGTTCATGAGGTCTAGGGAAGACGTATCCTAAGTTAAGGTTTGATCCACCATGCCAAGGCGTCAGCTTAACCTGTTAGCATGCTTCCTACCAGATATAGATCAAAATAATGGAATTAGCTGGAACACAGAACTCAATTAGTTGTCATGTGCCTTTCAAGGCCCTTACTCAGTCTACTTCTCCTGAGTACACTGTCTTTGCTTTTCTTTGCTTGCCAAATAAACTTATACTTAAACTGACTTCTTTATTTGTTTCTTTTCTTCAAGAAAGCAAGAATCAAGGTGGAACTTTTCCATTCTGTATGATCCCATAGAGAAGTTTGGTTCAGCTGCCAAAAGCTAAATATCAAAAGGAGACCAGCAAAATGGTTCATCCATCAAAGACTACAGCTTAGAGCTAAAAGGACAGGAGTTAGTTCCCAAACACAGAAAGTTCAAGAATGGCCCTTGAGTGGAATTATCGATAAAAATTGAGAGCTTAAAAGTTGTCCAATGAGGATTTGAAATTTTGTTCCAAAGTGATCTGTATGAATTCCCTGTAACACACAGTAGATCTGAAGTAAACTGTGTCCAGAACCATGATAAGGAAGAAAAAAGAAGTGGAAGGAAGGAAGGAAAGGAAAAATGGAAAGGAAAGGAAAAGGAAGGGAAGGAGAAGAGGAAAGGAGAGAAGGAAGGGAAGAGGAAGGAGGAAAGGAAAGAAGGAAAGGAAAGGGAAAGGAAAGGAAAGGAAAGAGGAAAGGAAAGGAAAGGAAAGGAAAGAGGAAAGGAGGAAAGGAAAGGAAAAGAAAGGAAGAGGAAAGGAAAGAGGAAAGGAAAGAGGAAAGGAAAGAGGAAAGGAAAGAGGAAAGGAAAGAGGAAAGGAAAGAGGAAAGGAAAGAGGAAAGGAAAGAGGAAAGGAAAGAGGAAAGGAAAGAGGAAAGGAAAGAGGAAAGGAAAGAGGAAAGGAAAGAGGAAAGGAAAGAGGAAAGGAAAGAGGAAAGGAAAGAGGAAAGGAAAGAGGAAAGGAAAGAGGAAAGAAAAGAGGAAAGGAAAGAGGAAAGAAGAGGAAAAGGAAAGGAAAGGGAAAGAAGAGGAAAGGAAAGAGAAAGGAAAGAGGAAAGGAAAGGAAAGGAAAGAGGAAAGGAAAGGGAAAAGGAAAGGAAAGGAAAGAAGGAAAAGAAAAGGAAAGGAAAGGAAAAAGGAAAGGAAAGGAAAGGAAGGAAAGGAAAGGAAAGGAAAGGAAAGGAAAGAAAGGAAAGAAGCTGCTAGAGCTCCTGTCAAAAGCATTGTAGCAGGAGGTCTCTCCATTCAGTCTCAAACTTCTGTCTTGTCCCAGATGAAGAAATAACTGCGGCACATGAGGGAGGAGATGGGAGAAGGAGAAGGTAAATGACAAATCTTAGGACGTTTTTAAGTAAAACATATGTGTACAAAAAATAAAAAAGCATTAAACCAGTGCCGTGTTTTTTTTTTTTTTTTTTTTCTTAAGAATAAACCTAAGCAGACGCTGAAATGGCAGTGACATTGGTGGCCAGAACGTCCCCTACAGCTTTCTGTTAAGGCTGAAAGAAGGAGAAGAAAAGCTCCATGAGAGACTTCAATTTCATTATGTTCCCTGCAGTCGCAAAGCAAGGGTAAGTGGCGTTAGGGTCTTTAAAGAAATCTGAACAGTCGCAACTGTTTCCAGAGTGTTTACTTTGAGCAGAAGAACATGTATTTTTCTCCACATGAAAACAAAAACAGTAAAAGCCATCCTTTGTGAGTCTAAGTACACAGATCTGAGAAGAGGAGATTCAGGATGTAGGCCAGCAAGCATCCACTCTAGCTCTGTTCCTCCTGGGGAGGACAGAGTGACATGAGAAGGAGACCCCACCCGCTACAAAAACATCTGCTTGGTTTCACACCAGCTCCCAGGTTGCTCCTAAAAAAACTTAGAATGCGTGTGCCTCTGATTTTAATTCACCTGCTTAAAGTACATTTCTGATAATCTCTTACAAATTCTTTCTCAGGCTTTATAATTTTTGTTTATCATACAATGCAGTTTCCACACCTAGTTTACAATGCTGGTTGTAAATCCTAGTGACAATAGGTTCTTTGTGTCCCACTGTATTTACTGAGTAACACTCTGAGGAGAGGTGAATGTACCACAAGACCAGACTAAATGAGTCAATAAATGAATGAGGACAAATTCTATTAAAAATCGTGGAATGAATTAGTTTTCAACTCTAATTTCTTGTCAATTAAGTCTTATGGAGAGTTTTGGAGGTCTCCTTTTTGTGAAAATGAAGAATCATTTGGGGAAATCGCTAGTGTCATCCATTTTCTAGAATATTAGGAGTGCTGCTCCAGACTGTGGGAGCTTTTCTGGTCCCTGGGGAATAAGGGCAGAATGTATACTAAGCACAACTTAGTATTTATTGCAATTTGTCTACAGAGGAGCTTGTGGACAGAATTCACGAATGTCTTTAGAGGCACTTACTAAACTAGGGTTTCACATCTGCATTTATAACAGGAAATACAATTATTATTTAGTACACGGGAAATCCTAGATGCCATGGGATCTGAATGCAGGAGAAGAAAGAATAGGTGAGGTTGAGAATGAGCATGTATGGTCCTCTGAAATGCAGTTCATCCACTCTAATACGTTGAGGTGGAGGATGTTCCTGATGGAGTTAGCATGTGCTGTCCCTATCATTAGACAACACTCTACTGGTTGAAGGATCCCAAGGAAAACAAACCTGACAATTTAGAACAGTAACTTGTAGATTGTTAAGACTGTAACAACTTCCTTTCAGGTTTCTAGTTATTACTGAAGTGGGGGATTAAAAAGTATCTTGCAAATGCATGCTCCCTATCTTCTGTGTTTACACATATAACTGTCCTCATTCAGATATTCATCTATCAGGTGTGTTCTCAATTTCATAAATGGCATTAAGAAAAATATAGTTAAAACTTAGAGCTACAACAGTCCATAATACCATCACCTTTATGACAAATGCCTTGCAAGTGATGTAGTAGAATTATAGTCATTCTATTGATAAGGAATCTGAATATTGACAGATGACATGAATTGGTATCTCTACCTGCCCTCACCACTTGCTAGTTTTATACAGGCTATGGAGATGCATAGACAAATGTCTGTCATTCAATATTATCAGAGTTCTGAAGAAGAAGAAGTTCATTTGAAGTACAGCAGAAACATATTACCTTTCTCAGGCATTTCCAAAATCTGTGTAGTCGTACAAACGGAGATGCGAGAAGTTCTCTTCAAGGAAAAGGTTAAGTAGGAAATAAAATCCAAAAAAGTTCAGATATAGAAAAGCACAGAGCGTTTTGAGAAAGGAATAAATAAGTCAAGAGTAGAAACTGCATAGGCAATAAGGTGAAGAAAAGGCAAAATGACTGACATTCAGTCTCCAGGAAATATTTATGAAATGAATACAAAGTTAATGTAAGGCAGCACAGAAAGACATGAAAGTATGGCCCAGGTATGGGCTTCTCTGGTTGGTAAGGGGCAGCCTGGCATACCTAGAGAACACTATGAAACTGAAATCAGATTTAGAATACCCTAAAGAGGAAAAACAAATAAAATAAAATAAAAAACCTGGATAGAAGTTTGGTTCAGAAAATGGTGATGGTGAGTGCAAAGAACCTCAGACAATGAAGTATTTCCTCACATTTAGCTACAACCTTATTCATGTATGGAGACACAGACAGATAAGCAAGCACATTCTGCAGCTGTTTACTACAGGACCATGCCTGTTCATCCAAAATGCCAATTATATCCTCCCTGCGGAGAGAGAAATATCACACACTGGCTACTTTTCATTTTTCCATTCATTTTAATTACTAAAATTGAATGTATTATTCTACCTTTAAAATTTCATATCATGAATTCCTGCTGAGAATCCCTCCAAACAGCATTTTAAGCAATTCAGTATTTTAAGGCTATGTTAAAACAAAGATAGGCAGGACATAACACTGCATTTCTTGCAAATCTGCATTTAATATGCATTGCTGTTATGCTCCCCACCTCATAGAAAAGACAGCCTTTGAAACCCCGAATAAATACTTTGGTAGATTTTGTCATGGAGAAAGACAAGGCTTCTCCAGGAACACAGCTGAATGAAAGTACTAGCCATCGCTGTCAGCTTTGTAACCCTTCTTGGATTTGTGACATGATAGTGTGTTTCCTAACCAATATTTTGGAAGGTTCCAATTGTCAGCAGTAAGGAAATAGTGTGCACGTTCCTTTTCCTGTGTCTGAACACCTTGTCCAGTTGCAGAGATTTCTCCAACACAGACAGGAAATACAAAGCACATGTCCTGGTAGTCACACCAAAGAAGCCTCCATTTGCATAGCCTTCATAATTCAATTTAATTTTTTTTTTTGTCAAGAGTCCTGAATGCCTCGTGTTTGCTTTAATCAGAATGTTGACATTTACACTGAAGCCAATTTCTCTTTTTCTCCTCCGTGTTTTGTTTAACCACGACAAGTGACAGCAAACTGGAAAGAACAGACTTTTTAAATTGGCTCCTTGCCCAGAATGCATCATTTCTCCTGAAGCTTTCTCCCTTTCAATGCATTGCAAGAGGAAATGTGAAAAACACTCTTCCAACATGAGAGTGAGGTGTTACTGCTTTTAGATAAAGATTTGTGTTGTATTTTAAAACTAGATTGCTGTACAGTTTCAAGCTATTAGCAACAACCTATTGCACTACAGCTTTGGGTCCTTGGGGAGATATGCTTAGTGTATTTCAGTAATTCACGCCAAATAGAAAATGAGAAAATATCTAATATCAAAAGCATCTGCATCCTGAAAGCAGCAGGAACCAAGAAGCAAGCATGGCATCACTCAGCACGTAATGCCAACATTTTCTCTGATCTTTCCAGGTTATGCCCCAATTGGTGGAGGGGAAGTCCTATAGGCAAAACCATCATGTGGGTACCTATCTGCAAGTCATTCAAAAAACAGTCTCCCCACTTCACTAGAACAGTCAATTGCTGGGCTCCACATTTGATCTTTGATATTTCCATGAGACGGAAACTTTGAATTTGAATTCAAATTTGCATAAATATCAGACTTAATCATTTGAATTAAGAGTTTGAATATGTTTATATCAAACTTGGACAAAACTGTTTGAAATAAAAGATATGTCTCCTCATGGAATTTAATCTACCTCAACAGAGGGAGAACAAAGGGAAAATGCAAATCATATATTTTATACACTGAAATCATAGTTTCATTTGCTAGACATTTACAGGAATCACAGAGGCTTCACACTGCCCACAGGAAGAAATCCCATCCATAAGCCGTTGTAAATATTCCTTCTCTAGTCAATTGGTAAGAGAACAAAAGAGTGTCTAAGGACTGGGTAGGTAACTTCCAGGCTTTCTTACTGTCTAACTGAGCTGGGATCCCACACAAGAATCATCAAAAAATGCATTCATGGAGAAAACCAGTCACCTCAACAGGAATGTTTCAAATTCTGAATCATGATTTATTACCAAGAACTCAACTTAATTGCTTATGAATGTCATTTTGTTCACTGACAAAGCACAGACCTGAAAATAACAGTTTAGACTGTATTAACTAAGTTTCCTGTATACAGGGTTTTAGTCTTAGTGGGGTGTGTGTGTGTGTGTGTGTGTGTGTGTGGGAGAGAGAGAAGAGAGAGAAGAGAGAGAGAGAGAGAGAGAGAGAGAGAGAGAGAGAGAGAGAGAGAGAGAGAGAGAGAGAATTTGAATTCTCTAAAGACACACCACACAGGCTGTATTTCTCACTGAGAATGAACAAAATGATAATAATTGCTAAAGACAGTAGATGCTGTTGGATTGTCGCCACTTGTTTTCTTTTTGATAAAATAAGGAGCTAAAACAATGAAAGAACTGAAATATACCTTGCATGTCTACTTGGATCGGCATCTCAAAATCTATTCTTGGTCACTTGTTAGAAATGCAAACATGCTCCCAGAAAACAAGGTGGTTAGCAAATTCCACTCTTGCCACCTGCAAGCTCCACTCAACAGACTGGGGCAGACTGATTGGGACAAGTTCAGTGCCAGCTAGAAATACACAGCAAAATTCACCAAATCAACTAACCCACTCAGTAAAAAAATCTCTTGGAAAAGAAAGTCATCATAAATGTTATCAGTTGCTACAGAGGAATTCATCAATATACATGGCTGAAAATGTATATTGAAAATTAGCAGCTTAGGATTTTATGCTATTATTTCTAATGGAAGATGATATGCATGTTTTCTTGGAATAGTCACCACATCTCACACTGGGATATCAAAAGCACTGAATCAAGGTGTGACAAGGCCCATGTCTCTGGGGGGACCCAGGAAAGAACCCATGACATGCCTTTCCTTTAGCTTCTGTTATTCCTGGATGTCCTTCACAGTTCTTGACTTTTAGACTTCACTGAAGGCTGTTCCATTGTGTCTATGTGCTCTTCCTTTACCACCTCTATCTCTCAATGTATTTGTGTGTGTGTGTGTGTGTGTGTGTGTGATGTGTGTGTGTGTATTTGTGTGTTCCTGTATATGGAATTTCATGCATGCCTGTGTACATGTGGAGACTAAAGTGGCAACACTTAGAACAAGTCCACCTTGTTTTTGTGAGCACGGGTCTCTAATTGGACTTACCAAGTAAAGTAGAATGGCTGGCCAATGAGCCCCAGGAAAACTCTTTTTTCCAAGCATCCCAGCTTTGAGATTATAAGTGTGCACCACAAGTCCAGTGTTTTTTCTTCTAATGTAGATTTTGAGGGTTGAGTGCAGATCCTCATGCTTTTATGCTAAGCATTTTAGTGAGTGATTTTTTTTTCATTCCAGCCTTTTCATCCTTTATTTTATAAATATAAAAGTTATTGTAAGAGATTCAACCTATGGTCACATCTTAATTAGACTAAATCGGAGTAGATTTTCATGCAAAGTTAATTTCTTTGGTATCCGAAGTCAGAGATGAAACATAATTTTGCAGGAAAGATATAACCCTTAAAAGAGGCAATTTTTGAAATTCTTTAATTCCAACGTAAGGGTAGAAATGAGAAGAAAAAATTGTGTCTCAACAAGGAACAAAACTCCTTTCCATATAAAATCCATATCTCAGATCATGCAAACAAAATATTCTAGGGAAGGATATTTTGATGGTTAATTCTCATTGTGAACTTCACTGAATTTAGAATCGCCATGGAAACATATCTCTGTTCTGAGTATCCCTTTAAGGATAGTTCTAGAAAGGTTAAATTGGGGAGGAAAAATGGACGTTATGTGTATGGGGGTGGGGCAGTGCACCATTTCATGAGCTGAATAAAAGTGAAAAGGGGGTGGTGTCTGGTGTGTCTATTCTACCTGCCCTCAGGTGCTATGTGACCCATTGCTCATGCCTTTGCTCCCATGCCTTCCTCCCCAAGCACAATGACTCATTCATCAAACTGGAAACCAAGATAGACCCCTCCTTAAATTAGTCTTGTCATGTGTAATTTCAACATCATCACATTTCATGCCATTAATGTGTATATAATTTTCCCCAAAGTAATTATTATTATTATTATTTTACTTAGACAATACATGTTTATTTCCTCCCTCTTCTAGGGCCTTGGATTCTAAGATGTCAAGTAGATGGAGATTTCTTCTTCTACCTCTTCCTCATTTCTTTCGTGGTCTCCTTTACACTTGTACATGTGATTGAGTTAGCATATAAAATGGTTGCCTTCTTTGATGGTTTGTATATGGTTGGCTCGGGAGATGGCACTATTAGGAGGTGTGGCCTTGTTGGAGTAGGTGTGTTACTGTGGGCATGGGCTTAAAAACTTCATCCTAGCTCCCTGGAAGTCAGTATTTTCCACTAGCAGCCTTCAGATGAAGATGCCTAGATGCTGCCATGCTCCTACCTTGATGATAATGAACTTGAACCTCTGAACCAGTAAGCCGGCTCCAATTAAATGTTGTCCTTTACAAGACTTGCCTTGGTCATGATGTCTTTTCACAGCAGTAAAACCCTAACTGAAATACTAAAAATCTTTCATTTTCTACATGGAATTGTTTTTTTTTTTTTTTTTTCAACATCAAAGGGAGGACTTGAATCTCAATTTAAATGTTATTAGTGCTTCTTTTTTCTAAGATCACCTAGAAAAAGCAATCAGGTTTTGTCTTTTAAAATGTTTTCTCTAGAACCTTGTGCTAAAATTTATTTTTGGATATGTTCTTATTGTTTTATTTTGTGGGCTTGTTGTTGTTCTTTTGTTTTTGTTGTTTTTCCTCAAGATAAACATTACTCCTTAGCTCAGACAGCCCTTTTCCTCATCCTCTTAAAGTATTAGGAACCACACCCTCCTTGAGATCATTTAATTTTGTCACCACCAACTAACCTCATAGTTTTTTAGCTTCCACTTTCTGTTCTATTTTAACATCTATCTTCTCGCAGTAGATTGTAAATTTTGGAAGCAGAGTTTGGTTTACCATAAAAAAAGAACTGTTTCTAGTGTAATCCACGGCACTGGGCACTGAGTTCATCTAGATCTGGTGAATGCAAATGATGATAGATGCTTGTATCTTCTGTTTTCTTGATTTAGTCACTCATTATCCGAAAACAGAAATGATTTTGTCTTGCTGGTAATAGGTGTTCCTTTTCGCTCCTCTGATAACCTGAAAGTACTAGGAAGCAGATGCAAAGGCCTGAGTGACAGGAGCAGAGGCCTGAGTGACAGGCTTATGGCTTTGTGGCTCCATCCTGAGGATAATTAACTCTTCTAGACCAGCTGTGACCCCTGCTGGGAGTCAGCCGGTGTCCAACAGGATGAGAGAATCTGTCCCAAATGAAGCAGCTACACATGCATCTCTACAGTGAGAAGTGATTTTAATGAAGGGATTTTAATGAACACAAAAACCAATGCAGGATATGGGGGCCAGGTGGTCCCTCAGAGACTCTTGCAAATGATTGGAGAGTTTTAGAAAGCATGTCTGGTCCAGAATGTGAGAAGACATTCGTAAGGCCGTACCCTTCCCCATCTCCTTACACTGTTTTCCCATAAATCATAGATCTCTGGTTTTAGGAAATACAAACTTGGCCTCTTGGTTTTATGGGATTTTTTTCCTCACCTTTTAAAATGCAAATACTTTAGGGAAGGGAACAGCTGGTCAGTCATTTTGATCTTAATGTAATGAGTTTATTAGAACCAGCCTGCAGAGGGAATTCTGACACTGTGCAGAAGATCCCACAAACAAGACTCTCTTTTGAAGCTTGCCAGGGCTGGATAATTTCCCCACCGGAGAATTACCCAGACTCACTGCAGTATGATGCCTCTCGCACTTGCAGATGAGAGGCAGAGTGCAGAAAGTGAGTAACAGGATCACAGTAGAACCTGTGACTGTGGGTGGGTCAAGTTGCTGTACACACAGGTATACGTAACTCCAAAGTCTGTTGTACTTCACATTATGAATAGAAAAGGAGCAAAATGAATTCTTGCTATGGTCTTCTCATTTTATTTAACAAAATCCTGTGATTTAAATATTAGGATAAAAGCTACAATAGAAATTAACCTAGGTAATATTTAATAAAGCACAACAAGAGCAAAACTAGCTCATTTATAGTAGAATGGGCACCCTAGAAAGTGACATTTGCATTGAGATCCATGACCCTGCCTACCAATGAGAATTTTATGCAGAGGTAGGAGTAGGTAACAATTCATGAGTTAAGGGGAATATAAAGATCAGAATGGCAGCAACATTGAGGATAGGACTTCCCAGATTTATATGATACTTTAAATACATTTTTCATAACTATCAAGTGCAATTGAATATTAAGCAATGTATTAGTAGAAAATAACATTCAGATCAAGCCTTGATCACAGAAATTTTCAAATAATTGTACTTTTGTGTATGTCTATTCTTATATGATCATTACAATTTTGCATACTTACAATAATTAATTCTGTATTCAAATCAATCTTAAGGAAAATATTCAGTTTTGCCACTGAGGTCATGGCTACAGAAACACAATAGAATGGAGAATTTTGCTTAGTCGGTGGAAAGAGAACGGCATTATTTTACTAGGGTAAAAATTATTGACAAAACCTTAATTTGATTCTAAATTTAAATGCTCTCTACTTATTTTGAAGTCCTTATTTTTTAATTATAGACCATAAATGTCACCTTCATCTGCTTACTCCTTTACTCTCTGAAATGAACACACTACGAATGGTTTCTGAATCTTTATGTATCTAGTCTTGCTCTAAGCTTTCTGATGGAACATCACCACTTAACTGGTTGAGACTCTTGAGATTACAGAGACAAAAATGGAATAATAATGTGAAAACTTCTTCATAATTGTTCTAACCAGTTGACGGATGGCTGCTGAAGATTTCAGCATCTCTTCCCATTTTCCTCAGAGGAAAGATGGATTTCATAATGAAAGCCCAAATGCTATTTGTCTAATGGAGTTTTTCATTCAATAAAAGTCCTGGGTTCAAACATGGTAATCTTTGCAGAGAAAATGATCCCATTGTTATAATGTTTGTGTGTTGACACCTAGAAAATATCATCTACATTTTCCTCATCTCTCTATCTCTACAATAGGAAGGCTGGTGGGTGGGTCAGAACAGACCCACTCATGGAACTGCGATTTCTTGAATGTAGTTTGAGGATGTCAGAATATTGGTTATTCGTCTCAGACTTTGTGGTAATTACAGATTATCATGCAATAGAGCCAAGAGATTAGCTATTCAGCAATCATGCTCTAAAATAAGCAGTGAGGTCCACATTGGACAGTCATTCCTATTGTAGATTACTGACACTTATACTTTGTATACCATGTGATATAAGAAAGAGTAGCCAGACTAGAGTCTCTCCTCTCTCACCTCTGTAACTCACTATCCCTCCTATCAGACATAATCGATTCTGAGTTGGTAGTATCAGACAAAATGGGAATAATTACTTTAAATTAAAACCTTCAGCCAATGTTATGTCTTAAAATAGCCAAAGTCTTTCCCTTTTTACAGTAAGACTTTCACAAAGTAGAGGGATGTAGGTTATATAAAATTAGGTTAAGAAATGCAAAATAAAGACCTGATAGAGAAAAACAAAAACAAACAAACAAACAAAACAAACAAACAAACAAAAACCACAAAAAACCAAGCCTGTGATGCAGCTGGTAAAGGGAAGAACAACAGCATCCACATGGGATAAACGATGTGGCAGCCATGCCTGTGCTTGTGGATTTGTGACATTTGACACATGTCTCCTAAAACAGCCCTGCTCAGGTGGCTACTGTCAAGCAGGCTTCTGGGATGCCTAGGTAAGAACTTGACCTCTTGGAAACACCAAGGATAATTGGCCTGAGAATGATCTTAAGACCTTCATCTGAAAGGGAGAGTCCTCAATTCTTATTTCAAAAGTCATGGATGTCAGATAAAAATGGGAAAATTGGGAATGCTTTAGGCCATGCCTATAAATTAGCCAAGAATACTTTCATGTCAGAAAATATTATTTTTCAAATGAGCTGTCCTATCTCTAGCCAGCTATCCTGAGAAAAGAAATATCTTATTACATATATCATGCCATCTATGTTTATATGGTGAAGTTCCTCAAATACTGTTATTTAGAAGAAACATAACCTTACTTTTGTCTTAACTCACACAAACTATTACTAGTTTGGAAGACTCAAGTTCCCATTCACTCCACTTAAACCAAAATAAAATCTTTAAAAATGTCACAGAATGAACTGGTTGGGTCTGATTCAGAGAGATCAAGTCCTGGTGAAATGATGGGGCTTTGTTATCAGGCATCTGTCATCTCACATAGTACTCTGGGCTTTGACATATTAACATGACAAGTGTCTTGCACAGAACATGGTCTCTAGTGCAAGGAAAAGCCTAGTAAGCTAAGTTATAGAATTTTTTTTAAAAAATGGAATTTTGTTTCTCCTAGTAAGGAGAAGAATAGAAACATCAACCTACCTATAAACACAAGTGCTTAGGCACAAATAGCTGGGTAGCTTCTGAAGGTTTGCCAGTCTCTACTGGACAGTGCAGAGGTGCCATGCCCTTCTGGTTTCAGACTATACCGTTAGATTTTGTGGTTTTCTAGTTATTCTGACCTCTTTGAAAACATTCCGCTACCAGAGCTGAAATGCTGAGTGTAATAATGATGCCCACTGTATCCCCAAGAGTAACAGGCAGGGCCTTAACCACACTAGCAGTAGTCTCTGGCATCATAGCAAGTATCTTAGTTAGGGTCTCATTGCTGTGAAGAGACACTATGAAGCAAGCAACTCTTATAAAGGACAACATTTCACTGGGGCTGGCTTATAGTTTCAGAAGTTCAGTCCACTGTCATCATGGCAGGAAGCATGGCAGTATGCAGGCAGATAAGATGCTAGAGGAGTCCAGAGTTCTACATATTGATCTGAAGGCAATCAGGACAGACTGAGGAGGAGGGAAGGAGCCTTTCCATACTAGGTTGATCTAGAATACAGGACCTCAAAGCCCAGTCCTGCAGTGACACACTTCCTCCAACAAGAGCACACCCTAATAGTGCCACTTCCTATGGGCCAAGCATATACAAACCATAGCAGGTTTTCTTTTTATAGTTTTGGTAAGATCAATTAGACCGAGCTGATGATGATCTCCTGGTCCTGATTCAAACCATGACTTTCTCACGTCTGGGACCATAAAGAAGCAAAAGGCAATCAAAAATTCTCATCCTAAGGAAGACCAAAATAAGAACGCAAAGGACAGCAGATAGGGTCCTCAAAACAAGGATAGCATCTCTACAAAAGAGTTAATGTGTGTATTTCTCAGTCTTTGGGATGCCATAAGAAAAATATACAGACTTTTGCTCTTACTATGGACACTGGAATGTCACAGTGTCAGGGGCTCAAGTCCAAGATCAAGGATCCAATGGTTCTATTTCTGTAATAACTCACTTTTTGGTTAGACAAGGTTGCCATTATGGATTGGTTCCATGTAGCCATTCGTTTTTTTTTCCTTCAATTGAAAATAGATCTTTTGTTCATATAATACATTCCAACCAATTTCCCCTTCCTCTACTCCTCCTAGCTCTTTCCACAGACATTTCCTCTTTCCCCTAGATTTAATACCCCTCTGTTTCCTCTTTAGAAAAGAGCTGGTCACCAAGAGATGAAAGACAAAAAGGACAAAACAAAGCACAATAAGACAAGGTGAGATCCCTTAGAGGCTAGACAAGGCAAGCCAACAGGAAAACAAGAGTTGAGGAGCAAGTAAGAGTCAGACATATATACATTGGCACTGTTAAGAGTCACACAAAAACACCCCTAACATATACAAATGACCTGGTACAGACTAGGTGTTTGACTATTTAATCTCTGGGAGCTCTTGTGAGCTCAGTTTATTGGATAGTTGATTGCCATGCTCTTCTGGTGTCCTCTATGTGCCTTATGTTGCCTGAATGGCCAAAATTTAGACACTGGATATCCCAGCAAAGCAGGTGTGATGGCTTGTATATACTTGGCCCAAGGAGTAGAACTATTAGGAAAAGTGGCCTTGTTGGAGTAAGGGTGTTACTGTGGGTGTGGGTTTTAAGACCCTCATCCTAGTTGCCTGTAGGTAGTCTTCCACAGTCTTCAGAAGGAGATGTAGAACTCTCAGCTCATCCTGAACCATGCCTACCTGGATGCTGCCATGTTTCTATCTCGATGATACTGGACTTAATATCTGGACCTGTAAGCCAGCCCCAATTAAGTGTTGTCCTTATAAGAGTTGCCTTGGTCATGGCATCTGTTCACAGAAGTAAAACCCTAACTTAGACAGAAGGCAGTAGGGTAAAACAAAACATGACTCTCAAAAAAAAAAAAATCTCTCTTTCTCTACCTTATGTTTCTATCTATCTATCTATCTATCTATCTATCTATCTATCTATCTTCAATGAAAAGATTCCTAGTGATATTCTGTTGTAATTATAGACTGGAGCTTTGTCCAGTTGTCATTACGGAGACTTCCTCTGGCAGCAGACAGGAGTAGGTACTGAGAACAGAGACCTACAGCAAACATTATGGGGGGGAGGGAGAGAGAGAGAGAGGAGAGAAGAGAGAGAGAGAGAGAATGAAAGTCTAAATTGGAGGTCTCCATTAGTCCCTCCTCTTGAAGATCTGGGAATACCTCAGAGGTGAAAGAAAGGCTATAGGAATCATACAGCCCTTCTTATGTGTATCTTTCTGGGTCTGGGTTACCTCACTCAGGCTATTTTCTAGTTCCATACATTTGCCTGTAAATTTCATGATGTCTTTGTTTCTAATAGTTGAGTAATATAGCATTGTCTAAATATACCACAATTTTTAAATCCATTCTTCAGTTGAAGGACATTTGGGTTGTTTCTAGTTTCTGTTTGTTACAAATAAAGCTGCTATGAACAAAACTGAGCAACAGTCCTTGTGATGTGATGGAATGTCTTTTGGGTATATACTCAGGAATGGTATAGCTAGATCTTGAGGTAGAACTAGTTCAATTTTATGAAAATCTTCGAAGTTGATTCCCACAGTAGTTGTACAAGTTTGCACTCCACCAGCAATGGAAGAGTTTTCTCCTTGCTCCACATTCACACTAGCATGAGCTGTCACTTGAGGTTTTTTATTTTAGTCATTTTGATAGGTGTAAGATGGAATCTGAGTCATTTTGATTTGTATTTCCCTGATGACTAAGGATGTTGAACATTTCTTTAAGTGCTTCTCTGCCATTAGAAATTCCTCTGTTGAGAATTCTGTTAGGTTTGAACCACTTTTTTAAAAACTGGGTTATTTGGTTTGTTGGTGTCTAATTTATTGAATTATTTGTCCTCTGTTTTTTAAGCACACAAATCTTTGTTTCAGAATCATCTATTCTCAGTTACTTTTTAAACTAGCTTGTCTTCACATACAATCAAATACAGTGTGTTTGACTATATTGTCTATGAATGAAATAAATCTTTATTTTGAATCTTTGCAAATGAGTAAACATCTATTTAATACAAATAATCAAGTTACTCAATGCCAGGTGTTAATTTCTCTATTTCTTCTTGCTCTCTCTCTCTTCTTCCCTCTTTCTTTCCAACCCTTCTTTGTTCCTCTCCCCTCTCCTCCTCCTTCCTTCCTTCCTTCCTTCCTCCCTTCCTTCCTTCTTCTCTACTTACTTATTTTATATTATGTTAATGTTTCTTTAAATATTACTTGTCAACCCATATTGTCTGATGATCTACCATGTGTCATTTCACAGCCTTTCATCTGTTATACTTACAATTCGCCCATTCCCTATGACTGTGAATGAAAGAGATTTTTGGTGCTAAATCCATAGCCCTAAGTTGGAAATCTAGGAAACAGTAAGATAATTTAATCAGGCAAGAGGTGTTGTAGGAGATACGTGAAATACAAGTGATTAATTAGATAATCTAGCAAAGAGATTATCTATCATTATCAACACACTTGGCTGAAGCATGATTATCACAGAGACAGTTTGTATTTCATATAAATGTTTGCCATGATGGATTAATGCTGCCATCAGTGTGGGTGTGGTTCTGACAGGTGTAGTATCTTTCTTCTTCTGTTATCTTTCCTTTCCTGTTTTATTCAGAGGACAGGACAATGGTTACACACACAAACACACACATACACACGCACACACACACTCATTGTCTTTGGAATATATTCAAGAAATATCACCAATTATTTCATTATATCATTGTTCTGAAATGTTCTTTGTCAATGCAAGACTTAGGCCTTTCAAAAGTTTTAAAATTTGCTAAATCATATGCTGCTATATATGTACTTGTGTTACTTGTCTGTAGGTAGTTATACTTTATGGCTGTTATACAAATAAGTAACAATTCTCATTTCTCTTGCTGATAAACACTCAAGTTGTTCCTACTTACTTTAAATTGATAAAAATGCAGTGGTAGAAAAAGAGAAGTCTTTCCTGCAATATGTTATCTGAAAAATAGACATGAATTCTTACCTAATGGTTTCGTTAAAACTAAAATAAACATCATGTATAATTAACCATCAAAAGTGACTAAAATTCTCAGACATTTTTAAAATTGACATATCAAATATTGAGATTGGTTACACAGGTTCCCATCTCCACCAGCCATACAGCATCCAAGTTGCTGCGATGAAAAAATGAAGAAGACAAATAGTTCAAATTTTAACAAGTTCCAGAGCAAGGAACTGTCTGGATCTCTCAGCTTCAAGTTCTTCAGTGCAGGGATTCTAACTCAAATGTTCAATCACTTGGATCAGATTTATTATGAAAATGTTCAGTTCTCAAATCTTGGTAAACTGTGTTGTTATCATTGGCATTGGCTCCTTTGCAACATTTAAATCAGATAGTCTAGGCCAGAACAGGCAGAAAACTTAAAGGTAGCATTTGAATTTGGAGAGAGGGAAAGATGTACCACCATATTAAATGCATTAGATATTTTTCTTGCTATGGTTAAATACTTGAAAAAAAGGCACAAGAGAGTGGAATGATTCCTTTTAGTTCACAATTTGAGGACGGAGTGTATCATGGCAAAGAGGCACAGTGTTGGGCAACGGTTGGCATACAGTTGACATCCTTCACATCTCAGTGTAATGGGATGAAGAGAGACGTGAAGGTAGGAAACAGAGCAGTGCTGTGACTCCTGGAACATTTCATAGTAGGTCAGTGCCAAGTTTGTGCTTGGCCCTGAGAATCACTACTGCATAGATTCAAGGAACATGACCAGGAGGACTAAGGATGAGAAATGAGGAGAGTTTGGGTACCATCTTATCGGACTATGTCCAGTTGTAATAAATAAATAAATAAATAAATAAATAAATATAAATAAATAAAGCAAACAATGCTCACATATTAGCTGAGTGAATTTTCCTCTACCAGGCACCAAGGACATAAATTTGTAAATGAAGGAATCTTGTGCACTACAGTGAACTTACTGGAGTAACCTTTCTGTTTGTGTCCATTATATTTCACACTTAATATGTTCTTGGCTGGAGTTTCACAAAGTCACTAAGACACTGGTGTGTTGAAGGAGATTTGGGAAGCTGTGAATGCTCTCTGTCTAAATTGAAAGGAACTTAAGGTAAAGTAAAAAAGGTGCAGGATTTAAACCTGGGATTTATTTTCCTAACGGACTGAGTTTGTGCCTCAGATATAGGATTTAAGGTCAAACTGAGCCTTTCTGTGTTTCTGCCCCTCTTCTTTAAAGTGGAATACAATGATGGTTCTGTCCTGCTGCAGATAAACAAGATGTCATGTGATGCCATGTGAGGTATGTAGAAAATTCTTTATGGAATATGCCAGGCAATAGCCTCTTAGTAGTTGCTAGGAATTAGCTTTTTATTGGTAGTTCAGAAACCATTCAGTAAACTGAGTTCTAACACTCCCATTGAAAATAAAGAAATTTGGCTATTTTGTTGTTCTTGTCGTTGATGAGCAAACACTATACTGATACGTTTTTTATTTGTTCCCTTGTTTGTTTCTTGACAAAGGCAGAGTAATGTTCAGATCTTGCTTGAAGCCTTAGTTACTCAATCTTGAGACACTGTATCAAAGTAGGGTATCTGGAAAACCCTGTCTTGTTTTGGTTTTCTTTCACAGACATGAAATCCCCTGAATGAGACAACTCAAAATGAAACAGCTGTGTATGAATTTTTCATTTTGGAAACTTTCAAATGTCTCAATCTTCGGTTTATGATTCTTCTTTATAGCTCCTTACCATAGTAAAACTATGCAGCCTCATCTTTTCCTGTCTGTGTGAAAAGCTGAACCTCTCTGTGTACTTGAAAAATTTTAGGAAGCAGGATCCAAGCCGGAGATCATCTGTTGTTTAAGAATCTATATAAACATTTCTGTGATGACCTACCAGCCATCTAACCTTACGTCTTAAAATCACTTAACCTCTTGTCTCTGTAAATGTGTTTTTATTGAGCTTTAAAAATGTCTTTGAGAAGGTTTTGGCCTGGATTCAGAACAGGAGGATTCTTTCCAACCATCAGGAAATGGGTCAGAATCTTCATGTGCAGGAAGTCTCCTTCAAGAGAAATCACTATTTTAAATAAAGAACACAGAAGAAAGCTAGGACATATTCTTTAAAAAAAAAAAAAAAAAAAAAAAAAAAAAAAAAAAAAGATGCTGAACATCAAACTTATGCAACACCAAAAGAAAGTGAAGATATGATAATTAAGAGAAGAAAAGTAGTGTGACAAGCAGGTGTTACAAAAATTGCAGCATAAATTATCCATATAACAAAGGCTAAGTTTACAGATTTATGTGGAAAATAATCATACTCAAAAACAAGGAAGAGTCAGAGAAAGAATGAGGAAGACTGCATGGACTACCCACCGTAGCCATCACTTTGTGTGACAAGCATAGAAGAAAATATAGGATATACATTTTATACAACTTGTTTGAATAGCTTTCAAAAATTGCTCAAGAATTCAAATTGTTTGTTTGTTTTATGGATACAAAAGGAAGCTAATGTTTCATTTGAGTTCTCATGGAGAGTATCTTCGTTTTGTTACTTTTCTAATATCTTCTTCATAATAATAATTTCAATTGAGATTATAGATGCATCTGAAAAGATGTTTATTAAATGTAAATTTAAAAGAATTCAATGCTTGTGGTGATCTGAATAAGCTTGCCCGATGTGAAATGGCAATATTGGGAGATGTAGTCTATTGGAATAGGTGTGGCCTTATTAGAGAAAGTGTATCATTGTAGAGGTGAGCTTTGAGGTCTCTATGCTTAAGGTCTACACAGTGTAGAAGAGTCCCTTTTCCCGGCTGCCTTCAGAAGACAGTCCCCCTTCTTTCAGCTTTTGGATCAAGATGTAGAACTCTCACCTCCTTCTCCAGAATCATGTCTACTTCAAGCTGCAATGCTTCTAGGCATGATCATAATGGACTGAAACTGTATGCCAGCCCCAATTAAATGTTATCATTTAGAAGAGTTGCTTTGGTCATAGCAATAAAACCCAAACTAGGACAGCATATTTTTACCAATTACTATTCTGAGGGAAAAAATTATTGTACAGATATGTGTCTGAACAAAGGGAAAACAGCAATCAGCCTTGCAAGAAAATGATCTAAGAGTCACTAAAGACAATTGTTTATCAAACAGTTATCCTATGGAAACTAAGATGGGAACATTTACATGAGACATATTCTCATCTAACCTGGATAGAAAATGTTTTCTTTTGTATACACAAACAACAAAGAACAAAGTCCTGGAATAGGTGGTAGCTGGACTTTGGAATTCAGGTGTTCATGAAGAAATTATTGAACTGGCCTGTTTTGCTCATCTTTGTCTTTAAATGAGACATATAATATAAGAATATTAGTGGAAAGAATTAGCAACATGAATTTTACTTTTAGGAATACTATGCTAACATTCTCTGTAACAATTTTTCTTCTATCCAGATTTATCCACTTAGTGATTTATTTGTTCTCTGCTTCCACTGGCTTCACAGATTTGGGGAATACATATGAATATGCCCACTCCCAGGCAATAGCTACTTTCACTGACTTCAAGGGTTGGGAAAATCACCTGTGTATGTTCATGCCCAAGCAACTGTAATGAGAATGACTTTGTTCTCCTCTTCCACATATTTCAACTAGCTTTCTTAAACCTATGACTCCACTGTCTACATCTAAATAATTAGTGCAATATTTTGTCATTTTTATTATCATGATTAATGATGTCTAGGTGTGTGGATCCTGCATAGGACAATATCTTATGTACTCAATTGAATGCCAAAATTTGTAGTGAAGGAATTTTTGGAAAGGTTGCCATGGGCATAAGGGCAGACTCTTGAAGAAGTTGCTTTTGCTTAGAGTAACTGCTGAGGTATGTGAGGTAGCAGGATTTCATGAAATGAAGCCTGCTCAGCTGACAGTTATCAGGAGATGGTTCAGGACTCCATTGAAATAGTGACAAGGTATTCTGCATATTATTTATTTATGTATTTATGAGAGAATCTTGAATGATGTATCAGTTGCTTTTCTTGTAAATAAGAGTAAATATCTGAAAGATTTTATTTTTTATTTTATTTAGTTATTTAGATGATTATTTTGGTTCACAGTTTCATGGGACAGAGCATAGCAAGTTAGGAAATGTGTGGAAGCTAACCTGCTTATGGTACCAAAGCTTTTGATCCAGGAATTCTTACATCATAAATGGTCAAGAAAAGCTGCTGCCTGTAAAAAATCTGGGCTATAACTCTTAGTGATCTGCCTTCAATATCCATCATATTGTAGCTATGTTCTCCACTCCACAGGTTCCACAATCTTCCAACACAACACTACCAAGTGTGGACTCATTGTAAAAGCACCGTAGTCTATGTTTTAAAGCTATCTTTAAAAATAATGTGTAATTCCAAGAAAGTTTTCTTGAAATCTCATTCTGAAACTGTTGCTGGGACACAAAATTCCATTGAGGAATTCTCTAAGGAGGATGGGGAATGGGTATAAAGGGAAAAAGAACAGACAGAGGCAAAAGCTGACTGCTCCAGAGCCACAGAGTTCCAATCTGGGACAACTAGTAAATACTTTTTGTAAACAGGGCTAGGGGGCCAGACATGATATCCTTTATGTAATTTTATTCAAGATAGTGAAGGACAGTTGTCCTATAAAAGCATATGTGTTGATGATTCTTAACTCTACTTTAGAAAAAAATATTTTTTTTTTATAAAGCAAGCATCTTTCTTCAGTGAGAGAAAGGGTTTTGAAAATACGCATCTGAACATTGTCTATGCTTGAAGAAATGAAGAGTGTTTGTGTATAATTCTGATCGTCTTCCACAGCATGGAGTACAAATGACCAGAATAAAGAGGGAATTATCCTCACAAACTGTTGTCTATATAAAATGTGAGTGTACTCAAGCCCCATTTTCATAAGAATAGTATCAACATGATGCATCTATCCCCAGAGAAAGAATTCATGAGTAAATTCTGAGTTATTCTGAGACTCATTTCCAGAATTTCTCTGGAATCTGGCATTAACCTATATTCCTGGCACATGCTTCTACATCTTCGAACACACACCTGAGAACTCAAATAGCTCCCAGCTGGAACTGCTGGCAATCTTACTTGTGATAACAAAATGGAAAGGTTTAAGCCAAGAAACATTTTAAATGACATAAGATGTGACAGATGATGCCTCACTTCCAAAAAGCCAAGGGCAAGTAAACCTACCCTTACCTGGGACCATTCAGATATGAAGGCAATATATAAATCACCATAGAGACCTTCCCAGTTAGCAGGACCAGACACAGCCTGACCATATGTGGGATGGAGGAAGTCACTGCCTGCACAGTGTGACTTGGAGGAGCCTGCAAGGCCTGAGGTTTCCCACACTTCCTCCTGCATGTAATCATTTATTTCCTGAAACTCAACCATGCCCTACTTATCGCTCTGAATGTCATCAGAAATGCAACTCCTTCCATAATTATCAGCCCTAAAAGGGCAAAAAAACCCATTCCACTGACTGCTGGTCTAGCAACTGCTCTCATGAACTAGTTTGAAAATGCTGGTTTAGTTTCATTGCTGGCAATGGAGATCTGTCCACTTTTCCATGCATAACACAACAAAAGTTTTGGGTTATATAACCTTCATGCCTTACTCTGAGTATTAGTAACTTTCCTGTTGCTATGATAAAATAGCATGAATAAAAGTAACTTGGAGAAAGAAAAGCTTATTTGATTCACAGTTACAGAGGAATGATTGTCCATGGCAGGGAGTATGACAGCAATGGAGGAAGCACGGCACCAGGACTAGAAGCTAAGAACTCATATCTTCAAATGCTTGAGTGAGGCAGAGAGCAAACACAAAGTGGAACAAGGCAAGAAACACTGAAACTCAATTCCCAGTGACATCTTGTAGCAAGACTCCATCCCCCAGAGGTGCCACAACTTCCCCAAATAGGTCAATTAATGGGAACTACCATGTGTTCAAATGTCATCTGTGTTTATGTGGACTTACTTATTGAAACTACCACACTGAAAAAAATTATATTTGCGTTTCAGTTTAACCTTTCCAGTTAGACTGAGAGTATATGTATGTGGGTTTGGGGAGAAAGAACATAGTGAGAATCTGATGTCTAAATTTCAGTGCTCTCTGTCTGTCTGTCTGTCTGTCTGTCTGTCTCACGTCCAAGAGAATGTCTAAGGTTCCTGAGGCTGGAAGCTTCGGAGGCACCAGGCCCGCCAGGCCCCAATGACACGAGGAAGTCCTTGGTTCCAAAAGGGTTTATTGTCATGGCGGATGGTGGATGGATGTGGATGTACTCCCCCCAAACTCAGGGCAGCCCTGAGTTAAGTAGGGAGGGAGAAAGAGGAAGGATCTGGGGGCAGTTTAATTGGCTCTGCCCTCTGGCCTTCATTAGTATGTAAATCTCTAGGGCCTGAGGCCTGTAGTCACACCCTCTACCAGTGCACTTTGGGAGGGGCTGTAATGGCCTACATGACTGAACAATGTAGGTCCGTGGAGATTAGACTACTTGTTAGGACTCTGGGTTCTGGGGACGTGGTAGAACTCCTGCCGTTTCTCCCTTGGAGTCTCGGGGTTCTAGGCCTATGCCCAGCCAAGAACCAGGATACCCTTACGCAGTCCCACATAGACCAAAATGATATAGACAGTTCTCACTTTCCAGGTGTGTCAAGTTGACAACTATGATTAGTCATCACAGTGGCCTGTTCTAAACATCTGCCCAACTCTCCTTGAAATTAGATTATAAAGTTCTTAAAAAGAGAGTCTCTCTCTCTCTCTCTCTCTTTCTCTCTCTCTCACTCTCTCTCTCTGTCTCTTGTTTGTGTGTTTCATATTTAACATTAATTTATTTTTAAAATATTTTTTGCCCTATTACTCCACTATATTTTATAAGGCAACCTTTTCTTTAATTGGATTATGTTGATGGTAACTGATTGCAACACTTTGAAAAAAATGGAAATCAGTATTCACATGTGTTTCTTTATCTTTGTTTCCTCTAGAAGCACAGTAGATCTGAAGCTTTCTTTCCAGACTGGATTTTCAAATGTCTTATTATCATTTAAATGCAGAAAAGAAGAAGCTATTTCTTAGGAACATTTTGGTGAATACTCTTATAAAGGAAAGCATCACCTTTGAGTTGAAGACAATTCTGATTTCCATACATCAGGTTTGCTTCAAGCAGTGAAGAACTGTATGTGGCAGGATGGAGTAGCAAGGAAACACAGCTTTAGGGACTGGACTGGAATTTAATATGTATTTTAAAACACAAATTGCATTGTCACATGGTGAGGTCCATGTTGTGATGACTGGAAGCAAAGCTGTATTTTTGTAACCACATTTTCACTACAATAATCCCCAAACCACTGCAAAACGGAGGTGCCAATAACCATTGGGAAACAACAATAAGAAAAAGTCAGATAAAACTTATTTTCTTAATAATGAATTCTTTATTTTTCTGAATTTATTCAACCTTCACTTGACGTAAATAATAATGGGATACAAATTCTTCAGAGATGATTTTTCTTATTTTCAGAACTATCTGTTGGCAGACAATGAAAGTAGTCAGGCACAGGGTCGTTGGATATCCTGGATACCACACCCATTCAGAAGTCAAGAGGATAAGGGATGGGGGAAGAATTGTGGGAGTGGGTAACTAAGCCAGTGAGCAGGACATAAAAGAAATAGATATAAAAAGAATGTAGCCTGGCACATGCCACAGGGGTGGTAAGCAGCAACTTTGAGTCAGAAATTGGAGGAAGATTAGGGTTAGAATTCTAGTATGACACCCTATGTTAATGGAATAAAATACACTGCTGTATATGTGCCTGTGCTTATGTATTCATATGTGTCCTCATGTGTGTACATGCTGAAAGTCCATCTCAGGTATCACCACCCCTTATGCTATCTGACTTGGTTTTCTGAGAGCTCACTGTCTTCTCAAGGATGCCTGGTTGGTGAGAGCCAGCCTCTTTCCTCTCCAGCTCCACATTGCTAGGATTACAAATGTGCCAGCATGCACAGTTTTTCACATAGCTTTCAGTACAGGTTCTTAGGCCATGGAATAGTACTTTCCTTACAGTCATATCCCAAGTGCTAGAAAATGCTTCATTATTAATAAATAGGACTGAAATGCACAGCATAATTATTCTCTGATTCATTTACTAATTGAATTAAACAGCCGTTGAATAACTGCTTGTTTGGGGTTTTTGTGCATAGAGACGTGAACAATGGTCAAGCAGGTTTGTGTGACTTTTACCATGAGGCTAGAAAGAGCAACTCTTACATCTTCATGCCTGATAGACGTCATCACATATCACCATTGGATTAGTTGATTTAATAGCTTTATCTGTGAGCATCCACCACAAATTATGGAGAGTAAAAGAAAAATTAAGCTGACAATCTATTGGTGGGAATCCTAAAAGGAAGTTTTGTGTTTTGTTGAAGGAACCACAGGGTGAGCTCTTAGGAGATATATGGTTCCAAATGACATTCTAGTTCTCCATCTGCTCACAGATTTGATGGTTTTTTGTGTGCATAGGAATAAATATTTTATGTCAAGGAATTTTCATTACTTTTATTAGTTATTTGTCTGAGTGTTGCAACAAAATACTCAATGAAAACAATTTTATCTTGTAGTCTCAGGAAGTCATGGCAGCTGGTCACATTGTTCATGGATACAGAAAAAGCAGAGATGCTCATGTTCAGTAGCCTTTTTCCTTATCCAGTTTTTGACCCCAGGCCAAGAAATGGTGCACCCATATCCAGTGTAGTTCTTCCCACCTTAATTAACCTAAACTGGATAATCCCTCACAGATATTCTCAGAGATTGTTTTCCATGGAGATTCTAAATTTCATCAAGATGGTCAACAAGATTAATCATCACATTTTTCAGTTTTAAAAATATTAATGAATATCAAATTCTACAACCTCTAATAAATCATAGAAATAATAGCCCAGGGGAACTACAACATGGCTCATGAGATAAAAGTACTTGCTGACAACCCTAACAACCTGAATCTCCAGACCCTGAGGATAGAGGAAGAAAACTAACTCCTGTAAGTTGTCTTCTGAGTTTCACATATGCACCAAGGCATGCATGCAAACATACACACACACAAACACACACAGACACACATAGACACAGACACACACACACAAAGACATCCTCCATATGTACATACAAACACACCCAGAAATGTGGCTTAAAATTATAATCTTATACTTTTATTCCAGCCACATATACTTTTATAAAGACAGAGAAACAGGATAGCATTCTTTGATCAAAACTTCCCTGTTTTCTCTAGTATTCGGACCTGCTGTCCCAATCCAAAGAAAACCTTATGAAAGAACATATACCTCTGAACTTTGAGAATATCAGATATGCTCACAGTGACATGTTTTAGTTTTCTCATGTGATTTATAGACTTAGGTAAGCCTCTGGCCCTCTTTTCTAGTACCAGCCCCTCGTAATCTTCTACTGAGTTCTTCCTCTTTATTTGTAACAGAAGCCACTCCCTGCTCAGGTTTCCTAGCATTAGAAAGCTCAGACACAGGCACCCACTCAGCCATTTTCTTCCAGATCTAAGACCTGTTTTCAAGTCTTTCTCTTCGTATCACAGCTACTTAGCACAGCCATTGCTGTACTTGCAAATATCTCCTTTACAGCCATGAGAACCTCCAAATGTGATTTCATGACAGCTAGTGACAAGTGTGATAATAGGATACTCTGGTCCACTCCATTTATCTTTACCTCAAATTTTAAAAGACCCATCAGGAACTGCATTTTTATCTGAAAGTGACTTAATGTTCTATTGCTCTTAAGGAAGTAGTTTCTGTGCCAGTGGAAGTTGAGTGAGGGAAGCACGTAGACTTCAGGGAGTGCCTAGAAGCTCTTTATCAATGATGCATTTGAAATGCTTGCCCAGGAAGGATAGGTTACCTACAGCTAACATGTAGTCAGCTCAGGGTTAATTTTCTCACTGTCTGTGTTCTGCCTATCCCCAGTCTCTTGACACTTCCCCAGCAGAATATAATTCCAAAGCTGTTATGGTTGATCATGTTTGTTCCCATATATATCCAGTTCTTAAATTCCCCTGGAGAGGTTGGTCTGAGTTTAAAGTGAAATATGGATGTCTATATTCTTTACCCGTACTCCCTGATGCTCTCAAATTGATGCCACTAGCTGCCAAACTGCAAAGGCTTCTCTAGTAATGCCACAGAATCATATGCTGTGTTCTCTAAGAGACCCTATCAGTTGCATCTCCAATGCAGCATTTTGTATGATGTAAGAACTGAGGCCATATGATGTTAAAGCCCCATATGTTTTCAAACATCCACTGAGTGGCACCTCCAAGTATGCAGGTCTAGTGGTTCAAGTCAGGTCTTACCCCATGACATAGTTTTGCCTCTCAGTATCACTTCATGTCATTCTCAAGCAGAACAGTGGCATTCATCTTTGATGAAATTCAAAGGAAGAACAAAATTTTTATTTATTTTGGGTTGTCTTCACAATGTCTTGAGATGTCCTCAATATGTCACCCCACCCTCAGGAATTGTCCATTGTCGATTAAAATGCTTTTAATTCAGTTTTTTTCAAACATGCAATTATATATCCCTCAATAATATCAACAAATATAAGCACATGTCCTTGTGGGTTTCATTGTTGTGAAAACACCACAAAATATAACTCCCAGGCTTCACATGAGGCTACTGCTGGCATTGCATAGTATTTTATAGAAAACTATTGTTTTATCATCAAAACAAGCATACTCTAAAACAATGACGTGTTCAGGGTGACTGTAAATTAATGTTTCAGTCACTTATATACTCTTCAGCACTTTATGGTATGAAACACTTTACACAACTAACGGTATGGTAGGTTTGTGTCACCAGCTTCACTATACACAAGGATAATATTGGACTGTATTCTGTCACTATAATGCCTACAATAATACCAAACCATAGGGATTTCTCAGTTCCATATGTTCTTAGTTCCACTAAGTTCTGATTCTTCAGAATATGGCTGTTTATCCTATGTTCATTTTCTCCTATTCTCTATCTTTTGTAGATGTTATGGGTTTTACCTATAGATATTTTTTTTAAAAAAAAGTATTTAATATTTTTCCCTAATTATTTCTGAAATGAAGCTCAGGATGAAATACAATAAGGCAGAAATGACAAGACCAAACATTCAAGAAGACCAGGTCATGATTCTTTTGATCTTTTCTCCCTGCTTTATCTCTTTGATCTAGCCAAAATCTCAGCAGACAGACACTTTGTGCAATCACAGGCCACCCCAGCCGGAAGACCTTGTAGGTTGCCTGTGGACTGTCTCTACTCTCTCTGTTCCATCAGACCCAATTGTCAGGGTTGCCCCATCACTGAAAAAAGAAAAGAAAAAGAACTCACCAGCTACAGACTCCCCCTTTTCTTGTCCATACCTACTGGGAATATCACAAACAACAGCCCTCTGGGTTCTCCTTTCCTCCTAGTTACTGTATCTCATCCCTGAACTGGACGGACACTCTACTCAACAATAGGCTGTGCCTGCTAGATGACCATGAGGGCCTCCCCCACTGACTTTCTCTACTTTGTCTGTTTTTCCCAGATACAATCCTCTGGGTTACTCCCAGAAAATCAACAGAAGATCATCTCCTGAACTCCTCTTCCCCAGTCTCCATCACAGCAAGCATTCTTGTGAACACAGTGGCACAAATGGCCAAACAGACAGCACACAGACAATCAACAGTTAGAAAATCTAACAGAAACATACAAACAAAACAAAAACCTAACAAAGATAACCTCAGAAGTCAGAACCTAGACCTATAACAACCCTAATTCCTGATGCTTAGATGCCAGCCAGCATAAGAGCATAATAAATGACACTCAGGGCAATATGACTTCACTGGAGCTCAGTTATCCTACCACAGCTGACCCTGAATAATCCAACACATCTGAAGCACTAGAAAAGTCTTGAAGACCAACTATATTAAGATAATGGTGGCCCATAGAGGGGAAGTGAGTAAATCCTTTAAAGAAAACCAGGACAACAAACAAAGAATTTCAAGAAACAAATAAATCCCCAGAGAAAACCAGGGAAACTCAAACAAAGAATTGAAGGAAGTCACTAAATTCCCTTAAAGGAA
The DNA here is from genome assembly GCA_021653895.1 of Mastomys natalensis. Lineage (NCBI taxonomy): Eukaryota > Metazoa > Chordata > Mammalia > Rodentia > Muridae > Mastomys > Mastomys natalensis. The sequence continues at coordinate 1,713,881 of JAJTUV010000125.1, read as the reverse complement.
GATAAAAACAAAACACAAAAACCAACCAAACAAAACAAAAACACAAACAGTTGAAGACAGCAAATAAAACTGTTCAAGACCTAAAAATTGAAATAAATGCAATGAAGAAAGGATTCTATAACAAAATATTCATTGGAACAAATATGGAGACAAAGTGTGGGACAGAAACTGAAGGAGAGGCCGTCTGGAGACTGCTCCACCTGGGTATACATCCCTTGTGCAGTCATCAAAGGTAGATGCTGATGTAGATGCTAGGAAGTGCAGGCTGACAGCAGCCTGATATAGCTGTCTCCTTAGAGGTCTGCCAGAGTCTGACATATACAGAGGCAGATACTCACAACTAAATATTGAACTGATCACGGGGTTCCCAATGGAAAAGTTAGAAGACTGAAGGAGCTGAAGGGGTTTGTGGCCCCATTGGGAGAACAACAACAACAACCAACCAGAGCTCCCAGGGTCTAAACCACCAGCCTGGGAGCACATAGTGAGGGACCGACCATGGCTATATTTGTAGGGGAGGATGGCCTTGTCGGGCATAGGTAGGCATTGGTACCGTGAAGTTTGGATGCTCTAGTGTGGGTGGGGAGGTGGGAGTGATTGGGGGGGGGCACATCCTCATAGAAGCAGGAGGTGTGGGGATGGGATGGGGGTTTCTGGGTGGGGGGAAAATGGGGAAAGAGGATAACATCTGAAATGTAAATAAAATATCCAATTTTAAAAAAGGAAAAAATAAACAAAAAAAGAAGGAATTCTGGAAATGAAATTTTAGGAATGCAAACAGGAACTATAGAGGTCAGTCTCAGCCGTAGAATGCAAGAGTAGTAATCATCTTCAGGCCTTGAATATATGATAGAAAAAATAGGAACATTGGTCAAAGACAATGTTTAATCAAAACAAACAAGCAAACAAACAAAAATATCTAATAGAAAACATCCAAAAATCTGAGAACGTATAAAGAGATGAAACTGAAAAATAATAGAAATAGAGAGAGGAGAAGAAACCTTGCTCAAAGGCCCAGAAAATATTGTCAACAAAGCCATAAAAGAAAATCTCCTAACTTAAATAGGGAAATGCCTATAAAGGTACTGGGACCATACAGAACATCAAATAGATTGGATCAGATATTAAATTCTCCTCAGCATATAATAATCATTACACTAAACATACAGAATAAAGAAAGGATAATAAAAGCTGCAAAGAAAATGCCCAGGTAACATATAAGGCAGACCTATCAGAATTGTACATGACTTCTCACTGGAGACAGTAATAATAAATAAATGAAGGTTTATATTTTTCTAAATCTACTTTATTTAGGATTCTAGAACACTTCAACCTCTCTTTAAACCAACCAACTAGAGGTTGGGGAGAAAGAAGGTTAATAGGAAAAGGGCTTTTGAACCTGTTTAAACTAGTTTTGGGAGTCTATTCCACTTTTTGTTATAAGGATATTCTAGTTCTATCCAATAGCAAACACCAAATACAAATCAGTACTAGCCATCCAGTCTAACAATAAATACCAAGCAGGAATTAATAGTGGCAATCCAGTCCAAAGCAGACACTAAACATGAATCAGTAGCAGCAGCTGGATCCACCAGAAACCTCAAAACCCAAGGTTCTGCTAAATGCACCCATTTCAATAGCCATTTGTCTATAGGTTCTCCTCATACTTTCAGTGGCCTGATTGCTGTCTTACATTCAGTATTGGCATTTTCATATGCCAAGACCTCTATCGGTGACTGTCTTGATATGGCTCTATTTATAGCTGAAACCAATCTCTGTAAGAAATTAGTAAAGGCTTCTGCAGGCCCAGGTACTACTTAGTAAATGAGATGGATTTTGTCCCCAGCTCATCAACCGTATCCAAAGCTCTTAAAGCTGCATCACAACATTGTTTAATTACAATATCTTCATATTGGATTTATTCTTGTAGGTCAGCGCAGCACCCTTCACCAAACAGTTAGTCTTTATCAACATTTATCCCCCTTGAAATATTAGGTTGAAATATTAGGCTTCATGACTTCACAGTAACAAATACGATAATTATTGTTCAGCTTCTAGCACAGTGGACACTAATCCCTTCTAATCTTGAGGAATAACTCTATATGTCCAGTTACTTAATATTTCTTTAAAACATGGAGAATACAACCCATATAATACAATAGTTTACTTAAAATGTTTTAGATTTACCATTTCTATTGGATGCATGTCAATATTTATAAGCATGACCACCATTATTAGCAGATATATGCTACATGAAAACTGGGAAGGTTGAAGGTGCCTGTGTAGCCCCAGGCAAATCCTCTGACTGTGCGTTTGGTTGAATGTAAACCTGTTGTCCTTGTTCTTTCGGGCCCCTTCTCTCACAGAGGTACTCTGGGCACCTAGCAGTGACAGTTCATGGAGCAGGGGAGGGAAGAAGATTGTCTTCCAGCCTAGTTTATTTCCTTCTTTCATTGTGTGGTAAATTACTGCTAACACCAAATCTGAACCGTGTTGTTCTCCTCTCACTGGTTCTTTTTGGTTTCCAAGAAATTCAAACTCTATACACAAGCTCTCTAACTGAATAGCTAACTCTGCAATCCTTTCTAACACAAGAAAATTGAGTGAAAATTCTGAGTTTTCAGCTTTCTCCTTAATCTTTCTCAAAATAGTATACGTGAAGACTTTGAAGCGAAACCCCTCTAGGAAATGTAGAAAATCCCTCTAGGAGCAAGGCAAGAGACCACCCAGTGGCAGTAGCTGCTATTTTACTGACATCCTTAGACAACATTGCCAACAAATCAAGATCCGCCTTGCTCTCTACTATATTAGAACCAAAGTTATCCATTGGGCACCACCTGCAGAGTTAGATTTTTCTCTAAACCTTGTTTATTTAGGGTCCTTAAACAGTTCAACCTCTTTTTTTCTATAAACTTTCTTTTCCCCTTCTTCTGGTTGGTAGGCTAAAAGGGAGGTTGAAACATTTAAGAATCCTAAATAAAGTAGGTTTAGAGCTAAAACTATGCCTATAAAATGCCTGGGCAGATGTCCTGCAGACTTTGAGAGACCTCAGAAGGCAGCCTCGACTACTATACCCAGCTAAACTTTCAATCATCATAGATGAAGAACTGAGATATTTCTTCTCATCTTTCATTTGTAAAAAGACTATATCAGTCCTGGTTTGTGATAATTTATCAATTACCAATGAGGTAAAATCTTTAACATAAGATGGAGAGGTAGGCTTTTCTAAGGCAGAAACATAAATATCTCCTGAAATATCCTAAAACAGGAAATATGTCAGAACAACCATCTGGTCAACAGCATTCTCAGTTCTAGAGATTAGCTCCATATGAAAGACACTGTAGAGAACCAAATTTTCAATTCTTGTTCTAGAGCTTAACACATGTACCATGTGATCTTTAGTATTATCTATTTAAGGAGATTCAGAGGAGATGAAGTTTAGAAAATAAAAGGAAAACCCACACTCCAAACAAAATTTTAGATATCTAAATGAAAACTTCTTTGTACCTTTCGAATCTAAAGAATTCCTCATAAAGCTTTCTGGCGTTCAGGGTGAGAGTGGAGTTTTATTTTGTGTTTAGGTGACTAGTGCTATGTTATAACTACTTGTCTTATAATTTCCTCAAACTTACTGTACTATGAATTCTTAACTCAATTTATATATTGAAAGAAATATTTGAATCATAGACCAACAGTGTAAACACAGAAAATATTACCTTGGTGTCTGAATTAGGGTTTTACTTCTGTGAAAATACGCCATAATCACAACTCTTATAAAGAAAAATATTTAATATGCTGACTTACAGTTTCAGAGGTTTATTCCATTTTCATAATGGCAGGAAGCATAGCAAAGTGCAGGCAGACATGGTGTTAGAGCTGCAGAGAGGTCTATATCTTGATCCCTGATATTAATCTAAGGCAACAAGGAGAAACTGTGCACTATACTGGGTAGACCTTGGGCATATATGACCTCAAAGCCCACCTCTGGTGACATACTTCCTCCAACAGGGCCGTACCTACTCCAAGGTGGCATTTTCTAATAGTGCTGTTCCCTATAGGCCAAATTTTCAAACACATGAGTCTATGGAAACCAATTCTATTAAATCCACCACACTGGGGAAGTATTCTTTAAGGTGATCTAGTGGAGCAAGGCAATGTTTGTCCTATCTTCACTTCACAGCGTTCAGAAACATTAGAAAAAAGGGGAAACCAGGATGAGGAAGACCACAGTGTCATGTAACAATTCATTTATTGTCACACATCACTTTATCTGAGTTATGTTTTCAGACTTAAAGTCCAATGTGAATTCTGGCAAGCAGATAAGAATCATGAGTTTGTTCTACTATATTCCTTCAAATATGAAACCATTGATAATTTAGACCTGAGAAACTTTGTGTGTGATCTCTTTATAAGAGCTTCTGAAATTGTTACATAGAAGATTCAAGTAACTTAAATTGATTTAAGATGGACACAATTACCTTTAAAATATCTACAGAAGTTCATGTGCCCCCAAATTGTCCTTCTGATTTGCTATACTCAGTCCAACAACCAAGTACAACTAAGAACTAAATGTATATACATCAAAGTCATGATTAAAAGTGAGGTCTTGCTATTTCCTATACTCCTGGAAAAGTCATGGGGAAATAGAATGTTTTTCCAAAATATATAATTTCCCCAGCCTCTCCTAATAGATTTTTACCCCAATGAAAGTCCTGTTTCAGACTTGACTGTTTCATGAATTCTTGTACTGAAATTTCATTAATTCTAGTTTCAACTATGACTGTGATACTTTTGTTTTGCAATATGTTTACTTAGCAACTAATTGTAGAAATTAAATTCTAATAATGACTTCAAATCTAAGCTGTCAAAACCCCTTTAAAACATTGCTTTCTTTTGGGCCAGTTCAGAAGATTCATTTTTTTATTTGTGCCGTAGGCTTTCACCATACATCCTACTTGGAGCTTCTGTGTTTGGACAGATCTAAAACTCACTGGTATTCCTTCAAAGACTGTCAATGATGAGCTGTACATTGTGTGCACAAACTGTTCTTCACTTTTACCTCCTTACTAAACACCTCAGTGTTCTGTCTTTTTGGTTTTCTCAACAACATCCTTTCCTCTATTAATAATATTCAGGAGTAGTTTTGAATTAGGTGCAAAAAAATTTTGTGAATTTTCCACTTGACAAATATGAAGGTTTCTACTCTTCTGTAATCTCTGCACCCTCTCAAGATACTTGCTGTCATAGTTTAGTGACTAATGTATGACTTTATCATTCACTTATTGTGGCTTCTCAGGATCAGGAATAATGTAATGTTCGTTTTCTGTGTTATTCCTTTACGATTGCATAGAACACTTTTAGTTACCAATAGACCATGTGTCAGGCATTGATAGTGTTGAGATGGGAGTTCAAACCTATTGTAGTTATATAAAGTTAGGTTTTGCCATCAAAGAAGCAGAAAGAGCAGACTGACTTTCTTGATTGGCTCTGTCTAGAAGCACATGCTTTAGATATTCTGACTGAAGCAACCACTACGAAGATCCACACTGTGACTTAGGGACTCAGTTTGGTTCCAGTACTCTGTTCTTTGTAGTTAAATACACTGGTAGTAAACATGTGACCAAGCTGCTGATTTCTGATCTAGGCTGATTACTTTTCTGTACAAGTATTCGCTAAATACCACCTGAAAGAAGATCTCTGAGCCCTATTTAGGGGGAAACAAGGAAATTGTCTTAACAAACATGGTCATCAACTGAACAGAAAGAATAAGCATAATTTATACTTAGCTAACAAATAATATATGGATTATAGTAACCACAGCACAGGCCTCATGATAAATTTCATGGATGAAAACAATGAGACACTAAAGCCACTGAGGCAAATTGTTCATAGGAATTTCTACAATATCAAAAGGTGTCTTCACTTACTTTAAAACAAAATCTGATATGTGCAAATTTAAAAACATGGCCAGAAGACAAATAGGTAATTATTATACTCTCAATTTTAATCACATCAAAATAAATATTGTTTTGGTCCTCTACAATTTGGCTTTATTTGGCACAGAAGTGGTTATGTTACTTTTCTGATTGTAATAAATACTAATTGCAACATTTTAGCTTGCAAATAATTAGTCTAAGTTATATAAATTTTATAATTTTATTAAATATTTTATTCAGTGTTCCATGCTTAAACTCTTATAGTTCTAAAATCTCAGAAAATAGATCCAAATTTATATGTGTATTACTCATCTTACAGAAGCACATTCTTGAGGCCAATATGTCCTCAAATGCAGATGTGTCAGCTTATACTATATCTGAGAATATTCAAATATATATTAATATCCCAAGATATTTCAAGTACTCATATAATTTGAAAAGCTTAGATTTATGTTGAGATTCTATGGTATGCAAAATTTTCAAGAAATTTTGGTGCATTAATCCATTTTGTCATGAAATTCTCATAACAGTGTTATGAATTAGAATGTATATATTTCACAACTCATGAAAGAAAGGCACATACCACTTACATAACATTACTAAGGTCACAGAGCTTCTAAGTGTCAAAACTCGGGAAAATTTCAGTAGCTATTTCTAAAGCCTGCATTATTACTGTTTAACTACATCTAAAAGTGTAAATCAATCCCATCATTAGCTACATTTTAATACTCATCTTTAGTATATTTTATTTAGAAAAGTATTTTCAATTCTAAATTATGTTTTTTAAATTTTGTGTAAATTAAATTCTGTGTTAGACAGCTAACATTTCTGAATAATCTGAAATAAATTCAGCCTATGGCTATTGGCTTCATTTTTCCAATCTCAAACCATCTCTCCCCTTTTCATAAAGTTCTGTCTTAACACCTCCTCTCCACAATTTCCTCATGTTTTCTGACTTCAACATTGACACTGGTAGATATTCCAGATCTGGGATTAAATTGCTACCTTAGTCTCCACAAACCAGGACCTAGGTGATCTAGTGCGTGAGCCCTTAGAATGTGAGCAAAAGTGAAAATTTGGAGAGAAGGTATATCCAGGTGTGCACCACTAATGCTTCACAGAGGTAGATTCACACTGGCTCATGGAAAGTAAGTAGAAGTCTAGCTTGAAGATGAGGATGGAGCTGGATAAACAGGATCTATATATACAACTTTGTTCCTGATTAACTATGTGATAAAAGTGCTGCCAAGATTCAGAGCCACTGCTGAAGAACAATGCTTAACTCCTGTCTCTTCATTCTGTTGTGCTCTCCTTAACTATTTTCTTGCTTACAACACAACATAGAAGCCATGACACAACATTTTAGTGCATATAGTACAGTAAATCCAGGGAATATCTTGCTTTCCAGAATAGAAAAAGAACAAAAAGCAAACCAGCAACAACAACAACAAAATGACAACATCAACAAGCTAAACAGCAACAAGAAAGGAACTGAATTGAGACTATAGCTCAGTTAGTCAAGGACTTGGTCTATAAGCATGAGGATCTGAGCTAAGATACCCAGAATTCCCCTAAAGATGGATGTGTTAGCACAAGTCTATTATCCCAGTGATTGCACAATGAGATGGGATAGGTAGGGACAAGAGAATTTCTGGAATCTAATGGATGAGGTAGTAGAGAATATGTGAAAGCAAATAATCAGGGACACTGTCTCAGATAAGGGAGAAGGCAGGGACTGGCATGTGAGAGAGGTTGTTGTTTGAATACTGTACAAGCATTATGTCATGCTTATGCTCTCATATATATATATATATATACATATATACATATACATATACATATACATATACATATACATATACATATATATATATCAATAAATTATTGACATGGAGTTAGAGGACCTACACACACAGAGTCAAATGATATTGCTGGCTTTTCCTGGTTTACAGATGACATGTGCACTGGACCCAAAGCTCCAATTCTGTGATACATGGATACATGTAGTTGAGTGAGGCTCATGAAGTGAAAAAGTACAGAATGAGAAATAAAATACTTTTTCTACTATCAAGACAGATATTCAGCCATCTGAAGATAGAAGTATACATCAAAGACTTCCTGCAATGATCTATGGACACAGGCATTGTGTAGGGTTCTAATTCTCCACATTGCCTTTGCTTAGAAATTTCTTGCTTTAGAATAAGGTCCTTTTAGAAATACTACAGGTTCTGAGACTAAAACATGTGAGCAGCATAATTCATTACAATAATTTATTTATTAAAACTTCCATTTTAAATGAATCTTGAAGCTTGGCCAATCCTGCATAGAGTCTATAAATATATTTAATACACCGCCTACTTCATAAAGTAGGATCAAACAAAACAAGAAAAATAAGATTATGTCAATGAGAAGCAAGTGGCTGGACTCTGAAGTCAGATATTTATGAACAACTGGCTGTGCTCTGGCTTTATTCAGTTGAAAGCAAAGTTAGCAATTCACTGGCGTTTGGAACCCAGTTGAACTTTGGGTTTCATTTGCCCCACTTCTGATACTTTTAGAAAAAAGAAATTGGAAATGCTGAGGGTCCAACCACTCAGGCATGATAAAATTTATTTTTATCTACTAAATGGATAGTTCACATCACTGTAGGGAGACAGTGAGTACTATGATGAAGGAATGGGTCATACCTATCATGCAATGAAATAAGAATCATTTGGCCTTACCAGGTGAGAGGATGGCTTAGACTTGTAAGAATATGTATCAAATTTCTATAAAATTAATTTCTATAAAAATAAAGGTTATTGTATTATGGTATGAACATGATGACTGGGTAGGAAGTATTTTAGCAGTACAAATATGAAATACTTAGAACTCAGAGTGTGAAAGTGCTATGGGAAAAACTGGTATGTTCTCCTTTATGGATAAAATCTAATAGGATGAAGTACAAATATAAATCACACATAGCAGCTGGCAAGGGTATCTCACCTTCTGAAGGTACTATGATTACAATATGTAGACAGAAGAGAGGTAAGAGGGGAGGGTTATCAAGCCCCTTATTCCTGCAGTGTAGGGAAGTCCGTGGCACCTCCCAACAAAATACCCAAGTCTTAGTGGATCATGTTACATTGAATCATAAACTTTGATGTGACAATTATCTAGATCAGCAGAAGCAGAGTTGACAGCTCTACAAAGATTGCAAGGATCATCATAGGGAACAAAGGTACAGAGCAGGAGATAAAGAGAGGGCAGTTGAGTAGGTCAAGGAAATGACATTCCTCATCTCTGTCAACCCCATTTTCTATGACATCTGGCCCTATACAAGGTAGCAAATTTAATGGAACCCTTGAAGTATGTATAATCAAAAATTCACATGAAGATAATGCTCTACTTAGTGCACACAGCAGAAATTAAAAAGCAGTTTTAATGCCACCATAGGAAACCATGAAACATGTATTCGTTGATTTGCAAATTTTTTAAAGTTACACTGACATTTGTTCACCATACATCCATGAAGGTATCTTGGTTTAAAAGTCACAGTATTGTAAACGAAGACATCAAAGAAGAAACAAACAACCAAACCATAAAAAAAAATGAATCTATTAGAAGAAGACATAGATTAAGTATCTATCTATTAATCTAAATACTAAACACTCTACACAGTGAAGCCACTAGATTAAAAGACAAGAGGGCTTGCTTTTCTGGACCAATGCGCTTTCTACTTTGCTACAGTTTTGCTCTAATGAGAGTCAACTTAATTTAAGTGAATTACTGAAGAAGAGATATTTGAACTTGCAAATTCTAGAGAATGGCTTAGATTTAAATGGATATTGACTAATGTATAAACCACAGAAATGACAACATGACAAGATGTTCCCAAGAATACAATAGTGACATTTGCATCTTCAAGGTAATCAACAGTTATCTACTTGAATTTAAAGAAAGGGAATTTAGACCTGCAACTTGAAGCTAGAAAGCTACTCAAAGCTGGTGAAGTCATTGACTCTAGAATACTTACTGCTGCCATTTTCCTAAACCAGTATAATTTCTAACACTATTCTTAATAATTATCATTACACCCACAGGTAATCATAGCAGCTAACCCTCATTTAAAACAAAACAAATTCTTTGAGTAACAAGCAAAGCAGAGACCATTATAGAAATCCTCAGCTAATCAAAAACAGAGAGCAGCTGACAATGAGTTTGTTGTCTTCAAATGAAACTTTAAGAACACATGCTTTATAGCTAAGGCTCAGGTAAGCATTGTGGAAGAATCAGAAAGTTTCTAAGTGTCACACAACTAGGGCATCAGTTGTGAGAATGTGTCTTCTAGATATGACAGGGACACTATATCAATAAAATTCAGACACAATAAAATTCTAAACAAGACTTGTACAAGGGCAACATGGACTGACAAACCAACATGGTTTGGGGGGACTATCACAAGTCTCCACTGATAGGTAAAGAGCTACAGGCAATTATTGGCAACTAGGAGATAGAAATCGGTTTTCTTTAGGAACCAGACACATGATAGATCATTCAATCCCAGAAGATTACCCCTAGACACCTAAATAAATGAGCAAAACTGAGTGGACTCAGAAATGTGTGTGTGCGTGTTGTATTATCTATATAACAGTAATTAAAGAGCTCATAAATTTGATAGAGTTTAAGTGGATGCATAAAAGGATCTAGGGGGCACAGAAGAATGATATAAGATGATGAAAATGTAAAACAAATAACATACAATTTTAAACTACTAAAATTATTTTTGCCCACAAATATAATCCTTTACTGTAAGAAAATATTAATCAGATGGAAAGATACAGAGTACACATTTCAGGGGTACAGACTGGCTGTCTGTGTGTGCTGTGAGAACACATCATAAAATGGAGCCTAGTGTTGCGATCCTTTGCTTGTATGAGTGAAATTTGATAGAGTTAAACACCACTGAGACCTAGCTGAACTTTCGTGGGCCTTGCAGTTTTGTGAGGCTGTGAGCTGCAAAGAATGAAAACATATGACCTTCATGAAAATCCTTTTCTTTCCCCACGTCTCAATGGCCATGAGACTTTAGGGGCCTAGGGCACATGTTATTCCAGTGGAGGTCACACTGATGACATTTCTATAGATTTTTTTTTTTTTTTTTTTTTTTTTTTTTGCTTTCTCAAGGAATCAAAGATACAAGTACTAGAAAAGACCTATTGCTCCTTCTTCAGTTCCCTGGAGTCCTTCAGAATTGCTTCCAAAGTTCTTTCCTGATATGTCCAATCTAGTTTGAAATAAACCAGGAAATGAAGTACCCTTCAGAGTCTTTGGAGATCTCTGCGTGATTTAATACATTTGGTATGTAGGATACTTCCTATAAAATAAGCTTGCTGAAAAAAAAAAAAAAAAAAAAAAAAAAAAAAAAAAAAAAAAAAACTAGAGGCTTCCCCTTTTCCCCCTCTCAATTATTGACTGAGATTTTCCTACCACCTAAAGTGGCCTGATACTGTCTGTGGTTTTTGTTAACCATCCAGTTGGGAGATAGGATCTTTTTCATGTTCATCTACTGGTGGAGTGTTTGTAACCATTTAAATACCTACCACCTAAAAAGTATCAAATAGTAACTCTTGGGCTTTGATTTGAATAAATGGATTTTGGGGAACAGGAAGGGAAAGATGGTATATATGGGAGGAAGCTATTCTTCAGTTATTCAGTAAGTGTACATACTACCTTTTCCCCACCTATAAATACTGCATTGCTGTCAAAATGTGTGTCTTCTAAAATAGTTAGTGGTAAGTAGAAGGAAAGCAGTCCTATAAATTTTTTGAATCTGTGCTCATATGAATCCAGTTGGTCATCACAAGCTGTGTTTCTGCATATGTCCAAATGTGTATGAGTATACTTATAGTTATATGTAGTTATATATTTTGTTTCCTACTAAGGGAATGGTTCAATAGAACTATCTGCTTTAAAGGATGAGCCTGACTGATTACTGTAATTCATAGGGCCTTAATTAGCTGCACAAACCATTAGCTACAATTAGACTATTATAAAACACTTGATGCGCTATGTCAACCATGGGGCCTCATTTATTCTTGTGGCAGGGATCAGGGATGGGGGGAGGGCAGGCAAACTATACCACTAAGCATGCTAATAAAGAATGATTTTTGATTTAAGATGTTGCCGATAGTGCCTCAAAATTAATCTCAATAGCTGTCTAATTTGTGTCGGTAGATGGTATATTTATTGTAAAATGACACCAAAGCTAAATGAGTTACCTGCAGCTGGAGTGTTAATGTCAGTGCCTGGAGATCAGGCTCCATATGCTGGGACTCGCAGAGTCGTTGGTGCTGAGTGCTCCCAGCAGACCATTTGGACTCATTTGTCTCTAAAATCTTTCAGCAAGCTGACTTCCACTTTATGGTGTTTAAGTAATAATAATAATAATAATAATAATAATAATAGAAAAAGGATGAAATTGAGAGACACTGCCTAGGATAGAAAGGGGACAAAGAGAACAGAGATGAGAAAATGAGAGAGGAAAGGGGGGGGGCCTCTTGGAGTAAAGAGTAGCTCTAGACAGTTATGAGCATAAGAACATTTTAGCCAATTGCTAGAGCCAATCCGGGCACACTTGACTCAGTAGTCAGGGGTCTGAAAATGGATACTTCTGATGATATTGGAAACAGTGTTTCGAAAATCAGCCTTAGCCAACATTATTAAGCATTGGCTATGTTTTACAATTACCCATGAATCTTTTCATAATATAACGGTAGATTCTCCCTCTGCCCAAGTAAGCAAACAATTCTGGAGCAGAACTCACATCCTGTAGTCATCAATGCCCACCCCCACATCTTTCCTTTTGGCAACAGAAACACTGTTGCCTGAACCTCTACATAGTCCAACCCAACAATCATCAGTGATGTGTAGGACACATATTCATGCTCTCTATATAACAAGCCCTATTACATTCATATTACAGCTTCAGGTTAGTTGCAAGAATGTTAATTTAAACTAATTAATTTTTATTTTGTTCATCAAAAAGCATACTTTCTTTTGATAGAAAATACTAAAAATTTAAAGTATTGTTAGTTATTGAGCTGACCATTTTAAGAAATTTTTCTCCCTCAAACTTTGGTCAATGAGCCACATGCCTCAAAATATCCCCTGCAACATCAAAATGCAGATTGAAGAGTACTACCTCAAATCATCTGCTCTGACATGTGCAACATGTAGTCCAAGATTTGGAGAAGTTGAAGATGTTACATCACTGGTTTGCGCATTCAGTACTACAGTTAAATAAATTTGGGTACTGAAAACTTCTTTCTTTTGTGTTTTTGAAATATTTATTAATAAAATATATTATTAACATACAGTGGATATTTTCAGTCTGAGATATACAGAAAGACATACCCTTTCTCATGAATAAAAGTCCTTGTGAGTAATACAATATGTGGTTTCTTATTAGCTTTTGTAATAGAGAATTTGTTCATATTAAGATTGCTACAATAACAAACAAATTCTCTATGTATTAGGAATCAAATACAAGGAAACTAATTCTAGCTAAATTAATAACTTTTGTTGAGAATTTCTGGTCAGTTTGGAATTTTCTTCCATTAGCAATGCACTAAGTAAGGTCCTTCAAAGTTAGCAAGCCATCATCACCTAGGGCTTCCCTGTTACCTTCACTTGGGTCCAGTGAGGTGAAAGAATACCAAATGTCAGGTGAGGAAGACTGTGCATGTTTGCAAACATGGCACCAAAATTAGTATCTCTAATTTTATTCCCATTTTATAGAACATAATACATGACATGCTTTTTTTCACCAACTTTGTGTGTACCAAAATAGATACCACTTTGTGTATAAAACACCCAGACAGATTTGTTGGTAGTTATTTGTTGGCACTTGAGTCATGATGTCAAGTATAGGCAGAGACATAGAGACCAACATAACAAAAGAGAAGAGAGAAAGGGAAATACCTGAGGAAAAACATTAAAGCCCATCAGAAATTTTCAGAGGTGATGGTAGATAAACCAATCTTTGCATTTCAGTTATTTGAATCATTATGCTTTTTCTTAGATAAATGTCCTAGAGTCTCTTTCTTTGAAATTAAAATGATCTCAGAGGAGAAATAAATGGAATGTTTCAAAGAAGGTGATGTAGGATATGATTCAAAGATATACATATAGCTACATGTTTCTCTCAATCTGCTATTAATTTTGTGCTGTGCTCATTAAGGCAATAGACAGTCAAATATCTTGAAAATGTGTGTATGTGTGTGTATAAAATATTTAATAAAAAATGTGTTAGTCAAGATCCTCTTAATTACTGGTTGGATTTTGAAAAGAGTAAACCAACTTAAGGTGACGGTGTGCTGTTGCCTTAGTTTCTGTTTGCTATCCTTCTGCTCTCTCCCTGAGTCTGTGTTTGCTCACTCCTTAGGTTTCTGCTCATTTTCTTTTTGTTTATTCCCTTGAACTCTATCTGCTAACTCTCTTAGCCTATATCTGCATACACCATTAGGGTCAGTTATATAGTTCCTGAATAGTTTAGAGTATAAAAATGATGGGATTTATATAAAGAACTGAAGATAAAAAGTGGAAAATATTCTCAGAACTCAAGGCCAGAGAATATCTGAGAAGACAAAGGAAAACTAGTACTTCAAAAAATAGACATGTGAAAAGAGTGATATCTAGGCACCTCAAAAACTATGAAATGATGGCCAACATTTAGCTTTCAATTCAAAATATTCACTAGGAAATACTAGAAGCCAGAAAGCAAGTCAGAGGTTGAGAGTACAATGGGAACACTATGAACAGCGACCTCTAAAACTTTCCAGTTCCTAGATAAGATTAATCCTGTAGTTTTCCAGAGAAGAGGTTTTGAATATATTCTTTTTTATTGGATATTTAATTTACATTTCAGATGTTATCCCCTTACCCCATTTACCCCCCACCCAGGAACCCCTTATTACATCCTCCCTCCACCTGCTTCTATGAAGATGTGCCCCCATCCATTCCACCACTCTGACCTCCCCACCCTTGAATTCCCCCACACTCCATATCCAGCCATCATGGGACCAAGGATCTCCTCTCCCACCTATGCACAACAAGGCCATCTTCCTCTACATATAAAGCTGGAGCCATGGGTCCCTCCCTATGTGCTCCCAGGCTGGTGGTTTACACCCTGGTGGCTCTGGTTGGTTGGTATTGGGGCTCTCCTCATGGGGCCTCAAACCCTTTCAGCTCCTTCAGTTTTCTCTCCAACTCCTCTATTGGGAACCCCTTGATCAGTTCAAAGGTTAGCTGTGAGCATCTGCCTCTGAATATGTCAGACTCTGGCAGACCTCTAAGGAGACAGCTGTATCAGGCTTCTGTCAGCATGAACTTCCTGACATCCACATCAGCTTCTACCTTTGGTGACTGCACATGGGATGGATACCCAAGTGGAATGGTCTCCAGATAGCCCCTCCTTTACTTTCTGTCCCACACTTTGTCTCCATATTTGCTTCCTTGATTATTTTGTAACTCCTTCTAAGGACCAAAGCACCCACACTTGGTCTTCCTTCTTCATGAGCTTCATGTGGTCTGTGAGTTGAATCTTGGGTACTTCAAACTTCTGGGCTAATATCCAGTTATCAGTGAGTGAATATCATGTGTGTTCTTTTGTGATTGGGTTACCTCACTCAGGATGATATTTTTCTATTTTCGTCCATTTAAGAACTTCTCAAATTCACTGTTTTTAATAGCTGACTAATACTCCGTTGTGTAAATGTACCACATTTTTCGTATCCATTCCTCTGTTGAAGAACATCTGGGTTCTTTCCAGCTTCTGTCTATTATAAATAAGGCTGTTATGAACATATTGGAGCAAATGTCCTTGTTATATGTTAGAGCATCTTCTGGGTATACGCCCAGGAGTGATCTCAGAAGATGGAAAGATCTTCCATTCTCATGGAATGGCAGGATTAATATAGTAAAAATGTCCATCTTGCCAAAAGCAACCTACAGATTCAATGCAATCCTCATTAAAATCCCAACTCAATTCTTCACAAAGTTAGAAAGAGAAATTCTAAAATTCATTTTGAATAACAAAAAACTCAGGGTAGTGAAACCTATTCTCAACAATAAAAGAACTTCTGGAGGAATCACCATCCCTGATCTCAAGCTGTACTTCAGAGTAATAGTGATAAAAACTGCATGGTGTTGATACAGAGACAGGCAGGAAGATCAATGGAATAGAAGTGAAGACCCAGAAATGAACTCACACACCTTTGGTAACTTGATCTTTGACAAAGGTGCTAAAACTGTCCAGTGGGAAAATGACAGCATTTTCAACAAATGGTACTGGTTCAACTGGAGGGCAACATGTAGAAGAATGCAAATTGATCCATTCTTATCTCCTTGTACAAAGCTCAAGTCCAAGTGGATAAAGGACCTTCACATAAAACCAGATACATTGAAACTAATAGAAGAGAAGGTGGGGAAGAACCTTGAATACTTGGGCACAGGGGAAATGTTTCTGAACAGAACACCAACGGCTTATGCTCTAAGATCAAGAATTGACGAATGGGACCTCATAAAATTGCAACGTTTCTGTAAGGCAAAGGACACTGTCAATAGGACAAAATGGCAACCACAGATTGGGAAAAGATCTTTACCAATCCCACATCTGATAGAGGGCTAATATCCAAGATATACAAAGAACTCAAGAAATTAGCCTCCAGACAACCAAATAACCCTATTAAAAATGAGGTACAGAGCTAAACAAAGAATTCTCAACTGAGGAAACTCAAATGGCCGAGAAGCACCTAAAGTAATGTTCAGCATCCTTAGTCATCAGGGAAATGCAAATCAAAACAACCCTGAGATTCTACCTCACACCAGTCAGAGTGGATAAGATCAAAAACTCAGGTGATAGTAGATGCTGGCGAGGATGTGGAGAAAGAGGAACACTCCTCCATTGTTGGTGGGATTGCAAGATGGTGCAACCACTCTGAATATGTTCTATTGGTTAAAGAAGTCAGGAAAAGAGAGAGCAACCTGGCTCCTCTGATGTTTGTTGATGTCAGTGAAGCTCTTTATTATTCTTCTACAGAAACTTAAGTCTTTTCATCCAGTCTACCGCACAGGTACTTTGGCCATAATGTATCTCCTCCCCTCTCCTTTTCTTATTTCTTCCTTATCTGTCTTCTCTCTACCTCGCTTTAAGTATATTTCAGTGTATCATCTATATAACATATATCAAAGTGTACGCAGAATAAGCTATTAAATTTTCTTTAATTTACATACACAACTGTAGCAACAGTCATTACTAAAGAGGGGCTTCTGGGATTAGAACAAGCATTTATCTCTGCAGGAATTCTTCAGACTGAGAGAGGATGAACTCTTTGTTTATTCATCTTCAAAAATATATTTTAATGAGTAGAATTTGGAGAATCAGTTAAAGAAATAATTCATCTAGCAAAACTATTATCTATATATGTGTGATGTAATGTGTAATGTATATGTACTTGGCTAACATACAAGTAGATAAATTAGTATTTGAAACAAGTCAATTCTGCAGAATGACTGGAAAGTCTTTTCAGTATCATAAGCCAAATAAATAAAAACTAGGCAGGGTTCAAAAAGTTATGTAGCTGCTACCCAAATTCAAAACTGAGTAAATGGAGTCTAGGATTAGTGGTGGTCTGGGAACCTCGATTTCCAGAGTGGGAAAACATCCCCCATCCTAGAAGCTAGGAATGAGCTGTCCTAACAGGAAGAATTCAAGATGACATATCAATTTCTATAGAAAATACTGGAAGAAATATCTAGTCGCCATTCTGTTAATGGTCAATAGTATATACAAAACTTAGTTATTCTTATGTTAATTAAAATTTATTATATAAATCATGATAGGAGGAAACAAATTTAAAGACAATTTTTGTTTGTTTTATTAATGGGCATGAGACATAATTTCTTTAAGTCTCAAGGTGTATTCATATAAGAAGTACAAGTTTCCAGAAATCTTTAAGTAGTCACAGGGGTGGGTGAAATTCAAGCTATAATACAGATGTAGGAACAAATTAATATTCTACAAGACACACAGTAGAATTCATGATGTAGAAATGTCACTGTCACTCTTTGTGATCTTGTACATATGAAAGCACCATTCTGAAGAGAATTTCAAGTCTAGTGTGTGTGTGTGTGTGTGTGTGTGTGTGTGTGTGTGTGCGTGCGTGTGTTTCTCCTCTAACCTCTCCCAAATGAGAAAATGACAGTAAACAATAGTGGAACATGTCAAATCAGCCTTAATTTTTGGCCTCTGCTCAGAAATGATGCCACTACTCTATAATTATAGCCAAGAACATAAGCCCAACATCAAGACATAACATTTAGAAATAATACCCCCCCCAGATGTGGACATTTCAGCTGTAAATCCAGATTATTGAAGACTACCTCACAACCATCACACAAAGTGGGCGCCTGTGTCGATGAACTTCAGAGATATTGCCAGAGATGGGAATTATCAGTTCCTGCTGCACAGAGCCAGGCAATCTGCCACTTTCAAGTGCTAATATCTGCAGCTGCCGAGTGCAAGAAGGCCAGGTACAGAGGGGAGGGGAGGAATATGCTGGGTTTCTTTGTTTGTGAGACAGAACTCAGCCCTGATAAATTCCTTTAATGCAATATTTTTGCTTCCTCTTGTTCTAAAAGAAAAAAGATCCCTCTGATCCAAATTTATCACAATCGAAATAAAAAATGTAAAAGATCAGCATAAAACATTTAACAGCAACAGTTAATAATGTATATGATAACATATTGCACGAATATATTGACAAATGTGGCAATAAAGTATTAATGTGATTATGTATCATCCAATATACCAGCCATCCATCCTCTCTTCTGTTCCAGTTTGAAAACAAAGAAAATGTGAGGACTCTACATTAGAGATGGAGACTCCAAGTGTGATTTCAATTAAGCGCATCTCAGGGAAACTCTGCCCACAAGGTCCTAAGGAGGCAGGTTGTCAGTTTGATTATGACAAAGAGCCTTCAGGAATGGTAAAAGAAGCCACAAGAAAATGACGTCCATATTTCAATCTAAATCGGAAAATCAGATCTGGCCAGGATTAAGAGGAGGTATCAGTGAGGGGCTTTTGTTCTTGTTTTTTTTTTTTTCCCACAGTCCCTCTTTCCTAGTCCAGAACCCCCCTCTTTGCTGGTT
The DNA here is from genome assembly GCA_021653895.1 of Mastomys natalensis. Lineage (NCBI taxonomy): Eukaryota > Metazoa > Chordata > Mammalia > Rodentia > Muridae > Mastomys > Mastomys natalensis. The sequence continues at coordinate 1,694,754 of JAJTUV010000125.1, read as the reverse complement.
TAGACCTTTTGTCCATTTCTTGAGTTACAATGTGAAATGGTTACTTTTATATTTGGCTAACTTGAACTACAGACTCCAAATACAGCATAAACACTCAGCCACTTGTGGCTGGGGAGGTAGTTCATAATCTGTTGACATGAACTAGTACCTGCTGTCCTAGATGATCTGGGTGGTTTGATATCCTGCTAAGACCTTAAGTGCATAATTGGATCTTCCCTAAAACAGGCCAATGCTCTGAATCTTGAGCTCTTGCTTGAGATGCCCAGCCCATCCTCCTTGCCTTCTTGCCTGCAGATTACAGGTTTGCCTAACAAGCTTCTACAATCCTGCAATCCAATTTCTCTTCATAAGTGTGTACAGCTATGGCCCCCACTGCTTCTTAATTTGCATGTATTTTACAGTGGAGACCTAAAGTTTCAAGAAGTCTCAAACCTGTTTAACTCATAAAATACTATAAACTATAGCATTCATTAACAAAAATATATTTGTTATAATAGTATGTTTTTTTTTTCAAAAGATTTGTGTCAAAATAATGTGAACAAGCTTTTGTGGGAGAAAAATCAGACTTTGCATTTGGTATAAAATGTCACAGTAGCTCCATCATTTATTTCTCTACTTTATGTGGGACAAATATTCTCCCAATCTTCAGGTCGAATATTGAGAGTTCTAAAACTGTTGACTGGAAAGCCAATGACAATAGACTTCCATGTCTACTGATAAAATGTTCTCTCTGAAAGGACTGTGATGAACATAATTTTTACAGTAGTCTCACTGTTTTGTTATTTTTCAGATTAGTGGCAGAAGCAGAGTCAAACCTAGTTACTCAAGGATGAGGTACTTTCACATGTCCATGAACCAAATACCCAGTGCTTTATTCTTTGGATAATTCTTTTAGAGGTCTTACTTTCCTCTTCAGTTCTCCAATCAACAGTGAGTGTTTAATTCTGTGATGTCACAGAATTACTTAGAGTCTGTTTTTAAACCTATTTGTTCTTTGCTGGATATCGAGTTCATAGAGTGGATGCAATTCCTACTGAGGAAAAGTGTGCCTCCATTAATCATCCCATAATCTCGGTTATTGCTTTTGTCCTTCTGACACGGATGCTTCACCAAAAAGATATTGAACCAATAGTTTATAGCTATGCTGACATTCAGGGAGTTCTCTATTTCACTCTTGAAATGACCTAGAGCTCACTGCTTTGTTCCAAGGTGCCAACAAGATCTCTTTAACCAATACAAAGCTGGTTTGGAGACTGTGTGGTCTCTTTTCGCTGTTTCGAAGATGACTTGAGATTGCCAGACTTTCAAAGACAAAAATCGACAAGCTAAGGCAACCTATTAGTTCTGTAAATAGAGGAAAGGGGAGAAACATATTTGTATTTTTAATATGTAAGCACTTGTTAATTGAAAACAATTTTTTCCTTTACTTATTTTTTAATTCATTTGACTGTTAGTCAATAAGTCAACTTTTCTCCCAACCTACTAGAATTACCATGTTTCTTCTTCTTCCTCTTCTTCTTCTTCTTTTATTATTATTTTATCATCATCATCATCATCATCATCATCATCATCAGTGAGGTAATGACATGGTATAACTATTGCAGATGTGATGTACAGAAAATATAGATGTTCCATGAGAGATGCTTATCTTATCTTTGTGCAATCTCTCCTTAATGTTGCTATTCAAAATATTCAAAACAGATATTCAAAATGTTACTGGTTCTTTGTGTATAATTTGAGAAGGTGAAGCTTTTGAAAGTTTAACAGATTGTCCCAAGATACCAGTTAACAATATTGTGAACAATAATGTGTTCACCCTTCCCATTCTTCCAAGTAGCCTGAATTTGAAACAACAACAACAATAACAAATGTATTCTTTTTTACTCATTAGACTTTGAACAAACTATTTAGCATGCATTCACCTTAGTGTTCTATATCCATAAAATTTGGATAATATTGATACTTTTTTCATTGGTAAGGGATATTAAGTGATAATTGGTGGCACAGTCTTGGGACATGTAGTTGTCAGATGCATGGTAGCTCTTCAGACCTTTCTTTCTTTGTTTCCAGAACAACACAGCTAATATTCTAGACTCTTAGTGCACATAGCACATTGAGCCATTTTATATCAACACTGCATTATAAGCAGACACCATCTTTTCTCTCTGAATGCTTAAGCCAATGGGAAAGTTATTGAGTAGAGTGTATAACAGAGAAGTCATGAATAATCATTGGCATTAGATGTCTGGTAATAGCTCAATAAATGTTAGAGTGTGACAATCAATAACTGAAAACTGTTTTTACTGGTCTCTCAACCTCTATATAAATAATGTAATTTAACATTATGTCTTTATACCTCACAAACCTGGAATACACAAGAACATTAATTATTATAGAGAAATTGATAAACATAAGTTAGTGACTTAATGACTAACATGCATATTCCTTACATTTTAAACAGAAAGAGAAGCAAAACAAACAAAATGCAGCAAGAGAAAGAAAATATTTTCACTGAGGTCATTCTAGTTAAAGGCTCACTTGGGGAAATTTCTACAAATATACAAGTTTTTACAAAGCGATGAGCCAACTCTTTGTTTCAGCTTAATTGAGGATTCCTATAAATACTGTTCCTCATCAGCATCTTAAATGGAGATATCCACATGGTCAAACCTCTTCCATGGGGTGCAGTCAAGAAAGCTGCACAGAATTCAGAGACTCCAAGTCACTATCATCTACAGAACATTTCATTCTAATAAATAGATATGTTAGAAATATGATTTAAATAATTTTTGTTCTCCTCCATTATTGATCTATGGCTATATCATCCCCAAAGGTCCTTCTCCTAGAAGAGTATACAGGCATGGAGGCATTAGGATACTAAGTGCCTTTTCTTTTTTATTTATGGTTTTAATGTACTTTTCATTTTTTTCCCTGGTGAAATTTGCTGCTATGTCTATTAATGGGTTCACTGAGTCAACATTCTTCATTTTCTAATGTTTTGTTCTTTCAAATGAAACATGGAGTCTCCTATTCAGCATCTGCAGAAGACTGGTGGTCCAATTTAAAGGATTGAGACAATTTCATGTTTAGACATATGTCCTCACCGCCAGACAGCCCAACTGGCATGGTGCAAAAAGTAATTTAGTGAAAAAATATATAATTTTTGGGAGGCTTCCTAAGACAAAAAAATTCCAATTTTTAGAATATGGGACAGCAATTTAAGCTATCATCAAGTGTTAAGACCACAGACAAAATTGCTTCAACAAATGCTTTTCTATGGTCTGACTCCTGAAGCAGAGATATTTAAAAAGGGCAAGTCAGGAAAACTGCCATTGATGGGGAGGCTAGGGAAGTGTGGCCCATGGAGAAGGCTGGCTCAGCATAGGTCTTCTGAGATCCTGTCTGACTTGTGATAAGATTGAATACTGGCCATATTTTCCAGACTCTCCTTGGCCTTTCAGCATAAGAGTGGATGAGTCACATCTTAAACATATGAATTTAAAATACAAAATCATCTGTTTCCTAGGCTTAGCCTTTCTGTGTTTCTAAATAAGAACTTGGATTTCATCTGCACATAAAGTAAAGTAAAAGTTTGGTGGGCAGCCGAGACAGTCACGCAAGTGACTAAGGATGCCAGATCTATATTGCCTGAGTGAGGAAGAAAAGAAAAAAAAAAAACCAACAAAACCAAGTAATTTGAGGTAAAGGACATTTTAGCTTTGGGTCGTAGAATGGATACTTGGTGTGAAATATTACTTGGCTGAAATTATCTGTATGACTACTTCTCTCTGTTTTCCACTTAATTTGTCAATGTGCTCCGAGCTAGAAACTGCTAGAACATAGAATCTCAGGCATCCATGTAGAAGCCCTGTTTGGAACAAATTCTCTGAATAATTCCTGAATTTCCAAGCTTCTTTTAGCCTACATGCAATCTCTGTTTTCTCTTGGGAACAATTATAGTGGAGATTCTCTAGGTTTTGTTCTCATCTGGAAAAAGTGTAAGACAAACAATGGCCATTAATTTAGAGACCCATTTGCAGAAATTTCTCCAATTCTGCTTATTTATATTTTTAAACACTGTGTGCCTTTCCGTGTTAGCATAGTCTGTGCAAGTCCATTGGAATGATTAAATAATTCTGAGAAAATTGGTATTGAAAGGGATTTTTATAAACTAGATACTGCTATCCCTAGCTATGTAAAGCTCTCATTTCTTTTCAGGCTTAGAAGATTCACAGGTCAGAAACATTGAGACCTAGAGCAGCAGAAGATTCTTTAACACCAAAGCCACCAATGACAGAAGAGTTAACTGTGGAGATACATGTGCCCTCTATTGAGTCTGCTCTGGGTCACTGTCACCTCCTGAGATTGACCCAGTATTGGTCTCTATTTGACACACATTTCAGGCTGTACTCTTGCATTGACTTCTATTTAACAGATGCTTCAAACTCAATCCCAGCATTGGTCTCTACTTAACACACAATTTAAACTGCACCCCAGAATTGGCTACTATTGAATCACACATTTTAAGCCCCACCCAGCATTGGTTTAACCCATACTTCAAGCTATGTCCTGTATTTCACAGGTATTTTTGTGATTTGTATATCCAATGTATTATAGAAAAATGCAATTTCCTAATGGACCAAGGCTGGGCACTAATTTTGGTAACATGAAAATGTTAGAATTGTGCCTGTTAGGTTGCGTTCTGTGTAGGTGCTCTTTTGACAACATTGTGGTATCATCTTTTATTCTACCCCTCCCTAACCCTTTTCTTCCACTCTTTTACCCCTTCACATTAGATAGGAGAGAAAAAAGTATAAAGAGGAAAGAGGTGACTTTATAATTAAAATACTTCCTTTTGATTAGGGTCACTGAGTTTCACTGTGACCCTAATATCAGCAGGAAGGAATTTAAATTCTTCTTATTGCTGTTTCCATCTTTGAGAACAGCTACTTACCAAACAGGGACTGACCAATAGCAACCAACAGCAAAACCAACACAACAACCAACAACCAACAATCCACCAAACGCAACTATGGCACTTAGGACCCTAGCATCTGTATACTCTCTGAAGAGTCTCCAAAATTCCAAATATCACACACTTGCAGAAACTATCTACAGCTGGCAAAATCATGTTCCTACTGGAGAACAATGCAAAGAGGCAAATCATACTATCAGCTGCAGTAGATAAATGACAATCTTAGCAGCCCCATATTCCATACCTGTGATTAAAACAAAAACATATTCTTGTAATATTTCTGATTTTTTTTAAAGAAATTAAAATTCTCACTGCAGTTCTATAGGCAATAAATGCTTTATAATAGTCACTGGATAAATGCTATGCTACCTAGTAAGTATTTAGTGGTCTATACATCTTTGTGACTTTTTTCTTATTTCCTGGCATCACTATGTTGACAACTTATGTAGATTATCAGCTATGCCTTCCAAGTGGTAGTAGTCGTCTTATAACTTGACCTGAGTATAAACCTACAGCCCTTGCAGAAAAGGATCTGTGGGAATCAGTGATCTTTACCAAGAATGCTACTTATTACCAAAACCAAAAAGATTTATTGCAAGTATGGTTTTCTCTAATTTTATTTAGGTTTGTGTTTGGCTCAAAAGTATTAGTATATATACTACCTATTCAGTGCTATGTGGTACTATTAGAAGACAATATCACTATGACAGCCTCATATTTCACTAAATAAATGATATGAAGGCATTTACTGACGGTCAGTATCCACGACCTCTGTCTTTTGAACCACCCTAGCTTCGTCAAAGTATACAATTTTCTATTTCTTATGAACTGGTTCCCTTTATTTGTAAGTCAGATACAATGCAAGATACATTCATGATTACAGGAACCACAGGGATGGAGAAAGTAGGACTACTCTGTAGGAATTTCTGTTGAGAGTAAAAAGAATGGAGGGATCTTGGACATTAGCAAGATTCCAGGTCAGTACTGTAGTGAAAACAGTGGCTACAGACCGAGGTACTTCACTGACACACATTAAAGCAGAAATCCTCTTGCCCAATACATGGTCTTCTTCAGATCTTTAAGGAGAAGTACAATATTGCAAGAAGACTACCACTTTACAGTCGTGAGTGGCTCTAAAATGTGGTTGTTTTTAGTATCATCAACAAAGAACCTGAAGCTATACAGAACTCTTCCCTTGAGAAACTAACAGTATCTTATAGATATGGAAAAACAAATCACCAGGAATGAGGAATCTCTATTATATTTTGAGCATAACTTAAACAAAGTACTTTGTAAATTTTCTTTTGACATAAGTATTTAAACAATGAGCATACACACGAGTGAACAAATACATGTAAGTACATCTACATATACAGAACTTCCTGGTAAAAAATGTTCTATCTGTCCTTTATTTTTCTTCAGAATGCATCAAGAATCCCTATTCCCTTGTGTGAGGTAAAGCATGTTTAACAAACAGCATTACTCAAACCACTTCTTAATCCTGGTTGCCCCCTGTATAATAACATTCCATTACGACTTTTTAATCTTACACATTAAAGACTTTCATTAAAGCAAACTCAGGTTAGCATTTTTAACCTGCTCTAAAAATGTTAGTATGAGCCACAGTGGGCTACCAGCTCAATAATCTTCCAATTGTCCCAAGCTCCAAATGGCCCATTGAGGTTCTATTTGTTCCAGTCTATTGCTTACATATGTATTTGTGTGGTTTTAAAAAACATTTAATTATTTACCTAAGAGGCCCTAACAGCTGGTCTACTAGGTAAAACCACTAGGAGACAGTTGAATATTAGGCCCATTTTATTTAAATACATTTAAAAATGAAAACAAATTAAAAGCAAATCTCTTTCCTTTCATTCTATGCTCCTCTGCTGTGTAAACATAGATTGAAGGCACATGCTCTGCGTATTCAAGTATATTATAAGGAACACCTGTAGAAAATCATATTACCTCTTGATTCTGGGTCAGAGACTGTATCCATATCATATGACTTCAATGCTGTTTCATTACATCCTCTTTTTTGTTGTTTGTTTGTTTTGTTTTGTTTTAAACAGCAAAAGCATAGAGACCATATTATGAAATCCTTCCAGACCTACAATATATTCTTTACGAGTTTCGGTTTCACTGACAAATCTAAGACAATATAGTGAAAAATCTGAAATCATATTTTTAAATGTTGTTAATCAACATGTTCATTGCAGATAACTGTGTAGTCATTACTTTAAAAAACTTCTGGAAGAATATAGACGTTTATGTTAGTATACACAGAGACTTATACAAATGTAGTACTGGATAGTTTAAAGGCATCTTGTTGAAGTTGTCTTGATACAGCCTCCAAATCAAACCAGGAGAAATAAAGCACCCACAACTGGACCTGAATCCAGCAAAAACCATTATAAAAGTTCATTACCTATGCAGACTAAGGAAGAGATGAGTTAATAGGCTAGATTTAAAAACATTTGAGTCTCCTTCTGAGGCACAGTGAGCATTCAGAATGTTTTGTTTCATCATCTAAAATGTAAGCTTCTTGTAGACAATAAAAACATCTTAATGTACTTGAAGTATTTCTGTTAACTCCACATGAGAGAACTGTATATAGTCTCATCATCAATGTGCCCTTAGAAAGTATTTTAACACACCCAAACAAGCATAGGCACGAACATGTGCATGTACATGCGTGAGCATGCACACGCATGTACACACACACAAACACACAAACACACAGTCCTTACCTCAAATATTGCACCTTTGTAACCTCTTAGCAGATGAGAATGGAGATAAAATTTTGAGTCTATTTGGACCTCTATGCCTGGCACGGAGAAAAAGAACGGTAATTCTCAAGTGAGTTCTTACTCCACCTACCTTTTTTCTATCCCTGCGTAAGTCCAGATCACAAAGCTGATCTTGGGAACATGCTGTTAAATTATTTCCCTGATGATTATTGTGTAGAAAGTTTGGTACACCAAAGATGATATGCACTTTGGAAAACAAACCCAGGAAAGGACTCATCCTGTCTCTAGCAGTGGACTCTGGATTATTGAGGGAGCTAACTTTTAACAAAGTGACTACCAAGGAGTGTCTGGGACCACCCAAAGGGATTCCAGTTGGACAGAATCCTGAGTAGGACCTAAAAGGGGGAGCAAACTCAACTGCATTTTGGAACTTTGGTAACCCCTGATCTTGCTCACACTAAATGCCTTTGCTACTCATTTATACCAGACATGGGACATGGCACTCAGCACACAATTTTGAGTAGCACTGCTTAGTGACTATGTATTTATTACTTCTATTTGATAATTCTATTTATTGACCATAACAAACCATTTGGAAAATATATCTCAGAGATGAATATTATATCCTTAACCTTTTTTGCAATCAGCTTTTGAAATGAACACTTAACATGTTGTTTTGAATTACCTTAAAACCATTTTCCTCCATAATAGATGAAGATTTAGTTTATGAAAAATAGAAAGTAAGAAAATCTTTCAGGTCACATGTGAGGCTAATTAGATATTTTGTGACATTGGTGATGAGGTTGGCCATTAGGTGACAGGAAGGATTAGGAATAGGAAAACTGCACAGTGACTGATGGATTATCTGAAGTGACCATTACCATATTGATTGCAGGGTCATTGCTTTTACATCTCTTTAGAGACAGACCCCTAAAAGGATGAAAATGTTCACTAAATCATTAGATCACCACTGAAAAAGTTACTGGATTTTATCATATGTTTTCCCCAAACAAACACTTTTCAAAATTCAAATGATCTTTCTTCTTTTCCTGTTTAGTCTAACATTTAACTTGGACATTTTGCAAAAACATTTTTGTAAATGAGGTTTGCAATTTTGGACACTGGATACTTCCTTTAAGAAACTGCAACAAATCTGTTTTTAGTTTGAATCTCTATGTACTGTATTTTCATTCAATTTGGTCAAAGCCAAGAGTGCAGAGATTTAACAAAATCTAAGATTCAAACTCCTCTTTTGAAAAGCTAAAATAATTATTCTAACAATAAAATATCAATTTGGATTTCATGCCTATGAAATCATAGTTGAAACTTAATGTTTCAAATTATTAGCATATTATATAAGTTGTGAAAAATAATTAAAACTCATTAGTATCCATTTTCATTAGTCTAAGATAGCAACAATGGCAGAAATGGAAAATTATACTTCTGTTTACATTCACATTTTCTGAGCTTGGAACTAAGGCATAGAACAAATCAATATACTACTGACACATACATGAAGTGTACCTGAAGGATGGCATTTGGAGAACTATACCATTATAGTAAATGATTTAAGCAGAATAAAACTGATATCAATCATATAAGAATAAACAAAAGTACATGGAATGAGAAAAGCAAACGCAACACTCATTAGTTTCTGTGAGTCAGCAACTATCCTAGCTTGTCATTTTAATGTGTTATTATGCTTTGAGTTGATCTGTGACATATTTCAATTGATCTAACAAAAAGGTCCACTGTAATAGTATTTATGTCAAAAATAATGTCTTGATTATCTGTGTTATCTCATCAACATCTTGCCTTAGTCTCATATTTGTGTAAATTCAAAGACATGTATGAATTGAAAAGGTTTCAAGTTTTTTAATGTTTCCATTATTGCTTCAAGAACTTTTTGAGTATCTGTATTGATTTTTATATTAGCACACAACATAATTGGCTTTATTAATGTTTGTGCTTGCTATCTATTTTCCCTAGCAAATATTAGCAGTATTCACATGATCTACAGCATTGCTTATAAGTCTTTAGTGATGGGTCTAGAGAGAAGGCTCTGAGGTTAACAGCAGAAGACTAAAGTTCAGGTTTCAAGCACCTATGTGGCAACTCAAAGCACTCATAATTTGAGTTCTAGGGGATCTGATGTCTACCTCTGATCTCCACAGGTACCAAGCACTTATATATAGCATACACATACATTCAGGAAAAACCATTGTATATATAAAATAATAAATATTTCATAAAATAAAAGTCTCTAATGAAATACAAGGTAACATTTTATTGTGATGAGAAAAAATAGTTTCCCCTAGCTTTAAAAGAAAAATGTTTATGCAACATTTGCTTTATGATTTTATTTCTTTTGGGGGTTAATGTGTTTTCTAGTTCAGGTTTTTCATCTCATTTTTGTCAGCAATCTTATGGCATTTCATACAAACTCTGGTGTTTTTCATTCTCTTATTAGCTCAAGAAGCTCAAGAATTAGAGCTATGTATGTGTGTGTGTGTGTGTGTGTGTGTGTGTGTGTGTCTGTGCATTTCTTTAAGGGTGGTTCAAGAAATATAAGGATGGTATGTTCTGTGTTTTGTTGTCTGCAAGTGTATCAGACACTGGAAATGAAAATGAGAAGGCACATAAATGACAGGAAATCTTTGTGTTTTGAATGTTTATCTGTGGAAGGAATGAGAGAAGAGTGTGAAAAAGAAAATGAGGAAAAGGAAGAAGATGGAAGAGGAGAGAGGAGAAAGAATCAGCAAGAGGAGAGAGAAAGAAATAGAGGAGAAGGAGCAGAGGGAGAAAGAGATACAGGTATGTACAACTTGAACACGAATGGAAAGAGCACTGTCTTAGTTTTTTTCTGTCTCTGTGAAGAGACACCTTGACTAAGGCAACTTATTGCCAACTGTTCACTAGGCACTCACCTACTTATAAAGAGTTAGTCCATGAATCATGGTGGGCACCATGATAGCAGGCAGGCATGGTGCTGGTACAACACAGGAACCTGTCAATCTGATACACTTGTAGGAGGCAGAGACTACTAGGGTAGGGTGGAGTGAGGTTGGGAAAGAGAGTGCATGCTAATCCACTAACTAGGAATGACACTGGCTGGTTTTAAACCTCAAAGTACCTCCTCAGTGGCATACCTCCTCCAACAAAGTCCGACCTCCTAGTCCTTCCCAAACAATTCTACCAACTGGAAACAAATATTCAGACATGTGAGCCTATGGGGTCTATTCACATTCAATCTACCACAAACACAGGTGCTAATTTATTTTCAGCAAGGAATTATACCTTAGAGTTTTCCTGTTTACAGAGAATTATTTAGTGGAGGAAAAGATAACCCTTATTTCATGTGGAATCTTTGGATTTCAGCAGTTTTTCATTTGCCTCTTGGGCTACTAAAGCTAAGTTGACAGTCCCTTTATATAGGGTGTGGTTTGGCTTGCAGCGATGACAGTGCTTGTAGCATTGCTCCTGTTCAAGTTTATCCTTGTACTATATTTCAAGCATATCCTTTTCTTTGTATCAAATAAAACAAAAATTTGAAAATACCACCTCAAGAAATTTACCAAAGAAGAATAAACTCAGCACCGAGTCCACTGTGGCATGACTGTTATCACCACATGAAATAAGTACGTTGGACATTTTCTAGAAAAGTTCTTTTCTGTTTATGACTGTCTCATAACTGCATTAAGAGGTTATAAATCCATTGCTATTAACAGTTTCTGCATACAAAGGCCAAGTCTGAAGTTACTTTTGAGGTCCTGCATACAGGAAAAATAAACAGTGGACATGATAGAAAATTTGATGACTATTGAAGTTCTTGGTGTCAAGATTTCAGAATATTTTAAAGACCAAAATGACTGTTATTTAAGTTTGGTCCATGTCTCTATTTCTGAAACTTATTAAATTGCAATCATCTATTAGAAACTTACTCAGAAACTATTATGTTCCTTTGCATTACTGGGATCATTAACATGGAAATGCAAACAAACATATTCTTAGGTTTACTGATAAAAGGAGAGTAGAGTCTGGCTGCTTTACTTTGTAAAGAATGGGGATCCCAGAATTTGCCACCAAATACAAAGGGAATTTCTGGAGTGGTGAAATGTTAGGAAGAAGTAGTGACCCGTAATATCTTCATGTTTGAGCACAGAAATCCTTGTATTCCAGATCAGGGTTACCACTTCTTTTCCTGTATACAAGGCCACGGTTTAAGATGATAGTTTGCATATTGCATATTTTTATGCATAGTAGGTGTAGGAAATGAATTCATGGCTTTGATTTCCTTAAAAGTCAAACAGACACACACACATATGCATATATACACACACACAAACATATACATATATATATACACACACAAGTGTATATATATATATGTATGTATGTATATATATATGTATATGTGTGTATATGTATATGTGTATGTGTATGTGTATATGATGTAGGTGTAGGTGTATATGTATATAACCAAATTCTAATTCTAGCTCCAGGACACCTTCTTTTCACATTCATGGCCACCCAAGTGCATATTATTTTAAAGTCACACAGACACAAACTCAGAGAGAAAGAAAATAAAATGGAGAAGAAAAAATGATATTGCAAAACAACAAAGATATTGGATGTTTAGATAGTTTTACTTAAATATGTCAAAGGTATAATGTTAAAGAAAGTTTTACAAAGATTTGGATGCACTAAATTGAAGGACTTCATGTAATAAGTTACATTGATATTACTGTTGATCTCCAGGAAAAACTTTCACGAACTTTACTAGAACTAAGTCTTCCCCATCCACAATTCACATCTCTGACTTAAGTCTATAAAGGACTTCTGATGATATTTTGTGCCATCATAAATTTGCTTCCATCTTTCCGTCCTCCTTTAAGTTTTCAATCCATAGAGCACATTCTCCGACTTATATTTCTACATCATTATCTGATACTGCCCTTTATTTGATACTGACACTTAGTCATATTTAAACTGTGATTGAATTTTCAACATCTTAGTATTGCCTCTGTGACTATTATTTTACATTCTTGAAAGTGTAAGATTATTGACATCATCAACTGATATCAGTATAGAGAACAGATCTCTCTACTCTAGATTGAATATGTAGACATGTGGACTTAAAATGACTTTTATGTCCTGTCTAATTGGTAAAGGAAACTATCAAAATGCATCATCATAATTAGGGTTTGAAGACAGACCACCATAGCTAATGGAGTTAATAGGAACTAATATTGACTTTGGGACATTTCACAACACAGAATGTATATTAAAGGTAATTTTATATTTATAATGTATATTTATGAATATTACAGGTAATCTATATGAATGAATCAAATCTGGCTGTGTTTACAAAATGGGCATTGCAATATTGAGCTGTGAACTTAAGTCTCCACTTGTAAAGTTTTCGTAATTCTATGCTGCACCAACCTGCAAGGGGATGAAGTTATAATAAAGTCCCAATGCGGCAGTGTTCTGTCCTTCAGGAATTCAGATCCTTGGAGGAGGCCATTATCTTCTTGAACCATCACCTACTACTCAAAACAGAAGGTTCTGGGCACATGAATAATGCCACAATAGGGGGGAACTGTCTGCGGTCCCAAGTTTACCAATTCCCATATGTCTTCCTGTCCATCTGTGTGGCAGGATTGCAGTAAGAAGCCAATTATTTAAGAAGGCTTTTGTTTTGCAGTAAGGCATCTCACTGACTACTGCACCTTAATTTATGCCTGTAGATATAATGGCCACCAGGTTAGCTTTGCCTACAAATGTCAATCCACAGGAAAACAGTTCTAACCTGAAGTCTAACACTATTAAGCAAACAGGGGTCATTAGGTTCATTTTGAGCCTTATTTGACAGTTATTAAGATTCAGCCCGTGTAAGTCTTTATGATACAAATATTTCCTGTATCCACCTTACTGAATACCCTGGTACTATGGGGCTTCAGCAATGGACAGTCACCAACTTTAGAGACTCTTGCACAATACTCATGAAGGTAAAGAAGGGACCTCAGCTCGAGAGAATGTGTGATAGACAGAAAACCTGAATAAAGATGAAAGAGGTAGGAATTATCAAAAGCCTTCATTTGATAGTGTGGCAAAGTTTTGATGTGATTTTTCACCAGTGTCTAGAAGGCTTGTTAGGAATACAAAAGGTAAACCAATTATGTGCATTAACCTAATGAATATAGCAAGTTAAATATAGATGAGCTGCTGAGTGAAAAGACAGAGTCCTAAAGGAAGAAGCTCTTGTTCCCTGAACACAGGGAAAAAAATATTTGAAGAAGTGAGAACCATAGTTCAGGAAGAGCTTGCAGAACTGGAGTAAGACTTACGAGGGGACTCCTCTTAGCTCCAGCCTCAAGAGCTACAAGGCTGGACAAGTAAGGTTAGGAATTAGAATTTCGTTGGAAAGATGGCCCATCCTGTAGATGGTACATAGACCTCCAAAGGGAAAGTTAGCATTTCTAATAAATTGTATTGCTGGTCCAGGATGTTGAGATAAAATGTATAAATAAAGTAAAAGTGAGATATTCCCAGGGCCAGATATTGCAGTTGCTGTAATAAACTTCAAGAGAGGGCATGTAGTTTCTTACTCTTCCAGTTGGCTACACACACACACACACACAAACACATAAACCGAAAAAATATATAGTGTATAAAAAACCCTAAGAATCAGAGAACTAGAAGCAGTTTTCAATTTGTTAGACGTGCTTGTACTTTCTTTCAAGTACTATTTACATGTTCACTAATTTTACAATAGAGACCTTTTAAGCATATCAATAGGTCAATAAATCCATGCTGATAATGGGGTGATACTTAACCTGCTGTTTGTGGGAGGTTTTCCTTGCATGGCGTGCTGTAGTGCTGTAAGTGCCGGCACTGCAGAGATTTATGTCTATTGATTGGTACTCTTAGCATGTTGATCTGTCAAACAAATGCTGAGGCTTTGTAGACTTGTACAACCAGAATCTATTCAAATTAAGAATTAAGTAGGATGAAATGTCTGATCCCCAAATTCAAACCATTCCTCTTGTCTGCTGTCCCTCCCATGTTTCCGAAATTATTCATTATTAAAATTGACCTGAGTACCCTTTTCTTCCTATTTTGTCTGAAATGTTTTCATAATCATGTTATCTTTTTTAACTGTCTGAGATTAATATAATTATACCACTTACCTCCGTTTTCTACAAACTTCCCCATATGCCCTTCCCTTCCTTGGTTTTCTTCAAATTCATAGTAACATTTTGTCTTTCAGTGATTATTGTTACATGCACACACATACACACACACATACATACATACACACACACTTCTAAATATATACTCTTCATTCATTATAATGTTATTTGTATGTTTCTGGTCTACAATCTAACAAAAATCTACTGGGTTTGTAAAGTCCACTGCATATATGTATGGTACACTGTACATAAATTCAGGTAGTTTGTGATGCCTTCCCATCCACTATCCTGGATTTTAGGAGCCACTGTCATTTTCTCTTTTCTTGGGAATCCTTATCAGTACTGTTACTATCACCTAATGGATCTTCAGTGTATCTTGCTGACAGATTATGTGCTTTTTGTGAATCAAAGTCAGTGGCCTTCACTACCCAGCACCTCCACTATGTGGCTGCCAGGTAGTAAGAAGGGCCTATATTGGGAATGCCTCTTTTCTTGAGTTACCATTTCCATATTCATAGTAAGAATGCTTTCCTACCATTGTATAGCAATTTGAAATCTTGAAAGAAATTCTTCAAAGATTCACCCATCTGTTGAAATTTTGTTACAAGAAAGAATCCCTCATTTTAAACTCTGCCTCTTTGTCTGGCTGTGGGTCTCTGAACCTGGTCCATTTGCCACTAGAGGAAGCCTCTTCAGTGATCACAGTGAACTGTTTCAGCCTGCATCTGAGATCACCCTGCTTCCACAAGTCTGTACCATTAAGCCTAGAGCTTATCATAGTTTGTAATAAAATTGTTCTCTGAGTGAGGAATGGAGTTAAAAAATACATCTTCTGGACTGTGATGAGATCTTTTCTTCATTCATAAACTCACAGAGCTGAGGATTCCTATCCAAAGCATGTACAAGATCAAACCAGTCAGCATTCTAGCAGGGAATAGTGAGGAGTTCAATGTTCCTACCCACTATTAAGTCATTATTGGGGGTTGATGGCTACTATATAAAAGATTTTCAGATTACTTTAAAGGTACAGATATTTACCACAAACCCATAAATACATAGTCAGCACAGACTGGAGTCAATAACTTATTGAAAAGAAAGGAATTAAGAAAGAAAAGAAGAAAGGAAGGAAGGAAAAAAGAAAGAAGAGAAAGAAGAAGAGAGAGAGAAGAGAGAGAAGAGAAGAGAAGAGAAGAGAAGAGAAGAGAAGAGAAGAGAAGAGAAGAGAAGAGAAGAGAAGAGAAGAGAAGAGGAGAAAGAAACCAAGAAACAAATAAAGAAGGCAGGATATTGAGATTTGGGGTAGGGTAGGTGGTAAAGCCAGTTTAGAAGGTGAACAGTAAAAATGATTATTACAAAACTATATTGCATGCATGTATTAAATTTTTCAAGAATTAATAAAAATGTTTTAAAATTGATTTAAGTCCTGGAAAGATGACTCTGTGGTTAAGAACACTTGCTGAGTTTTCAGAAGGTGCACATTCAGTTTCCAGAATCCAAAGATTAGCTCACAACTGTATGTAACCCTTGGGATCTGATGCCTTCTCTTGGCCTCTGAGAGTATAAGGCATGCAACCAGTGTATATGTGTGTGTGTGTGTTTGTGTTGTGTATGCAAAAACTTACATGTACACACAAAATAAAAATAAATCTCAAATGCAAGTTTTGTTTTCCTTCGTTTACATGTTTACAAATGTAATTTGGAAAAGGGCAAATACAGCTAGTGAAAGTGCATTTCTCAGTGGGCCTGACTTAGGACAATTCAGAAATAAGGATCTACTACATTTACACATGACTTCCTGACTGAAAATAATACACATGCTTATAAGATAGAGTATGTATGGAATATCAGGATTCATGGATAGTTCACTTTAATGCAAAGGGATGGCTCTAGGTCAGAGAGAGGCCAGGGCTGCATCCATACTCCTCAGGTATCCTGAATCTCAGCGTGGGGCAATTCATCAATACTACAGGTCTTTGTCTCTACCTAAATGTGTCAAAAATGTCTTCAATTTGCAACACATATATAACTGTATATATACACATCTGTATGTGCGTGCAATTACTATTATTTTCAAATTTATAACATTCAAGATTTATTTATTGAGAGACTCCTCCCCCAATACAAAATTCTTCCATATTTCTTCTATTCTTTGCCATTTATTCCTTTCTTCTGTTTTTGCTGCTCAGTCAATTGACATGCTGTATGTTATAAAGCAGGTTGCATTGGACTAAATAACTCATTCTACTTCAAACCATGTGTAAAATGCTTATTATTTGGGAGGGTTCCACCCACTAACAACTCTGGCTTCAGAATATATTGTTTTCCGAGCTCTTCTGACATCATTCAGCATGCTGATTGTACACAAACAAATATGCCTGGGCTTGATAAGACTAAATTGCATATAAGCTCAAGTTCTCTGTGCTATTATGTTTAAACAAAAATAACCATGTTATTTCCAGATCCAGTCAGACCACAAGAAAAGCTACTAGTTCTTGCCAAATAGCAAAGGACAGATTTTAAGAACAGAGGGGGAAAAGACAAAACTTATTTTCTCTTTTAGAACAAACCAAGCGGAGCATCCAATTGGAAAGCTGGCGGCATTGTCTGATAGACTGGATGGAGCTGAAGCCATCTTGCCCATGGCTTCATCCCTTCTTGACAAAAACAATAGCACTCATTAATACTGGACAATAGTAGTGTTTTATTGAGAGTTCTTCTGAATAAAGAGACAATGAACACACACACACATACACACATGTGTGCACACATACACACACTCACACTGTATTCATAAGTATACATATAGAGAGGACTAACAGACTATGACATAAACATAGGCAGAGATAGACAGAGTTTTAGAAGGATTTTTTTCATAAATATAAAAGGCTGAAATTCTTCATGAACTTGATTTGGAGACTGGGGAGAGAAGAAATAAAATCTGTAGACCCAGTTATATTTAATGCACCCCAAAACAGGAGAGCCGAATAGAATGACTTTTATTCCCAAAACTGGCAACTTCCAGAATCAAAGGAACAGAGAACAGGTCTTCTCTCCTTCATTGCTTTCTTTTGTTTTTGTTTTGTTTTGTTTTGTTTTGGTATCCATGGCTTTAGTTGATTAGATGAGGCCTTTCTGCTTTGGAAGAGAACCTATACCAATGTACATAGCCAGATCATCTGTACATACTCCTTAACATATACAGAATTTGATCAAATATTTAGGAGTCTGAAGGTAATGACCCCATAAGTATTCAGCATTTGAATACCTGGATCTCTGTTGTTGTTTGTTTAGGAGGATAGAGCATGTGCCTTGCAGGAAGAAGTATAGTACCGGTGGTAGATGTTGAGGATTACAATACCTATCCCCATTATCGATGTGGTCTCTGGCTCCCACTTTTGTTTAGAGATTTCAGGTCTCATCTCTTAGGCCTACCTCCTGCTACCTGTGATGTCAACATCATGATTTTAATTCTCTACAACCATAAGCCTCAAATAAACTCTTCTCTAAGTTGTGATGGTCATGTAATTTTTTCACAATAGAAAAGCAACTAAGACAAAATACCTGGAACCTCCTATCTGACACATAAAATCCACCATCACATGAACATTGGAATTAAACCGTCTAGGGAAAGTATTTTTGGATGTCAGCTTTGGCCTAGTCTCTTGCTCAGAACAGACACCATCCTGTTTCTTCAAGTGGTACTGTCATACTCTGAGAGCATTTTTCATAATATATGCTCTCGAGTGGTCAATCTTGTTGCAGGAAATTATGACTGACAAGTTTACTTTTTTTACTATCATTATTATTATTAATCTTTTTTACAGTCCAGTCTTTATTCTCCTCCTGGTCTGCATCCAATACCTCCTCCCCTGCCTTCAAGAGGACATTCCCATCCCTATCCCTACCCCACCAAATCTCCCCACTCCTTAGGGCCTCAAGTCTCTCAAGAATTAGGTTCATCTTCTCTCACTGAACCCAGACCAGTCCTCCACTGTATATGTGTTGGGGGCCTTGTATCAGCTAATGTATGCTGCCTGGCTGGTGACTCAATGTCTGAGAGATCTTGGGGGTCCAGGTTAATTGAGACTGCTGGTCTTCCTATGGGGTCACTCTCCTCCTCCGCTTCTGACAGCCTTTTCCTATATCAACCCCAGTTTCCCCAGCTTCTGTCCATTGGTTCGGTGAAAGTAACTGCATTTGACTCTTTCAGCAGCTTATTGAGACTCTCAGAGGACAGCCAAGTTCATATGTCCAACTCAGGTACCACCTATTTCTATACTTCTATAAGATGCTTGCTAACACTTCATGCTGTCCTATATAAAGTTTTCTGTTCGATTCTTCTCTGATGTCACTGGGTAGATAAATACCAACAGGTTTTTTTTAGGAACTGCACATTGACAGTCACAGAATACAGTGGAAGACCCATTAAATACTATGTATAGACAAATAATGGAGGATACTGGGAATGGCAGAGATAGGCTGATCAAAATCCTACATTGTACTCATGCTCACGGACTACCTAACTACACTGAGAATTAGCTTCCCTGTACACTTCCTGTTTCTTTAGATGCTGCAAAAAAAAAAACATGTATTCAAAACTTGGAAGATAGCTACCCAGGTAGAAAGACAGAGACAAAAGATCTTACAGATGAAGTACACAGTACCAGGCTAAGGAGGAGAAAGAAGAGGTAGGTGGCAAGACTGGGATCTAAGAAGGGGAGGAATCATGAAAACAGATGGATGAGAAGGTCTTTGTGCCATAATCCTTTAGAAGGACATTGCTATGCTTCTGAAGGCAGAGATGGGGATCTTTGGGAAGGACACAAAGTCTATGAAATAAGATGTAAGTGGAATGAACACTTTTCTGTAGAATCTTTGGAGTCTGGTATGCAGACAACTGGGCTTCCCCAGGTTAATTAATCAAAATTAGAAAATGTGTTCACTCCAGACACACATTAGTATCTATAAGATAAACAAAAATTCCAAGGCATGTTTCCTGGCTCTAGGGAGTTAGAATATCTATTTGGCTGGACTATAGGAATAGTTCAGAACAATAATGCACATGCCTCCACACAGCTGTCCTCTAATGGGCTGCTTCAGGTCCCTAGTGGCCATCTCTTGGAAGAGCTGAGGATTTCTGTCTTTTTCACACTGATTTTCATGTTCCCTCTGCCAATAAGGTGGGCAATTAATGTTGCTTGTGACAGCTATTCCAGTTTGGGTCCAGAACTGTGGGATGATAATTCTCATTGGGATACTGAAGCTTTGACTCTGGAATTATAGTTAACTATTACTGTTAGAAGCAAAAATCCTATCTAAGAGATTATGTCTAACCATATTTCTAAAAGTAAATGCATGTAATATAGCTAAATATGTCACCAACATGTGGTTTATCTAAAAGAAATAAATATTTTATATATAGCATATGCCTAAGTTTGTGATCGAGGCTAGTAGGGGTATAGAAAAGACTAAAGAGTAAGGAATCTAGATCCAAGACACAGGATATGCAGCTTGAAGCGTCATGTTCGAGTTCAGTCTCAGGTGAGGCAGTGATTTGCCTTAACTGAACAGAAAGCAAGAAAAGTTAAAGATGAGAGAACTATTAAAAGGAAGAAAGCATCCTTTCCAGTCTGTGTAACATAGAGTTTACAGTAGTCCTGATCCTTCTCTCACATATTTTCTGGTATTAGTTCTCTTTTATTATATGAAACTTTAAGTGAGCAAAGCGCTATGGACATCCTTTCCTCTGCAACAGCAGAGCCAGCCTGCATGTTGTACTCACTCTGAGACAGAGATAAGCACAATTAGTTTGTGCCTCACGTCTAGTTATCACTCAGCCGAGCGAGCTGCCGGAGCTTTGCATTTTCACGTAGCATTCCTGTACATATCTCCCTTTTTAATTATTTCTACAGGTTCTAATTTGTAAACTGCCATGTGAGATCCAGAGCTGCATTCTGCCAAGTAACCAGTATGATTGCAAAAGCAAATTACAGCTACACCCTGAGCTTTGCTCACACGCAAAAAATATATTACAGATTTCTAGTGTTGCTGGGGGCAGGGGAGAACATCTCTAGAATAGTCTTCTAAGTAAACACAACAATTCTAGTCAATTGAAAATTGATATATTCAATTAAATGCTCAGAAGCTGGTTAGTTTCCGATAAATACAGCTTAAAAGTAGAAGTACCTCTGTTCTAAGCATGATGCTTAGAACCTAACATTGTCCTTGGACTTAAGATTTCCATCCAGCAGTATTCAACTTCTCGACTCTTATCTGAGAGTTCAGAGAGCAATTCATCTCTCATTGGAATTAGCCTGGAATAAGTATCATTTATTTTAATTTGATATTCCTTGTAGTAAAAGCTTGTTACTCAAGACCATCAAAATAAGAAGAGATGGACTACAAGTTGATTTAAATTAAAACTTGTTCTTCACAGATTGACCGAAGAACTAAGGGATATATTAGGAAAGCCTATGCTCCAAAGCATAAAATATAAAATATCTTATGAAATGGTGATTATTAATATACCCTAAAAACTCAGTCACAGAGGTACATAGAGTTAGAATTATTTAGTATAAATATACATTGTTGTTCATTCACATATGTGTAGGCATATGTATGTGTACATATATATAAATGGGTATATGTATTTCCCAGTTACTAATTAATCTTACATAATCAATATCATATGTGCTAGATAAGTCTAATGTTCTTTGTGTTGGAAAAAATAAGGTCCAGTTATCACAAGTGCTTGAAAGTAATGGAATTGAATCACACTGCCTATGAGTCTGACTTCATTAATTCACAATGCTTCACTCTCTAACTAGAGTGAATTGATGTTTTTGTTGTAGTGTATTTAATCAAACACTAGAGAAGCAAGGAGGAGATAGGGCAGAGAGAGGAAATGGAATGCAGGCAACTTTTACTTAATATTTTAAGTGTGTAGTCACAGCTGTCAATTCCCATTGACATTTTCCCATACTCTGCTTAATTAGTGCCTTTATTGCTATAAACTGAGTCTTTTTCTGCTTGCTAAGTAAAAACTGGGAGAGAAAAGCACTTAATCTTAGGTTTTGCTTCCCCACAACAATGATATTAACCAGTCAGTTTTGCTAACTCTTTTCTCATGGTGATCTGTTAATAAGCTGGCTGATTGTAAGAGATCTAGAAGTTTGTTTCCTGGGTGAACCCAACGAGGCATCAGAAATCCACCCAAGATGGGGAAATTCTCAACTTCTCTGCTGTTTTCTTGCAAAGATATCATTAAGTTTTTATATATGTTATATGTGGATGTGTGTCTCTGAAGTTATGCACAATGGGTATGGTTACAGAAGGAAGAAGACAAGGATGTTAGAGTTTTCTAGATACAGAGTTATAAGCAGGAGTGAGTTGCTGGATGTGTGACTTGGAAACTGAATTCATGTCCCAGGCAAGAGCAGCAGTTCCTCTTAACTGCTGAGCCACCTCTCCTCTATTTCCTGGTATTTTCACAAACTCTTTTTGGCGACCACATCTTGGATGAGCAGAGTGAAGTGTAAGGGTACTTTGCACACATGACAGGGTTTTAATAATATTGAAGATGGCCAATGGACAGAACCATGGACTGTATTAAGGTGGCAGAGAGAAAACATCTAAATCATGCATAGCTCCTTGTATACTGGACAAAATGTATTGACACTGTGTCTACTCTGGGCACCGTAGCTTGAGACTGAGTATCAGTGGGTTAGTCACATGAGGAGGAAAATGAAGAGCCCTGAATAAACATTAGGACACCTTTGTGCAAGAGCAAGAATTTGGATTAGCTCTTAGTGTGGTTGCAAGTTATCAGCATTCTCCTGGGAATAGTTTCCTGTCCGTGAGGGAAGGAAGTGGGTGCTAGAAGAAAAATACACCCCATGTATCTGGGCATGGACTCATTGCCTATTGTTAAGGTGTGCTGCCTTAGTTATGATATGAATAGCAGTTCTGTGGATAGACATGGAATAGAAAATGTCTTCAACAGGGTTGTTGTACAGATTTTCCCTGCTACACAGCAGCAAAGATTAGTCAGCTATCTCATAGCTATACAGGTAATTCTATGAGTACAGAGGAGGAAGAGACTGGGTGGTAATTATGGTAGACACATCATATGTCTACTCATATGTACTATTTCTATTGAAAGATATTAAGACATCTCTGAGCATAGAGGATAAAGTAAGGAGGGTCCCAGAAAATCAGAGATAGACATTTACAAGTCACCAGATGTTTTATTATTTAATGAAACAGTATAATTCCCTCGGCCAAATTCTACAAGTTCTATGTATAATATCTGAAAATGACCAGTATATCTTCAGTCATATTCTAAACTGAGACCTCAGTACTATCTGTTAGCAGAACTTTAACAGTTAAAAAAAAAAAAAACGTTAGAAACATAGTGGGATAAGAATGCACTAATAATTCTTTCAAATGTTAAAAACATCATATATTTTAAGTGTTGTGTCATGGCCTCTACTCTCTTTATTATTCCTTCCCAGTCCCTTTGCTTACTACAACAGCACCAGGAGCAGCAGCCCAGAGAAGTGCATCATGTAAGCTCCCAATGACTTACCTGCTCACTCATCTCATTATCTGGTGTGCAGTTTGTCTTTCCTATCTCTCCCATCTAACAAATGTGAAACCTCCAGGGTTTTCTATACATATCCGTTTTGAAAATCGTTGTTTCTGTTTGTATGTGAGTGTGAGTTCCTCTAAAATACAGCCAGAACCCATTAGAATACGCTGTCAGAGTCAGCAGTAGAATTTTGTGTCATTTGCCTTTCGACTTGAAAAATAGCATTTTGAAAAAAATATTTTTCATACAGGACATTTTTCTCCCTATTCGCTTTGATAGCACCACCTGCTTCGGGAAATATATATTTTCCTCAAACCACTCAAATGAACTAATCCATTTTCACTATGTGTCCTTTTTGGCAAAATATCTACAGAATTTGCTTTCATAAAGATAAATTCTGTTGCTTTGCTACCGTCTTTATTTCCTTCTCTCTCTTTATGAAAGGAAAATGATTCCTTGTTTTCTTCCTTGTGGGGAAATACACAGAGAAACGAGATTCTCCAGACAATTAAAACCAATGAGTGAGGCTCTGATTTTGGACAAATTTATTTTAATCTCTCTCATTTCTTTTTACTTGTAAAATAAGAACATTGAAGCCAAATGTTCCTTGATTTCTATTTCCTGCATATTATGTTGTACTTTGTCTGCTACATTTTACCTGAACTGAGAGGCAGTTGAATTGGAAGACATCAGATATTTCTTTTGGGGGGCAATTATTGGTGCCATCGATGTGGAAACAATTTTTACGTGCTAGAGTGAAGAGGTTGGTTTTGTTATTTTGAATTCCATGTGATCTAATCATGGAATAAATGCCAGGCAAGAATGGCAACCCCAGAAGAGTATTTCTTATGTAGCATGGAAGTATTAGGCATCAGTAAAGACTCTCTTGACGAGGTTGCACAGACTGGCTCCTGAAAAGCCTGCTTGTTCTCTTTGTTTTCCAAGTTGAAGTTCTGTGCATGAGATTCCTGGTCAAGAGGGCACGATGTTAAAAGAGACATGCATTTTAAGATAGACCACTTACTTCTTTGCTAACTTTAAGCAATTAGTATTCTTAATTTGTGTTATTTAGATGTACCAAAATATTTCTTAGATCCATTACTACCAATACTTCATGCATGCACGTGTGTACATATGTGTGAGAGCATCTTTTCATATATACATATTATAAACTTCTTGACATATATACCACACTTTAATGCATTTTGTTGACAGAGTCAGCTATAATGGATACTTCTCATACAAGTACATACTGAGTATATAACATTAGATTTGAACGTTGGTTTCCAGAGTCCTCTGTGTCACAGAACCCCCAATGCACAGCCATTTGAATGCCTTTAATTTGTTATTCCAAGCTTGTGGTTTAAAAGCATCAGGTGGGTTCATGTACCTTGTGACTCTAACACTAATAGTCAGCTACCTTCCATTATGATGACATGCCAGGTAGCATCTGTGAAAGAGTTGCTAGTTCTTCAGGGAGAACAGTAAACAGGGAAAGAGTGAAGGACATGGTGAATGAGAAAACACCCCCTTAGTATTTACTGCTTGCTCAGCCTTTGATTCACATAGCCATTTTTAAATACTACTACCTGGGGAAGTAGGCATTATTCCTAAACCTCTTGAAGAAACAGGAGAGCTATGAAGTCTAACCAACTTCCTCAAGGTTACATACCTGCTAAATGCCAGGCTTAGATTTTAAACACACAAGTTGTGAACACAAAATGGGGAGCTTTATTTGCTTCTCTAAATAGCTTCTCTTTTCCTGGGTTCTTAAGCCAAATTCAGTACAAGGCAGACTGACTTCCAATCAGGATTTTCAAGCTAATTTCGACATGGGTACCCTTAATCCCTCCACTGGACAACTTCCCGACCACTGGCTCACCTGGTCTTTTTGGCAGCTAGTAAAGTAGAGCAAAGCTCCTGTACACACTAACTGATGACACTTTCAGTGGTGACAATTGGTGCATGGAGTGGACCTCATCAAGAACTAGAAGCCTGTGCTCGCCTTTGTTTCCAATAGTGAGCTACTCCACAGCTTTAGGTAACTTCTCTCTTGTCTTTCATGCTTATTTCACTCATATAATTATTGCAAAAACCATGCCAATTGTTTGGAAAGTGGCTACTGTAAATAAGCCATTAAAGTAGTCAGAAAGATGCCTGATAAGGGAACAGGGAAAAAATCCTAAGTGGAACTGTTGAAACAGGCTTTCTTCATATAAACCATGGTTCTGAAGGATCAATATAGTCACCATAGAGGTCATAAGATGGCTCAGCCAGTAAAGCCATGCATATGCTCAACTCTTAGAACCCATATAAAATTCTGGGTGTGGTAGAATGGTCAGTGAATTCATGGTCCCTCTGTTTTAGCTTCCTAGTTGTTAAAATGCCAGGAGTGCTCTGGCATGGATAGATGCTTATGTACTTTGCCTAGCACATAAGAAGTCCTCTTAACCTTCCATTCCCATGGTATATTTTACTTCTGTCAATTTGAATAAGAAAATTGGTGTAACCTATGTCCTCACAACAATATCAATCAACTCACTGCTCATAGTTAATGTTATGAGCTGTGGCACATGGTGTCTACATAGAAGCCTGGCTGTTTTAGCTCCTGTGTGTGAGAAGCACTTCCTCTGGTGACCAGAACTTTACTTGTTGCCCTGACCTATTTCTGGCAGTCCACACTGGTTCTTTGTTTAGCTCAGAATGAAGTTCACTGCATTCTGAGATGCAGGAACCATTTGTATTTTCTGTGTGTCATGCTTTCTAAGCTCCAATTGGGATTTTCTAAAGAGGAGAGAGAGAGAGAGAGAGAGAGAGAGAGAGAGAGAGAGAGAGAGGAGAGAGAGAGAGAGAGAGAAACAGGATGCTAGTTTTAGAAAGGAGCTGCTTGCTGCATGGGCAGAGAATCACAGCCCTTGGGGAAAGGTCTCACCACAGGCTATTCTTAGAACTGAGATGTGAGTTTGCAAATGGAAAGTGAAACTCCACTGCATGTGTGCCATGCACAGTGGAGGTGCCTAGAAGCCAGGGAGTAAAAGGACCCAGAAGTGTCTCCTCAGATGGCATATGTTCTCCTGCTCCAAAGGAAAGATGCAGTCACCTCTTTCTTTGAGCTGTGGAGTTGTGGAGGGAAACATCTGAAGCAGACAGTTGCTGTGATGCTGAAATGAATAGGAGTCTTTTTGGTAAAATTTTACTGAGCCAAAGTAGAAGGAAGAGGAGTGAGCCCATGAGAGGGCTGAAGCACAACTCTTGTCTAAGCAGCCATGCTATGGACCAACTCCCAGGTCATCTCTGATCATCTGAAAATGAGCAAAGTGGCTCCACAGTATACTTCTTTTTATCCCCCTAGTACTAAAATTATTCATATAATCTGCAGACATAGTTGAATCTTTAAACCTACTATGTTTATTCAAGGTACATGGAGGATGTCTGACATATTATTTAGAACATTCATGACCTTATTTAAAAAAATTCAGATGAATTTAAAATTCATTGTGAAACATTGAAAAGTCATCATGGAGGATGTGAGATGACTCAACCAATAGAGTACTTGCCATGCAAGCATGGAGATCAGTGTACAATCCCTAGAACCCATGTAAAAACTGGATTTGGTAGATCATGCTTGTGATCCCTGCACTCTGGAGAGACAGGAAGATCGGGAGCTCATTGGCCTTAGTCTTTTTGGTGACCTCCAGCCCATTAACAGATCCTTCTCATGAAACAGATGAGCGACTTGTGAATAACAGCATCCAGGTTGATTTTTTTTTTTTGCCTCAATGTGCATGAACACACACACACACACACACACACACATAACATATTTTTAATATATATATATAAACCCTAAACTACACAGAAAAACTCATAGAACTAGGGATAAGGTTCATTTGAGAGAACTTGCCTAGCATGCCCAAGGCCCGAGACAAAACCTCAGGCCACAAATTAAAAAGGAGCCGTTCTGGTTTTGTTATAGCAAGACACACATGGTTCAACCGTGTAAACATAAGAGCAGTAAGTTGCTCTAGTTTGCTTGGAGATCCCAATTACAAAAAAGAAAAGCAAGTAAGTAGTTTACATCAACGGCAGTTGAGTGGTTACTTTCAAGCAAAAGAAGAAATGTCATCTGCAGGAACACATGACTCACATGTATGTAATACACGGCTATTGATCTGCTTGGTAATCTTCCAGGCTGTTAGGTTCATGCACTTTTCTGTGTTTTCTACTGTTAAAGCTTATTTTTATCTTATAACGATGTGTTTGTGCATGTATCCATGTGTGGGTAAGTGCAGTTAAGAATCATGCATATGAAGGCCAGAAAAAAGATACCAGATCTGGAGCGAGAATTACAGGTTGTGAGCCAGTGTACGTGAGTACTAGGCACTGAATACATGTCTTCTGAAAGAAAATGGATTAGCTGAAGGCTAACACATTTCTGAAGCTCCATGTTTTCTAGTTTTTAAATATTGATTAGATCAAATTGTTACTGAAGAACTATGGATACAGCTAGGTCAGACAATGTTGCCTAGTATGACCGAAGCCCTTCACTGCAAACTATTTGGTCAGTCATTACATGGGGAAAAATAGTCTCAAAATTTAGGATTCAGAGACTTGATGTTCCACGTTACAGGAATTACACATAAGCAGAATGCCAATATGTGATATTATTTTTACCCTGTATATCCCCTACAACATAGCAGCTTGAACTTCTGAGATCCTTAGCTATATGCTCTATCTTATTCTCTGGGTCTCATATCTTCACCTCTATCCTATTTTCACTAAGGGTCTCTCTCTATCAGTTTAGCTTAATGGGCAAATTATAGTATGCACATGTTTCCTACAGGTCTAAGTGTGATAATCACTACAATGCCCCATGGTAATAACAGTCTTAGAAAAATAACTTATATTTTAGTATTTCAAGATTGTTATACAGTTCCATTGACTTTCACTTTTAGTATACTTACTACAGCTGTGAGGGGTAGACAAATAGACAAATTACACAAGGATTCTGGATAGTATTCAGTTTCCTCTTTTGTAAAAGAGGTACCATGAAAGCACCTGTCTCATTGGAGAGTTTGGAGTAAAATTGCTCACATGCACTCACACTATACTACACATATCATACATTATATTACACATATATTATAGACACAGTACATAATATACACAAACCAAATATCACACGCACTACTTACCATCAATGGCAGACACAGTGGATGCACTATTTTCTTTGTGTTTCTTTGTTTAAATGAAATGTTTTGTTTGAGAACAGAGTCTCAATATCAGCACTAAGCTTACTCTAACTTGAGACTCTCTTACGTTCCATGTGACAGATCACAGGTAGTTCCAACTGTTCACGAAATCGTTTTTTGTGCCTCTCTTTTCATTTCTATCCACCTGAGTGTATACACTGGGGAGATAGAAATTGTATATACATAAAGGTAAAATGCATAGTATCCTACAACCTATAAGAGCATCTTTAATACGTTCTACTTATAGTGAATGATTCTTGCACATGAACAAACAATTGGCCTAAAAGAGAGAAGTGCTATGTTCTCAGTTAATAAATGCCAAAGCAATTGGAAGAAAGTGGAAAACAAACCAAATTAATCAGTAGTTGTATTAATTTAATAAATTAAAAAGCATTTATCTAGAAACCAAGATCAAAAGAAAAACCAAGCCATGCCATCATTAAAGCTGAGACCAGACAAGGGTCAATCACAGTTTCCAGACCTAAAATAGACTGAAACAGTGGAGAGCATTTAGGATGCACCCCAGGAAACCACCACAGGTCTTCCTCTATATACCTGCTTTCATGCAGGCAGACAAGAATAAGAAGATATTTTGGACATCCTGCCTATTTTGGTAATAAAACATGAAGTACATTACAAAACCCCAGTCATGTCTGCAACTGATCAACATAAAAATAAGCAAGCCATTTTGTCACTGTTTGTAAAAATATAAATAAGAATTGCATTGGATTATGCTGTCCTTTAGAATAGTCACTTAGGAGGAAAACTTGGTCATTCTGATACTTTCCTCAAAATAAGAGCAGGAACTTTAAAGAATATATTACATGATATCATGGTACACGGAAGAAAGAAGACTTCGTCCTTGAAACACATCTCCTCAATAATAACAAAACAACAATAACAAAAGAAAAAATTCTCTGCAGGTGTTATACACATCTGAAATGGCATTCATGCTTTTCTAAAGAAAAACACATTTCCAGACCTGGAGAAATGATCCTGTAGATACCATGATTCATCTGAAGGCATGAGGAAGTGAGTTCAAATTCTTGGTTTAAAGGGATAAAAGGTCAAACAATGTAGGTCATTTTTGTAATCTCTATAGCCCTAAGATGAAATGGGAGGTAAATAAGGGAGAATAATTGGACACAGTGTATCAGCTACTAAATGTCAAAGAGCTCTGTCTCATTTAAGGTAGAAGGTGAGGATGGATACTTAAAGTAGTCTGTCTTCTTTCCACTATATACTAGAGGCACATAACCATCTACACACACACACACACACACACACAACACACACACACCACACACACACACACACACTGTAAATTTCCCCTACTAGCTGATATTTTGCTGGCATACAGAATAGTCTCTACACTTGGGACAAATCTTCTAGAGTAAATTTCCCCAACATTTTGCAGTGAAATGGGACTGTTAGAAATTTCACCTTAGTTTCCACACATTCTTGTGATATAGGGAAAGTTATGTAAGGCCTAGGGTAAGGGTGAGTGATCAGTCTTACCTTCTATAGTTATAGGATGACTTGATATTTTCTATCTTAGTGACTAGAGAATGACTTTCCTAACAGAAGGATCATACATTTCATTTCTTGCTATTATCTGCCAAATATCAGGCACAGCTAGGGAACTTAAAAAAAGCATCTCTTTAACACAGTGATTGTCATCCCTGGATGCACTCAATAGGAGTTGCCAAGATTCTGATTTTATGGGTCTTGGGTGAGGCCCTAGTATCGGTAATTTTTAAATAGTTCCCAGTGATTTTAATATGCAGCTGGAATAGAAAATAGCTTGTCAGATTTTTCTGAGCAAGTTTTAGTTTTAATGTCTTGGTCTTTCAAATGACTTTTGACTAAACCTCTCAAAGGCTGCAGTGACTTTTCAAAATGTAGAAACCAAAAATGATAGCAGGCATCCATCATTATCTAAAACATGAAAAATGAGAAAGACATGTACAGTCTTACTGGACCTCTAAAGCATTCTCAAAATAAGTATTCAATAAATACATTTATCATAAGGACTCTTGTTGAATAAGCATGGCAGGTAAACAGGGGTCAAGGGAATGGAAAGTAAAAGAGAAAGTCATACCAACTGAGCCGAGAAAAATCACAATCAAGAGAAAATTCAAAAAGCAGTCTCACAGGGTTGATATAGTCACTGTAAGGGAAAAGTAACTCTTGGAATCTCAGCTGTGCTGGGTTAATCTGGATTTTTTAGAGAAGTGCAATTCATATAATGTACATATTTTTCCAAGCGACTGTATTAGTTTGACTAGGAAGATTCAAGCTGGAATTCCAACAATGTCCATCAGGAAACCGCAGAAGCTATGAACCCACCAGATCCTTAGTTCATGAAGCTGAGATCCTCAGCAGTCTGGAGCTGAAGAAATGCCAGGAAAGCCACTGTTCTTCCATTCATGTGAAAATGCCAAATAAGTTGAGTACCATTGCCAACTAGTATTAACAGCACTATATCAGGTTAGATGTACCTGCAGAGAAAGCAGTAGAAAAAGTCCCAGCTCACCCTCAGATCTTATAAAAGATCTGCTTCCTGATGCTGTCACCCACTATGCCAGAGCACAGTGGACTCCTTTCAGTGAATTCTTCCCAGAGACCCACTTACCAATTCCAGGCCTGCATGGAAGTTACTCTCATGTTTGAACCCAAACCCAGTCAAGTGAAGAATCTAAAGCAGTCATAACACCTGCCTTCCAATCTGGTACTTCATCTGCACCCTCTATTGGTTATCCCACTGGAATTTCTTATTTGTAATTGCACTTTTCATACCATACTTACCTGAGCATGTCCTCCATTTTCTCCCATTTGAACCTTGCACAGAGTACATTGGGTCGGTCATAGCAACAAACAACATCACACATAGAAATACAAAAGAAAATATGAATAAAGGATGCTCTGAGAAGATTGCCTGCTAGGTTACCTCCATGAACCTGTCCTTCTTACTTCTAATTTCACATTTGTGTGGGTGGCTGGTCTCCCTGCCTCAGGGTTCAGTTTTGCTACATGGCTAGCTCCTCTAAAAGGATGAAAATGTGTAGAACACAAGTTTTTATTGTAGCTTTGAACCAAAAGCAGCTAATCTGTCTTGTTTTCTTTTTATGAAATTTATTAAACTTCCTAATGGAGAAGTTAGAGTACACATATACACATACCTAGTGAATTCTAGTATCAGAGGTAGCAAAGGAAATACTGGAAATGTCCAATAAGAATCTTAGTCTTACATATAATTATTTTTTCTATTTGCTATGTGATAAGATGATAGAAAGAAGATATATATGATAGAAAAAGGAAGGCAAGCCTAATTGTATATCTGAAGGATAGTCTCAATTATTCACTTTAATAAGATCTATTTATTTAATAAGATCTATTTATTAAAGATTTATCTTTAATAAAATCATATGGGTGATGGGACTGTGGGCATGCTTGTTGGGGATCATCTTGATATCTATAAGTAAGGTAGGAAGATCTGCCCATTCTGTGTGGTACCATACCCTAGTCTTGGATCCTAGACTATATAGAAAGAGTATGAGCTGAGCACAGACATCAAGTACTCTTTGCTTGTTGAACATGCAAGCAGTGAGTTCTGATGTGCCAAAACTTTTTGCTATGACTGTGTTCTCAAACTATGAGCCAGGAATAATCTTTGCTTTCCTATGGTTTTCAGAGTACTTTTGTAACAAAAAAAAAAAAAAAAAAAAAAACAACAAAGACACTGGACTAGAAAGAAAATACTATTGACTGAATTCTTGTGTAACTAACTTTGTTCGTTAGCCCCTTGAAAGTACTTTTTCATATATATTGGACAATATAAACACACATAGCAT
Source organism: Mastomys natalensis (assembly GCA_021653895.1). Lineage (NCBI taxonomy): Eukaryota > Metazoa > Chordata > Mammalia > Rodentia > Muridae > Mastomys > Mastomys natalensis. Next base: position 1,662,137 of record JAJTUV010000125.1, on the reverse strand, counting down.
TAATTAATTTACATGTAAGTAATCTTTTAATAAGCATTCTAACTAGAAGTAATACAAAGTCACTGTGATAAATACGGGCTGTTGCTTCTGGTCAGGTCTATTCTGATTGGATGAGCATCCTTTGTTAATATAAAAGAATCTGAGCATCACCCTTAGATACAATATCTTTCTAGTGGTTTAGCATCAGCATGTATAGAACTCTAGATGTGTTGAACAAGTTAATAAAAAATGTTAATTACAGTCTACAATGTATCCTTATACCCAGAGGTAAGTGTAGCTTTCACCCTCATCAAAGAAGTTTCCTTTTATATAATTGTGAGCACAGCTGGTCAAATTTGAGAGATGCCCTGATTCTAGTGTACCAACTCCTGACAGTTGCATCTACAGCACAAATTCAGCACATAAGACTCAAGAACATTTTGATAGATTGTTTGGAAAGATCGTAAGAAGCCAAATAGAGAAATTTTCCTCTCTGAGGTTGAGTCTCTTAGAAATGACAAGGAAGTTTCACTCCTGACATCTCAACGATATGGCTACCTAAATTAAACTCAAACTATGACCATACAGATATATATACTAACATGGAAGGGGAGAAGCTCACAGGGCTTTATCCCAAAACAAAGATCTATTAAAAACTAATGATTCACCATTGACCAAAAATTAGTCATTTTCAAGGGTAAACTTCCTAATCGGTTATCATATATCAAGTGGTCAATCCTGAAATCATATACACACAAAATAAGCAACACTACATGTATTCAGTAGTTTCTTCATATATTTATGCATATTGCATATATACATATCAATAGCAGTCAAAGAAAAGGGCCATCAACTTGAGAGGAAGTGGGGAGTTTGTAGACAAAGGGAGAGTTTGAGAGGAGGGGACATGTGAGAGATTGGAGGTAGAAAGGGAATAAAATAAGGGAATGGTGTAATTAGGTTATAAATAAAATTTAAAAACAATAAAATAGCTTAAATTACAGTCACTGAGGTTGATGAGACTAGAAATTAGAATAGGCACTGAATCTAACAGTCATTACCCATACATGTACATGTCTGTGCACACAAGAAATTAAAAGGCAAAGTGTTTCAAAGGTACAGACTAGCTCGTTCTGAGAAGAGAATCAACTCAATTTCGTTCTAGTTTATAAACATTCTGTGTCTGACCAACTGCAGAGCACTCATGACCCTGTTCTAGAGACAGTTCCAAGGGAGAAATAAGGTTTACCATATCATGTTGTTTAGAGCTTAACATGGCAATGAGGGGTCAAAGGAAAGAGGATCAAAAACTGGTGGATTCATGGTAGGAGAATCACATGGGTGTTAGTGAATGCATGGGAATTATATGCCATAGAAGTTGTCCTCAAGGATCTTGTAGCAAGAATGGTCTTAGTCAAAAATCAGAGAGCCTAAGACGTGCTTAGAGAACGGGCCCGCAGAGAATGTGGAGAGTCCTAGAACTTAGATGAAATTTGGACTAGCAATAAGAAACTTCCAGAAGACAGAAAAGTGAGAAAAAGAGGGCTAGACATGAGGTAAAAGACTGCTGCTAAAAGCTTGGACTGAAGTTAGTTTTAGTATCTTTTTTCACTAGAATAGAGCCCTGGATTTCTGCACAGAATGATCATTGACGTCGGCATGAGCTCCAGATGGTGACAGCGGAGAGATAGCAGTAACGGCTGTGAGACTTTCAAGTCTGATTTTAGGATATTTGGCACATCACTAAACGTGCAAACATACAACCGAGTGTTTAAATTGCCATTTTATATCTTTAATTTTAAGAAAAAATGGGATCTACAGCAGGAAATTTTAGAAGTCATATGAGGGGTTTGTCACGGACAGAGGATATTAGCCTGGCATAGGTAACTTATGGACCACAAGTTGCATATTTTAAGTGAATGTTCACTGGATCATTTAACTTGGCATTTACAACTTGTGTTGAAAATAGAAACTTTGCTCAGCATGCAAGGTACAAGAATTATCTTCTATAGAGAGATAAAGAAAAACTGCATCTGGGCAAAAGCAGGAATGCACCAAAGTTCTATGACTTTGAGAAGGTTATAGACATCCTGACAATGTCTATGATTTATCATGAGCTTCAGAAGGGCCTCAATAAAGTTCCACATGACAGGCATCCATTGAAAGCAAGGGGTAGTCATACCCAAGGTACAGCATGGTAGTGAATAAAAATGAGGTGTGAGGGGTACTGAAGATAGAGATACTGCTGACAGGAGGAACTGCATTGCCTTTAGATAAGTGTGTTAATAGCTGAGCTATTTTCTTGTAATTGTGTTAGTTTTTGGAGTTGAGACGAACATCTTTGAATGTTTATTGTGAGAGAATTGCAGAAACTGGATGAACTAGGTGCTTAATAGCCTAGATAAGATTAATTTGGAGTTAAACTGCCCCTAGCCTGGTTATGTTTTTACAGATTGCTGCAGTATTTGATCAGGAAGGAGGCAGACAATAAACACTCTCAGTGAACCAGTAAGCTTGCTTGTTAAACCGTAGAAACAGTTCCAAAAGCTAAAATGCACAGAAGTAACTTCAAGGTACAGGGGAACATACCTCAGGCCAGGAAGTGGATACCTGGTTCCAATCTAAGTTTTGATCAAGCCTCTAAATCACTGGAGCTAATTTTGAAGCTACAAATCAGCAAATTTGAGGAAAGGAATAGAGGGTTTCTGAGGGCTCTTTCAGTAACATCCTGATGCCATTCTGATGTTAATCAGAATGCAGAGGTTACATATTTAGTCAAAGCTACCAGGCGATGTCTGGATAATTCCATTTCACGGTTAGAACAGCAAGAAGCCTCCCCCAGTCCCTAACCCACACAATGAACACAGAGTAGAAATAATAATGAAAGAAATACCAAACATTTTCTATAATTTAAGTCATTTTTACTAAATTATGGTGCATAATTTTTGGATGTATGCTCTGAAATGAATTAATACTGCTTGCAGAAGAGAAAAAAAGGAGTTGCAAGTGTTTCAAGAATATTGGATACATAAAAGCCAGAGTATGCATAATCGTCTTGCAAGAGTCCTTAAATCTCTGTATATAAACTGTTTAAAAGTAAATTAAAATTATCCCTTAATGAAATACAAATCTGAAGTCACTTGAATAACTAATCATTTTATGACCCATGCAGTGAATTTTTAATGCCTACTTCTACCTGATTATTTTAGATATGTCTGTGTTGTAAATTAAAAGCTACATAAATCATTAATGTGTTGATACAGATCAGTGAACTGCTTACACTATGTGTGATTCCTTAGGACACACAATGTCTGATCCACCTCCCTCCCTTTCAATTATAGGGCAGCTAGGCACTTTGCAGTTCATCCTTTCTAAGATCTCATTTTGTGAAGCTACATGATAGCAACTTTAACAATTTTCCTGTAACATTTCATGCTTGGGGTCAAAAGACATTCATGCTATAAAACAAAATGGACCCCAAAGTCAAGAGTGCAGACTGTAGGCAGAGAGACATTTGTTCATCTGTTAAAATCTGTGTTTCTGAGATGTGAGTAACAACACATGTGTAATTTGTTAGGTTCATGAAACCATACTACCTTACCAGAGAAGGATGCACCTTTCTGAACTTTGAGTTATAGGGTATCTTCTTACCTACTAGGAGGGCCCTCATTTTGCTCATCAATTTAATAATTATACATCCTTTGGAGTACTTCTCAAGATCTGTGTATTCTAAGATGCTGATCAAGTGCACCCATAATTAAAACAAGTGCAATTCATGCCAGAGAAACTCAGCTAAAATGTGTATGAAGTACCTGCTGTAATAATGAATTTCTTCTAGGTGCTATAGATAAATGAAGATGAGTAAGATGTAGTCCCCAGAGCATAGCAGGAACATCAAAATAGACAAAAATAGTCAAAAGCTAGCATATGCTGTGAAAGAACACCAAATGAAACGTTATAACTATATCATGAGGGAGGAATTAATAAAGAACGATTTCACAGAATGAGCAAGAAATTGTCATAGAGACATGGGCAAAGACAAGCAACAGCAGAGACCTTCTCTGCTTCAAGCATTGAAGCAAATGTAACTCTCCTGTTGAAAATGCATACACACACACACACACACACACACACACACACACACATTTGGATATGTTCAAATTGAAATTCACTAAAAGATTTTAGGCAAGGGCAGCATCAACCAAACTGGGGACTCTCCTGCTCAGTTTGCTCATGACTTGGGGCCCTGGTCTCTGGGAAGTCACGTTCCAACTCCTGGGGTCCCAGTTTGAACTAAAGGAAGCCCCAGTCTCAGCTCTTCAGAGGGAATGGGAATGTGACTGAGCACATGGCATGCCCAAGGAACCTATTCTTCCTTAGTCGGTCAATATCAGAGAGGCTTCCTCTTGAAGCATGTGGGAACAGATGCAGAAACCCACAGCCAGACATTATGTAAACAGATAGTCTAAGTTGGAAATCTCCATCAAATGCCTCCCCTCTGAGTTCAGGGAATCCTGTAAAGCAGGAGGGAGAAAGATTGTTAGAGCCAGAGGGTAAGGACAATAGAACAGGGTTATGGAATCAGCTAAGCACAGCACACCTGAGCTCACAGGAAGCAGCAAGGGACCTTCATGGGTTGCCATTAGGTCCTCGACATTTACATTACAATGATTAGCTTAGTATTTATTGAACTCCTGAGTGTGTGAATGAATAGGTCTCTTATTCTTGTGCCTGCTCTTAGGACTATTTTCCTTCTATTGGGTTGCAAGGCCCAACCTTTATTATTATTATTATTACTATTATTATTAATCATTTTATTTGTTTACATTTCAAATGATATCCCCTTCCCAGATTCCCCTCCGCAAACTCCTCATACCATCCCCCTTTCCCTTTGCCCCTTTGAAGGTGCTCCTCCATCCACTCATACATTCCCACCTCACCGCTAGATTATCCCCCTAAACTGGAAAATCAAGCCTCCGCAGGACCAAGGGTCTCCCCTCCTATTGATGCCAAATAAGGCCATCCTCTGCTACATATGTAGCTGGAGCCATGGATCACTCCATGTGTACTCTACAGTTGGTGGTTTAGTCCCTGGGAGCTCTAATAGTCTGGTTAGTTGATATTGTCTTCCTATGGGGTCGCAATCCCCTTCAGCAACTTCAGACATTCCCCTGGAATTTCAGTTTAGAGTCCCTGGGCTCAGTCCAATGGCTGTCTGTGAGTTTTGGCATCTGTATTAGTCAGGTGCTGGTAGAACCTGTCAGGGAATAGTCATACCAGGTTTCTCTCAGCAAACACTTCTTGGCATTAGCAATAGTGACAGAGTTTGGAGTTTGCAGATGGAATAGATCTTCAGGTGGGGTGGTCTCTAGATGGCCTTTCCTTCAGTCTCTTTTCAGTTTTTTGTCCCTGAATTTCCTTTAGACAGGAACAATTCTGGGTTAAAATTTTTTTAGATGGGTGGGTGGCCACATCCTCAACTGGGGGCTGTGCCTATCTATTAGAAGTGGTCTCTATTGGTTCTCTCTCCACTTTGTTGGGTATTTTGGATAATGTCATCCCCATTGGGTCCTGGGAGCCTTTTTATTCCTTTGCATCTGGGACCTTCTAGTGGCTACCCCCAGTTCCCCAGATCCCACTGCCACATATCTCCATTCAACTTCCTGACCCTCTGTACTTCTCTCTTGTCCCTTCCCAGAACTGATCCTGCCACCACTTTTTTTCTTCTCCCTCCTCTTCCTCTCTCAGGTCCTTCTGTCCCTGTATGTCCTGTGGTTTGGGTTTTTTTTTTTCTCCTTCTATGTAAGATTGAAGTACTTTGGTCTTCCTTCTTCTTAAACTTCATATGGATTGTGGGTGGTATCGTGGGTATACTGAGCTTTTGGGCTAAAATCCACTTATCAGTGAGTACATACCATGTGAGTTCTTTAGTGTCTGGATTATCTCACTTAAGATGATATTTTCAAATTCTATCTATTCGCCTGCAAATTTCATGAATTCATTGTTTTTAATAGCTGATTAGTACTCCATTGTGTAAGTGTATCACATTTTCTGTATTCATTCTTCTTGTGAGGGACATTTGGGTTGTTTCCAGCTTTTGACTATCATAAATAAGGCAGCTATAAACATAGTAGACCATTTGTCCTTGTTATATGTTGGAGCATCTTTTGAGTATATGCCCAGAAGTGGTATAACTGGGTTTTCATGTAAAACTATTTCCAGTTTTCTGAGGAATGGCCAGATTGTTTTCCAAAGTGGTTGTACCAGCTTGCAATCCCAACTGCACTGGACGAATGTTCCACTTTTCCATATCCTTGCCAGCATCTGCTGTCTTCTGAGTTATTGATCTTAGCCATTTTGACTGGTGTGAGGGGAAACTCAGGGTAGTTTTGATGTGCATTTCCCTGATGACAAAGGATGTTGAACACTTTTTTGAGTGCTTCTCAGATATTTGAGATTTCTTGATTGAAAATTCTTTGCTTAGCTCTGTACCAGGGTTATTTGGTTCTCTGGAGTATAACTCCTTGAGTTCTTTATATATATTGGATATTAACACTCTATCAGATGTGGGATTGGTAAAGATCTTTTTGCAATCTGCTGGTTGCTGTATTGTCCTGTTGAGAGTGTCCTTTGCCTTTCAGATTCTTTTCAATTTTATGAGGTCCCATTTGTCAGTTGTTGCTCTTAAAGCATAAGTCATTGTTGGTGTTCTGTTCAATTGTGGATCTTAGAGCCTGAGGCATTGCTATCCTGTTCAGGAAATTTTCACCTGAATTGATGCGTCCAAGGCTCTTTCCCATTTTCTCTTCTATTAGGTCCCACATGTCTGGTTTTATGTGGAGATCCTTGATCCACTTGAACTTGAGCTTTGTACAAGGACATAAAAGTGGATCAATTTGCATTCTTCTACATTCTGATGACCAGTTGAACCCACACCATTTTTTGAAAACTCTCTCTTTTTTCCACTGGATGGTTTTGGCTTCTTTGTCAAAGATCAAGTGACCATATGTGTGTAGGTTTATTTTTGAGTCTTCAATTCTATTCCATTGATCTACCTGCCTGTCTCTATACCAATACCATGTGGGTTTTATCACTATTGCCCTGTAATATAGCTTGAGGTCAGGGATGGTGATTTCTCCAGAAATTCTTTCATTGTTGAACATAGATTTTGCTATCCTGGATTTTTGTTGTTGTTGATTGTATATTCCAGATAAATTTGAGAATTGCTCTTTCTATCTCTGAAGAATTGAGTTGGAATTTTGATGGGGATTCAAATAGAATGAATTAGGTTGTGTTCTTTCTCTTTTTATATGGTTAAAATGTTAGAGAAGTATTTTTATTAGGAGTTTTGGTCTTAGGTCTTCTTTGTAAGTCTGATAGAATTCTGCACTAAAACCATCTGCCAACCGTAATTTTGTTTTTGGTTGGACCAAACTTAATGTGTAGATTTTGTTTTACCTTATATTTTATTTTGTCATGTTTTGATTGTCAAGTTGCTAGACTTGCCCAGGTGAAACATGGAAACATTGTCAAATGACCCCTTCCTTTCTCATTCACCAAGTGTACATAAAGTTCTCTTCAGTTATCATATGTTAAACTCAATCCTGAGAAGCAAAAAATTGCCTGCTGGAATAATGCTTATGTCCAAGTGGACTAAGATAAGCCATTTAAAGAAAATAATCTTCACATCATGAGAAGAAAAATAAAGGATGATGATAATGACCTACCCTGAGATAGTTGTGGAAGATGTTTCTGAAAGTATTTCACAGAGAGAAAACTGAAAATTACTGTATCAAGAGGAAATAAAGACATCCAATCAAGTCATTTATGACAAATTTACTTGGAATATTTAGGATAGAAAAAAATGAGGGAAAGCATGTAAATTAAATGTTTGGAAACTATATGAGAGCCTTACTGATACAGATCCAGATGCTTGCAGCCAACCTTCTGACTGAGCACAGGGCCACCAATGGAGGAATTAGGGGAGGGACTAAAGGACCTGAAATGGTTTACAACCGAATAGAAAGAATAACACTATCAACCAACCAGAACCCTCAGAGGTCCCAGGGACTAAACCACCAACCAAAGAGTACACATGGAGGGACCCATGGCTCTAGCTGCAAATGCAGCAGAGGATGGCCTTATCTGACATCAATGGGAGGGAAGTCCCTTGGTCCTATGAAGGCTCGATGCACCATATTAGAGCAATGCTAGGGTGGTGAGGTGGGAGTGGTAGCTTGGCTGGGGGAGCACCTTAATAGAAGCAGGGGCATAGGGATGGGATAAGGGATTTGGGGAGGGGAAACCAGGAATGATGATAACATTTGAAATGTAAATAAATAAAATAATCAATAAAAAAATTAAAATGTTTGGAAGCAAGCAAAATTCTTTTGGTCTCATATGCCTTGAATTTGTATATAGGAAGTCACAAATACAGGTAAAATAAACTTGTTCAGAAAGGTCAAAGGAAGAAGGATCAACATATAAAGAACAATTATATCTTTATGTAATCTCTTTAAAAATGTAAAAAAAATTACAGTATAATAAATCCATTAATCATAAAATGAAAACCACATGGAATATACAATTAACAAAAGAGTAGATGATTTAGCATAAAATCTACTAAATGCTGTTGAAAGACATTAAAGAAGTTTTAAATAGAGAGACATGGATTGGAACAATTAAATTGTTAACAATATAATACCAACAGATTACACACAATGGTAATTGATATTCTTTGTGACTTTTTAAAGAACTAGGCAGAATGAACCTAAGATGAATATTCAAAACTAGGGACCCTTGATAGTCACAGGAATATCAAATGGAAAGCCAGCTTTACCAACTGTAAGTTGCAAAATATAACCAACCAAAACTGTAATAATCAGTATAAGATTGTGTGAATATATACTATATATATGTCACTTTAATGTGAACTGGGTTTAATACCTATATTAATATGGAACAAGTCAGTTTTTGACTTATACTCAGACAATACTGAGTCTATCTTAGGTCATTGTGACAAGAATGCCTTCCTTACCCTTCGTGGAATACACATTATTAAAAGCAGTGCACTTCTGTCTTAGATTGTTAAGGCTCTGTGCAGAATCTTCCTGTCCTTGGCTTGCCAGCCTGTCAATTTAATAACTCTGTCTAGAGGTCTGTTTTCAGATTCAAGCCATCTACTTTTGCTGACAACATGTTGATGTTGTTAAAAACAAGCTTTAACAAGATGGGCAGGAATACAAGTATCCCAGAACAAACAGGACTAGCATGATCAAGCTATATATGCCATTCTTGAAGTGTGACCAAAATAGAAATACTAACCTAAGGCCAGGAGTAATTTTATCAGCAGTATCTGCTGCATTAATGCTCAGTAGAGCAGCATTCTTTATAATTCATAATCTCACTATGCAAAGTTAAAACATCCAGAGAGGTGTTAGAATTATGCTAAATATACTGCAAGTGTTTTTTAATCTTTTTCCTAATTATAATGACTACCAGTGTAAATTTTAGAACTAACATGAATCCAATGGTATTTGGCATGACACTCAAGATGGCTCCTCACTCTTAAACTCTGAATCTCTTTCCAATAATTTGAATAGGATAAACAGAATCAGTCCATTCTTCCAAATGCCTATCTAAATCCTCTTGTATATTCAACACATTAGTAACTTTCTTTGCTAGATGATTAACAAAAGTAGCTGTCTTAACTTCTTGTGTCAAATCAATTGCAGAAACAGTGGTGCTAGCAATTAATGTAATTAAAGCTGTTATACCAGCAATAATCAAGCCCACTACCCTCTTGCATCTGCTTAAAGCCTGACTCAAGTCTTCCAGAACTTGCAAGCTTTTTTTCAGAATACCAAGATTCTGTGATACTCAGGGCAATAAAACAAAAGCTGGTTGATAGACCTCCATAAGAGAAGTGACAGGATTCAACACACTAACACAATTAGAAAGTGTACAGTCAATGCAACGTACATTAAATACTGTAGAAGAAACAAAAGTAATTTTAACTTGACAATTAAAAGAGTCTTAACACATGTACTAACACTTATTTGAAATCCAGATCCTGTCCCAACTTTATCTCTTGCTAACATAACAACACAGAGAACTTTAGCTAACTTCCAAATTTGTCTCTAAAAATTTCCAGATCCAGCCTTTTAAATGAAGACTGTTTTTTCAATATTAGATTGATTTCTAGACCAGTTCATGATTGAGTCTGAATAACTGGTCATATTATGAAAAATACAAGAATCATTATAACTTCTCTTTTTGATTCACTGTCCCACAAGGTCTAAAAGCTTGATGCAAGGCAGCTTGTCCCATCTGGGGTATAGGTAAGTAAAGGTGGGTCAGAAACATATGTCCAATACAGCTTCCCAGTCACCATTGTCAGTGCACTCAGAGAGCTCACAAGTCAGCATCATTCTTTGTCATGCCAACAGTCTGTGTCACCCATTGCTCTGGCAGCCATTATGCTCCTTCAACATCATACAAAAAAAACCCCACAAACATGCCCTCTTCCCCATGTTAAATACTTGATTGGGATCATGCCATATGCCAGTAAGTGGATCCTTCCCTTTTGCCTATGCATAAGTATGCCTAGTTGGAGAGTGCTGTAGACACATAGCACAAAGTTCCTTGGCATCAATTTAAAAAAATAAATAAATAAAATCAAAAGAACATGATTTAAATAAATTTGTAGTGTACTAGGATATACCTCCCCCTTTTTTTTATTTTATGAAGATATTGTTTTAAAATTCCATAGGCCACTTCAACAGTCCCTTGTCCTTGACAATTATAAGGAATCTCAGTAATATGTATAATATTAAATTGCTAACAAAATGTCTCAACTGCTCAACGCAATAGACAGTTCCATTATCTGTTTATTATTATTATTACTGAATAATTTATTAATCTACATTTCAGATGTTATCCTCTTTCCCCATTATCCCCCAGAAAGTCCTTATCCATTCCCCCTCCTCTTACTTCTATGAGGGTATGCCCCCACCCATCCATCCACTCCCACTTCTCTGCTCTCAAATTCCACCACATTGGGGCATCAGCCTTTATGGGACCAAGGCCTTCCTCCTCCCACTGATGCCTGACAAGGTCATGTTCCACTATATATACAGCTAGAGCCATGGGTCCCTCTATGTGTGTTACCAGGCTAGCTGTTTAAACCCTGGGAGCTCTGGTTGGTTGGTATTGTTGCTTCCTCAATGGGGCTAGAAGTCCCTTCAACACCTTCAGTCTTCTCTCTAACTCCTCCATTGGGGACCCTGTGATCAGTTCCATGGTTAGCTGCAAGCATCCACGTCTGTATATGTCAGGCTCTGCAGAGCCTTTCTGGAGACAGATATATCAGGCTTATGTCAGAAGGCACTTCTTGATATCCACAACAGTATTTATGATTGCACTTGGGATAGATCCCTAGGTGGTGCAGTCTCTGGACAGTTCCTCCTCCAGTCTGTGCTCCACACATTGTCTCTTATTTGCTCCTGTGAGTATTTTGTTACTCAATCTAAGAAGAACCAAAGTTCCCACACTTTGGTCTTTCTTCTTTTTGAGCTTCATGTGGTCTATGAGTTATACCTTGGGTATTGTGAGTGTTTGGGCTTGTATCCACATATCAGTGAGTGAGTACCATTTGTGTTCTTTTGTGATTGGGTTACCTCACTCAGTATGATATTTTCTACTTCCATCCATTCACCTAAGAATTTCTCGAATTCATTGTTTTTAATAGCTAATCAGTACTCCATTGTGTAAATGTACTACAATGTTTGTATCCATTCCTCGGTTGAAGGATATCTGGGTTCTTCCCAACTTCTGGTTAATATAAATAAGGTGCTATGAACATAGTGGAGCATGTGTCCCTGTTGTATGTTGAAACATCTTTTGGGTATATGCCCAGGAATGGTATAGCTGGGTCCTCAGGTAATACTGAGGAACCGCCAGACTGTTTTCCATAGTGGTTGTACCAGCTTACAATCCCACCAACAGTGGAAGAGTGTTCATCTTTCTCCACATCCTCTCCAGCATCTGCTGTCACCAGAGTTTTTAATCTTAGCCATTCTGACTGGTGTGAGGTGGAATCTCTTTTGTTTTGATTTGCATTTTCATGATGACTAAAGATGTTGAACATTTCTTTAGGTGCTTCTCGACCATTTGATATTCCTTAGTTAAAAATTCTTAGTTGAGCTCTGTACCCCATTTTTAGTAGTGTTATTTGATTGTCTGTAGTCTAATTTCTTGAGTTGTTTGTATATTTTGGATATTAACCGCCTATCAGATGTAGGATTGGTAAAGATCTTTTCCCAATCTGTTGGTTGCCATTTGTCCTATTGACAGTGCCCTTTGCCTTACAGAAGCTTTGCAATTTTATGAGGTCCCATTTGTCAATTCTTGATCTTAGAGCATAAGCCATTGGTGTCCTGTTCAGGAACTTTCCCCTTTGCCCATGTGTTCAAGGTTCTTCTCTAATTTCTCTTCTATTAATTTCACTGTGTCTGGTTTTATGTGAAGGTCCTTGATCCACGTGGACTTGAATTTTGTACAAAAAGATAAGAATAGATCGATTTGCATTCTTTTACATGCTGATCTCAGCATCAAATTTTGAAAATGCTGTCTTTTTTCCACTGGATGTTTTTAGCTACTTTGTCAAAGATCAAGTGACCATAAGTATGTAGGTTCTTTTCTGGGTCTTTAATTCTATTCCATTGATCTTCCTGCCTATCTCTGTACCAATACCATGCAAGTTTTATCACTATTGCTATTTAGTACAGCTTTAGGTCAGGGATGGTGATTACCCAAAAGATCTTTTTTTTTAAATCTGTTTTGTATCTGTTTATATCTGTTTGTATCTGTTGAGGCTTGTTTTGTGACCATTTATATGGACATTTTTGGAGAAGGTACCATGAGGTACTGAGAAGAAGGTGTATTCTTTTGTTTTGGGATGAAATGTTATATAGATATCTGATAAATCCATTTGGTTCATAACTTCTCTTAGTTTCAATGTATCTCTGTTTAGTTTCTGTTTCCATGATCTGTCCATTGATAAGAGTGGGCTGTTAAAGTTCTCCCACTATTATTGTGTGAAGTGTAATGTTGGCTTTGAGCTTTAGTAAAGTTTCTTTTATGAATTGGGTGCCCTTGCATTTAGAGCATAGATGTTCAGAATTGAGATTTCATCTTGGTTGATTCTTCTTTGATGAATATGAAGTGACCTTTCTTATCTTTCTTGATAACTTTTGGTTGAAAGTCAATTTTATTTGATATTAGAATGGCTATCCAGCTTGTTTCTTGGGACCATTTGCTTGGAAAATTGTTTTCCAGCCTTTTATTCTGAGGTAGTTGTGTCTTTGTCACTGAGGTGTGTTTCCTGTATGGAGCAAAATGTTAGGTCCTGTTTATGTATCCAGTAGGTTAGTCCATGTATTTTTATTGGGGAATTGAATCTATTGATGTTAAGAGATGTTAAGAAAAAGTGATTGCTGCTTCTTGTTATTTTTGTTATAAGTGGAGTTATGTTTGTATGGATATCTTCTTTTTGGTTTGCTGGAAGAAGAGTACTTTCTTGCTTTTTCTAGTGTATAATTTCCTTCCCTTATTGGAAGTTTTCCCATATAATCTTTTGTAGAGCTGATTTGGAAAGATACTGTGTAAATTTGGTTTTGTCATGGAATATCTTGGTTTCTCTATCTATGGTAATTGAGAGTTTTGCTGGGTATAGTAGCCTGGGATGGCATTTATGTTCTCTTAGGGTCTGTATAACATTTGTCCAGGATCTTCTGCCTTTTATAGTCTCTGGTGAGAAGTCTGATGTAATTCTGGTAAGTCTGCCTTTATAAGTTACTTGACCTTTGTCCCTTACTGCTTTTAATATTCTTTCTTTGTTTTGTGTGTTTGGTGTTTTTATTATTATATGACAGGAGAAATTTCTTTCCTGATCTAGTCTATTTGGGTTCTCTAGGCTTCTTGTATGTTCATATGCATCTCTTTCTTTAGGTTAGGGTAGTTTTCTTCTATAATTTTTTGAATATATTTACTGGCCCTTTTAGTTGGGAATCTTTACTCTCTCCTATATCCATTATCCTTAGGTTTGGTCTTTTTTGTGTCCTGGATTTCATGGATGTTTTGGGTTAGGAGCTTTTTGCATTTTTTTTGACAGTTGTGCCAATGTTTTCTATGGTATCTTCTGCACCTGAGATTCTCCATTCTATCTCTTATATTCTGTTGGTGATGTTTGCATCAATGACTCCTGATCTCTTTCCTAGGTTTTCTAACTCCACTGTAGTCTCTTTGTGATTTCTTTATTGTTTCTACATCCATTTTTATGTCCTGGATGGTTTTGTTCAATTCCTTTACCTATTTGGTTATGTTTTCTTGTAATTCTTTAAGGGATCTTTGTGTTTCCTCTTTAAGGACTTCTACTTATTTACCTTGTTCTCCTGTATTTCTTTCAGGGAGTTGTTTATGTCCTCTTTAAAGTCCTCTATCATCAACATGAGAAGTGATTTTAAATCTGAATCTTACATTTCTGGTGTCATGGGGTATTCAGGACTTGCTATGGTGAAGAACGAGGTTCTGATAATACCAGTAGACTTGGTTTCTGTTGCTTATGTTCTTGTGTTTGCCTTTTGCCGTCTGGTTATCTATATTGCTAACTTCACTCACTGTCTCTGACAGAAGCCTGTCTTTCCTATTGTCTTAGTTGTGTCAGAACTCGTCAGAGTTCACATGTCTCTGTGATTCTGTGATTCTGAGATCCTGGGTATAAGAACTCCTGAGAGTCAGGCTGCTTTTGGGATCCTGAAATCCTGATGTGCTCAAGCTCCTGAGATGTGTGATCCTATAATCCAATGTTCCTGGGTGTGTGAGAGCTGCTGGGAGTCCAGACTCCTCTGGGTTTTGGGGGACTGGGTGCAGAGCTGTTACCCTAGAACTGCTCAGGGCACTGGCTCAGATCAGAAGAATCTCTTTTTATTTTAAAATAGGAATTATTTGTAGTCTAGAATTTACTACAATGATTTAGCTTTAAAAAATAAACTTCTTGAAGAGTAAAGAAAATAAATTAGTTTGGAGGAAAGAAGAGGACAAGCTCAGAGATGACTTATAAGTTTGTCTTTTCCAAATGGGTCTATTTAAAAGCTTTGGACATATTAAAAAATGATTATATATTATTTCTCTATATCATATTAAATCTGAGTGTAGTCAAATACATAGGACACAAAAAAAAGTGTTCTATCATATAGCAAAAGAAAGTTTTAAGACATTGACAGTAGCAGAATTTGAAAAAATTAAAAAAGAGAGTCATGAGTGAACAAGGACTTTGGCTTGATTCTACAACAGCTCCTTCCATGATATTTCTAATCTGTTTGTAACTTTAAAATAATGTCAAACACCATTTTCCAAATGTTTGCATTTAACTTTATGTACATAAATGTTTTCTCTCCATGCATGAAATGTGCACTAAATGTGTGCTTGCTGTAGGATGTGGTTAAAAGAGGAGGTTGAATCCTTTGGAATTTGAGTTCTGGGTGGTTTTAAGCAATTTTTTTAGAGTGCGGAGTTGAATCAGGCCCTTTGTAATGGCAACAAGGAATCTCACTGGATCCACATACAAATATGCATTCTGTTCTTTTTATGTCACCCCTTTCCCTCCATCCCCACTTAGCATCAGATATCTCATTTATAACTTCTTTCTTCACATGTGTCCTATTGTTAGGTTCTAGTGTGAGAGAACTTCCAGAGTGAACATCGAGTACTATATTGAATAGAGAGGTAGAGAGTGGGCAGCCTTGTGTAGTAGCTGATTTTAAAGGAATTGCTTCAAGTTTCTCTCTGTTCAGTCTGAAGTTGGCTATTGGTTTGCTATATACTGCTTTTATTATGTTTAGTATGAGCCTTGAATTCCAACTTGATCATGGTGAATGATCATTTTGATGTGTTCTTGGATTCAGTTTGTGAGAATTTTATTGAGTATTTTTGCATCGATATTCATAAGGGAAATTGTTCTGAAATTCTCTTTTTTTTGTTGAGTCTTCTCCCATGTTCATGGATTGGCAGGATTAACACAGTAAGTATGGCCATCTTACCAAAATCAATCTACAGATTCAGTGAAATCCCATCAAAATTCCAACTCAACTTTTTACAGAGATAGAAAGAGCAGTTCTCAAATTCATTTGGAACAATGCAAAACCCAAGATTGCAAAAACTATTCTCAACAATAACAGAATTTATAGGGGAATCAACATCCCTGGCCTCAAGCTATACTACAGAGCAATAGATAAAAATAGTGATAAAAAATATAGTATTGGAACAGAGACAGACAGGTAGATCAATGGAGTAGAATTGAAGTCTCAGAATTAAACTCACACACCTATGATCATCTGATCTTAGACAAAGAAGCTAAAATCACCCAATGGATAAAAATGGAAAAGCATTTCAACAAATGCTGCTGGCTCAAGTGGTGGTTAGCATGAAGAAGAATGCAAATCAATCCATTTTTATCTCCTTATGCAAAGTTAAAGTCCAAGTGGATCAGGGCCTCCACATAAAACCAGATAGAGTAAATGTAATAGAAAAAAAAGGTAGGAAAGAGCCTCGAACAAATTACCCCAGGGGAAATTTTCTTGAATAGAATCCCAATAGCCCAGGCTCTAAGATCAACTTTAGACAAATGAGATCTCTTAAAATATGAAAGGTTCTGTAAGACAAAGGACATTCTCATCAGGACAAAACAGCAGCATACAGATTGGAAAAAGATCTTTATCAATTCTACATCTGATAGAGGGTTAATATCCAATATATACAAAGAACTCAAGAAGTTAGACTTTACAGAATAAAATAAACCCATTTAAAAACATGATACAGAGCTAAACAAAGAATTCTCAACTGAAGAACCTCAAATGGCTGAGAAGTACTTAAAGAAATATTCAACATCATTAGTCATCATGAAAATGCAAATCAAATTTACTCTAAGATTCCATCTCACACCCATCAAAATGGCTGAGATAAAAGACACAAATAAAAGCAGATGCTGGGAAGGATGTGGAGAAAGTGGAGCATTCCTCCATTGCTGGTTAGATTGCAAGCTTGTACAACCACTCTGGAAATCATCCTGGTGGTTCCTCAGAAAATTGGACATAGTACTACCTGAGGACCCAGCTATACCACTTCTGGGCATATACTCAAAATATGCTCCAACATATAACAAGGATACATGTTCCACTATTCATAGCAGCCTTATTTATTATTGCCAGATGTAGGAAACAACCCAGATGTCCCTCAACCGAAGAATGGATACAGAAAATGTGGTACATTTACACAATGGAATACTACTCAGCTATTAAAAACAATGACTTCATGAAAATCACAGACAAATCGATGGAAGTAGAAAATATCATCCTGATTGTGGTAATCCAGTCACAAAAGAACACACATGGTATCTACCCCCTGATAAGTTGATATTAGGCAACAATCTCAGAATACCTATGATGCAACTCATAGACCATATAAAGCTCAAGATGAAGGAAGACAAAAATGTACATGCTCAGTCCTACTTAGAAGGAGGAAAAAATAATCAGAAGAGGTAGAGGTAGAGAGAGACTTGTGAGGGAGAGAGGAGGGGGGACAAAAAGGGAACAGGATCAGTGTGGGAGAGGCAAGGGATATGTACAGGGGGTCAGGAAATTATACAGAGGTATGTAGCAGTGGAGGATGGGGAACTGGGGGTAGCCACTAGAAAGTCTCAGGTACCAGGAAAGCAGGAGGCTCCCAGGACCCAACAGGGATGATGTTAGCTGAAATATGCAACAAAAACGAGGGAGAACCTGCAGAGACCATATCAAGAGGTTAGCCAAGGTCCCTGGTTGAGGAATGGGGCCACCCACCCATCTCCAAATTTTTTTTTTTTTTAATGCAGAATTGCTCCTCACTCAAGGAAATACAGGAACAAAGAGTGAAGTAGAGACTGAAAAAAAGGCCATCCTGAGATGGCCCCACGTAGTGATCCATCCCATATGCAAACACCAAACCCATACACTATTGCTGATGCCATGAAGTGTTTGCTGACAGGAGCCTGATATAACTGTCTCCTGAGAGGCTCTATCAGACCCTGACCAATACAGATGCAGTTGCCTGCAGCCAAGCATCAGACTCAGCACGGGGACTCCAAAGGAGGAGTTAGGGAAGGACTGAAAGACCTAAAGAGGTTGGCAACCCCATAAGTGGAACAACAACATCAACCAATCAGACCCCCCAAAAGTCTTAAATCCTAAACCACCAATCAAATAGTACACATGGAGGGACTCATGGCTCCAGCTGCATATGTAGCAGAGGATTAGCTTATCTGCCATCAATGGAAGGAGAAACCCTTGCTGTGAAGGCTTTATTCCCCAGCAAAGGGAATGGTAGGGCTGTGAGATGGGAGTGGGTGGGTGGTTGGGGGAGCACCATCATAGAAGCAAGGGGTATGGGACAGAATGTTTGTGGAGAGGAAATGAGGAATGAGGATAACATTTGAAATGTAAATAAGTAAAATATCTAATAAATAATATAAAAGAAAAAAGGATGGGTGATTTCAAAAGTTATAATTCATGCTTTTGTCCTCTGGCAAGGCAATGCCACCTCATGTGGAGGCAAAGATTCACATCTCATGATGGCTATGAAGAAGAGAGTTTGGGATGGGACAGAAGAGAACGTAAGGAAAAGAAAAGAACAGAAAGGAAGGAAAAGAATACTGACAAGGCTATTTCTCAAGGTATGGCTCTGAAGACTGACCCAAGAAATCCAATAAGGCTCTATTGCATACAGTGTACACATACCCCAAACATCTACTCAGCTATGAATTTTGGGGTGGATCAATCTACAGCTGCATGTATAATCCTCATGAACCCATCATCACAGAACACTACTGAACTAGTAAACAAAGCCTTATCACATGATGTTTCAGAGATGTTTTAGAGCTAAACAATTCTGCCAAGTTTCCTGAACAGTAACCATCATGAGTTGAGATGGACATAACATGAACCTGTGTTTGCTGATAAGACTTCAGTGCATGTCATGTTCTCTAACTTTCCCATGCTGCCTGCCTACCACACCATGTACTACTGGGTATGGTGTTCTACTTTTCCTGTCAATCTTTAAGTGTTTGAAGAATTCTGGATCTCTCACACATTGGAATGCACAACCAACCTCATTTTTCACGTATTAGGGCATTTAAAACTGTATCAAGGCCAAGAAGGGCAAAAGGAGTTGTGCTGGATAGTTTTATGGCAGCTTGATGAAAGCCAAAGTCATTTATAAGAGGTAACCTCAGTTGAGAATAAGTTCACTCCAGAGTGCCCTGTGAATAGCCATGTATTGCATATCTTTGCTTTGTGATTGAAGTAAGAGGGTCCAGCTCACTTTGGGCAATGCCACTCCTGGGCAGATGGCCATAGCTGCTTTAAGAAAACAAGTTAAGCAAGCCATGGAAAGCAAGCTAGGAAGCACTACATGACAACCAAGGCAGTTAGCACCACTGCTCCATGCTCTCTGATTCACTTTCTACCTCCAGTTTCCTGCCTTGAATTTCTGCCTGACTTCTCTGGAAGTCAGACTATCAGCCTGAATATAAAAGAAACCTTTCCACCCCATGTTCATTTTGGCATGAAATCAAGAAATTCTGACTTTTCAGCACAAACCTCATATCCTAAGCAATAAAAAAGAGAAGAAAATAAATGCAGCTTTCCCTGCCTGTGGCCCCGGAGTCCTCAGAGTTGAAGCTGAGGGAGGTCTTGCTTTTATCTGATTCTTAGTTAGTAACTCAACATAGTTCTTAGTATCTCTGTGTGTTGCT
Organism: Mastomys natalensis; assembly: GCA_021653895.1. Taxonomy (NCBI): domain Eukaryota; kingdom Metazoa; phylum Chordata; class Mammalia; order Rodentia; family Muridae; genus Mastomys; species Mastomys natalensis. The sequence goes on along the minus strand of JAJTUV010000125.1, from coordinate 1,642,312 downwards.
GTAAGAGATTCTATATACACAGAGCTTATGCAAAGCAGTGACAGCAAGCTAGTTATAGGTACACTGAAATTAGAAAAGGGCCCAGTTATTGGTATTACTGACAGAACATTATGAACTCTTCATTATAGATTTAAAGTCTCCAATTTTCTCATTTCCAGCCTTTTAAAATTCAAAATTAGATCATATTTTATACTTGCAGGGTGTTTTTTCAATAAATACAGCCTCTCTAGATTGCTCTCCTTTCTGCTTCTCACATCTGGTTGGTTATGTCTCCAATTAAATTGCATTCCAATTTGTCATAGAATAGTAATAATAATAAAACTTCTGTAGATCAAACAAAGCCTCCCCGAGGAGTTATTTCTCTTACACCCATGCTATCACAGAGCTCACTCAAAACAGTCAACAGTGACTTGAGAGTACTATGCTTTAGACAAAAGATCTGAAGTTCAGTTCAGTTTTTAAAGAAGAAAATTGAGAAATCATATCATTCCAAAGTCTGTCTTTGTTCCCTTCCTTCCCTCCCTTCTCCTTCCTTCCTTCTTCCCTCCTTTCCTCCCTCCTCCCTCCTTCCCTTCTCCCTTCCTTCCTTCTTTCCTTCCTTCCTTCCTTCCTTCCTTCCTTCCTTCCTTCCTTCCTTCCTTCCTTCCTTCCTTCATTCTTTCTCTCCCTTCCCTTCCTCCTCTCTCACATCCATTCCACATATTTTTTCAATTTGTCTTTATTCCTGTTCTTATTTTATTTTAATTTGTGTGTTGGTGCACATACATCTACAGCAGCTAGAACATGGCATTGGAATTCCTGGTGGTGACATCACAGCCAGCTGTGAGTTGCTATGTGTAATGTGCTGCAAATGACACTCTGGTACCCTGCAAAAGCCGGGTTCTCCCCGTTACCTTTTGAGGTTGTATATTTTATTTGAATTTTAATAGAACTATCCAAAGGAAATAATCAGAGATACAGAAAAAATCTTGCCAGTTATATATCCTTTTACAAGTAAATATTCCTTTTAAATGATATATTTGTCCATAAAATAGTTTTTCACCGGATTCTATAAATGTATATATGTATACAAATATGTATATGTAAACAAAAATATATTAGATAATATTATAATGAGCTAATAATGTGGGAAAAGCTGACAAGAGAGAACCTAATAATAATATTATTTAAATAAAAATATAATAAATATAAGGGATCTAGAATATATAACTCCAGAGAGCAGTACATGGACTGTCAAAAAACTATAATATAAAAATGAATAACTCTTAACTAATTAGCCATTATCTCCAGCCCCATCTTCTATTTTTATTTCATTGAAAAAAGCTCATAAATATTACCCTGAATTTGACCATTTTTTCACTGTTTGACGTAGGGTGGTAGACCACTTGCTAACAGGATTTTCTGGGATAGTTGATGTTGATGCTTGTTGGTTTATAATGAATTCACAAGAGACTCACCTACCCATGTGAGTTCTTTCCATGTCAGTCAGGTATTACTTTAGTAGTTATATATTCTAGACCCCTTATTCCCATTTCCTTACTTTTTTAAATATGGGAAACAATCAACTCTCCGTACAACTTGGTTTAAATGAAGAGATATTGAGTTTAAATCAAGAATAAATCAGACAAGTTATGTTGTTAAAATGCTTGATTATGTGATGGAAAAACACCAGTTGGCCAGTAAAAAGAATAATTATTTATTAATATTATATATATAATATAAATATTATATATATAATTATATTATATAATATTATATTATTATAATAGAAAATCATTATATATTATAATAAATATAATATATTATTATACATAATAATATATAATATGTATAATTATATATTTCTTAGTTTCCCAAATGATTTCAGTGATAAGTAATGGGCACACAAAGTAAGTACTTCTCTAAAGAGAACACCACTACGTTAATGTACATGTGTCTGTCTATGTGAAACTTCTTTAAAAGGATGTTAAATTTATAACTTTTTACTTAGAGGATAAAAATAGTACATTCACTCTTTCTCTTGTAAATGATTTGACAAAAACTGATATTATAAGAGAAGGTGTGTGAGCCATTAATGGAGGTCACATCTAAGGAAACAGTGGAGATCCAGAGCCCTTATCAAACTTAACCTGGACCGTGCACATGCTGTTTGCACATTCACTTCAAGAAGAGATGAAAAGTTCATTCATGTTTATTTTAATTTTGCTTTGTTTTTCTAGATTGTCAGCAATCTCCAACTTGAGAATTTCCTGAACTTTAAGGAAGTTATGGGTATTATTTTCTGAGCCAGGGATACCAAAAACATAGTAGGTGATTGCTATACCACTGAGCTAAGTCTCTAATCTAGATCTTTTCAATGGCATTTTAAGTATAATTTCTACTGAGTGGATATGGTCTAGTTTAGACAAACTTGGAATGTGGAGAACTGAGAACTTCCATTGTTCATGTTTCTGTTAATGGTCAGTGGCCAGTATCATGCCTGGTACTTTACAGAAAAGCAACCTAATCCATTGAGATTGTACATCTATCTCAGCAAGGTACTCTGCAGTACTAAATGTGGAAACTTCGTTGGTGGCACTTAAAGGAAGGTGACGATTCAAATTCCTTTGTCATTGAATATAATCCATGATCAATTACAGTCAAGTGTGGCAGATGAAGGTAATCTCAGTGATGGCAAAGCTAATGCCCAGAATGTGAGCAGTTCTAAATTGGTGGTAAACCACAGTATCTGTTTTTGAAGAGTAGTTATACAAGTCATATTTTTTTAAAGTTAAATAAACCTTAAAGTTCTTGTCCTCAAATGTCATCATTACATACGTGGGGGTAATCAAGACACAAGTAAAATGATTTCCCTCAAGTCAACCTATGTCAATGGAGAAAAGAAGACAACCTAGAATTATAAACTTCCAACTAGAAAGCAGAACTTAGTAGCATAGTAAATTATAGATTAGTGAGTATGGATAGTCCAATGGAGCTCTGTTGAATTTTTAGAAGGGTACAAACAAAATGTATTGTAGGAGGTTTGTGATCCAAAACGGGAAAAGGATGTGGAGAAAAATCTATATCTACAAAAGCACAACAGGATAGTTTGTGATGCTACCTATACAGAAAATTGCATTTAAGCAGTGTGAAGAACAGAAAAAGAAAAGGCAAATAGAACTATTTACAAAGAATTGACCTAGGATGAAATGTTGGCTTAGATACAGAGAGGCCTCAATAGGACAAGACACTTTCTATTGAATGATGTAAGCCTGACAACTTAAGATCAATCTCCAGAACCCAAGTAAAAGTGGAGAGAACTGACTCTACAAAGTTGTCTTCAAACTTACACACATGCTCTGTGATGCATGCGTCAAAACAATGACTGCACACACACACACACACACACACACACACACACACACACACACACACACCATATACATATACAGTATTTATAATACAGTTTTAAATTAAAATTATTTTAAAAATTAACTGAGATTGAGTTGTAGATAGATATTAAGGGAGGAGGGAACCTGTGAGGCTCTAGGCAATAAACACAAGGGAAATGAAAATGACTGAGAAGCACTAAGGACAGAGTAGACTTGATGGTCTTCCAAGCTGAATTTTCCCCACTACTTTGGGGAGAAGTATACCATCCCCTGAGTAGAAAATGACTGGCATCTGAGAAAATGCCTCCATCCTTTGCAATTACTACCCTGTTAGAGACTGTTAGTTAGGGCAAGAAAGAGGGAAGGTACATTTTTTGGGTGTGGATTATTTGGTACTGTTAGAGGTCTAGAAAAAGGAGGCTATTCTAATGGTGAGGGAGCTGGTGAAATAATGCCTCTGTGAGACTTCTGGATTCCTTGTGGGACCTACAAACCTTAATTAATTCTAGACTACTAAATCACACTGTCTTCTATCTGTGGCAGTAGACAGTGAAGACTATCTTCTGAAACCAGCATTCTTTTGCAAGAACTATACCAGAGGTGATCTGAACAAGGAGCCTTGGTACTGCTCTATGACATTTCTTGAAACAATCATTCTTGGATGTTCTTCATGTCACTAGCAGTCTCATTTTCTCTTCAGTTTTCATTTCTCCATGACCATCCTCTCACTTGGTTAGAAACCCATTTTCATATAAGTAATGAACTAGAGTTTCAGTTGTTATAGATAGCAAGGCTAACAGAGGAAACAGAGAGAGAGAGAGAGAGAGAGAGAGAGAGAGAGAGAGAGAGAGAGAGAGAGAGAGAGAGAAAACATTTTATAAATAGAAGTACAGTATAGGGAGAGAAAGGAGATATGTAACAATAAGGAAATGCAGGGGACAGAAGGCCATAAAAGCAAATCAAAACTAGCAAGCACAGCAGGAGCACTCACTGGTGCTACCCAAAGCCACCTGCTACAGGATGTTTTTGCTTGCTAAACTGACCTGCTTCTGTGTGCATCAGAAAGGGACTTTTTCTCACCCAGGATTCAGACATCTGTGGCTCCAGGTCAGTGGGCTGGAGAATTGAGTTGAATATTTCAGAGGAAGTGTGGAAATTTGGAATGTTTTTATATGATTAGGTTTGAGGGGTGGTAAAAAAGAAAAAAGAAAGAAACAGAAAGCCTGGCTTCTGTTAACTTTGTAGTGATAGCTGTGAAAAACTTGCGATTAGATTTTAATTGTGCAGAAGTTAGCCTACATAGTGATTTGAGAACTTCAGGTTTGGTTTCATTGGAGTTGCTGGGTGCTAACAATTTCTCTCAAGTTCCAAGATCACTATGTTATTTATACTAGGCTGTGAACAGATAACAGGACTGGACTTTTTAAATTCACTAATTTATCCATTAAATCATTAAAACATACCATAGGAAGAGATGTTTCATTTAAATACTTGGAAAAATGTACTTTTCATAATCTTTGTATACTTTCCATGCTATTGGGAGTCAATATTAAGCACTTAAGAGAACAAATTTGTATTTGTTGAACTAAAATCTTTTATACAAAACAAGTTAATTAATCCACTTATTAATCAATCATTATTTAATATTTATAGAATGCTTCAAGTACCATGTTAGTGCCAGGAATTAGTGTCCTGCTAGCTATATACCATTTTGCTGGCACACTCAATTTTCTACAATAAATATACTACTGAAGGTTGGTTTGAAATTTGAGTCATGCTTATGTAAAATAATGGAGCCTGATGTCTGGAGTTGGATGGGGGAACCTGAGGAAACCCTTTTGTTACATTGAGAATATTTTTTAAGAAAAATGATCCTATTCCAGTGTGTCTTCCCCACCAACCTGGGCATCCATCTGCCAGCTCTCCTGAAGCAGCAACACCACCTGTATTTTATTCCCTACTTTGTCGGTGCTAGCATTTCCACTGGCTTCAGTGTCTCCTAAGCATTTTATTTCTCAACATTAGAAAACTGTTGAATGGCCAAACATTCATCAAAAATATCAAAAATGTTTTCATTCCTGAAAAATCTTCTCTAAATGCTGAAGTGGCCTGATTAGCTTAGAGTGGTTTCACCATCATTTTCTATCCCCACTTAACTTAAGGGTAACTTTTAATGACATCCCACCAAGAGCGTATAGAATTTTAAAGCAATCAGTGTTTTCTCTTCCAGTATAGTGAGGGAAAATTAATCTAATTTATGCTACATACAAAGACTTTTTCTGAGTTCTATATTTACGTTATTAAGAATATGCAACACATTTTTCCCATTTATAACCATGCCATCTTACACTTGAAAAATCACACTTTTTCAAAATATTTTACCTGTTATTTAGGCTCAGGCAGTAAAAAAATTGGTAAATGATTTAATATTCCTTTCTAGAAACTAGTAAAACCTTACTCAGACCAACTGATGTTGGTTTCACTTCGTTAGCTTCACTTAAGAGATGAATTGGCACTAGGATGACATAGTGAGGAGCTTGAGTCTTACCATTTCATGGGGTATTACATGGTGTACCTGCTCCTCTTCCAAAAGCCTGGCTGAAAAAGCCCTCTCTCTATCTCATTTCCTCCCATCTTCCTTCTGGGACTAGGAAACGCTACCTTTTTTCTTTCACCCAATGATTGGCTTCTGCCGTCTTTGTTGATATAATTAAAAAACATTTAGATTTTAGTATCAGCTCCTCTCCCTACATGGGTTCTTCAGACACAGAGGATTCAAATTAATTGTTTTACCAGAATGATCGCATGGTCACCTATGGTGCTTCTTGCTTTTCTACACTCCCCTTCGATGGTTGTTATTGCTCTTTGTTTCATAAGACTATTTAGTCAGAGTGTCATTGCATATTCTTATGTTTTTAATGTGTATTTTCCTGATGATTAATAATATAGAATACGTTCCAGACATGCATTTGTCATGTGTATATCTTCCTTGGTGATTTGAGTAAAGGAATCACTAATCACTCTGTATGGTCATTCATGTTTGAGAACGAGAGTGTACCACTCCATCTAAGAGAGACTGAAGATCTGACATTATTGTCTAAGTCATTCATTCTAAAAGTCAGGGGAAAAATGTATAGCCAATCCTAAGAAGTTTAGAAACACTTGTGTATTCTGTTATAATATAAAGGCTGTCAACCACTATAGTTGCTGTCCTTTTCTCCAGTAGCAATAAATGAGGAAGATAAGCCAAAGGCTGGGTACTTAGATTTCCATTGGTACTCTATTCCAAAGAAATCCTTACCAATTTAATTACAGCAAATAAGATCAATTCACAACATCTACATCAGAATTCATTAATTTATTAATATTTTTAGATCATTACATGTATTATTTATTCATGATCTTATTTATTTTTTGATTTGTGTGTGTGTGTGCTTGCACACATGCACATTTGTGTGTGTGTGTATACATGCATGCACAATATTTGTGTGTATGTGCTTGCTACAACACTTTTGTGGAGATCAAAGAAAACACTTTGGGCATTGTTTCTCTTCTACCGTTTTGTCTCAGATTTTGAAATCAGGTCCAGAGACTTAAGAGCAAACACCTTTAGCCCCTGAGCCCAACTTTTTTGATTGCCCAACTTTGCTAATTGTTAATAGTCTGGCAAAATAAAACATTATTTTCTCTAACTGAAAGAGAGGGTTTGCTTTACTGTACAAAGAATCTTCATCCTATATAGAATCGAGATGCCTGGTTCATGGGAAAAAATCTGTAGAGACAGGAGCTGACTGAATAACCTGGTCCATCCTTGCCTGAATGGTCAGTTTTGCTTAACATTAAATAACACCCGGCTCTACAGAGACCTGCTACATAAGCCCATCCAGGAGCCAGTGCCATTTCCACATAATCCAGCAAATCTTCAGATAACAAGAGTTTTTGAATAAACTTTACTTTTAAAATGGCATATTCTACTTTTAAACTCTAGCTCCCCCCAAAAAGGTGGAGTACTCACCCTATGCTGCTTCAAGGCAAACAGTGTGATTGGGAGCACATTCATAATTCAACACGGTCAAATGCCAGGGGCCAAGAAGATAGCACACCATGGCTGTGAGGAGTGGGCTGTCACTCATGGCTGATTCTGCTCCTTGCAGCAAGCTGTATAATTGGAGAAGCTGGGAGCCGTGACCCCAGCTCTGTGTTCTGTTACTATAATATATTCCCATCAGTCTGACCAGTATCAGGTACAGAGCAGACTTTTGAATGAAAGTAAAAATGATAAATTGTAATTTTCCAGGTTTCTGGAAATACTTGACTTAAATTGAGCAAGAGGGGATGATCAATTAGGGAAGCACATCTGTGAACCAAAATTATAAACAAACTTAGCTTCCCTAAACCTTGCTGCTGCTTTGTGTGCAGTATTACTGTGAGGTTGGTATTATATTACAAGGACTGCAGGTAAGAATGATGGCAGAAGAATCATGTAAGTGAGAAGTTACAGTCTGGTGACTTGAGTCTTGGTGTATGTGAGTTAAGTTTCTGTTGCATCTCAGAAAAGTGGGTTGTGGCAGATTATGCAGAGGAGGGAGCCATGTTAAATTATCTTGTATCCCAGATTTCTAATCTGTAGTATGTAGGATAAAATCATTACTTTTCCATTAGGTTGCAGGAGGGATTAAATAAAACATGTGTAATTCATTTACCTTAGTGGACATCATGGGGCAAGTACGTTTTAGCTTGTTCTGGCAAGGACTAAGCCATCATGTACCAGTCATCAACTTCAAACTTCCCACAGGAAGACTCGCATCATTGCTGATTTCTATGTAATAATTTCTTTGTCCTCCTTCACTTTGAGGCAGTCTTCATTCACAAAATTTTGAAGCATGGTATGAGAAAGGCCCACACATATAGGGTCACTGTTTTATGGTAAGTAGCATACACAAGCCTCTGCACTGGTATGGGGAAAAGATAGTGACATAGAGAAAAAAGGTTTCAGACACAAAAGCTTGTTTATAGCTTTTGTTATTTTAAAAACTATACACTACATTGATGACAATGGAGGGAGCAGCAGAATGGCGAGGGACTTAAAGGGAAAAGTTAGGAAAAAAGTTGAACGAAGTTAGTAAGGCCCATTCTGTACAGCTAAGTTGGTGACAGTGTGTGGAAAAAATGTAAGACTACACTACAAACCTAAATATAACAACAAGTTCTTTGGCCCAGATTACAAGGTCCCCTTTGCAGTGGACTTGCAGGCATCTGTGAATGCACTGGCCCCATGAATGTGACCGTGAGAGCTTGGAAGGTCTTACATTTGGTTCACTCAGAGCTAACTTGGAAGACACTAAACACAAGACCATACTTAGCTTAATCCTCTATTCTAAATTTAGCTTTGGCTCTAACCTTGTGTTCTGGGCAGATAGTGTAGATATTTCTTCCCATTAAGAGTGTTAACTGATCCTCTCATGGAAGTGGAGCTGGGCCCAGTGTATGTACCAGCTGTGAAACTGGCTTCCCAGCCTTTAGGCCACTATTGACTACAATTTCCAGCACAACCAGATTAATGGGATTGGGAACAACTATAGTAGGTTGCAGTAATTAATCAATTTTATTTCACTTTATATACTTGAAGTTGAGGCTTTTGCATTTAGCATGCAAATTTATGCAAATTAAAATTCAAATACATGCAAACAGATATGCAAATATGTGTCCCTAGATTTGCTAAGGAAAAAAAAAATCTGGTAGCCCTACTGTAAATTCCTAAAATACAGTGGGGGAAGGGACAGAGAATTTGAGGGAGTCTTGCAGCTTGATATGCCTTTTCATTTGTTAATATATGCGAGTTGAAAATGAAAATAAAAACATGTTTTACTTCAGCTGCTCCCTGTGTTATAAAATAGAAAGCTGAAAATCTGCAACAATAACAGGAACAAAATCTGTGAGTCTCCTCCTTGAGATAAGAATTTTAAAATTTTATTTATTCTAGAATCCTCTGCCTTTAGGCATTGAGCCTCTTAAGTGCCGTTCTTACTTTTAATTGATCAGAGAGAAGCTGTAACTAAACACAAGGGAAATGCCTTAGTACCCGACTGCAGAACACTCATGGCATGAGTTTGTTTAGCTTGGAGTTGTGTAGAAGCAGCTTCAGAAAGTGAGGGAGGAGTTTAAGCAGGAGAAAATCAGTGACAAAGTACTTTTGATTAGTTCATATTCAATAAAGATTTCATTTAAAAGGTCATTATTTCCAAGTAATCTCAAATGAAAAAGTGGCAGCATATTATATGTGCATCAAAGAGGAGACTCCTAAATAAAGGCTTAGACTGGAAACCATATATAGTGGGACAGGGCTTTAATTCACAGGAGGAAAGAACTGGAAGATGACTTTCAAGGTCTTCTTACCTGAGACCTTGTTTCTCTCTCACATCATGGCACAACCTAAGAAACAACCAATATATAGGCATGATTAGAAGCTTAATTTAAAATAGATTGGAAGCAGCAGATAATGTCTGATACTTAAAATGGTCCTTATTATAGCATTCACAAGTGAGTCTGATCATTGTAAAAACAGTAAATGGATAAGTGATAAATACGAGAATAGGAGTTGGGCCAGGACCCAGAGAACTGAATTACTGCTGGTTCTGCATCTCCTACTACAGCACAACACTTGGCTACACAGGAATGTGGCCTCAATTTTCTCATTGGTGAAATAAGATAGCAATAATGGTCTGACCTCTCTGAAGATCCCACTGCCTTTCAAATGAAAAACAGCAAAGCACTAAAGAGATGTTAATTACTTTTAGAGAAGTTTATCTGTGGTCATTGCTGTGTTTTTCTTGCTGAGAACTCTTTAAGCACTAGGGATTTGGCTAAAAATTCAATATGATCAATTAAAGATTAGAAAACCCCAAATAAGAATCTTGAAGGTTCAAGGCAAATGATTTTGGAAAAGGTGTGACGTAAGGTTATGCCTAGGAGACTTCAAGACTCACAGCACATTGAAAAGAGACCTTTCTCAAATTGTAGATCATCTTCTTTGACAATGAGACTATTTACTATCTGAATTAAATAAATTTTCTAGTTCTCAAGATCTGGATTCCTACTGTCTATGAGTTCCCTTTTTTTGTATCTAAGGTCAAACTACACTGGGTGGGTTTTCATACCTCTGGTTCTTAGCACAGGCACAGGAGACTTCTTATCAAACATAGATTCAGAAATTTGTGCTAGAAAATATCAGTTATTTAAAATCATTTGAAAGAAAAAAAATAAGCTTTACTTACTTAATATTCACCCTTTAAATCCTGTTGGGCATTCAGTGAAACTCAGCCATACAACAAGTTCACTGAATGTGAAACTTCAGAGTCTAGAAAAAAGAGAAGTCATATTTATCTTCATCAAAGGGGAGTGTGTATAGAGCAGCTTTCTGAACTCAGAATAGTGTTTGATATGATCATCATTAGCAAAGCCTGTCTGGATCAGATGGCTGCTTTTAGAAAACTGGCCATCAGGATTGCACTCAGGAGAATAGGCAAGGTCTGTGTGCATGCCTGTGAGTTTTCTGAGGAAGCTGTTGTATCCCGGTGAGCAACGTGGAGTAAGAGCCCATAAAGGTAGTATCTATGAGACAGCCCTGCTGAGCTGTCTTGACAGGAACTGGGTTATGCTGGACAAAGGAAAAGTAGGAAACACATACAACTTGAACGTTTTTATTCCACATTTTAAACTAGAGTAGGCATATTTATTTCAGTACAGAAAGGTATGGGAGATTCTTAGATGAGGAATATTACAGAGGGAAAGGAATACAGGTTAGGATTTGTGTATTCATAAGAGGGGTGACATTGATAGGCAAAATTCTAACAATGGAAAATGCCAAATTTTGCTGTCTGCCTTTACAAGGAGATGTGATGAAATCTTATGGAGCAATGGGGAGGGAGCTGTGGACGAGAAGAGCAAGAGACAGAGGCATGCTGGTCTTCTCTTTTGTAATACTTCGGTGTAGAAACACAAGAAGAAGCAGGTACTACAAGGGCGACATAAGTGAAACAATAATAATAGGTGTTCAGGGAACAGAAGACATTCAAGACAGCAAAGCTGAAGGGCATACATGTATTTTCATTAATATCTAAAGTAAGAGTGAAGCCAAAACTGAGTCAGGAGTGAGTTCACTAGTCAAAAAGCTCGAATCAAAGGTGTGTGACTACTACAGTAGTATCATGGAAGATCTTTAAAAGCAGTGAGTAGTGCAATCATCATAACACATGGTGTATATGAATGTAACTATCAAAAATAAAGAAAATGTTTAAAAATGAAATGTAACACTATATGAACAGAGTAACCTGTATTTATGTATTTAGGAATACACGCACACACACACACACACACATACACCCACACACACACACGCAAGCAGGCATGCACACATGCACATACACATATGTGAATGCGTTGCAAGAATTAGAGAAAAAGACCAAGAATCTGAGAGAGCGAAAGTTGGGAGAAAAATTCATCCAAAGAGTTTGTGAGACAAAAGGGAGTGGGGGAATGATGTAATTTTTTTATGACATAATTTTTTAAATTTTTATTTAAAAGTAAAAACATTTTAAACTAAATAAAATTTACATCTAAAGTTCAAAAAGAAACAAAGCAATCATAAACTGTATTATTCATGTTCCTTCAAAAATTTTCACTTGTATGGCCTAATGCAAGAGAGCCAGCCTGTCAGATCTTTCTACAAAGCTTTCTGGTGAGACTATTTTTCTTTATAGTGTCGTTTTATTGCTCAACATCTGACTCGGTCTTATCTGAGACTTCATATTGGTGTCATATTCCTCAAGCAAACTTTACCTCCATACAGTTTATATTCATAGAAGGTATAGCTGGTTTTCTGTTTGTGGAGAGCGCATTCATTTGAATTAAGCATGTGTTTTAAACAGATGAGTCTTCATGTCTCACAAACACTTATAGACTTAACTTTGTGCAAATATGTAAGCAGTTGATATAACTAAAATATAGGCATTTTATGACTAAATATCACTAAAATATGATTTTCACCAGTAATACTGATTTTCTGTACATATTAATGAATCTGTAAAATTTAAAATAGGCTATTAAAACATCTTGTGTGAACTTCCTTGGCTATGGCAGAGGACATTACTCACTGTGTAGAACTTAAACATTTTAATCCAAAATCCACATGCTTTTCTACAACCCAAATCTCATAGTTTAGACATAGGACAGAAGCCCTTAAATAATCATAAACAAACATTTGACACATTTATAATATGCAGAAAAATACAGAAGTATTCTTGATAATGTCTCCTGTGTGAAGAAACAGCATCAGGCAGTATTGATGGCTCTTTTGTCCCTGTCATGTTGTATATAGAGATATTTGAACCTTGTTTGGCAGGAGAAGACATGGACTTTGAGGAAGGTGATGAGAACATTGATTTCATGTCAGGAATGAAGAAGCAAGTGGGATGGTGGGACCTATGTCATGTAAAACTCAGAATATGTACCTGAGCCACGTGGAGGGGATGCTGATGAAAATCTGATGACTAGAAGTAAAGTTATGGCTGAGAAAATGTATCACAAGCTTAAAAACCAACCTAGAACCCGTGTGAGATTTTAGGCAAAGGCATTATAATGCATCTGTCAGAACAGTTTTGGAATGATAGTTTGTTTGTCACTAACTAATGGTGTGATAATAGGAAATTACTTAATTTCTTTGGTCCCTAATTTTCTCAACTGTAAAATGAGAATAATAATTCCCACTTTATAGGAACTCTTATTACACACAGTTATAGCAATCATGTGTTTTTATCTACAATTATTATGTAACACTTATATTTTCTAAAGGCTTAAAGATCTAAAAATACTAAATTTTAATGTAAAAGAAGGACCACAGTCCAATATAGTGGTCATATCTATTAATTGCTCCAGATGTTGTTATTTTTGATATAAAATCTTTCTCGTGGTTTTGTGTTTATGCTTAGTCCCCAAATTGTATCTCTGTTGTGTGAAGTCCTACACACTTTAGGGGGAAGGACACAGATATTAAAAATAGATCATAGGACATCCTAATTCCTGCTCTGCTTTCGAGTTATATTGAGTTGACTAGTTCTGCTAAGCCTACCTACCCAAGATGTGAAGAAAATACATCCTTCACTCTTTTAAGTTGCATAAAGTATTTCTTTATAGTAATGCAATAGTCATATAATCAATATAAATATTTTTTGTTAGATGAACAGAAACCATTTAATATATTTTTTCATTAAAATACCAAGTTACCCCTTTCTTTAGGAGAACTGTTATCAGATAATAAAATACTACCACCCCGGCAAATAAACATGTAATGTTTTTTCCTATATATTACATGCGAAAAGCAGTGTAAGTTTGTATGAGCCAGTTTGGGTAACCATATCAAAATGACAAATACCAAGTTGCATAAACAATATAAATTTTCTTATAATTATGGATACTGAGAAATTCCAGGCCAAGCAGTTGTGATTGTAACATAGACGTCTATTTCTGACTTGTAGCTGGCTGTTGTTCCAGTATGTGTTTGTAGGAAAACAATGAGGAAAAGGGCTTGCTCCTTTTCTAATTTTTATGAAAGTAACAGCCCTATTAGATTAGGAACTATCTTCGAATACCACTGAACCTCACAGCAGTTATCTACAGATATGATCCCATTGAGAATTAGAATTCTAACATTTCTAACTGTGTGTGTGTATGTTAACATATATAACATATATATATATATATATAACACATATATAACATATATAACATATATATGTGTATGTGTGTATGTGTATATATATGATGAAAAAAGAAGACAAGAATATGTTGTCTTACTTATATACTACAGGCAAAACTTCAAGAAACAGGTGAGAATGGGGGAAAGTTAATTTATTAACAATAGCTTGTTCGAGATAATATTCCCAAAAGATGCCATGCAATAAATATAGATGGATGTTGTCATTCATAGAAATACTGCTTCAGAAACAACTTAACAGCAACTTTCCTTGTGATCCTAAGAATGCCCCATGTTACCTAGGTCTTAATTTCCATATTGAAAACATAAAGATATTTGAGCTTTGGAACTAGGTAGCAAGGAAGAACAGAAGAGATAAGGAAGAAATGGGGAAAATGGGTTAATGCTAGCATATGGCCAGAAGCTATGGGTACAATCTACTTGACAAGTATTTAAATAATTCCAGAGCTTATAACACTTATATGTCTACTTTTCCAGGCAGAAAATATGATGATTTTGAAGCTTCTACCTTTTTGCTCAGACACATGGTAATCTTTTCATGAGTTTTAGCATTCTGGTATGTACTTTTATCCCTTCAGTTTACACAGTTTATTATCTGTGAAGACATTCATCATCTCTTTTGTTTATCTGATAGATGGAGGATAGAATAAAAGAAAAATGTAAAGACAAGATTAAGAAGTTTCTGATGGCTTTACTGGCAAAGACAGAATTTATAGACATCAACATTTCTAATGCATTCATTACATTGGTTTAAAAATACTACATGATGGCATGTGCTTATGAACTATAAAACACAGAGATATAGTCTCCTAAAATCTCTTACATTAGTTATTCCCACAGGTGAAGGTGAGTAGTACATTTTCTATGCTGTGTAGATGTATTTTTATTCCTTTATGACATGGGATTCCTCAAGGCTTCAAAGTTCTATGGCATGTGCCATAATGACCTAGGTCAAAGTCCAATAATTTTGGATAAAATAGCTACTCTTGATCTGAATGAAAATCCTAGTTAATCCTGATATTTTGTTTGAACACAGGTACCACACACTACTAAAAATCATTCTCCAGAAAACAGCCTCCATGACTATGGAAACACTATCAGATAAAACGACAAAAATAAGACTGTTCTACCTACAACTACTGCTACTGTACTTTTCTAACAACCTCAGACATTTTCTAATTAGAAAAAGCAGAATGAGTCTCTCATTTTAATTGTCATAGGCAAATATACACATCTTCCTTTTATCAGAAATGATTTACTTTTATATGTTTGCTGTGTGCTTACTTGTTTGCTTAGTGAGTCTCTGTGTGGAAGCCAGAGGACAGCTTATGGGATTCAGTTGTTTTCCTCCTATGACATGGATTCCAGAGATCAAATTTGGGTTATCAGGCTAGGCTATCCATGCCATAACTTACAGAATCATATTGCTGGCTTCTGATGAATGTTTTAATATGAGAACTTAGCATAGACACTGGAACACATGATGTTAACCTCAGCTCACTACCTTAACAGGAAGTGATTCCTGCTGTTGGGGGCTATCCCTAAAGCTGTAGCCTGATTATGCTATCCTTTCTCTAACAGGGCTCCTTTGTCTGTGCTCCGTGGGAAAATATGATCCTAATCCTGCAGAGACTAGATGTAAAAAGGTAGGCAGATATCCAGTGAGGACACCCTCTCAAAGGAGAAGGTGTTGATGGATGAAGGGCAGACTCGGGGAGGAGGGAGCATTTGGGATATAAATAAATAAATAAATAAATAAATAAATAAATAAATAAATAAGTTATACCAAGAAATGATTTCTGTGTGTTGGCCTTCTCAACTCAGATCAGTTGGTACAGATAACAGTTGTATGCTGGTAAACTGATATCAAGTATGTATTCCTTCCACCTTCTCCTATGCTGTCTTTATAACACATTAAAAATTGCAAGGATCATATATGTCCAAAGTTTTCTCAAAGTTAAGATTTCAAGGAAAAGTGTAATCTTACATTCACAGCATTTTTTTTTCTGGGCAGACTTCCTGCTATATTGATTGCTATTGTTGATTGGGGAGGCTAGAAAACTATCCTCTACCAGAAGCTGTATGAGTTTTAAGTTTAACAATATGAATGTCAAGACAAATTCAAAAGGAAAGCTGGTTGATAGTGAAGTTAGTTTGGCTATAAATTGTCTCTTTGCCCTTAGAGCCTCAGGTTCTTGTGATGGAGGCAAAGCAAAGAAGTTGTTTCCTAGAGACTGGAGGAAGGGAATCTGCAATATTCATTTGAAAAATTATGAATCCTAAGTCTTGGAGATATATTTCCATATCAGTAATACCATGTAATAAAACCTCAATTTCATTTTGATGGTGTGTTGAAAAGGAGAAAATCTCCTGTGGTTTGTTTTAAACCAAATCTGAGTTAGTACAATATTGTATTTGTATTTAACACACTTCTAATATGTCATATACATAGGACATTAAGTTGGTGCCAATTTGATCTTACCTGCCCAATGAAAACAAGTTACAATTTTTGATGAAAATATTTGAGTTTGGCCAGCATCAGGGATTTCTTTATTAAGACATGATCAGTAAAATTCTAAGTAAATATTTGTTGTGGTTTTATGAAGAAGTACATATATGGCCAACCTTTTTGGAGAATGCCAGGACACATAAAAAGCTTATCGCTTGAAAATAGCTTCAGGACCTTCAATGGACTTCATGGGGCCAAAGAATTCTCCTTTTATCATTTATTGCTTCAAGTTCCTTCATCATGTTTCTTGCTACTTCTAAATAATGCAACACAGAAATCTGAACACCCTAGTGGATATTCTGTTCTTCCCTATTCCCTCTCAGTTGGTCCAGTGAAACTCCTTTCAAGACAAATAATTCTAACACTTATATTTTCTTAATTGCATGGATTTGTTTTATTTTATTTTATGTGCTTTAATGTTTGGTTGCATGTATTTATGTGCTTCATACTGTAAGACTCTTGGGGAGCCTTAGCTTACTGGAGACCCCCTGAGTGAACCAGGCAGAGACATAAATCAATGCAAAAAGCAAGAGGAATTTTAGTGATCCAATGCATTGGAGCCATCCTATACCAAAGGTGGAGTGGCAACCCCAGGCAGCCCATTTGGTCAGTTTTTATACAGTTTAAGGGGTGGACTAGAGAAACAGTGACTAGGCACAATATGATTGGGAGAACAGTCTTTTGGGAATGAGGTGGCAAGGACCTTCCTTGACTATAAGTGGCAAGGGTTGGTCTGTCCTGAGGAATGTGTCTACATGCTCTGGGCCTTCCCCACCCACAGGTGGGTTCCCTTCCATGTAGTCTGAGGAATGTTAATCATCCTTTCCCTTCCTCCTCTGAATGTTAATCCAGCAAGTGTCCTCTGACTAAGGAGTGTTAATTAGCCTGGGGGGAGAAAGACAAGTGTTCCAAAATTTCTCTTCAATACATATTTGTTCATAGTCCCTGTGGAAGCCACAAGAAGAGAGTCAGATGCTAAGGAATTGGAATTATACATGGTTGTGTGTAACCATCAGGTACTGAGAAGCTAAAATAGGTCCTATGAAAGAGCAGCGTTTGCTAGTACCAAGTCAATTCATCAGCTTCTAAACACTCCTTATTAAAATTCATAATTATAGGCCTATTTGGCTGTCTACAAAAATGGTCAAAAAATATTTCTTAAAAAAAGGTAAATGATCCTAGTGAGGGTACTCCAAACAAAATATTGAACAATACAAAATAGGAAGATTCAATTTG
The DNA here is from genome assembly GCA_021653895.1 of Mastomys natalensis. NCBI lineage: Eukaryota > Metazoa > Chordata > Mammalia > Rodentia > Muridae > Mastomys > Mastomys natalensis. Next base: position 1,624,425 of record JAJTUV010000125.1, on the reverse strand, counting down.
GAAGTATTGAATCACCAAAGAAGGCTCAATCACCAACCTAGACAAAGATACTTCATAGGATTATGCTAATCTCTAAATCATAGGAAACTATCCTAAAATAACAGTTCGAAGAGACATGTTTGAACTCTTGCTGAGAAATGGTTAAAGATATTCTCTATTTTGGGAATAACAGCTTCTCATCTCTAAAGCCTGAGTTATGGTCTGCCTTTTACTGACTCTTATAAAAGGAAAGCACCTTGGGCAAGAACTTTGTTATTATTCAGCACTGCTCATGCTAGACAATTTGTGCTGACTAGATGAGCTGGTGACACCTTACAAAGAGAAAAAAATAAGTATTGGGTCACCTTAGCTAATTCATCTAATTGTTCCATTAATAATTAATTTTAATTTTGTTTAATTAAGTTATAAAGTGAGATGAGTTAAAGACAGAACATGATTGGTTAAAAGAAAGAAGCTTGGAATGTGGCCATCTGGGATACCCAGGGGGATCCCCCAAATCCAAGTCTCTGAGTGTATGCTTTTTTCATGAGTTCCCTTGGCAATGTTTAAAAACTATGCTTATAATTATGATTAAATAGCAAATTGCAAGATATATTCAGCTCAAGATTTAAAAAATAAAATTCTAATTTGACTAAAGAATGAAATGGTCTGCGACTCACATACTTCTCAACATTTATAGTGGTTTCCGTGTCTAATTATAAAGAGGTCACATCAAAGTCAACATGGGCAGGATGAGTGAAGTGGACAATAATCTGTATGAGAGTATTCCTAGTCATTTCTGTTTAATGAGAGACAGAAATGCCTTAATTTATTCATATTCTCCATATATAGTGTCTGGTAAACAGACCTAAACTAGTTCTTGTTGTACCAGAACTTGAAAAAACAGATTTGCCTTCTTGAAAATGCTATCCTTGAAGTCTAAATAATTGATATGTTCTTTTTAAATATTACTCATAATTACCTTCTTGTTCCTTGTTACACATCATATATTGTTTCAAAAATATCATGATATTTTAGGTTCCATTTGATGGACATACTTTGATAAAGAATGGATAAAACATAAGAATGTTCCAGAGAGGCAATTGAATGTGTCTTTTGCTTCTGAAAGATAGGATCTCTGATCCTAACCAGACGTTTGCTCTTCCATAGTGAAGCATCCATTCATAGACAATGCTTTCCAGTATGCACCTGTGCTTTCCCTCAATTCCAGAGTGTGTATTGGTTTTCTTTCTGAGCTGCTAACTTATTCATTGTCACTGTAAAGTCTATGGCTTTCTTTCTTACTGTAGTAGTTAAACATTTGCATAGCTGAGATCAAGACAACTGAGAGAATAACTTGAATGTAAAGAATCTATTACAGCTCCTTGTTGAGGACAATTTAGTCCATGTTGCTTAACCACAAGGGTAACTAACCACAAGGTAGTGCATTATCAGTGGTATCAGTCTATGTCAAAAGAGGTTAAAGGAGGAGGTTAGAAGGGGAGCGGAACAGAGGAGAGGAAGGGCTGAGCAGAAGATAGAGTCAACAAATAATCTACTTCTTCCAACCTGGTCCTACCTTCTCTTTTCAGAGTCTTTTTAACAGTAGAAGATAGGACCAAACTTTCAAACTAGAAGTCACTTTGGAAGACACTTTATCTAAGTCACAAAGTTGTTCAGTCCTTTTCCTGATCAATCTCAAATGAAGATATGGAAGAATCATAGACATATGTCCACATATCCTTAGACTATGTCCTGGATACTTGTGCATAAATTTAAAAATTTTGAACAAGAATATGAAGATACAGAAATTTCTGGTTCTAGATCACATAGACTTAGAATACACATATATTTTAGATGCAAAATATTACATTATGTGGCCCCAATGGCACTAGCTTATTTATGAGCTCTTCAGATTGATTAGGTTGATATACTGTTTTGCACCTGTGTAGAAATAACAAGTAGAGGCTCTCGAGGCATGGTGGAAAATAGCTTTATTTCATATTACATTCCTTGCCCAGTTCTACTAAGCCATTTGGCCTTTCTCTATTGCCCTTTGTTTCAGACCAAATACATAAAGAAAGGTAAAGAAACATAAAATAATAAATATTTAAAACAGAATTCCTTGAATATATACTCCATTCCCAATATCTTTGACCAAATAAGGAAGTGGTCTCTGCTCCCTATGGAACTGAAGGAACATTCTTTGAGAGGTTTTAAATGGATCTGAAAGTAATCATTATTTTCAAAGTCCAGCCTGAGGACAAAGGAGGTATTTTTCAACCAGGAAAAGGTGCTTTTCTTCTAAAAAGTCCCGAAGCAGGGACCATCAGCAACATTTAGACATTTGGTGAAGTTGACCACTTTGTTTTAGGAGGAACCAATTTTTGAGGTATCCTTTGTACTAAATTTCTTTTTAAAATCTCACCAATTTTTCAGAGTTTGCCCTTTAAAAGAGGGGAAAAAAATAAAACAATAACATTCTAGCAGCTGTTTTCAGGGTTGCAGGCTTTGGACAGCAAGGCCCTTTTCAAATGCTCTCTTACTTTTTACTGATTTCCCGGTAGACTTGATCTTAATCACAAGCCTGATTTGGCACAGTGGGTTCTGGATAAAGAGCAAGTCAAAGCAATATATGAAAAGAAGTAGCATCCTGTGCATCAGAGTGTTTGGCTCTTCACTCCTGGACTAATTTTAGCAAGTTGAATACTCTATTTTGAGGGCTTGTGACTTTGAGTTAATTTCAATATTTTCATGTAAATATCTAAGATTTAGATATAGAGACCTTAACAAACACAAGATGAAAAGGTGAGATAGATGATAGATAGATGATAGATAGATAGATAGATAGATAGATAGATAGATAGATAGATAGATAGGTGGGGATGGATAGATGGATGGATGGATGGATAGAATGACATTTGGGAAAGGCAGCAGGTCAAAGTACTTTCTGTGTGAACCTGATGACTTAAGTCAAGTCACAGATCCTACAATGATAGGACAGAATTAACAACTGACTCCTGAGTGTTGTCCTCAGACATGTACATATATGCTAGTGCTACATTCATATCATACATGTACCAAGGTTAATAATAAAATTTAAAATTACAAAAAAAAAAAAACAAACCCAGAAAGAATGCATTTGTCTCTAATGAGTGTATGGACTTCTAGGGATAGTAGACTTAATTTGCTTTTTCTAATGACAATACTTTGAAAAAAATGGCTATTGTTGCTAAGGGAATATAGAAGGAACAATTCTTTTTTTTTTAATCACATTGTAATTTACTTATTCACATAGGGGTTATAAACACAAAAAGGCAGGATGTGGGAAGGTAATGACACCGGAGCATAGGTGTTCAGTAAGTGTTGGATTCAAAGTTCTTTCAAACCACAAACATCATCGCTCAATTTAGGCTGTCCATATTGATTTTCTAAATCCATCATTCAGCAAAAGATATTGAGTACCTGTTAAAAATACTGCCTGGTTTCTGAAATTATGCTTAACACAAGAACTCAGATAGTTAAGTGGTAGAACCAATTAGTAATGAATAGCTAAATTCTTAGCAGAGTAGTACAAACCAAGGTTGGAATAGACAGAAAGGCAGAATCACAGTATCTAGAATTCAGAGAAAGTTCATGGCAATGCCAGAGAAACAGCAGAGATGAGGCTTCACATGTCTGCTGAGAACTTACCATGCCACTGCAGTGTGTGTGTGTGTGTCTTGTGTGTGTGTGTGTAGGTGGAGTATGCACAAACACACACACACACACACACACATACTTGCATGAAAGATGAAGATCCATGTTTACTGGGGAGGACACCTAATAGTTATATGAGTAAAAACATTTAATTAAAGGCAATAAAATTTTGTCTTTCTAAAGCAGAGGGTCATTTTGAAGAATGGTTGAGCAAGGTAGAGTTCAGAACTTTGATGGTTTATTTCCTGGCAGAGACAGGTTTTTGTGTAAGGGTAATGTATTATACAAAAATCATTCTGTGTTCAGCATTTTACCCTGAAGAGCTTTAGATAACAGAATATATTAGAAGGTCATACTTGTGGTAAAAATTCAGAAATAGGAAATTCTCCTCTGATTAAGAAGTTGGAGGCTCCTCTGTTGTGAATTTTCTGTTTAGCTCTATACACCACATTTTGATTGGGTTGTTTGGTTTTTTGGAGTTTACCTGCTTGAGTTCTTTATATATTTTGGATATTAGCCTTCTATCGAATATGGAGTTAGTGAAGATTTTGCTTTCCCAATCTGTAGGTTGCTGATTTGTTTCATGGACTATGTCCTTTGCCTTACTGAAGCTTTTCAGTTTCATAAGGTCTCATTCATCAATTGTTGATCTTAGAGCCTGAGCCATTGACATTCTGTTTAAAACTCTCCCATACCCTCCTGTCTCCAGCTCCAGGGCCAAGGAATTCAAGGCTCTTTCCCACTTTCTCTTTGTGTCTAAAAGAACTGAAGGGACAAAAATGGAGTAGAGACTGCGGGAAAGGCAATACTGTGACTCTCCCAACTTGGAATCCATCTCAAGGGGAGGCTCCAAAGCCTGATACAATTACTGATGCTGTGATGTGTTTACAGACAGGAGACTAGCATGGCTGTCCTCTGAGAGACCCAACAAGCAGCTGACTGTGACAGACACAGATACTTACACCCATCCTTTGGACTGAAGTTGTGGTTGAATTAGGGAAAGGCTGTAAGAAGCTGAGGAGGAGGGTGACCCCATAGGAAGACAGGCAGCCTCAACTAACCCAGACCTCTGAGATCTTTCAGACACTGAGCCATCAATCAGGCAGCAACATTACCTGGCTTTAGGTCCTCAACAAATATATAGCAGAGGACTTCCTAATCTGGCCTCAGTGAGAGAGGATGCACTTAACCCTCAAGAAACTTGAGGCTCCAGGGAGTAGGGAAGCCAGGTGGCAGGGCATTCTCTTGGAGACAGGGGAAAGAGGATGGGATGTAGAACTGTGGGAGAGGGGACTGAGAAAGGGAGGGGGGGAACATGGCTGGACTGTAAAAAAAAAAGTAATAATAATAAGAAGAAGAAGAGAAAAAGAAGGAAGAAGAAGAAGAAGAAGAAGAAGAAGAAGAAGAAAAGAAGAAGAAGAAGAAGAAGAACAAGAAGAAGAAGAAGAAGAAGAAGAAAAGGAGACAGCAGAAGCAAGAAAAGCAGCAGAAGGAAGAACAAGAATCGAGACAGGGAAAGAGGAGAAAAGGAAGGACGAAAGGAGGGAAAAGGGAGAAAAGAAAAAAGAGAATGGAGAAGAAGAGGAAAAGGAGAAGAGAGAAGGAGAGAAGAGAGAGAAGAAGGAAGGAGGAGAGGAAGAGAGGAGGAGGAGAAGAGGAAGAAGAAAAAGAAGAAGAGTTGGAATATATAGAAAGTCGAAGGAAGAAAGGGAGGTATTAGCTTATTAGATATTTTCTTTGAAGAATATGGATGACTTTAAGCAAGAAACGTGAATACTGATTATTTTATTTACCCTTAACACTTGCTTCTTTATAACATTTATAGGAATATAACAAAGTGACTAAATGAAGACTCTAAACAATATGTTATGGCTCAGTTTCTTTTCTTTGAATTCAATATGAAAGATAGAGTCATAAACTTAAGTTTAACTACAGGGAAAAGGAGCATTTATTGTAAATCAGTATGTTAAAATTAAAATTGCAAGCCAAAACTAGATCTTCAAGGAACTTATTTTTTGATCAAAAAGTTTTCTTTCATGTTCTTAACTTAGGTGCAACCGAGTGGGTACATAGTCTATTTGAATGCTTCGTCACATAGCAAAGGATTGTAGCAATATAAGTGAGTGAACTAAAATTCAGGCCCTAGTCCAGTTATTGGCAAACAGAGTGAATTACAACTGACCCTTCCAGTAATAATGGGGAGAGACTGATAGCAAGTTCTGCTAGAGAAAAGATGAAGCCACATAAAAAATTTTAAGCCATATCTGTGGCTATTTTTATTATTCACAAGGGATAGTATAACTATCAGGATATATTGAAGCCTTTTCTATCTGCATGTTATGCACTGTTTAGTTTGAGACAACTTGCACTAAATATTAGCCATTTTATTTGAATATTTGCCAGGTAATCATATGGATTACCAACATGCAGTTCTCTTAGGTCCTATCTCTTAGAGAGCTGATCTTCAAAATTTAAAATAAGAATTTCATAGTACTTTTTAAATGTATGGTATGCTTTCTTAATACTTAGTTTTAATTTTTTAAGATATGTGTGTATATGTGTTTCTATATGTCTGTAGATGTGAGTGCAAGTGTCTGTTGATTTAGATACACGTTGTACATGTATAACATGTGGTTGTGAGCCACATGATGTGAGTGCTGTGAATAGAACTTAGGTCTTCTGAAAGAGCAATATATGATCTTAGCCACTGAGCCATTTCCTCAGACTTTGAGCATATATTTTATATTTTGTATTACATTTACTTATATTTATTTATTGATGTGTGTGTGTGTGTGTGTGTGTGTGTGTGTGTGTGTACATTCTTCAACTACGTGTCTAGGTTCACAGATGGAGGTCAGAGGGTATCTTATAGGAATCAGTTCTCTCCTTCTACTATATGGATTTCAGGTACTGAACCTAGTTTGTCATACTTAGTTTCATGTGCCCACAGAGCCAGCCTTGGAGTATGGTTTTTAAGTCCACTTCTTGAACATTTTAAAATATTTTATATTACTATGTTGTCAAATTCTATAGTGAAAGAAATCTCCAAGATGCTCAATTTATTGTTTTAGAGAAATCAAAGGGCTGTATAAGCCTCTGTTAAACATATTGAAAACTAATTATGAGTGGGGGTCATTAAGAGAGACTGTCTGAATGTTTCTCCAGAAACAGTAAATAACTTTACCTGAAGGGCATTGAACATCAAAGTACTTTGAGCAAAACTAATGTGTAACATGTAAATTATAACTTTATTTATTTTCCTTTAGACACTGAATCTCTTTCTAGAGAAATGATTGGCTTAGGTCAACCTATCCTGTCTTACTTGGATTATAGGACTAAATGAAGTAGTTAAGCATTTTTAAAGAAAGAAAATGAATGCAGTATTCTGTGTTAGTAGCCATCCACCAATGGAAAGATATACATGTGACACACACACACACACACACACACACACACACACACACACACACTATTGTTTGGAAAAATGTAGTACTGTGTCTTAGTTAGGGTTTTATTTCTGTGAATGGGCACCATGACCAAGGCAACTCATATAAGGACAACATTTAATTGGGGCTGGCTTACAGGTTCTGATGCTTGCAGGAGCTGGAACATGACCTCCTTCTTCTATTACATTATCACTAGCTTTCTGTTTTTCAACTTCTTTGTGGCCTAAGCTTGGCTGTCCTGGATCTTGCTCTTAGATTGGCCTTGAACTCAGAGATTTGCATGCCTATCTCCAGGGATTAAAGGTGCGTATCACCAAGACTATACTTAGGCTTTTCTTCACTTAGAACTTGCTCCATCCCTGGCTGGCCTTGAGCTCAGAGGCCAGCTTGCTTGGCTTTATTTCCTGGGGTTAAAGTTGTGTATCACACTGCCTGGATTTAAATTTAGCCATGTAAAATCTCGCCTCAAAGTTCCACTCCCTTAATCTACTATCACCTAGAACATAGGATTCGGCTCCATTTTACTTCCTGGTACCCCTTTAATACTAAAACCATATTTTTTATTTTTTACTTCCTAACCTTGCTAATGCTTGTTCAAAATATTCTTTATGAGACTTAACCAGAGAACAAAGTCTATACTGGGCTTTTTTGATACTTCCTTTGTCAATGCAATTTATATAAATCTCTTTACTTTAGCCTCAGTTAGACTCTTCAGACAAGGGCAAAAAGCAGGCACGTTCTTCACCAAAATATGACAAAAATAGTTTCTATGCCACATACTGAAATTCTTCTCCTTTAAAACCTCTTGGATCAGATCTGCACAGTCCAAATCACTCACAGCAACAAAGTCTTCCATATTTCTACTAGGATGGCTCAGTAAGCCCCACTTAAAACATACATGGCTTTCCAAATCCAAAGTCCCCAAATCCATATTCTTCCAAACAAGAGAATGGTCAGATCTATTACAGCAATAACCCAGTGCCCGGTATCAATTTCTGTCTTTGTTGGGGTTTTATTACTGTGAACAGACACCACGACCAATGCAACTCTTTTTTTTTTCTTTTTTTCTCTTCCCCTTCCCTTCTTCTTGCTCCAGCCCTGCTAGCTCCAGGGACCCTGCTCGCTCTGGACACCTGCCTGCTCCGGGCCCAGACACCCATATGAGGGCATCAGATCTCATTAAGGATGGTTGTGAGCCACCATGTGGTTGCTGGGATTTGAACTCCTGACCTCCTGAAGAGCAGTCAGTGCTCGTAACCGCTGAGCTATTTCACCAGCCCCCAAAGCAACTCTTATAAGGACAACATTTAATTGGTGCTAGCTTACAGGTTTAGAGGTTCAGTCCATTATCAAGGTGGGAGCATGGCAGATCCAGGCAGGCATGGTGTAGAAGAAGCTGAGAGTTTTACATCTTCATTAGAAGGCTGCTAGGAGAATACTGGATTTCAGGCAGCTAGGATGAGGGCCTTAAAGCCCACACCCACAGGAACACACCTAATCCAACAGGGCCACATCTCCTAATAGTGCCACTCTCTGGGATAAGCATGTACAAACCATTACATACTGCTTCACATTTCCATAAAGGCAGACTTCACAGTGTTATACTCAGTTGAAAAAGATGGACACAAGGGCTAAAGTTACATTTTCTCTTTTATATGAAATTACAAAAATAGATAATTATATAGTAATAGAACAAAGATTAGTGTTTTCTTGTACCTGAGGAGGGAGAGGTTTTTATAGTGAACACTGCACTTCTGATAATGAAAGTTAGGATCCAAAGATGTATAAAATCAACTTATAAAATTTATGATTGAATTTCTACATTCTGATCATGTCTGCATGGTCACCTTTGTGGATTCTTCCCCATGTTCTCTTGTTTTTTTTTTTTTTTATTTTGTATGGAAAGTATATTTATCAATTTAAATTTAATTTGGGATGCATAATTATGGGTTGATATCAGATAAATATAAGATCCTAAAATTTACTTCTAGAGTTAAAGAAATTTTCTAAGATTCATCATGGTGATTGATTTATGAACTCTATGAATATACAAAGTGATCATGGAAATATATATTGTAAAAGAATGAATAGTATGCCTTCTAAGTTGTTATATTCTAGAACATGTGTCAAGTTTGCATTTAGTGTTACTCAGTGCTCACCGTGTTCCAAACACTTGACCTGGGAAAGTGCCATGACTGATGAAGTGTGATGTAATAGCTGACTCCTGTGACACCATTTGCTCATCCTCACCATTTTTGAATATGGCAGAGGTACTATGCATGGCCATAAGGGACTAGTGGGAATAATCTTAATAAAAATACCCAGTGAAACAGAAGTTAGAACAGACTGTTTTTTTCCTTGTCTATATCTCATGTTCTCCTTGTTTAAGTTACATAGTCTTTTATTTCTTTATATAAGCTATGGTTGGTCTTACATATGCTATATAAAATACTTGTTTTAATCAACATGTTTGTGCAAAATGTCATGGCAACTAGGAATTGTTTGTTGCCCCTATTTCCTGATGATTTTCTCAAGAATCCACATTTTCTCTGGTTCCCATGTCAGTAACTCCTTCAATGGATTTGTAGGTACTTCAAATCATCTCCCTCTTTGTTGCCTCACATAGATTGCTTAGCCAATGTATACACACTTAGCTCTCTTAATCTCTCTCATAAGTAAACTCCCCAGCCCTTTAATCACCTCTGCTTCTCTTCTCTGAATCCTTTCCAATGTGTTGACATCTTTCTGGCACAAAGGTGCCCGCAGCCATATGCCTTTGGCTCCTGCTCCCCTTGGCTTCCCACCAGAAATGGAATTTGGCTGACATCAGAACAGAAAGTAAGACATATTTATTTGATTTAGAGTCTGATTATGCTCACTTTTTGGGATAAGAGTTGATTACTAGTGATGGACTTGGCCATGTGTTGGGATTCAGGACACGTTGGTGGTGATGGGGGTTATGTATAAAGAGCAATAGCTTGCAACTTGTCTTATTCTCGAGAGTGGTCTTTTGCTAAAACAGATGAAAGCAGGAGCTTTGGGAAATGGTCCTATTTTAGATTAGCATCCCAAAGATTGTTTGTTTTTATTTCTGTAGCCTGGATTTTGAATTCTAAATTAACTTTCAATAATTCTCAAAATTGGTGGTTAAAAAAAAAAACTTAAGATTTCCACAGGGAGGGGATGCCTGTCACAGTATAATCATCTGGGGCAGCAGCTTTGAAAATAGAAACTTTAGGAATAATTTCTAACTTAACCCTTTAGAATATTTGATGAAAGCTGTAAGAAAGGAGTGGGGAACTTAGAAAATATTTTTGGATCTTTGTTACATGACAAATTGTATGATGTTAACTTTCTCTTCAGTGGATCCTTTGGCTTGAACTGTTTTGGGGGAGGAAGTATCAGAATATATTGTTATTTCCACATAGCTTAGGACTTTCATTTTTAATAGTATATTTAACATTCCATTTGAATATTTACCTGCCTTTTACAGGAATTACCATTTTGTTCCACAGATTTCTAATGAAGGAAATTTTGGGTGTTTTACTTTGTAGGCCATGATAAGTTTAGTTAAGAACAAGCAAAATAATATTTATAATCATAGAGACATTATTTTCTATATAATAACACTGGCAACAACCCATGCCACAAGAATAAAATGATATTTGATATTCTTCTTACATGTTGGGAATGTCTGTTATGAGATGAGAACCAGTATGTCTCAGATAGCCAAAGGCAGGAGCTTCTGTATGTAGGATTACATGTGACTTAGGCTAGGAATGAATACATTCTTCATGTAATATGGTGCAATTATCCCCACTGGCAAGCTAAATCTTGTCTTTGAGAGTGATATCAGGAGAGCACATTGTGTTTGCTCATGTGGGATGTAATATTCTTGCCAGGGTACGAGGCAGATGTTCAGTCTTGGGCTGAAGAAAGCAAAGAAAAAGAGATTGCTGTTAGTGACAAATTTGTGTCACTTCCAACTGGAAGTGATGGAGTTTAGGCAGATGGGCATTCCCTTGAGTGGGAGACATGGAAATATCTTTCAATGGTCATCAGAAAATCTGATGTCAGGGGCTAAGGCTATAAAGGGAAATGAACGAAGGAGCCAGCTACAAGGGACAATAAGCAATGCCCTTTACTCCTTTAAGAACAGATGATAGGTCCTCAGAAGTCAGCAGCCAGCCAGCAGCAAACGTTCAGAGAGTAATCTCTTGGGCTCTGTGAATATAGCTTCAGTATTCTGATCTATGTAAAAAGGGCCTTTTAATTAACCTGGGTGTTTGCTTTGATTTTCTCTTGCTATGAGCCTTTTCCTGTATTCTAGCATTTTGATTTTTATTTGAATGTGAGAAACATTCAGGGGCTCTCTGACTTCTAACAGAAGCCCACTCTGACCCTCCTTTCAGGAAACAAAACCAGACTGATGCAGGTGTCCTAGCCTCTATCATCCTACTCTACAGGAATATTAAGAATGGTGTTTACTACTGAAGGTTTCAAGTTCTCACAGAAGAGGGGGACATTGTAAAAGTAACAGAGAGTGAAAACAATCCTAGCTAGTCTATGTGGTAGTTCTCCACAAAAGTTATAAAAAGATGTAGTCTTTGGGGAAGTACATGAGAATTGAGTGGTCCCTTCTGACCTGGTTATCACTACCATAATTCAACAGCCAGCTCATATGAGCCACCCTGCAGCTAGTTGTTCTTCCAATAGGAAGACCATTCACCATCAGAATAAAATCATTAACACACGTCAAAAGATCACAGAGTCATTCAGCTTCTCTGTAAGTTCCCAAAGAAAATGGAATGTGAAGCTGTACTTTAGAAAATGTTCGTGAACCTATGGTCAAGTCTGAGATCTTCAAATTCATCATCGCCAAAATGGGACACCATTACTCATGAGGTAATGTGGAAATGAGGCTGAAATGTGCTCCTAAGTAGAAATTAGACAACATAGGCCATGCCACTGTGGTCAGTCTTTGATGCCCCATAGTCATTACATTATTTCAAACAATTTCATGACATACATTGTCATTGTTATCTAAGCAAGAAAGGAGACAAGCATTTATCCAGAGCTCTTCAGGTTTTAGTTCAAAAAGAAGATACATGACCCTACAGTTTTCAGAGACAATAGGTTGTTAATCTTGGCATCCCAGTATTATTTTTGCCTTGGTGATTTCATCTATGAAATTATGTTATGGAAAAAAAATTCTCTGGTTGGCTGTTCCAGACTTGCCTTGTAGCATCAGTGAAGCTGTTGCTCCTATATCTTTTCTGGCTACTTGCTCTCCAATCAGTCACATCATATACTTCATATTTAAACAAATTATCAGGATAGTTTCTAAATGTCTCTTTGACCCTTTCTTTCTTGAAATATGGCTCTAGATATTTCTAGATTATCTTTAGTTGAGATTTCCTTGTTGTGAATGACACTGTGAGGAGAGAGCATTGTCTTCTATCTATGGGGTTATATGTTCCTGCATCTCTTAGCTCTAAACTGCTCAAACATCCCTGTCTCCTACAGTCTGACTCAGGTGTCCTGATGGATTATACCACATAGATCATCCAGCAATGCTGCTGCCACAGTAGTAATTGGTCATCAGGTCATGGCTGAAGTGAATCTTACTGCACCAGCCAAACTCTTTCTCTGAGAAGGTGGATTTCTCTATTCTTCCCAAGGAATGATATTTGCTTCTGTACTTGCCAGGTCAATGTAGATGCTAAGATTTTACCAAAGCAGTTTTCCCAGTCCTTGCCTTGATCTACCCTTTAGCTGATCCTGCGTGAACCATATGAGAGATCACAGTTTTGGTTCAGAGATTGGACAGAAAATATAAAGGTGACAGATCATGGCAAATTAGACACAGGAAAACTGATAAATCCTTAGACTGGTTTGTTGTGCCCCTTACCTGAGTGTCTTCTTGTTTAAGTGTCTAACAAAAGCAAACACTAACAATAGCTTTCTACTGGTCTGTGACATTAGTATTTATCCCTGAGCCTGTGGCATTGAACTGATAAAGGCTGAAATCTATGCAAAGCTATATTTTTCAGGGTCAGGCTGGACTATCTGAAGGATAAAGTCACAACAGAATAAACCATTCTCTCATCCTTAACTCCAGCATAGGACTCTCAGTAAAATTAATTGAAAATGACAAATATCTGCAAATTTATAAATTCTCTGTATTGCAGAGTATTTCACAGTTTACAAATTGCTTTCATGTGCAATACCTTATTTGAGCCACAAAAAAGTCCCTGTGTGGGGGTTTAATGTCCCCATTTTTCAGGTGAAGACAGTTTCAAATTGGTTTTTGTGATTTACCAAAGATCATTCAGAAATGGGACTTTGAATCATCCCTACTCTCTGATTATATATCTATCGTGCATTGCAAGGCTTAAGCCAAGCACAATGAAAATATGCTTTTTAATTAAAAGGTAGAGTCAATTAAAAGAGTATTAATTAGATTTTTTCATTATATATATATATATATGTATATATATCAATGTTACATTTTATGTTTCTTGTTATTACTTAATTTCTTCATTGTTACATACTTGGGAGACTGTCCAGAACTCTCATTAGTATCTCATCTATGTCCAGTGATTTGTGAATATTGCACTTTAAAATATATATGTATTTATACCCTGACCCGACTTCAAATCAATAGCAATTTTGTCTCACTTTTTCATTATTTCCCAAGTGCCTAAATTCCATCTCTTTATTTTTCTAGTTAAAAACTAATTTACGAAGCATTTTAGTAACTCTACTATCATACAAGTCTTGTCATAATAAAATTAATAATTTAAATTGTTGGCATATGATACTGCAAGTAAGCCCTCTGGGTGCCTTAATGAAACAAGACAATGATACCAATACTGCATTATGGCCAGATGACTCACCCAGAGCAAGACTGGACAAATCCACCAATTAATGAATAAGAATGACTCCAAATTAAAAAAAAAATTAAAAGATCTCCCGGGAAAGACTATAGCTTTTCCCCAAAACTAATGGATTACAGACCTCAACTACAAATAATAGATTCACGAAAGGAAAGCAACATTTGGCAGTCTAAGATTTGATACTGTTAAAATACTGGCAATTTACAAGGCCTTGCTGTGGGGGTGGGCAATACCTAGTTTGATCCACCTAGATTTACCACAAAGATTAAATTACCAATACATTAAAGATGCAATAACATCCTGAAGGTCCCCTACTAATTATGGAAGGAGTGCTTGATGAGTAACCAGGTCACCTGATATCAAGCTATGCCATTTTGTGCTAATAAACACTATTCTGTGTTAGCACTGCATGGCTTCTGTCCATTGATTTGGGGATGCAGGAAGTAGTTTGCTTTAATGTCACCTCACTGGACCTCATGAATTCATTGAACCTGTTCAAATGATGGTATCTTATCTCTCTCTCTTTCTCCTTCATTGTGTACTATACATATTGATAGACTCAAAATGAATGGCATGTGCCAGTAGGCCTTTGATCTTGGAAATGAGGCCATGGAAGACACTGTTGTTTCTATCTTCCTCTCTTGGATCACTTGTTCAGGGGAATGTCAAGTATTATGTTATGAGGACACTGGAAAAGACCATGAAGTGGCTTCGGAGATGAGAAACTGAAGCCTGCAACAAACTGCCATAAGAAGCCCTCTTAGAAGCACATTTTTGAGCCCCAGTCAAGTTCTCAGATTACAATTCCAACAAATATGTAGGCTTCAGGCTCCCAAGTGACCATCAAATGAACTTTCATAAACTCCATTTTCTATTATCACTTAATGTCTTAAACCACAATGTATTCAGATAATTTGATCACATTTAGTCAAATACACTATATACACAAGTACACTGCATACTCCATGGCCATAAGATGATATATGAGATTTTGAAATTCAAGTGTCTTTAAAATGTTTGGTCTTACCCATTCTATGATGTTTGAATCCTGCTTTAAAGTTATGGTTGTGCATACATAGTCATTCCATTTAATGTTTTCATTTCCATGACAGAGACAAAACAAAGCATTGAATAATAGTTAACGCTGTTCTCTACTAAAAATTTTAAACTTGATGTAGCTACAAACAGGGTTGTGGCTCACAGGAGTTGTTTTCTGAATTGAATAAAATAGTTTTTCCAAAAGAGTAACATGTTCAAAATTAGGGATTAAAAATTACTAAAATCAACTTACTCCAAAATTATTGTTGGCAATTGTTTACTATTTCTAGTTTTTTTTTTTTTTTTTTATAATTGAGTTACCTAAAATATATTTACAACTCAAGTATGAATCTGGGTTCACTTTGCTGTGTTTACCTGAAGGAACAAGTTGATTTTAGTAAGTCCTATTTACAAGCTAATCATTATTATCTATTTTCACTTTATTCTTTCTTGTTAATTTCTTAATTGCAATATGTTATGATGCTGCAAAGTGATTACGAAAGTTTTATTGGTACTGGCATAAGACATGGACTATCTCTTAAGTCACTAGCAAATTGAAGTCTATAATTATATCTATCTTTCATTTCTCATTTTATTAATGAGAACATTATCTTTACCAATATAAATAACTATACCCCAAGTTGTTAAAAGCTATGAATGCTTTAGGTTATATTAACTCATGATAAAATAAAGATGTTGAGAAAACTAACTAGAGTGAGAATTCTGAGTACTTGGAGAGACATGTGACAAAAATATGTCTTCTGTTGCCTTTATGGAAACACAAAGATTTCTGATGAATGCAGACTTAACTGCTGGTCTCAATGGGAAGGGAGTACTATGATTAGAAGGCCAGAGGAAACCCGCCATATTTTATAGTAAATAAGTGTATATCTTCTGTAGACCAAGAAGGGACATCCCATAGAGTCAAATTAAAGTCACCACTGTGAATTTTCCTCTCTGAACAAGTATGTTTTTAACTGCCTGAAAGTACTGCAGTGTCATTTCAGAGGAAGTTCAATCTGATTAAGTGTAATCTTCTAAAATTTAGACAGTTGAATTTTGTATTCAATGATCCAAACATAAAAATGTTCAGTTCAATCTTTATATTAAACATTGTATGTGCCACTTAAGAAAAAAGAAGCTAGCTGAGCCAGTGAGATATCTTAGCTAATTCAGACATGTGAAGCCAAGTCTGATGATCTATGTGTGATCTCTGAGATCCATATAATGAAAAGAGAGGAACACAGCTATGATCTGTTCCCTGAATTCCATAATGCACTGTAGGATGTGCACACAATAAAACATATAAAGAAAATTAAGAAAGCTTGGCATGTTGCATATGCCCATAATCAAGGCCTTCTGGAGAATAATGTAGGATTATAATAATTTCAATATGGTAGAGGCTACATAGTCTGTTTGCTGTCCAACAAAAGAAAGAAAAATTTCCTGTAACTTAGGCAATATTAATACAGAGAGTTTTAATGTAGAATTACACTAGTTTTTACAGGACTCGAGGAATATAGAACTATATACCAATGGTCATGTGAAGATGGAGAAGATATATCTCTCTACCAAGGTTCCTATGACTTTCTGATGTGATAACAACTCAGAGATAACCACAATTTTATCTGCTAGAGCTGTGTGAATCTAGTCTATAATTTTACATAAAAGGAAAATACAGATTATTGGGTTTTTGGGGTTCTTCTTTGTACCTTCTACTCTTGAAATTCATCATGTAACTGTGTGGACTGTTTGCTCATTCTTTTTATTGCCAGTTCTATTCCATTGAATGAGTATATCATAGTTTATTTATATATTCTTTTCTTGAGTCACATATGAGCTGTTTAAAGTTTGATTCTATTATGAATAAAGCTGTCATGAATATTTTGACACAATTCTTTGTGTGGATGTATATTTTCATTTATCTTTTGTATATATACCTAGGAGTAATATTGATGGGTCATAGAATAGACATAAATTTACCTTGGTAACAAACTGTCAAACAGTATTGCAAAAGAATTGTATTATTTTCCACTCCCACTCCTGACATATCAGTGCTGCATTTGCTCTGCATCACAGGAAGCAATTATATTTTATGCTTTAAGTTAGGATTTAAAAAAAATGTCTCAGCAGTTTGGGAAAACAAATAGAGAAAATAAATCTAGTTACAGTGTTTCAGATACTCATTACTTGTGCAGGGGCTTTTATTTTATTTATTTTTAATTTTGTTTTTTACGTGTAATTTGAAGCAACTAGAAAGGGAAAAGTACAGAAGAAAATAATTGGAAAATTATGCTTTGTAAAGAAGATTGTGAAGAAAACATTTGACCCTGTGCTCTGAAATCTTAAACTTAGTCAGTACATCCCATTCTCTCTTGAAACTAAAAGGAAATATTTGTAAGTAAAGTTTTCTGTTGACTTAATTACTCACATATTTTCAAACATACTTCAGAGTTACAGATGATTTCAAAGATGAGAAAAATCAGATGTAAAGGACAGACACTGAGTCTTAATGCTTGTTGAGAATCCCAAGGACCAGGGCAGGCATCAATCACTTAAACTCTCTTTAAGGCCCACATGACTTATTCTATTTATATAGGTAAAAAAATGAAGTGATTTTTTTTTTCAGCTCTGTTTCTCATGAGACTTGCCAGGCTTTCACAAAAAGGGCATTGCCTAGCTTCTGTCCTGGCAGTGCCAGTGCACATTTGTGACTCTGCTTCCTCCTACTTTCTGTATCACCAATTTTTCCCACGTTCCCGTTTGGATAATTATGATGATAAGGAGCAAAACTTGTGAGGTCTAGTCAATGCTACTTTATTGGAGGAGTTTTATTCCTCAAAATGCAGAACGATGCATGTCTTTGAGGAAATCAAAGGTTATCGTTGTCATACAGTTCAAGACATGTAGCTGTTGAATTTTTAAACTGTCTTTCTATTTTTCAAAAGTAGGATTGAAAAATGTAACCTATTTGTAATCAAAGAGATATGTAAATTATATACTATATTATTTATTTATTTGGTGTGTGTGGTCCATGAGTGAGTTTGTGCACATATGTCTGTGTGTGGGTTGGTGGGTGTGGGTGTGCACACATGTGTGTGTGCATGTGTGTGTGTGTGTGTACATGCATGTATGCTTGCAAATGCTTGTATGTCCCCAGAATATATATGAATGCCAAATGGTAGTTTATAGATGTGTCTACCCTTCTTTTGCATGGGTTACAGGGATTAAACTTAGGTTGACAGGAATGAGCAAGCACCTATTGCTGAGCCTTTTCACTGGCTTGGAGGGTACCTTCTAATGAACAGTTCAATTGCTTAGGATTGAAACTAAAAGGTAAAACCTGGTTCCATAATTTAATGGTACAAATGGTAATATGTGAACAAAGGATAACCTGTTACACTGTACTCTCATTGCTTTTGTGATTTTAGACAAGAGCAATTAGCTAAGACAAAGGATGAACAGAAAGTGACTACAGAAAGTGACAGTGACTTTGGACCCACAGAAGTTGGCAAAGAAGGGTGTTCCCATGCTTTATTGATAAAGCCCATAAAGCAGAAGAATTTTGTAGAGCCCAGAGAGGAAGTTACTGAAGCAAGGGAAGCTAAGAGTTATTTATTCTGGTTTAACAAAACCTATCATGAACAAAGGGTAGAGAGACATGAAACTATCCTCTAAGCTGAAATATCAGAAACCTGTGAGACACAGGAGTTCCACTAGTAAATGATCCAACCAAGCAAGAAAAGGGTCTGCAAGATGACCCCTCAGGCAGCATGCACTTTCTTCTCTGATTTCTACAATCTTCAGAAACACATTACATGAAGTTCTATCTCAGATCTCAAAGTAGTGACTGACTGAAATTAGGAAATTAAAGAATGAGTAGATAAGAAAAGGAGGAGAGAAGACTGATAACTACTATGTAGGCATTTATTTTATCATAGACATCACGGAGTAAAGACCAGAACAATTCTTGCAGTAACAGAGATGAAGAAGCTGAATTTTAGAACATACAAATTGAACCACTGAGCTTGTTTATGGTCCTGTGCATTCAAAGAGACTACAATTTTGAAAAGAGCACTATTATATTTTATGAGTGTAACTTTTGAAGAGCCCACAAACTATGAAAGCAAAATAAATGAAATGTTAAGAATAAGGACATTAAATAATAGCTGGGTATACAGTTAATCTCTGTAGTGCATAATCATCAACAGTGGAGGTACTGAGGTGAACACCCTACTGCTGAGCTAATGTATTATCTTAGATGCATGCCCTCATACCAAAAATATCTTCTCACAAGTATGATTCTGTCCCATTAAGAGGATTCATATGACTGCTATGAAGAATGAAAACAGTTAAAAGTCTATGATGATATGGTGGAACGTCATTTTATCACAAAAGGACCAATACATTTTCTAATATAAGACAGGTTCCATGATCAGGTGGTATTAGGGTGGTAATGGGTTGGAGAGCATCTGACTGTCTCAAGGAACATAAGTTGGCTCAAATAAATTATATTGCTCAGGGTTTTTCAACAATATACAATATACAACACTATAGAAACTGTTCTGCTGTAAATACTTGAATTATACTACCAACAGAGAAAACATACAGAAACTCCAAATCTAAGATGTATGTGAATCTATCTGTCTTTGTCTTTCTTTGCTTCTCATTCTGTGTGAGTACCTGTGCATGTGTGTGTGTTTTATCTTTTGAGAAAAAGGCTCTCACAGAACCAGAATCTGCAGGCATCTTCCTGCTTCCACCTCCCAGTACTGGGATCATAGCATCTTGGCCTTTTTATGGGTTTTTAGGGATGAGGCTCAACTCCTCATGATTGCGAGAGAGAAACACTTTCCTTGCTGAACCATCTTCTCAGCTCCCAAATCAGAAACTTTTAAGTCTTGTTTGCTTGTGGACAAATGAGACTGATCGAACGTCTTCAATAAAATCAAGTCTCACAAGATCTTTGCACTGAGAATATGAGATTCCCTGAAGCCCCTGTGTGACTTGACATGGGATGGTAAAGCTGTCACTCGGTCACAGGAAGCTTCATTTGAGCTTACGTCAGATATACTGAATCCCATTTTGCAACCCTTTTAACCAATTTCAGCACTTCTTTTCATAATACATATACGTAGAGGATATTTGCTGTTGACCAATTTAAGGAAGCAAATTTGTGATTAGAGATGAGACAGAAACTGTCTTTGCTAAGCATTTAAACCTGAGAAAGGTGACTTTATATAAAAAACAATGTATTAGTGGTGGCTTAGACTGACTTTAGAGCTTTTCATCTTTTCATGCAAGAGTCTGTGACTGTGAGGTTGAGTTCCTGTGTACGAGAGGCTGGGTGAAGCAATAGACCAATGGAGAATCAGGTAGAGAAAGTAGGCTAAATCTCAAGAGTGTGACACCTGACAGGAACCTGGGGCCTCTGAAAAGAGGTTAAAAAGAGAATATGTCATACAGGTCTTTTACTTGCTTGGTTAGATTCACCCAAGATATTTTATACTATTTGTGACTATTGTGAATGGTGTCGTTTCCATAATTTCTTTCTCAGCCAGTTTATCCTTTGTGTAGAGGAATGCTACTGATTTGTTTGAGTTAATTTTATACCCAGCCACTTTGCTAAAGTTGTTTATCAGGTTTAGGAGCTCTCTGGTGGAAGTTTTGGGGTCACTTAAGTATACTAACATGTCATCTGCAAATAGTGAAACTTTGACTTCTTCCTTTCCAATTTGTATCCCTTTGATCTCCTTCTGTTGCCTAATTGCTCTGGCTAGGACTTCCAGAACTATATTGAACAGGTAGGGGGAGAGTGGGCAGCCTTGTCTAGTCCCTGATTTCAATGGGATTGCTTCAAGTTTCTCTCCATTTAGTTTGATGTTAGCTACTGGCTTGCTGTATATTGCTTTTACTATGTTTAGGTATGGGCCTTGAATTCCTGATCTTTCCAAGACTTTTATCATGAAGGGGTGTTGAATTTTGTCAAATGCTTTCTCAGCGTCAAGAGATATGATCATGTGGTTTTTTTCTTTGAGTTTATTTATGTAGTGGATTACGTTGATGGATTTCCGTATATTGAACCAACCCTGCATTCCTGGGATAAAGCCTACTTGATCATGGTGGATAAGTGTTTTGATGTGTTCTTGGATTCGGTTCGAGAGAATTTTATTCAGTATTTTTGCATCGATATTCATAAGGGAGATTGGTCTGAAGTTCTCTTTTCTTGTTGGGTCTTTGTGTGGTTTAGGTATAAGCGTAATTGTGGCTTCATAGAATGAATTGGGTAGTGTTCCTTCCGTTTCTATTTTGTGGAATAGTTTGAAGAGAATTGGTATTAGATCTTCCTTGAAGGTTTGATAGAATTCTGCACTAAAACCATCTGGACCTGGACTTTTTTTGGTGGGGAGACCTTTAATGACTGCTTCTATTTCTTTCGCAGTTATGGGACTGTTAAGATGGTTTATCTGATCCTGATTTAACATTGGTAACTGATACTTGTCTAGGAAATTGTCCATTTCATCCAGATTTTCCAATTTTGTTGAGTATAGGCTTTTGTAGTAGGATCTGATGATTTGTTGAATTTCCTCGGTTTCTGTTGTTATGTCACCCTTTTCAGTTTGGATTTTATTGATTTGGATACTGTCTCTCTGCCCTCTGATTAGTCTGGCCAAGGGTTTATCTATTTTGTTGATTTTCTCAAAGAACCAGCTCCTGGTTTTATTGATTCTTTGTATAGTTCTCTTTGTTTCTATTTGGTTGATTTCAGCCCTGAGTTTAATTATTTCCTGCCGTCTACTCCTCTTGGGTGTTTTTGCTTCTTTTTGTTCTAGAGCTTTCAGGTGTGTTGTCAAGCTGCTAGTGTGTTCTCTCTCCAGTTTCTTTTTGTATGCACTTAGAGCTATAAGCTTTCCTCTTAGCACTGCCTTCAGTGTTTCCCATAGGTTTTGGTATGATGTGTCTTCATTTTCATTAAATTCTAAAAAGTCTTTAATTTCTTTCTTTATTTCTTCCCTGACCCCATTATCAACGAGTAGAGTATTGTTCAGTTTCCATGTGAGTGTGGGCTTTCCATTGTCTTTGTTGTTATTGAAGACCAGCTTTAGACCATGGTGATCTGATAGGATGCATGGGATTATTTCGATTTTTTTATATCTGTTGAGGCCTGTCTTGTGACCAATAATATGGTCTATTTTGGAGAAGGTACCATGTGGTGCAGAGAAAAACCAAGCAAGTAAAAGACCTGTATGACAAGAACTTCAACACCCTGAAGAAAGAAATCGAAGGAGATCTCAGAAGATGGAAAGATCTCCCATGCTCATGGATTGGAAGGATTAATATAGTAAAAATGGCTATCTTGCCAAAAGCAATCTACAGATTTAATGCAATCCCTATCAAAATTCCCACTCAATTCTTTACAGAGATAGAAAGAGCAATCTTAAAATTCATTTGGAATAACAAAAAACCCAGGATAGCGAAAACTACACTCAACAATAAAAGAACTTCTGGGGGAATCTCCATACCCGATTTCAAGCTGTACTACAAAGCAATAGTGATAAAAACGGCATGGTATTGGAACAGAGACAGTCAGGAGGATCAATGGAATAGAATAGAAGACCCTGAAATGAACCCCCATACCTATGGTCACTTGATCTTCGACAAAGGAGCTCAAACTATCCAGTGGAAAAAAGACAGCATTTTCAACAAATGGTGCTGGTCCAACTGGAGGTCAACTTGTAGAAGAATGCAAATTGATCCATACTTATCTCCTTGTACAAAGCTCAATTCCAAGTGGATCAAGGACCTCCACATAAAACCAGCTACACTGAAACTAATAGAAGAGAAAATAGGGAAAAGCCTTGATCATATGGGCACAGGGGAAAAGTTCCTGAACAGAACACCAATGGCGTATGCTCTAAGATCAAGAATTGACAAATGGGATCTCATAAAACTGCAAAGCTTCTGTAAAGCAAAGGATACGGTCAACAGGACAAAGCGGGAACCAACAGACTGGGAAAAGATTTTCACCAACCTTACATCTGATAGAGGGCTAATATCCAAGGTATACAAAGAACTGAAGAAACTAGATTCCAGACCATCAATAACCCTATTAAAAATGGGGTAGAGAGTTGAACAAAGAACTCTCAACTGAGGAAACTCGAATGATTGAGAAACATCTAAAGAAGTGCTCAGCATCCCTAGTCATCAGGGAAATGCAAATGAAAACAACACTGAGATTCCACCTCACACCAGTCAGATTGGCTAAGATCCAAAACACAGGTGACAGCAGATGTTGGCGAGGATGTGGAGAAAGAGGAACACTCCTCCATTGTTGGTGGGATTGCAAGCTGGTACAACCACTATGGAAAGCAGTCTGGCGATACCTCAGAAAATTGAACATGGTGTTACCTGAGGACCCAGCTATACCCCTCCTGGGTATATACCCAGAAGATATTTCAACATGCAACAGGGCCACATGCTCCACTATGTTTATAGCGGCCTTATTCATAATAGCCAGAAGCTGGAAAGAACCCAGATGTCCTTCAACAGAAGAATGGATACAGAAAATGTGGTACATTTACACAATGGAGTACTACTCAGCCATTAAAAATAATGAGCTCATGAAATTCTTAGACAAATGGATGGAGCTAGAAAATATCATCCTGAGTGAGATGACCCAATCACAAAAGAACACACATGGTATGCACTCACTGATAAGCGGATATTAGCCCCAAAACACACAATACCTAAGATGCAACGCATAAACCTCATGAAACTCAAGAAGAAGGAGGAAGACCAAAGTGAGGGTGTTTTTGTCCTTTTTAGAACGAGTATCAAAAGATTCAACCAGAGCTCCCAGGAGCTAAACCTCCAGCCTGAGAACAGACCGGCAAGCTGTCCTCTGAGAGGCTCTAACCAGCAGCTGACTCAGACAGATACAGACATCCAGAGCCAAACAGTGGATGGAGCTTGAGGAGTCTTAAAGAAGAATAGGTGGAAGGATTGTGGGCCCTAAGGAGATAGGAACTGCACAGGAAGATCAACAGAGTAAATGAACCTGAACCCTTGGAGCTCTCAGAGACTGAATCACCAACCGTGGAGCATACCTAGTCTACACAGATCTACCTCCATGGGCTGAACCTAGGCCTCCCTGCACATATGTTGTAAATGTGCAGCTTGGTTTTCATGTAGGTCTCAAACATCTGGAGTGGGGGCTATCCCAAAACATGCAGCCTGTATATGGAGTACGGTCTTCAAAAAAAAACAGTTGTTCAGTTATTCATGGAATATTATTTTTTTTATATCTCTTGTATTCAGTTTGCAACTACTTCAATGAGAATTTTTGTATGTATATTCATGAGGGATATTGGACTATAATTTATATATTTTTGTTGGGTCTACACTTGATTTCACTATTTCAATATTATTTGCTTTGTGAAGGAGCTTATTGTGGTTCTGAATTTTTTAAACATAACTCAAAAAGTGTTGCTTGTTTGAAGGCCCTATAGAATTCTTGTATAAGTATATCTGACCCTTGGTATTTTGCTTGTTTGTTTATTTTCATTTTATTCTGTTTGAATGCTTTTTAAATTTTTTTGATTTGCTGAAAATAAAAATTAAAAAAAAAAAAAAAAAAGAGAATATGATGTTTTGCAAAAGGTTGTGGAGCCATTATTATACAAAGGGTTATATCAGGCCATGGTGGTTTAATGATAAAAAATTCAGTCTTTCCATGGTAGTATCTTAGTTAAAATAAAAAGATAGAATAAATAGTAAATAGTGATTTAAAAATAGTTAGCATTTTAAATAAAATAAACATTAGCATTTAAAAACACAAAAATAATTATCATAATTCTTAAACAAGAGATATTATAAGATACATTATAAATGTATGTATGAACACATTGTATATGTATATAATTATAACATATGACCTTAGAGTCACCCATTCTATTCTTTGAGCCATATGTTTTTTCTAATTTTCTACATAGCCAGTTGGAACAAAGAAGCTGCAAGATCTACTATAATTTTATGCACTTCCAGCTTTTGTTTTTACCCAATTTCAGATATCTGTGGAAATCAAACCACTTAAGGGGTCATTTTTCTTGATGTTAGTCACCTTTAAAGATATATTCATATCAACAGCATAATCTGGCTACCTTGTTTTGTATCTCAAGCTACAAAATCTTTGAGAGTACATTCATGCATGTTACTGAGAGAGAAGGGAACAGACATCACAAAGCAGACTCAACCTGTGTTTTGAAGACAGGTAAGATCACTTCTTCCTTCCAAAGATACTAACAATACCAGGACCCATGGTCAATCTGAAATAAGCTGACAGTTATCTCCACAACCTTAAGGCATTAGATGAGCTATTATAGATCAGGCATCTACAGAATAAAGGTAAGAGTTCATGTGACATAAATATTTACATTAAATACATTCAGAATTATTATTTACATTGGAGCACAGATACAGCAACCAATGGCAATTTAATGAGAGTATGCCATGTCTTTCCTTTAAGGCATATTTGCTCAGCAGCCAACAATGGGAGAAGAGCACCCTA
Organism: Mastomys natalensis; assembly: GCA_021653895.1. Classification (NCBI taxonomy): domain Eukaryota; kingdom Metazoa; phylum Chordata; class Mammalia; order Rodentia; family Muridae; genus Mastomys; species Mastomys natalensis. The sequence goes on along the minus strand of JAJTUV010000125.1, from coordinate 1,598,797 downwards.
TGTCATTCTGTCTTGTCAGACTGGATGTTCTGTCACTGATTAAAGCTCTGAGTGTCCTCTTTAGTCACAAAAACATTTCATGGCGGTAACATTTCTGTCTTAATGGATTCAGGCAATGTAATACAAGCTAGTAGAGTGGACACTAAAAGACCCTTAGAGAGATAGAGCTTGCCACTTCTCACTTATCCACTAATGGCAGTCCCTTTCGGGCAGATCCTGCTTTTCTGGGCAGAGCTGGTATAGTCATTTAAAATACAGCTGTGTTGTTTTTCTCCATCTAGTGCAGCAGAAGGTGCCCCAATGTTGCCCTTGTAACAAACACCAGCTAAATCACATCAGTAGTAAATGGGCAGGTAAGATCAGAAAAAAAAAATGGTTCCTGACAGAGGTACCACATGCTCTGAATTTTCAAAATGTATATCTATATTACATTGGTCTAAATTTCCACATACGTGTGAATTCTGTACAGGTGTGATAATATGTAGTTTGTTTATTTCTTTTATATATTGGTAATTTAGTTACTTAAGGAATTTACATGATATGCATATTACAATAAATTAATGGTTCAAGCAGCTTCTCTCTCTCCTTTCCTTGCCCCTCTGTCTGTCTCTCTGTCTCTCTCTCTTTCTTTGTCTCTCCTTGTCTCTCTCTCTCTCTCTCTCTCTCTCTCTCTCTCTCTCTCTCTCTCTCTGTAGCAATTAGAGTCTAATACCAAGCTATGATACATTGATACATGCAGGACAAAATAATTGTCCTCTTTTGAAAGAGTTGGGAGAAGGGGGAGTGAGTTACTGCAAATGGCATTTTATTCTATGTCTTTTGCCAACTTGAAGAAGCACCTAATTTATAAACTACACGGTAAGCACATTCAACTGTTCTAGGACTTTGCTCATGCTTCATGAAAACAGAGATCAGAGCTGGGAAACCAACTGTAAAATTAAAAGAACTAGATGTTGCCAATAAAGACCATCATTTTCAAGGAAATAAATTTGTTTCTGAGAAGTTGTTCTTGAATGCATGCTGGAGGTGCCCACAAGAAAACTAATTCAACCGAGAAACAAATTGATCTAGTTTTGCTGTTTAGTGTGAATAGAGTAAAACACAAACCAACAGGTTACATCACTTAAGAAGGCCCTGTTATCTATAATGAGTCAATGGAAATCTCATCTTGAATTATTATATTTTAAAATGTAAGGTACAAAATGGCCTGGGATCACAGCCACTGCACCAAGCTGTAGTTTTCATTAAGGACCTCTGATGATCTAGCAGACTCAACATAGTATTTGCCCAGTTCCTTCAGTGTCATATATGGAGATTTTTTTCATTAATACACAGTGTAGTTCATGTAGAGATGCAGTAAAAATATTCAATTTGATGTTGCAGTTGGTGTTTTGAAATGTGTGATTTTATTGTGTGAAAGCATTTTATTGGGTCTCACAAAGGATAAAGGGACACAGCTTTGAAAATCAATTCTCTTAAGCTCTCAATTCTGTTACGTGATTTCAAAAGTAACAAGCAACTTTTATTAAAAGTGTGGGAGATAGTGTGTGGGTTACATTCTCCACTCTACCATCTTGTAAAGACAGCTATTCAGTGTACACAGACACACTCAATTTGAGGTCATCATGGGAAAGTGGACAGGGACCATACAATTTTCCTTACAAGGGCTCCTCTTTCCTGCATTCAAGGCCCTGGGAAAGCTTCTTTCATATTGTAATACACACATGTGATTAGTCCTCTGTATTTCCAACTGAAAAGAATCTTTCCAAATACCACTGAAATTGAAGAAAGAGCACACATTGCTCCTTTTCATTCTCTGAACTATATGTTTAACTGAGTAATACTATGTTGAACACTAAATATAAAACAAAACAAAAACCAAAAAACAAACAAAAACCTTTACAATCTAGCAAGTGTAAGGTAAGCGTGACAAATTAGAAAGTCTGAAAACATGATTATGTTTTAAACTGAAAATACTGATATATTTTAACTGGATTTATAAGTACAAGTTATTTTAAAAATATAATTTGCTATATTTTGAAATAAATACATTTAATTTGCATTCATTATAATTCAAAATTTTTTACAATTTGAATATAAAGTCAATTTGTTTTATTTTTCTAAGATGTCGTGTGAGTGTGTATGTGTGCGTGTCTGTCTGTGTATCAGTGTGTGTCATGTATTTGTGTTTAATTATGTCTGTCTTAGGTTTTCCATTGCTGTGAAGAGACATCATAATGAAAGCAACTCTTACAAAGGAAAACATTAAATTGGGGCTGGCTTACAATTTCAGAGGCTTACTCCATTATCATCAATGTGGGAAGCATGTTAGCACGCAGGCATACTTGGTACTGGAGAAGATGAGAGTCCTAAAACTTGATCCAAAGGCAACAGAAAAGTACTAGAGTCCACACTGAGAGAAGCTTCAACATAGGGACTCAAAGCCTGTCCCCAGAGGGACATACTTCCAAAAACAAGGCCACAACTATTCCAATAAGGCCACACCTCCTAATAGTGCTGCTTCCCATGGGCCAAGCATTCAAACATGAGTCTATGAGGCCATGTTTATTCAAACCACCACAAGGTTTATAAGGTTCATTTAGTGTCACCATAATATACATGTGTTTAGATCTAAACACTAGGGATTAAATAACCAATTTGAAATCTCATTCATAGAAAAGCATGATTATGCTTGTCTTAGTATCTATTATTTGCCTATATCTCTTTATGTAGGAGTTGGGCCTTATAATTTGTTTCCGGTCACATTGGTATGTCAAATGATGATATTATTACACAGGTCTTTTTAGAAAAATCTATTGTTGATGCTTCATGTGTCTAGATTCCATATTATGTGTAGAAGACAATATGTAGAGGCAAATATCCATGTCTTCTGGCTCATATGGTCTCTTTGCCTACTGTTCCATGATTTTGCCAAGCCTTGGTTGTAAGGGGGTTATGTTATAGATATATCAGTTGTGGGTGGGAAGCCTACGTTAGTTGTAGATATCTGTAGTAGTATCCATCTACTGAAAAAGGACAATTTTTTGATGAGAGGTGAGAATTATATGTATCTGTGGGTATAAGAAAAATATCTTTACAACAGTTAGAAATTTTGTTCCTTTAAAATTAGCAGCCTGTTTGTATCTTTTTAGGGTATTTTACCTCTCCAGACAGTGGTAGTTTTCTAGGTTTGCAAAGCAGATACAAATCCCCTCCTATTGAGATTGTATTAAATCCAAGTAGACAGCTGGTGGTTACCTCCATTGAGCATATGCTGGCTGACCAAGTCATTGCTATAGTACACCAGGTTTATGGATGAGTAGGTATGTGGATTGCTTTTCAAAATTTTCATTTACTTTTATATTAATTTTTTTCATACAATGTATTTTGATTATGTTTTTTCTCTCCAATACCTTCCAATAACTCTCCACTTTCCTAATTCACCAACCTCATGGTTTTTTCCCAAAAAAAGTTTTAAAAAATATAAATAAGATAAAAAACAAACAAAACCCAAACAAACAAATAAACTCTAAATCAAACTAAAATGAAACAAAGGCATGTATAATATGGAAAAAAAAGTGTTTTTTATGGTTTTGTGTTTGCCATCGACTCCTAGGTATGGTACCTATCTGGTAGTATGAGAGATACACTCAGTGACATCCCATTGGAGAAATCAAATTTTTCTTTAACCAGCAAGTATCAATTACAATAAATTTTTGGTTAGGGATGAGAATTTGCAATCACTTTGCCCATTGCCTAACTTTTAATCTCTCTTCTAATTAAGAATGATCAAAACCTGGGCATAAGAGTAGATGCCTAGCACAAAACAAATTTATAGGTGTTATGCAGATTTATTTGTTGGTTTGTCTGTTTCTTATTGTTTTGGAGAATTTTTTAAAATTATACTGCTATTTTACTTAGTGTTTCCAATTTTAAGTCTTTATGTATGATTTTTTTGTGTTATGTGTTTATTGCTTTAAATATTATGTGTTGTTTCTTTGTTTTATTTTCCTATTTGTATTCTGAAGAAAGTGAGAGAAGGTGTGAAGTTGTATAGATGGTAAGGTTGAGCAATCTGGGAGAAAGCTGTGATCCGAATATATTGTACATAAATAATTTTTCAATCATAAAATGAAAACAGGACGCTTAGCATAACAGTTCACTCCTTTATTCGCACCACTCAGAAGGCAGAGATAGACAATGTTTCTGTGTTCAAGGTTAGCTTTATCTACATATTGAGCTTTATGCTATGTATATAATAAGACAATAAAAGTTAAATATCTTAAACAGTCACCACAGATGCTTGCCGAAATGCTTCTGTAAGCTTCTTCAACTACACACCCAGTTACATTTCTGAAACCCTCACTTACCCCTTAGTACTTAAATCTTGCATTTGTTCTATCTAGCTTTGGATTTACTTCTCAAATGAGTGGGTTTGTACCAGAAACCAAATTATATTATTCTTCTCTGTGTTGCTTCTGTTCCTGCTTAATTATTGGTGACTAAAATCAGTCTATTCCAGGATTAGCATTTGTGTGAAACCAACCACAAATTGGCTCACATATTTAGAAATTGTCCTACATACAGCAATGCATTTTCAATATCTATGTCTCTTTTGAAGTGTTTTTTTCCTCGAATATTATATATTTTGGTGGAGAGGTTAACAGTAAGAATTTTTGCTGAAATTAGTTCTCAAGTACTTGTATGTTTTCATATTGTAGGAACTATTTTAAGCTTCTGTTTTCCTTCCCCCCTCTTCATTGTCCATCTGTCAAAGTTCACTGGAGCCAAGAGCTCATGCTTTTGTAATGAATTTTGTAATTAGGGCCATAAAATAAAATAACAACAAAAATTACCTGGCAGAAACAACAAAAATATCAAGTTTGTTCTTTAAAAAGTCGATATTTAAGGTCTAGTCATAACCACACAAACATTTAAGTGATATTTTGGTGGTGAGCAGCAGGAATTATCATTTAATTAAAGTAAAAGTAAATTGTCAGAAGCTTCTCATGTGTCTCAAAGACAGAGAATCTCTAAAAAGCAGCATCTTTACCTTTGAAACCAGAACCAGAGAAATCCTGGACAAACTGGAAGTTAATGACCTATTGTGAACATTAAAGAACTGAGGGGTAGAGTAATCAAAAATGAAACGAGACAGAGAAAAGCACTTGAAAATAGATACCAGTTCTGAAGATTGGTCACCTGTGATAGAATTCACTTAAAGTCATGCTATCCAGGAATCTTATTATGTAAAGACTTGGGAAACATAGCTAAAAGTTGAATACAAGGTATTGTGAGATGTGAGGGCCAATGCATGCTATGAACATACTGGAGTTCACACAGTACTACTACATTTCACTTCAGAACACCTACAGATCTCTGTTGAAAAGACTGGACATTGTCTTGAAAATGACCTCATGCTATCCTTGGAAGGAAAGAAACTACATAATGCCAAGACTCTGACAAGACTCTTTTCTGCATCCAAGGGATAAAGTCATTAGCCAAGAATACCACCAAATTTTATTGTTTAAGCACACTAAAGTAAGCCATGGGAAAACATGACTAGACATAAAGGCTTCTCACTGAGATCTTTCTGTATGTATTTCTCATACCCCATAGGAAGAAAAGTACATTGTACAACCTAAAGACTGTCAAGTTGAGAAGTCAGAGACCAAAAATGGAGCCAGATAGAAGTCATTGAAAGGATAGAAATATAATTAGTGCAACTATACAAAATGTATTTGATATGTTGTCTCCAAGAAACAAAAGCTCTAAGCTGTTGGGTCTTCTGTAGCCTTAGGATGTTGCTGTGATTTCACAGATGGTGTACTTAAAGAATAGAATGGGGAAACAAAGATCCTTAAGAATCCACCACATCTACTGTTAATCAGAAAAAAAATGCTTTGTAGGGAGGGGGACAATATATAACATCATGCCATTAAAGAAGCCATTGAAGGAAAGAGAATAAAACACTTGTCTTTGTAGATTTATGAGAATAAATTCTAGACTTACTGCACTTAAGAGTGGAATTGAGTATTACATCCCACAGAATAGGCTCTGAATGGCTGCCTAAGGGAAGGCTTAAGTATAATGTCAAATAACATGTTTATTCAATGATTCTCTGTCTAGGAAGCATCAGGTAAAAATTTCATCTATAGTACATCTAGGAGCATGAAAAATACAGGGACTCACTGAAGACCAAATGCAAAAAGACCACAAATCAGATAGTGAAACGAATTTGTTGTCATCAGGTAAATGTGAAGACTCCAATGTATAGAGCCCTTAATATCAATAATAAATATCAGTTTCAGCCCAGTGCATGACCACATTAACACATACTTGATTCAAAAGATCCAATAAAGGACAGGGATTGTCAACTGAAAATGTAAGGTAACATATCTTGCCATCTCTTTGTAACAGACAGAAAACATTACCAAAAGAACAACAAAGGATACAGGATTGTAGAGCACAATGTCAGCTGATACATCTAAAACACTATTCCTATACCTGAGACATAGATAATTTCAAAAGAAAGTGTGGAAATATTTTAGTAGCTAGAGGAACAGGAAAGTGATTCATTAAGCCTGGGTTGCCTAGAAATATCAGACATTACACTTAAAAAATTTTACCAACTTGGATATCTAAACATAACTTAAATAAGAATGACACTAATGGACATGTCAACATGGATGGGGAATGTTCAGGAGTCCTCAAGCCTAGAAACAGGCAACTAAGGAATAGTGAAAGTGGGAGAAATAATCTCCCCATAGTAGAGCATATCAATCAGCTATCCAATACCAAATGGCCATCTATGAAAACATATGTGCTAATAATAATATCATTTAGAATGAGCAGGTTATAGTTATGTATTTCAGAATATATAATTGTGTGTGTGTGTGTAACAATTTAAAAAGTGGAGGACATAAATTTGAAAGATTCAAGGGTTCTTCCATAAACAGAAGGATTTGAAGGGAGCAGGAGCAAGAGGGAAGAAGGAAAATTATGTAATTATAATATCAAAAGAACTAGTTTTAAAAAGAAAAGGGAAGCCGGGCGGTGGTGGCGCACGCCTCTAATCCCAGCACTTGGGAGGCAGAGGCAGGCAGATTTCTGAGTTCGAGGCCAGCCTGGTCTACAGAGTGAGTTTCAGGACAGCCCGGGCTACACAGAGAAACCCTGTCTCGAAAAACCAAAAAAAAAAAAAAAAAAAGAGAGAGAAGAAAAGAAAAGGGAAATGGACATAAACTGGTTGAAATGAGAAAAAGTTGGAAGAAGCTGAGGAAGAGGGTGACCCCATAGAAAGTCCAGCCATCTCAATTAACCTGGACCTCTGGGATCTCTCAGACACTGAGCCACCAACCAGGCAGCATACACCAACTGATATGAGGCCCCCAACACATGTATAGCAGAGGACTACTGGATCTGGACTCAGTCAGAGAAGATGCACCTAACCCTCGAGAGACTTGGAGCCCCAGGTAGTGGGAAGATCTGGTGGATTAGGGGTGGGTGGGGACATTCTTTTGGAGATGAGAGAAGGAGATGTGGGATGTGGAACAGTCAGAAGGTAGAGTGGGAGGGGGATATAGTCTGGACTGTAAAAAAAAGATTAAAGAATAAATTTAAAATACAGGCTGAATATGAGAAGGAAAAAGAAAAAGAAATATAACAAGCACAATCTGAAAAGGTAAACTAGAACAAATATCAGGTAATGCAATATATTCAAAGACCTAGAAAGACAATGCAAGTTAAATACAGAAACTTGGAATTGAATAAGATTTTGAGGTCGGGGTTGTCTTTGTAAAAGGCCAATTCTTCTTTTCTTAGGAGCCATTAATTGACTATAGATCTTTTTTTTTTTTGTAATAAGATATTTTAATAACCTTTTATGGAGTCATAATATAAAGACATTGTTTTTAGATGAGGCATCTATGAAATAGGAAGCCACTGGTGCTATGCCCAGGCTTGATAAGACTTTTCCCAGACCATCTCCTCCCTTTTTCTTTTTCATTCCTTTTGACATGAGAAAAAGAACATTTCAGTGCAATGCTATTTTGCACAGAAGTTATGGCTCACTGCACTTCCAGGCACAATAGGAGCAGGTGACTATGAACTGCACTCTTTGAAACCATAAGATAAAATAAGGCATATTTATATTATTTTTTTCAGTAGGTCTATAAGTATGTGCATGGACACATTTATGCATGTGCCCATGGAAGCACAAAGTTGATGCTGGATGTATTTCTTGACTGCGCTATACTTTATAGAGAGAGCCAATGTATGTCACTTTTTTTTTCCTTGTTTAATTTTATTTTTTTGCTTATTCACTTTATAACCCGTCCCAGTCACTCCCTCCCACAATCCTTCCCCATCTCTTGTTTTCTGAGTACCCCCTCCTCCTGTATCCCCCACCCTGCCACTTTAAGTCTCTGAGAGGCTAGGTGCTTCCTCTCCCATTGAGGCCAGATGAGGCACCCAGCTAGAAGACCATACTCCATATACAGGCTGCATATTTTGGGATAGCCCCCACTCCAGATGTTTGAGACCCGCATGAAAACCAAGCTGCACATTTACAACATATGTGCAGGGAGGCCTAGGACCAGCCCATGGGGCTAGATCTGTGTAGACTAGGTATGCTCCACGGTTGGTGATTCAGTCTCTGAGAGCTCCAAGGGTTCAGGTTGGTTTACTCTGTTGATCTTCCTGTGCAGTTCCTATATCCTTAGGGCCCACAATCCTTCCCCCTATTCTTCTATAAGAGTCCTCAAGCACCATCCACTGTTTGGCTCTGGATGTCTGTATCTGTCTGAGTCAGCTGCTAGTTAGAGCCTCTCAGAGGACAGCTTGCTCCGGTCTGTTCTCAGGCTGGAGGTTTAGATTCTGGGAGCTCTGGTTGAATCTTTTGATACTCATTCTAAAAAGGGCAAAAGCACCCTCACTTTGGTCTTCCTCCTTCTTCTTGAGTTTCATGAGGTTTATGCGTTGCATCTTAGGTATTGTGTGTTTTGGGGCTAATATCTGCTTATCAGAGGGCAGAGAGACAGTATCCAAATCAATAAAATCCAAACTGAAAAGGGTGACATAACAACAGAAACCGAGGAAATTCAACAAATCATCAGATCTTACTACAAAAGCCTATACTCAACAAAATTGGAAAATCTGGATGAAATGGACAATTTTCTAGACAAGTATCAGTTACCAATGTTAAATCAGGATCAGATAAACCATCTTAACAGTCCCATAACTGCAAAAGAAATAGAAGCAGTCATTAAAAGTCTCCCCATCAAAAAAAGTCCAGGTCCAGATGGTTTTAGTGCAGAATTCTATCAAACCTTCAAGGAAGATCTAATACCAATTCTCTTCAAACTATTCCACAAAATAGAAACGGAAGGAACACTACCTAATTCATTCTATGAAGCCACAATTACGCTTATACCTAAACCACACAATGGTCTCTTCTCCCACTATATATAGCTCCCTTGCATATATAGCTGGAGCCATGGGTCCCTCCCTAAGTGCTCCCAGGCTGGTGGTTTAAACCCTGGGGGCTCTGGTTGGTTGGTATTGTTGCTGTCCTCATCGGGTCCCATATCCTTTCTACTCCTTCAGTCTTCACTCTATCTTTTCTGTTGGGAACCCTATGTTCAGTTTAATGGTTAGCTGTGAGCATCCGCCTCTGAATATGTCAGACTCTTGCAGACCTCTAAGGCGACAATTATGTTAGGCTCCTGTCAGGATGCACCTCCTGACACCCACGTCAGCATCTACCTTTGGTGACTACACATGGGTTGGATACCCAGGTGGAATGGTCTGCAGACGGTCCCAACTTCAGTTTCTGTCTTGCACTGTGTCTCCATATTTGCACCCTTGAGTATTTTGTTACTCCTTCTAAGAAGGACTGAAGGCTCCCTATTTGGTCATCATTCTTCATGAGCTTTATGTGGTCTGTGAGTTGAATCTTGGGTATTTCAGGCTTCTGGGCTAAAATCCAATAATCAGTGAGTGAATACCATGTATGTTCTTTTGTGATTGGGTTACTTCACTCAGGATGATATTTTCTAGTTCCATCCATTTATATAAGAATTTATCAAATTCATTGTTTTTAATAGCTGAGTAATATTCCATTGTGTAAATGTACCACATTTTGTGTATCCATTCCTCTGTTGAAGGGCATCTGGGTTCTTTCCAGTTTCTGGCTATTATAAATAAAGCTGCTATGAACATAGTGGAGCATATTTCCTTGTTATGTGTTAGAGCATCTTCTGGATATATACCCAGGAGTGGTATAGCTGGGTCCTCAGGTAGTGACATGTCCAATTTTCTGAGCAACCGCCAGACTGTTTTCCATAGTGGTTGCACCATCTTGCAATGCCACCAACAATGGAGGAGTGTTCCTCTTTCTCTGCATCCTCCCAGCATCTACTATCACCTGAGTTTTTAATCTTAGCCATTCTGACTGGTGTGAGGTGGAATCTCAGGGTTGTTTTGATTTGCATTTCCCTGATGACTAGGGATGCTGTACATTTCTTTAGGTGCTTCTTGGCCATTCGTATTTCCTCAGTTGAGAATTCTTTGTTTAGCTCCATACCCCAGCTTTTAATAGGGTTATTTGGTTGTCTAGAGACTAATTTCTTGAGTTCTTCATATATATTGGATATTAGTCCTCTATCTGATGTGGGATTGGTAAAGGTCTTTTCCCAATCTGTTGGTTGCTGTTTTGTCCTATTGACAGTGTCCTTTGCCTTACAGAAACTTTGCAATTTTATGTAGTCCCATTTGTCAATTCTTGATCTTAGAGCACAAGCCATTGCTGTTCTGTTCAGGAAATTTTCCCCTGTGCCTAGGTGTTCGAGGGTCTTCCCCACCTTCTCTTCTATTAGTTTCAGTGTGTCTGGTTTTATGTCTCTATACCAATATCAGGCAGTTTTTATCACTATTGCTCTGTAGTACAGCTTGAGATCTGGGATGGTGATTCCTCCAGAAGTTCTTTTATTGTTGAGAATGGTTTTCACTATCCTGGGTTTTTTGTTATTCCAATAAATTTGAGAATTTCTCTTTCTAGTTCTGTAAAGAATTGAGTTGATATTTTAATGGGGATTGCATTGAATCTGTAGATCGCTTTTGGCAAAATGGCCATTTTTACTATATTAATCCTGCCAATCCTTGAGCATGGGAGATCTTTCCATTTCCTGAGATCTTCTTCAATTTCTTTCTTCAGAGACTTGAAGTTCTTGTCATACAGATCTTTCACCTGCTTGGTTAGGTTCACTCCGAGGTATTTTATATTATTTGTGACTATTGTGAAGGGTGTCATTTCCCTAATTTCTTTTTCAGCCTGTTTATCTTTCACGTAGAGGAAGGCTACTGATTTGTTTGAGTTGATTTTATAACCTGCCACCTTGCTGAAGTTGTCTATCAGGTTTACGAGTTCTCTGGTGGAGGTTCTGGGGTCACTTAAGTATACTATCATATCTTCTGCATATAGTGATATTTTGACTTCTTCCTCTCCTATTTGTATTCCTTTGACTTCCTTTTGTTGTCTAATTGCTCTGGCTAGGACTTCCAGTACTATATTGAATAGGTAGGGAGAGAGTGGGCAGCCTTGTCTAGTCCCTGATCTTAGTGGGAATGCTTCAAGTTTCTCTCCATTTAGTTTGATGTTGGCTACTGGTTTGCTGTATATTGCTTTTACTATGTTTATGTATGGGCCTTGAATTCCTGTTCTTTCCAAGACTTTTACCATGAAGGGATGTTGAATTTTGTCAAATGCTTTCTCAGCATCTAGTGAGATGATCATGTGGTTTTTTTCTTTGAGTTTGTTTATATAGTGGATTACATTGATGGATTTCTGAATATTGAACCATCCCTGCATTCCTGGGATAAAGCCCACTTGATCATGATGGATGATTGTTTTGATGAGTTCTTGGATTCTGTTTACTAGAATTTTATTGAGTATTTTTGCATCGATATTCATAAGAGAGCTTGGTCTGAAGTTCTCTTTCTTTGTTGGGTCTTTGTGAGGTTTAGGTATGAGTGTGATTGTAGCTTCATAGAACAAATTGGGTAGTGTTCCTTCTGTTTCTATTTTGTGGAATAGTTTGAAGAGAATTGGTATTAGGTCTTCCTTGAAGGTCTGATAGAATTCTGCTTTAAAACCATCTGGCCCTGGGCTTTTTTTGGTGGGGAGACTTTTAATGACTGCTGCTATTTCTTTAGGGGTTATGGGGCTGTTTAGATGGTTTATTTCTCCTCATTTAACTTTGGTACCTGGTTTCTGTCTAGAAAATTGTCCATTACATCCAGATTTTCCAATTTTGTTGAGTATAGACCTTTGTAGTAGGATCTGATGATTTTTTGAATTTCCTCAATTTCTGTTGTTATGTCTCCCTTTCAGATCTGATTTTATTAATTTGGATACTGTCTCTTTGCCCTCTGGTTAATCTGGCTAAGGGTTTATCTATCTTGTTGATTTTCTCAAAGAACCAACTCCTGGTTTTGTTGATATTTTGTATAGTTCTTTCTGTTTCTACTCGGTTGATTTCAGCCTTGAGTTTGATTATTTCCTGACACCTACTCCTCTTGGGTGTATTTGCTTCTTTTGTTCTAGAGCTTTCAGGTGTGCTGTCAAGTTATTAATGTGTGCTGACTATAGATCTTTAGCTATGGGTAGGGTCATGTGAAATTTCTCCCAACTAGTTAACATGTATATTATTATTCTCCTTAAGCTAATATTGGTTAGGCAACACTATTTTGAGGTTTTATGGGTCTTCTTTGCTGCTTCTAGATGCAATATTTCCATAGATGTCCTGGTTTTCTGGATCTTACAAATATTTATGTATCCACTTTGTAATGTTCCCTCCTCATTCAATTTCAGAGTTCTGTTATAGATGTATTAATTGAATTTGGGACTCTATGGACAGATGTTCTCTGTAATTTGGCCTGTTGTTCATTTTTGTGATAGCCTCCCTGTGATTCAAAAAGAAACTTGTTTGATAGGAGAGGGTGAAAAACATAAATTTATCTAAAGATATAAAATGTAGAATAATAAAAAAGAAGTGGGTATGCATTTAAGAGGGGTGACAGTGACACAGGTGGAATTTTAAGAGAAAAAAAGAGTAGAAATGACATAAGTATAGAACTTTGTATGATGCCCACCAAAATATAATAACGAAAATATGTGACTATCATTATTAAGTTAAAGCTGCTAAGATGCCCAGAATACAGGATAAAAGAAACAGTACTGTCAGAGAAACACACAAACACACACACACACACACACATGTTTATCAATAGGAATTGTATCAATCAATATTCTAAAGAGAAGCATAAAATCATTCTTTAATATCAGTATGTATGGTACCACTGAAGAATTCATCAAGACCAAAAGACAGTGTCAAATAAAGTATACTGGAAAGACAAACATAAAAATAAAGATGTGATTCAATTAGTCAGCCCTAAACATATGTACCTACCTACATCATCAGTAAATGGGCTAGGCACAAATACACACACATGCACACACACAAGAACAATGCATACACATGTATGCAGTCAGTGCATGCACACATACATATGGATAGGATACATGAAATATTCTAAAACTAAATGAAGGATATTAGGTCATGGTTGGGGGTCACAAAGTAGTTCAAACATGCAGGGGAATAATAGAAATAGCATAAATATGTTATTAATGTTAAAAGTCACAAAATAATTAAAATTAACAATTAGTAATAAATTTAAGTCAAATTTCAAATACAAGTTATTGAAGTCAGAGGTTTTAGAAATCATTTAGTTTCAATTTTTTGTGCTGGTCTTCAGGGCTTCAGTCCTGTTCTACCCCCTAATACCTGATCATGTTCCCCTCTTTCCCTTCCTGTCATCTTTTCCACCTAGGTCCCTCCCTCCCCCCTCTGTGATTGTGATTGTTTTATTCTCCCTCTCAAGTGGGATTGAAGCATCCTCACTTGGGCCCTTTGGCTTGTTAGCCTTCTTGAGTTCTGTGTATTTTATCCTGGGAATTCTGTACTTTTTTGACTAATATCCACTTATTAGTGAGTAAGTACCACGCATATCCTTTTGAGTCTGAGTTACCTCACTCGGGATGATATTTTCTAGTTCCATCTATTTACCTGCAAAACACATGATGTCCTCATTTGTAATAACTGAGAAGAATTCTGCTGTATAAATGAACCACATTTTCTGTATCAATTCTTCTGTTGTGGGACATCTGGGTTATTTCTAGCTATCACAAATAAAGCTGCTATGAATATTGTGGAACATGTGGCATGGTGGGACACCTTTTGGGTATATGCCCAAGAGTGGTATTGATGAGTCTTTCTGTAGGTCTATTTCCAATTATCTGAGGAACTTCCAGATTGATTTCCTGAGTGGTTTTAGTAGTTGGCAATCCCATCAGCAATGGAGGAACGTTCCTCTTTCTCCACATGTTGTGGATAGCCCCAGCCTTGTATTTTGATCCTAGTTCTCAGTGGATAGCCCCAGCCTTGTATTTTGATCCTAGTTCCCAGTGGATAGCCACAGCCTTGTATTTTGATCCTAGTTCCATTTTCCTGGGAGGGGCTGAAGAGGATGATTGAGTCTGTACACAGGTGACATCCTGTGAACCTTCTGTCCAATTAAACTTGTAAAATAAAGGCTAGAGCCAGGGATTGGGCAGTAGAAGGGGAGGCAGAGAAAAAGGCTTAGGGGAGGCAAGAGTAAGAGGAATTCGATATAAAAGGTAGTCAACAGAGGGGAGAAAGTAGTAGAGAAGGAAGTCGACAGGAGAAGGAAGTAGCCGCAGAAGAAAGTAGATGGAGGAAGGAGTAGGAAGCCAATGATGGAGGAACCAGAGCTGGAAGGACAAGCATGTGGCCTGGATAAACCGCAAGTTATAAGGGATCTCATAGCTAGGGGATAGAGTAGTGTAATGGTAAATCTACCCAATCTAGGCACGCAATTTATACCATAATTATTGAGTTGTGTTTTCCTTTACTGGTCTTGTTCAGGTAGGATAGTTACCACAACATCCACTTCCCTCCCCCAACAGGTGCTGTCACCTGAGTTTTTTATCTTAGTCATTCTGATTGGTGTAAAGTGGAAACTTAGGGTCATTTTGATTTGCATTTCCCTGATGATTAAGAACTTGAACATTTCTTTAAATGTTTCTCAGCCATTCAAGTTTCAAATTAGGCAAACTCAGAGGTAGGAGGTGGGAGGAACCCTCTAGAATGTACCAGAGACCTGGGAGGTGAGAGACTCTCAGTACTCAAAGGAGGGACTTTAGATGAAAAGCCCTACAGTGGGGAGAGGGAACTTGTAGTGTCCACCTTCAGTAAAAAGACAGGGCATCAAGTAGAGGGATGGCATTGGCATCCCACTGTCAAAAACTGATCCAGAATTGTTTCTGTCTGAAAGAACTGCAGGCACAAAAATGGAGAGGAGCTGGAGGAAAAGGAGATCCAGTGACAGGCCCAAATTGAGATCAAGCTCAGGGGGAGGCCCCAAGGCCTGACAATATTACTGATGCTATGATGTGCTTATGAACAGGAGCCTATCGTGACTGCCCCCTAAATGGCCCAACAAGAAGCTGAAAGAGTCAGATGCCTGTATTTACACCAAACCAATGGACAGAAGCTAGTGACCCCTCTTGTTGAATTAGGGAAAAGCTGGAAGAAGCTGAGGAAGAGGGTGACCCCATCAGAAGACCAGCAGTCTCAACTAATAGGACCCCTGGGGTCTGTCAGACACTGAGCCACCAACCAGACAGCATATACCAGCTGATATGATGCCCCCTACACATACACAGCAGAAGACTCCTGGTTACGGACTCAGTCAGAGAAGATATACCTAATCCTTGAGAGACTTGGGGCCCCGGGGAGTGGGGAGATCTGGTCTGGTTGGGAGATGGGGGTAGAGAAGGAGATGTGGGATGTAGAGCAGTTGGAAGGTGGACTGGAAGGGGTATAAAGTCTGGACTATAAAAAAAGATTAGTAAATTAAAAAAAAACAGAAATCTAGTCTAATAAGTGTGTAATAGCATTCCTTCAAGGATATAGAACAGAAAAATGGAAAAAATCAGATACATTGAATTTTTCTAAAATTATGAACAAACTATAAAATAAGAATTTAAGGACTTCAGTTAATCTTGTAGTATGGCATTTCTTACAGAGACATGAGCAAATGTCTTACTCATCCAAAAGGTATAGGGTATAGCAGTGACAAATATAAATATAAATTAAACCAACTGAAAACACCCAACCCCAAAACAGTTTCTTCTGACAAAACATCTTTTAGAAATAACATAGTAAATTATGTTGCTGAATACAGAGGTATGAAAACCTGCTGTCTTGGTTAATTCTGGAAATGAGCACAGTATATAAAGGTAAATGAAAGACAGGCTTCAAGTGAATAAATGCTTAAATTCGTCTCTTCTGTAGCATGGAAGAATATTCCTATATACTGCATTAACCTATGGGAACTGTATGATTAAATACATTCATGGAATAATGTGAGACCTAGGTGTCTTAACTTAAGAAAGAATGGATACAAAGAATAAGGTGTACTAGCCTGGGAGTTTACACAATGACTACAGATTGACGGTGTAGCAATGTTAGAAGAGAAAAAGAAATACAAGTTAGAAACAAATACTGAGAAAATAAAATATTTATGTTCTAGTAACAGGTAAGCCATTCTTCAAGTTCTATGGCTTTGTGAAAAGCAAACAGTAAGAGGGTTAGAAAAAAATGAAGATTTTTCAAGGAATTCTCAGAGTTGAGAATGATTAACTTAAAGGGGCTTCAAGGGTGAGATTTTAGAGGACTAAAACAATTTCTTTTTAGACCTTAGTGTGGGTGATACCTGATTCCATGAATTTGTCAAAGCCTGATAAAATATTGAGAAAAAACTTTCTTAAAGAAACTGTATCATATGCCAAGTTTACCATTAAAAAATGTCAACGATATTTGTGACAAATCCCATGATGGGTATAATTGTATTACGGATGTGTTTCTTAATCCCATTACAGTGGTCCAAGAGGTGTGAGTCAAAGGTGAACCTACCACAGTTGTATGTAGTTTGATCCTTCCATGGATGCCATTACCAGTTCTAAAACTTCTTTACATATATACTATAGTAGAATAAAGAAATAATATGTTTCAAATACAGTGAACCATGATTCTTTTTGAGAGATATAAGTTAGAATATTGGGAAAAATTTTCTGGTGCCATTGTGCAGATATCAGCAATTGTATTTTATTTTAATATGCATATAAATTCAACAATATATATTTCTGTATTTACAGTACATATATAAACACACATGCATTAACATACAGGACATGTGTCTGTGTGTGTCCATGTGCATTGTCAACACAGTAAGGAACAAATATGGCATTAATTACCATTATCATTTTTCTGACAAAGGTAATTCATGAATGGAAGGCACAACTTGCCTCAAAACTAGAGTGTAGAGGATATCATGGTAGGGATTTGTGAAGGTAAGGTCATGAGGAATCTAGACACACAATAGCCAGAGGTGGGAAGCAGAGAGAAAGTATTGCTGGTGCTCAACTCACATTGTCCTCTTAATTCCATTCAGTAACCCAACCCATGCAATAGTACAATGTAGGCTTAGACTTTCAAAACTCTACATTAGCAAAGGTTCTCAACCACTTTGACCTCTTTTGTAGCCCATCGTCCAAAGGTAAGAGATGCTAAATAGGACAAATGGATGTGTACCTATTTAGAAGTAATTCTTTGGGGAGATTCCAGTCACCATTTGTGAGGATACTAGCAGTCCAGTTCAGTAGTGTCAAGAGTCCAACAACTGAGTTCTAAAGTATCACTAAACATGAATCACCAATGGTGGCACAATCCAGTAGAAACTGCCAGGCTGCTGCATAAGCGTGAGTCAGCAGGAACTACCAGGATGGCCAAAGTGACTTGAGAAATTCTCTACTGTGCCTCTCTCAATGAGGTGAAGGTCAGTGAAGACAAGATACCAAAGAAAAGCTGCACAGCTAGATATGCAAGTGTCCCATCACTGTTCCTTGAGTTCCATTTATACTGTCTCCAAACATCACTTGTCCTCCCATGAGTCATGATTCAGCAAAACCTTATGTGAGTCTGTCTCAGCAAAATTCCCTGAGAGTCTGTGTCACATGAGACAACAAAAATGTCTACTTCAGTACAATTTTATTACAGTGGGTTTTCCTATCACAGTTAACATCATTCAGAAAACTCCTTGGTAGTCAGACCCAAATACATATACATATATATGTTATATATGTATTTGTGATATATATATCACATATCAATCTGCAAGAAAATGTGAATTTCATTCTATATGCAGAATAAATAAGATGAAATTATTTTTTATCTAGAATTGTTTGCTTCTTTATGTATTATAAATTAGATTTTCTGTGTCATGTGATATATATATATATATATATATATGAATATAACTATATATATAAATAAATATAAACATAGCTAGAGGTACATATATATCATGTTTTTTCACTGAGTATATCTTGAGACAAAAGTTCCCATCCTTGGTTTTACAATGTAAGTTTGTTTTATTAGAATGTGAAATGTTTCCTTTGTGCTCAGGTATTTGAACGTTTGGTGTTCAGCTAGTGTCCGATGAACAGTTTTTCATTAATTTCTCCCATTCTGTTCAAGTATTTTTTTATTTGGAAATTCTATTTTATAATATTAATGGTGTATTATATATTATTAAATATATTCTAGCTTGGTTTTGCTTATTTTATTTATTTTTCTACTTCATATTTACAAAAACAAAGCTTCTCCTATAAACATATTAATGTAATTCTTAATGCATTTTCTACAATAATAACAGAAAAGGTCAAATTTATTGTTGTTTACTATGTTTATATTTTCCTTTTGATTTTAACAAGTACATGAGTAGAAAGGAAGTATTTAATGGTATGTTCACAAGTGTACATGTATTTAACATTGATGTGTATAATTATATGTTAAATGTGTTCATATAACATTGTATATTATGCAAATTTACAAATTCAAAGAGAAAAATTTTTGCAATTTATTTTGATGTGAATTATATCAAAACATAAAAATGTATGATGAAAATATACTATCTACAAGTTTTCTGCAAATGTGTATGACAAGAACTTCAAGTCTCTGAAGAAAGAAATCAAAGAAGATCTCAGAAGATGGAAAGATCTCCCATGCTCATGGATTGGCAGGAGTAAAAATGGCCATTTGTCAAAAGCAATCTACAGATTCAATGCAATCCCCATTAAAATCCCAACTCAATTCTTCACAGAGTTAGAAAGAGAAATTCTCAAATTCATTTTGAATAACAAAAAACTCAGGATAGCAAAATCTATTTTCAACAATAAAAGAACATCTGAAGGAATCACCATCCCTGACCTCAAGCTGTACTACAGAGCAATAGTGATAAAAAGTGCATGGTATTGGCACAGAGACAGGCAGGAAGATCAGGGGAATAGAATGAAGACCCAAAATGAACCCACACACCTATGGTCACTTGATCTTTGACAAAAGAGCTAAAACTGTCCAGTGGAAAAAGGACAGCATTTTAAACAAATGGTGCTGGTTCAACTGGAGGATAACATATAGAAGAATGCAAATCGATTCATTCTTATCTCCTTGTACAAAGCTGAAGTCCAAGGGTATAAAGGACCTCCACACAAAACCAGACACACTGAAACTAATAGAAGAGAAGTTGGGGAAGACCCTCGAATACCTAGGCACAGGGGAAAAGTTCCTAAACAGAACACCAATGGGTTATGCTCTAAGATCAAGAATTGAAAAATGGGACTTCATAAAATTGCAAAGTTTCTGCATGCTGACAGGAGCCTGATATAGCTGTGTCCTTAGAGGTCTGCCAGAGCTTGAGATATTCAGAGGCAGATGCTCACAGCTAACCATTGCACTGATCATGGGGTTCCCAATGGAGGAATTTGAGTGAAAACTGAAGGAGCTGAAAGGGTTTGAGATCCAATGTGGAGAGCAACAATACCAACCAACCAGAGCCCCCAGGGTCTAAACCACTAGCCTTGGAGCACTTAGGGAGCGACCCATGGCTCCAGCTGTATATGCAAGGGATGATGGTCCTGTCAGGTATTGGTGGGAGAGGAGATCCTTAGTACCATGAAGGCTGGACACCATGTGTGTGGGAATTCGAGGGTGGGGAGGTGGGAGTGGTGGCGTAGGTAGGTGGGGGCACATCCTCATAGAAGCAGGAGGAGGGGGATGGGATAAGGGGTTCCTGGGCGTGAGGGGGGAAAAAGGGTAAGGGGATAACGTCTGAAATGTAAATAAAATATCCAATAAAAAAGAATTAAAAAAAAAAGAAAAAAGAAAAAGACCCTTGAATACTATTTTACTATGAGTGGCATTGATAGTCCCATAAAGTAGACTGCCAAAAAGAAAAAGTAGTAATGAAGAATAAATAAAGACCCTTGAATTTTGCTTTTGTTTTTATGAAGTTGCAGGTTTAGAAAGAAATGAGATTGTCAATTAGATGGAAGGAAGTGAAGCAAATCCACAACTGGCCAAGTTGATATAGGTAACATTTCCCCTGTGAGGGCAGTCCCATGAGTTAATATTTAATTTTCTAGCTGCCTAGGACTTTTTTTTTTTTTGCCATTAAGGGTTTTTGTGGGTTTGTTAGCTTTTGTGTTTGTTTTTTCTGTTATCATATGAAAACTTAAGTGGTCAGTTCTAAAATTTAAGCTTAAGTATTACTGGAATAAGCTGTTAACAAATGTAAGTTCCTTGATACCACCTCTAGTGATACAGACATTTCTGCTAAGCCTATGCATACCTGATTGTAAGAGGAGACCTAAACAACTCTGATATTTCTATTCTATCAGCAGCACTTTGAGAAACATATGTCACTCAATAAACAATGGACTGGCATGCTAAGTGTACTCATACAACAAACATGTACCACTCCCTCCAACTGGCCAAACCTGGGGCACATGATTGGCACCAGAAGGGCAAGAATTGGAAACACAACTGTATATTTTATTGTGACCCATGAAAACACACATGAGGCAGACTTAACAGTAACATTTTAGCATTTCTCATTTACTATTATTAAGTTTTAACTTGTAAGATAATTGCCTGAATTGAGAATTTTATCTTATTAAAATCTGATGAGACATTTAGATTGAATATAGCAAAATGACATTTTGAGAAAGGAACAAAAAACTTCATTCTTAGAAAGATTTTCCCAGTGTTCAAAGCTGGATTTTGTCATGTGTCATATAAAAGAAGCTAAGAGGTCGAAGGTAATTTCTAGCAAGGCACTGCCTGAAGAACACAGACCACAGCAGGTCACAGTTACACTCCTAGTCCACACTGTAGAAAACACTATTGAAGCTTGTTCTTGGGCATGATTACCATTGCAATTACCCCAGGGCTGGATATTTTTCAAGGACTAGGTATAGGGAGATTTGGCATCTCAAATATACCCCGTCTATACCATTTCTCATGAATCCTCTAAAGAGAAAATGACATTGCCAGGATATTTCTGAAGATCATTTATTTAGCTACCGTTCTGCTGTCATTTTTTATATGCTTGGTATTTCACTCCCCATTTGATTAAGAGAGGCATACTTATAAATAAAAGATCTTAGACTCCTGAAGCTGTCATGCTCTCTTATTTCCCCTGTGAAGTCATAATCCCCCATTTGTGAATCACAGTCTATCCACTGCAATCAGCATTGATGTTTCAAGCTGGGTATTAAATGCTGCAGAAGAGGAAGACTTTACAAGAGCAAAGGGACTCTCCAGGAATAAAGATCCAATTATTATGTAAATGACTTTTTCAATTAACTATTGAAAAAAAAAGAAAAATGGGAAGAAGAGTAGATGAGTAGTGGACAAGCACCCTGGGATGGCTACATTTTTGAATAATGATTCTTACCTTCTCTTGGATCCTCTCTCCTAGCTTTTGTTGTGAATGCATAGGCAGATTTAAGAAAACTCTATAGCAAGAGATACTGTTTGGAGTACATACAGCTGGGTTTCTCAGGGGCCAAGTGTTTACTCTAGAAATTTCCTTGAGATTGAGGCAAATTTAGAGATTCACTTTTTATAAGAAAGCATTGTCTCAGTTTACATGACCTGATACTGTCCTCACTGTACATTTGTCAACTCTCTGCTTCATTACTGACTTTCAGTACATTTAATATTATCTTAACTTTCCTTAATTCTTCAAATGTCTTCTCTACTTCAGAATTTGATTGCACAGTACTCATTTATCCAGGGGTGTGTCTTCCCTAAATTCTTTCCACACTTTTCTCTGGTGCATTGAATGGGAACCTTTGTGCTAAAACTTGACCAACTTTTGCTTTTTTTTTTTTCTTTTTTCCTTTCTTTATTTTCATTTTGGCTACTTATGAATTCTTTTATTTGCTTGTTTGTTTGTTTGTTCATTTTTTCTTCATTTATTTATTCATTTTACATCCCAATCACTGTCCCTCCCTCCCAATACCCCTTTATAGAGACTTTCCCTTCTTTTCTGAGAGAGTACAGGCCTCCTAGATATCCTGCAACCCGAGCACATCAAATCTTTTCAGGATTATGGTATTCTCTTCCATGAGGCCAAACAATATGCTTATAGATTACACAGACAGACCACAGCTTTAGGGCGAACTCCCCATCCAGTTGATGGGAGATTCAAATAGAGACTGACCTGCACATTTATTATTCCACATGTGCCAGGGTCCTCAGTCTAGCCGGTGTATGAGCTTAGGTGGTTCAGTTTCTGAGAGCCCTGAAAGGTGCATGTTAGTTGATTTTGTTGGATTTCTGTGGAGTTTCTATCGCCTTCAGGGCCTTTCCCCCAACTCTTTGATAGGAATCCTCAAGTTCTATCCAATGATTGTTTGTGGGTGTCTGCTTGTGTCTGAGTCAGGTGCTGGGTGAAGCATCTCGAAGGATAGTTATGCTAGGCTTAATAAAATATCACTAATAGTGTCAGGGATTGGTACTTGCCCATGGGAGTGGTCTTAAATAGAGCTAGTTATTGGTTGTTTATTCCCTCTGTCTCTGATCCATCTTTCTACTTCGATTTCTTTTAGACAGGACAACTCTAGAGTTGAAAGTATGGAATAAAATGTATCATGAGTATCCTCTACTAAAGGGATAATTTTTATTTAGAAATGGATATCCTTTTGCTTCTGAGTAACCTCATACAGAATGATATTTTCTAGTTCCTTATATTTTCTTGCAAACTTCATGATATCCTTGTTTTTAATAGCAGAATAGTATTCCACTGTGTAAATGAACCATATTTTCTGTATCCATTCTTCTGTTGAGGGACATCTGGGTTGCTTCCAGTTTGGGGTTATTATGAACAAAGCTGCTGTGAACATAATGGTGTATGTGATTTGTGATAGGGTGGAGCATCTTTTGGGTCCATGCCCAGCACTGGTATAGCTGGGTCTTCAGGTAGAATTATTTCCTAGTTTTCTTAGGACCTGAGAAATTGATTTATAGAATACTTGTACAAGTTCACAGTTCTACCAAAATGAAGGAGTGATCCCTGTTCTCCACATCCTCACCAGCATGTACTGTCATTTGAGTTTTTGATCTTAGTCATTATGATTGGTGTGAAGTGGAATCTCAGCGTTGTTTAATTTGTATTTTCCTAATAACTAAAGATTTTCAGACCCAACAAGAAAAGAGAACTTCACGCCAATCTCCCTTATGAATATTGATGCAAAAATACTGAATAAAATTCTCTCGAACCGAATCCAAGAACACATCAAAACACTTATCCATCATGATCAAGTAGGCTTTATCCCAGGATGCAGGGTTGGTTCAATATACAGAAATCCATCAATGTAATCCACTATATAAATAAACTCAAAGAAAAAAAAACACATGATCATATCTCTTGATGCTGAGAAAGCATTTGACAAAATGCTTTTTTTTTTGACACCCCTTCATGATTTTGGACATTCTTTAAGTGCTTCTCTAGCATTCAAAATTGCTTTGTTGAGAATTATCTGTTTAGTTCTATACTTTTAAAATTGGATTATTTGGTTTCTTGGAGTCTAACTTCTTAAATATATTTTGGATATTAGCCTGATGTAGGATGTAGTGTTAGTCTTATGCTGTTTGTCTTATTGAGAGTGTCTTTTGTCTTAGAGAAGCTTTTCAGTTTCAAGAAGTATCATTTATTAATTATTGATCTTCGAACCTGAGGCAAATGATGTTCCAATCAGGAAATTGTCTTCTGTACCTGCATTCAAGGCTCTTCCTCATTTTCTCTTCTATTAGATTTAGTGTATCTAGTTTTATGTTTGAGGTCTTTGATCCATATGGACTTGAGTTTGTGCATGGTGGTAAATATTGATCTCTTTGCCTTCTTCTACAATGCAGATATCAAGTTAGATGAGCACCATTGTTGAAGATGTTTTTTTTTTTTTTTTTTTTTTTTCCATTGTATGGTTTCTTTGTCAAAAGTCAAATGTTCATAGGTATGTCAGTTTACTTCTGGGTTTCAATTCTATTCTATTGATTAACCTGTATGTTTCTATACAGTTCATGCAGTTTTTAATCAATATTGTTTTGTAATACAGCTTGAGATCAGGGATGGTGATTCCTTCAGAAGTTCTTTTATTGTTCAGTATTATTTTAGCTATTCTGGGTCTTTTGTTTCCATATAATGTTGAGAATTGCTCTTTCAAGTTCTATAAAAAATGTGTTGTAATTTTGATGGGAATAACTTTGAACCTATATATTGCTTTTGGTAAGATGGCCATTTTTACTATGATAATCATGCCCATCCATGATCATGGGAGATCTTCCATCTCCTGATATTTCTTTCCTCAGGGACTTGAAGTTCTTGTTATACAGTTCTTACACTAGCTGGGTTAGAGTTACATCAAAAGGTTTTATATTACGTGTAGCTATTATGAAATGTGTTGTTTCCCTAATTTTTTCTCACTCCATTTTTCATTTGAATAAAGGAGGACTTCTAATTTCTTTGAGTTAATTTTATAAACAGCCACTTAGATGCAGGTGTTTTTCAGCTGTAGGAGTTCTATGGTAGAATTTTTGTGGTTGCTTATGTGTACTATTGTATCATCTGGGAATAGTTATACTTTTACTTCTTCTTTTCCAGTTGGCATCCTCTTAATCTTCATTTGTTGCCTTATAACTCAAGATAGAACTTCAAGTTCTATATTGAATACATAGAGAAAGAGTTGGGAGCTTTGTCTTGTCCCTGATTTCAGTGGGATTGATTTACCTTTTTCTCCATTTAATTTAATATTGGTTATTGTCTTGGTGTATATTGCTTTTATTGTGATTATATATGTGCCTTATATCCCTGACCTCTCCAAGATATTTAGCAGGAAATGTTCTTGGATTTTGTCAAAGTTGTTTTCATGATCTAAAGATATCTACAGAACATTTCACTCACAAAAGGAATATAACTTCTTCTCAGCACTTCTTGGAACAACCTTCTCCAAAATGACTATATAATCAGGCACAAAGCAAAGCTCAACAGATATAAAACGATGGAATACCTCTTGCATCATTCTCTATCAACAGGGATTAAGGCTGGACTTCAATAACAATAGGAACAACAGAAAACCCACATTAGCATTGAAACTCAATAACTCTATATTCTTTTTTTTTTTTTTTTTTTTTGGAGCTGAGGACCGAACCCAGGGCCTTGTACTTGCTAGGCAAGCACTCTACCACTGAGCTAAATCCCCAACCCCCATCTCTATATTCAATAAATATTTGGTGAGGGAAGAAATAAAGAAATAAATTAAAGACTTTTTAGAATTCTATGATAATGAAGTTACATCATACCCAAAGTTATGTGACAATGAAAGCAGCGCTAAAAAGAAAGTTCATAGCACTAAGTGCCTTCATAAAGAAATTAGAGAATTCTCATACAAGTAATTTATCAGCACACCTGAGAGCTCTAGAATAAAAAAGAAGAAATGACACCAGATAGGTGAAGTTGGCAGGAAATAGTCAAAATTAAAGCTGCAATCAACCAATTAGAAACAAAAAGATCAATACAAAGAATCAACAAAACAAAGAATTCATCCTTTAAGAAAATCAACTAGGTATCCAAACACCTAGCCAAAATAACTAAAAAGGCACTGAGATAGAATCCAAACTTATAAAATCAGAAATGAAAGAGATTACAACAGAAACTGGGAATTAAAAAAAATCATTATGACTTACTTCAAAAGCTTGTACTCCACAAAGTTGGTACATATAAATAAAATGGATCATTTCCTTGATAGATACCACTTACCAAAGCTAAATCAAGGTAATGTAAAATATCTAAACAGTCCTAGGTCCCTTAAGAAATAGAATCAGTCACTAAAAGTCTCTCAACAACAACAAAAAAACAGGGTGAGATGATTTTAGTGCAGAAGCCTAACAAATTTTCAAAGAAGAGCAAATATCAATACTGCTCAAACTATTCCACAAAATAGAAACAAAAGGAACACTGCCAAGTTTATTTTCTGAGGCCACAGTCACCCTGATACCTAAAATATACAAGGGTCAACAAAGAAAGAGAATTTTAAACCAAATTCTCTGATTAACATAGACACAAAAATACTCAATAAAATTCCCACAAACCAAATTCAAAACTACATCAAAAACATCATTCACCATGTTTAAATTGGCTTCATCCTGAGGATGTAGGTATGATTCAGTATATGAAAATTCATCAACATAGTTTATCATATAAACATATTGAAGAAAAATATCGCATAATCATTTCATTTTATAAATTTTTTTTTTGACAAAACCCAACACCCCCTCATGCATTTTCATTTACATTAGAGCTTTGCTCTTTTCTATTCTGGCAAATAGGCAGGTACTTTTCCTTCTCTACACACAATTGTGTTTCTATGCTTATGGTTTTGAAATTTGAAGGTAATGTCGTCTTCCCTACTGACTGGTCCTTGTCATCACTACAGTGATGATTAGAGAAAATAAATTCTTGCATTTTCATTTACACTGGAAACTTAATATTTCAGGTTATGGCACCTGAGATTTTGTAGTGTGTGAAGGCAAGTATATATGTTAAACTCATGGTGAAGAGTATATACATTTTCTAGGTAGAGTCTATGAAAGATTCAAACATTTTTAAGTTCATTAAAACTTAAAATTCTCTCTCTCTCTTTCTCTCTCTCTCTCTCTCTCTCTTCTCTGTGTGTGTGTGTGTGTGTGTGTGCGTGCTTGTGTGTGTGTGTGTGTGTGTGTGTGAGAGAGAGAGAGAGAGAGAGAGAGAGAGAGAGAGAGAGAGAGAGAGAGAGATTGCACTTAGCTTGAGCTTCTAAAACCTCCAAGGCCACCTCGGTGACATACTTCCTCCAGCAAGGAGAGACTTATTCCAACAAAGCCATATGTTCTAATCCTTTCAAATAATGATACATACTATGAGTCTTTGGCTATAATTTTTATTCTATAACCACATTCCACTCCCTGAACCTCATAGGCTTATAACCATATCATTATGCAAAACTACATTCAATCTAACTTCAAAAATCTTCAACCATAGTCTATAAAAAAATCTCAATTGTGTAAAAGTGCAACATTCAAAGTCTATTTTGAGACTCATCACAAATCTCTTTTTTTTTTTATTGGAAATTTTATTTACATTTCAGATGTTTTCCCCTTACCCCATTTTCCCCCATCCCTCCCAGGAACTCCCTATCCCTTCCCCCCTCCTCTTGCCTCTATGTTGGTGTACTCCCACCCATCCTTCCCCGTACCTCACCTCCCCACCCTTGAATACCTCCCCCACGATGTCCAGCCTTCATGGGACCAAGTATCTCTTCTCCCACTTATACATAGCTCCCTTGCATATATAGCTGGAGCCAGGGTCCCTCCCTAAGCGCTCCCAGGCTACAAATCTCTTAAATGTAACTCTTCTAAAATAAAAATAAAAAATGAGATCACTTACTTCCAATGTACAATGGCAGATAGTACACACTAACATTCGAAAAAGGACAGAAAGTAGCATAGTGATTAAATACTGCTCTGAAGCAAGGCCAAAAACCTGCTGGGCAATTCCAAACTCTGCATCTCTATTCCTGCTATCAATGTACTGTGCAGATCTCCAACTCTTTGTTGACTGCAACCAATGTGTCTTTCTTGGTCTGGTTACACCAATTACTCCATGTGACCAGCTTTCCTTGGTAGGTATTCCATGACTCTGGCATCTCCAGCACCTTGAAGTGTTCAAGTCAATCACCTTCACCTTCACCTTCACCTCTTCACATGATGACTTCTCTACTCCATTCAGGACATATGTCTGACAAATGCCTGGTCTCAGCATTTTTCTTATGTGAAGAGTGAGATTCTATAACCTCTTATTATATTCTTGACTCTAAAGCCAAAATCATGCAGCCAAATCTCCAACATTCTGTTGCTTGCTGAAGCTGGGAAACGGCATTCTCATTCATATACGCTTTCACCAGCTTTCTGTATGTGATCATTTCCTTCACTGTCTAATAAGTATGGCTGTTCTGAAACTCACTTTATAGACCTTGCCTGCCTGTACCTCCTGTGTGTTGTAATGAAAGTGTGTGTGACACTATACCCAGACATAATTTTTATTTCTTTTCAGCAAATTGGAAGCTTAGCTGGGTGGGATTATGTCATGATATTACCATTGCGTTTATTCCATTTAGTATTGGCTTTTTGTTTAAAAATTTTATCTCCTTGAGCACTGAACTGGAACCCATTACACTTCCTGGTACCCCTTTTCTCCTCAAAACTGTGCATTTTATATTTATCCTTGTTCAGCTTACTCCTTCTCATTGTAGACCTGCATTAATATGGCCACTAGTAAACAAGCAACACAGTCAATACTAGGCTGCCTGTAAATCTTTTGTCTCAATGATGCTAACTAATGACTCCTCAATTTATCCTGAGGTAGACTTTTGGGAAAGGACATAAAATAGCCAAATTCTTCAACGGAATATCACAAGAAAGGTCTCTATGTGAGATAGTAATATATATTTGCTCTTTCTGAAACCTCTTGAGCTACATCTCAGTTTTTAGTCACCTTCGAGTCCATTGTCTTCCATGTTCCCATTAGTATAATCCATTAAACTCCGTTCAAACCATTCAACTGCTTCCATAATCCACAGACCTAAATTCCACATTCCCCTAAGCAAAAGCACAGTAATGCTTATTATAGCAATACTGCACTCCTGGTATCAACTTCTGTCTTAGTGAGAGCTTTTTGCTGTGAAGAGACACTATATCTACAGTACTGTCAGGATCCTGCCTCAGAATCTGGAGGGTCCAGAGAAAGGTGTGAATGGGAATGACAGTGATTCAATAATGACTCCTAGTCGGTATACATGCAAGCTGCTAGTTCAGGTATTCTCTCTGTTCCCTGATGATGCTCAGTGTTATTTATTCTTCAACTTCAGCTTAGTAACTTGATAGCTTAATTCTTCAGCTTAATTTATTCATCTTTCTCATGCTTTCACTGTCTCCTCTCTCATGCTGTTGCATTCTTCCTCTCTCGTAGAGCCTGAAACCAGCCTTTTGTTTACTAAAGCTATATCATCAAGGCTTTTATCAACACTAATAATTATAAAAAGTTCCTAAATTTACATGAACTGTATGTAGTCCCAGCCCCTGTTTCCTAGAGGAGAACCAAGCATAAATCAAAAGCACATTTCTTTAGGTTTACACAATCTGTTCTTTATGGGTCGATGGGCACAGCTTTCCCAGTTTTTTGGTAAATCAGATAGCAGTCTTTAGTAACTGCTTCTATGTAAGAATAGAAAAATGACAAACTACTAAAACTAAAATGATTCCTTACAAAGTTTTAAATTGATGTAAGTAAAACAGTAAAAAAGCTAGCTCTCTCTGATATCCGTCCAGGCATTGTTATCTTCAATTCTTCTGTCAGTTAGAAAAACAGAGCACCAATTATCATATGCTTTTACATCGCCTTTTAATTCTTTAATCTTCCATTTTCTTATTCTAGCAATTCCATAGCCTCATGAACTCTCCTTCTAATATTATTCATTCCTAAATTATATATAAATTCCTATTTTTCAATCTATACACTTTCCTTCTGAGATCACTCTAACTCTGTGTCTTTGACATCTCTAACTTCATCCTCGTTATTCTTTGGACCGGAGGGCTCACATGCTTCCTCATGATTCTAAGTTCAAAGCAAAGTCTGGAAATGAACAATTTACTAAAAGGACCATGTAAGCTTTTTATGGCCCTTATGATTATATTGTCTAGATCCTTTCTCATGACCCTGAAGGCCAGTGGAAGGCCTGTTCCTCATCCTCCACAGCCTCATGAACATCTCCATTTTTCATTCCTGAGAACTGCTTCTCTTTCATTTACTATGGCACATTAGCTCTGAGTAATGGGAGAAGTATATTCCCCAGAAAGAAAGATTGAACATAGGGTAGCAAAGACAGAAGATCAACTTTGGGGCAAAAGCATCTATCAGCACAGCATGAGGGTCATGGGATGAATGGCCTGGTGGTGCTCCATGGGCAGGAATAATGTCCCACCTCCCTTTACATAGCCATGCCAGATCTGGCACAATATCTCTTATAAAAGAAATCATTTAGTTGGGACTGGCTTATAGATTCAAAGGTTTAGTTCCTTATCATTTTACCAGGGAGAATGGTGGCACACAGTCATCTCAGAGTTCTATAATGTAATCAGCTGGCAGTAGGAATAGAGAGCAAGCCACTGGGTCTGGTTTGAGTTTCTGAAACCTCAAACCCTCAAAACCTCACTGATACATTGCCACCAAAAAGGTCACATATACTCAAAGGTTACAGGACCAAATGCTTCTAAATAATACCATCAATCCAAATAATGTCACACTACCAGAATTGTTCTTAAACAAAATTCTTATAATTCTCATCTGATACATCTATACTTCATATATAGTATTTTTAAGACAGGCCTTAACAAATAGGGAATGAACACTGAAATAGCTCACTTAAGGGCCTCTCATTCTTGGAATCTGTGACTTAAAACTATTTATTGGAATGATATACACTTGATTACATTGACTAATTATTCTATCATCCAATAAGGAGCTTTCATGAGTAAAAATACTGTTAGTTAGGATTATTTCTGGATGGTGGGCCTACACTACCATTGCTTTGGTCTAGTTAGGAATGAACTTTAATTACCAAACTTTGAAGGATAACTCAGCGAAGTCACAGGGAATAGGGAAGAGTACTCATCCTTAAAGTTCCATGAAGAGAATTCCCCTCCCCCCAAATAAGAATGCATGTACAAAAAGAAAACTATAAAGTAATGCATTATTTTACTTATGAGAGCTATAAAATGTTTGAGTTTTGAAGTAAATACTTATATATGATCAATGATTTTTTTTTTTAAAAAAAGAAATATAATGTAACTGTATACTACTGTTCTAGGTTCTTTTCCTGCATATAATAAAACACTCAAACAATAACATGAAACAGAAGTCATGGGGAATTCTATTTGTTGTCCAGTTCTGTGGCCCATGTTTACCTAGTTTTCTTATAGAACACAGCATCATGTACATAGTCATCGAATCAGTAACAGGCATCTCAGCTCTCCTCTACGAAGAAGAAAATTTCCATAGATGTTTCCACACAAACTAATAGGCAATTCCTTCATGATGGCTCCTCTATCAGATGGCACCAGCCTGAGATAAATTGCCAAGCTTAACTCAGACGCTTTACTTTTTGCCTTCTTGATAAGCAAACACACCACTTTTAGTTGTAACCATTCAAAGATATTAGGTTTATATAAAGAAAAAAATACATGCTTTCTAATTCTAAATTGGAAGAATCAGAGCATAAAAATCAAGCATATAAAAGATTAAGAAAAAAAAAAGGAAGGTCCTGGTAGCTCAATGTTTAGCATCTTAGACTCATTCATAATCTTGTGAATATAAATAGTTCAGCAGTATCACTCATCTCTGTCATCCACAGATCCTCAGGAAACACTGTCCTCTAGGCTTAAGCTGTCTCTGTGTCACACTTGCCACTGTCCTTTGTAGATCCATGTGTGGTACTTGGGGTCTTTCATTACTTGTGAGTCTAATGACCACTTCATGGGGAATTCAATGCTTCCATTGCTTCTCATCATAATTACTTCAGTCTTGCACCTTTCAAAACTTCAAAACTTGAATAATGAGGAATGTTGTTTGTTGGCTTGCTTGCAGACTTATGGAGGGCTGGCTATCTTCAAGAGCCCAGGCCACTTGCCTACCACAGGGGCGTGGACTATGTCAGGACAATCCCTCACAGACAAGTTCATTGGCCATCTGATATAGGCAGTTCTTCAACTGAAGCTGTGTCAAACTGACAACTAAAAATTAAAATTAACTAAGAGAACCATTAAACTACTTCTAATGCTCTGCTAATAGCACAACATAAAACATCAGCCTATTTCACATTGATGCCCCCAAAGCACTCAACTCATGGTTAAAAAATTTATTTTAATGTGAAAAAAGAAATAACAGTGCTTGTATTTGAAAGTATTGTTTACTAAATAAGATACACTATGAGGAAAGTCTATTGGTTGCTCCTATAATGTAGAATTATTTAGTCTCCTTGTTGTTAGCTCATATAACTGACAAAATAATTTAAAAAAAGAATAGTTTACTTTTTTCATGTCTGTAGAGATATTGTTCATTATGGCAAGAAAGACATGACTGTAGAGCAACTCTATAGCCCTTTGAGCAAAAGATTGCAAGTTGCATCATAGTAGAAAGATAAACAGAGAAAGAGTATTTTGGTGCTCAGAAGTATTTTGGAAGGCAGAAGAAAGGGGGACATCCTTCAATGTGTCACACAACTCTGTTTAAAGATTAGATTTCTAGAAATAGAAGGCAAATCAGAAGTTCAAATGCTGGAATGATAACACTAGTGGACATGTTGAAGTGGAAAGGGCAAAGTCCACATGACCTCAACACTGTACAAAGAACTCCAGGCAACTGAGGAAAGCTATGATTGGGGAAGGGATCTTCTCCAGGTACAAACACACTAATTGGCTCTGCAGTGACAAATTGTCAGCCCTGAAAATGTACATACAAGTAACATTATATAAACTGAGTAGGATATATTTAGGAATATATTTGTATATATAAATGCATGTAATACTTATTTACATAAAGAAGACCGTGAATTTGAAGGAGAGTCAGGAGAAGCATGTGAGAGGGTTTGAAAACATGAGAAGGAAGGAAGAAATATTGTAATTATGTTACAAACTGAAAAAAATTAAAAGAAAAACGTTTTTTTTTTTTTTTAAATCATGCAGGTAAATCAGTGAGATAGTTGAATATTCATCATGTATATTCTACTAACCATCTCTGTAACTTGGCAACTTTCATATCTTTAGTCTCAAACAAGTATCTAATGATATCCAAAGTTTTAGGTCATGCTGTGACTTTAGGTTCTACAGAAAACAGATATTTTTAACATGCTGAAAAACAAATGTGTGTTTGTAGATATGTGAAAATGCTAGTCAAGTATCCAGTATTCACTGAGCATCAGAGAGACTACATGATTGAGATAGTCACACACCTTTCCCATCAGAAGAAAGAAGAGTTTAAGGACATTATTACCACATTCATCATTCTGAAGGTAATGTGTGTAAAGACTTACATACATTAATTGAAATTAAATACTTAATAAAAATAATTTATCATAAAACTATCTATATAAATGTTTAAATTTCATGTCACCTATGTTTTAGAATGCTCATCTTCTTTCTCCATACAGATTCTAGCTTTAACTTAATCTCTTCTGATTCACCAAGACAGAATATTGGATTAGATACATTATGAGAAATTTCATATTCATAATTTATTGTTTGTCTATAACAATATATTGGTTAGTTTCATGTTAACTGACAGAAGATAGAGTCATCAGACTTGAAGTATCCTCAATTGACAAAATGCCTCCATAACGTTAAACTGTAGGCAAGTATGTAGAACATTTTCTTAACTCATGGGAAGGGCCAGGGAGTAGAACATTAGCAGTGGTACTATTTCTAACCTATTGGTCCTGGGTTCTATAAAAATATCAAGCAGAGCAAGCCAGGAATAGTAAGCCTGTAAACAACATTCCTTGGTGTCCTCTATATCAGCTCCTGCCTCCAGGTGTCTGCCTGGCTTAAGCTCCTGCCTTGATTTGCTTTGGTAATAAATTGTGATGTGGAAATATTAGTCAAATAAACCCTGTCCTTCACTAGTTGCCTTAGGCATGGTATTTCATCACAATAATAATCCTAAATAAGACAAAAAGTATGTCTCTTGTCATTTTTTCTATACTACTTTGAAGGCAAATCAAGTTCCCCTTGAACGTGTGGCTTACTCTCTTTGAAAAAGCATGATAGCATAATGTAAGAAGCCGTTGGTCACAGTGAAGTTCACCCATCAGAACTGAACATAATCTATATTTTATTTTGCTTATATTTAGAAAACTGATTTGGACCCAAGGAGTAGTCAAGTGGCCAGCTGTGCTCAGAAATGCCTTAGAGCCATTGTAATCCACACTCCACTGTCCAAGGCTCCCAAAAAGAAACACTTTGAACACTCATTCAAAGGTATGGAAGCATGGGAGTGTCAGAGTGGCTGGCCATACAAGTCCTTCTCTTCTTCTTTGCATTGACTTCTCCTTTCCCAGTTGGCCTTTTGTGTTCCTTGTCCCTTGATTCTGACAGTTAGTTTAGTCCAATGTTCTCTGAAAGAGCTGTGGAATCCTAGGAGAAAGAACCAGAGTCAACATAAAGACATCTCTAATTTGAAGTGAAGAGAGCCAAAGAAACACAATTGCTTTCACAAAGCAAGAACATGATGGCTTATATAGACAAAGTAAACCCTGACAATGGTTTCTGCCCTGATGGGTTCCTCAATTTAGAGTCCATATCAAAGGATGCCATCCCTAAAACAAACCAGGCCTTTCACAGAATACCTATGCTATTCACATCTCGATGTCTATCTCCATAGGCAACATCAACGTTAATGGTGATGGAGTGAACCTATAGGCCTTTTGCTGACAGATTCTGGCACAGTTCCTGCCCAGAGTTGATGTCTCACTAAATTTTACATGATGTATTACTGAAGGAATCAAATCTGTATTGAATTCAGCAAGCATTTTGAAGAAAGTTGCCTAACATGATTCTGTATGCTACTTAGGCATTCTAGACTGCTCCCAGAAGTTCTCATCTCCTGTATAACTTTGTCATTTTCCCTAAAATTCCCATAATCATTGTTCCTCTCATTGGAATATCCACTCCCCACAGAATTTCTTTCTTTACTAGTTCACATGCCCCAGTGTACATTCCTGAGGGTAGAGCTGCTCTGTCAATCAATGTTAGCTTTTTTATTCCAATGAAATTCCTTTTGGGTTAACAGTCTTCCACACCATCTATCCACTCATTTCAGTTTCCAAAACAACATAGTTTTACTCACTTAGTAATAGGAGGCCACATCCATGCAATGAAATAAAACAGTGCAGCTTTTGTTAGCTTTAAAATACATTTCAAAACCCATGTAAGAAAGAAAAGTTATTCTTTTTTTTTTTTTTTTGAGAATTTCATGTTTGACTACAGTACAAAATTTCCACTTCTTACTCTTTTCCCTACAACTCCTTTAATTCACTCCTTCTCACTCTCAAATGCATGTCTTTTTTACTAATTTATTACCCACTATAATTTTAGACAGAAGTTTACCCTGTCCATTAAGTGCTACTTGTGCATGTATTCAGGTTCACATATGAGATGAATAATCTATCAGGAAACATGTACCAGGAGAAAAATAATTTTTGTATCACCAAATATAATCCATTCCTTGAATGATAGATATGAAAAAGAATGTCTGGAAAAGAATCCAGTGTTTATATTCTGGAGCTAAAATATTACATGGATGGAAACAGTGAACATCAGAGAAAATAAGAAGGCAACGATAGCTCCTGTCATGTAGAACAGGAAATAATTCTGTTGGACTAGTAAAGAAAATTGTAACATCACGCAAGTACAAGAGATCACATATCGTTAGCTCTGCCTGCTTCTCAGAAGTCATACCCTGTACATCATCTCTCCTCTTTTAGTTTTGTATTTGTCTTAACCAATATGTTGAATTCTTGAATGATAACTCTGCATTTATTATGTGTTTTGGATTAAGTCAGAAGATATGGTTTCACCTGTGAACTGTGAGCTTAGGAGTAAGAGCACTCCTGGGAGATCAGGTCTCTGCTGGAGGAATTTGAGTATGGAGAGCTCTACCAAAGGATTAGCTCCAGGGTGTGGATGGAGACAAGAAGGATCCTGTCCCAGCTGCTCTGTGGTTCCTGTGCCCGTGGGATCCTGGCAGGTCCCTCTTTGGCCAGTTATTGGAGCAAAAGTGTTGTCTTAATTGTGAATTTAGAAATGACAGATAATGAAGAGTGCCCAGATCCATGATGAATCCAGGCTGCTTCAGCCCTTGATTTCTATCTGTCACCACATGTGGCCTTCATCTTTATCCTGTGTTCTTCTAAGTTGTAATCTGTTTATCACAATTTTAGGTACCATTCATAGGACCATAACATCCAGGAGAATATAAACTGTTTCTTCTTGTATCCTCTTGTAGGAGTGAGCAAAACTTACAAAATATTTCCCAGATAGATCTCTCATTTTTTCTTGACCACAAATGATCCATTGTCAATATAGACTAAATTACTTTCTAAAAAAGCTATGAGGATTGACTTACTAAGATTATTGGAAATTATTTAAGTCATTGAAGATGGCTGAGTGCACTCCCCAAAATTAGATGTTTTTGTTTGTAAGAAAAATGTAATGATAAGTGTGTCTGAATAGATTATAGCATTTTGGTAATTAATAGTTATTTAATAGATACTCTAGTTGAGTTACTGGGATAACCAGCTAAGTATACCAATGGGTTTAGCAAACATAACAATATTTCAGAAGATCTAGACCCATAATTCATGCATGGGAACAAGCATGTCTGGTTTTACAGACAGGAAATGACAGATTTAAAGTGATGCTGTCTAAATAGCCACCTCATTTTACCACATATAGTTATCCTTTCATAAAGAAAACTCTGGAAGAACATATGGTCCAAAATCTGAGAATCATATGAGAGATGTGTTTCCTGATGTCAATGTACCACTTGCTGAGGCTACCTTAGTCCTTCCCACTAGTGTGTAATGGCTCATCCAAACACAGCACTTCGGATTGTAAACTCTTATAACTAGAATATAAAAGTTGCTTTAACAATCTTTTTTTTTCAGGCTTCTTATTAATGACCTATTTAATGGTCACTCAAAATCTCGATTTCTTTGCCAATTAAAGTATGTTAGAAGAGTCTGGAAATGTTCCGTAGTTGATGATTCAGTCAATCCTAAGGAAGCTTTCCGTGAATTACCCATCATTGGAGCTTTGAACTAGAGTTAAAATATTGTTTTAAGAGAAGGACTTTATTGCATACTAATGTCGCCTTTTTAACAGCATCATGAAATGTTGAAGAGACTTTCAAAAGGTTCTCCTTTCTCATGTTCTCAAAGAAACACATGAGTAGTTCACTGCAGGTGGTAGGGGCTATGGCTTGGGAAGTATGATACTTAACCTGTCAGCATCAGTACCTGAGTTCAGATCCTTAACACCCATAAAAAGTTAAAGGCAGAGGGGAAACCATAAAACAACAACAATGAAAAGAAACAAAATAAAGAATAACAGAAAACCAACCCTATAATTCTAGGCCTGGGGAAAAAAAAGGACAGGAGGACCCTGTAGTTTGCTGGCCTGTCATTCTAGGTAAACCTCTCAGTTTCAATTTCATTAAGAGACACAAAAATCAAAATGGAAAGCAACAACCTGCCTACCACATGTAAGCCCATGTATGTGCACCTGTAGAAACATGCACACAAATACTTCACCTCTCATCACAGATTTATCTATATTCTCCAATTTCTAGGCTTTTAAGAGCAGACTTTCATTCAGAGATAGCTTCCTGGTTCTTTCCAGTTTTATTTCTTCAGGAACTTCAGGGTCTAACATAAAGGTATTTACCTTTTCTGACACATTGTGGATAGATTCATGATTGAATACTTGGTGAATATATAGGGAATTCTGTTTTTCTAAATCTGAAGAAAGAAGATAGATAATTCTCTTCCAGTTATCAGCATCAAGTGTCTGGCACGAAGCCCACAGTACATATCCTATACAAACATTTCTAACAAACATTAATTCCAGTTTTACCTAATTTGTCTTTCTGCATACTGGTCTGAGGATATATTCTAACACATAAATATGTACCACTATGAATAGGGAGTTGAAATGGATAGCCTGGATTATTCAGAAAGAAGTGGTTCACAAATGTCAAAGACTGTGAATTTTCAAATTAGTACCTGGAAGACAAAATAATATGGAGAATGCTCACTCTCTAGGTTTGCATGTTTTATTTCATACTTCAGTCTCAAAGTACACATTGTTTCTTATTTAGAAGCAAAAAATTACTTAAATAATGTTATATTTGCAAAAAATATCTACTGTTTGACACAACTAAAATGATATGTATAAGTGAGTCCTGCATATACCTATGAGAGAGAAGTTTATCATGTTCACCTGCCTCAATTTACATTTTTCTGTAGCTCTGTGGCCTCAAGCTGCTTACTGCAAATTAGATTTTGCCTTAATATGCTAATGTTAAGTATGGGAATTGGCCTCTAAATAATTAAGTTGTAAGAAGTACAAAACTAAAGCAATCTATTAATGTGGCATGAACATTCCTTGATTATATTTATAGAGTGAATTTACCTGCTTTAAATGTGAATTAGAATTGAAAGGTAAATTGAAATTTGAAAGAAAATGTGATAATAAAATCCCTCTGTCCCTGTCATTTTTTCAGCTTCCCATATTTGAGTTGTCACTCAGTAATGCCATTCAGATAAGA
This sequence comes from Mastomys natalensis, assembly GCA_021653895.1. NCBI lineage: Eukaryota > Metazoa > Chordata > Mammalia > Rodentia > Muridae > Mastomys > Mastomys natalensis. Next base: position 1,559,839 of record JAJTUV010000125.1, on the reverse strand, counting down.
ACAAATCATGATCATAAGGTCTCAACAGATGTTGATAGATTAGCTTTGACCATTATGCTTCACAAGTCTTTTTTGGTCAACTACTAAAGGAAATACTTCCATGGAAGTTAATGAGGATTGTTGTGTTGGGAAAAAGCTTTATAAAATTGTGGAATGGAATTTTGTTTCATTAAACTCAAAACTATGTAAGAAGCATTGAGAAATACTGTTAGCCTTTAGGATCTCTAGGAAGGTGGTTCTAAATTCCCTAAATATATGAAATGTGAGGAAGCTCAAGCCCCTAAAGAAAAGAGGCATCATGTCCTTCTATACACATAGATTACTTATAATAGCTAATAAAATGCAAATGATATGTTAATAGTTGGTATATTGCACTATTCAGGGAATAATGAGTAGAAAACATGTATACAAGTTCAATAAAAATGTATTTTGTTGTTATACCTTTGTCCACTCCATTTAACTGAATATATAAATGTAGTATTGTTTCACATAAAGGGCTTATGTTATATTTTATTCATATATGCACAAAACCACAAATGCATATATATGTATATATGTATATATCCGTGTATATTTATATACACATATATGAATAATAGGACAGATCGATGATAGGATGATAGATATACATACATACATACATACATATATACATACATACATACTTGGAGACTCTATCAATAAAACTGTTCTTGTTAGATTCAAGGTGCATTTCTCTGCAGTCATTTGATGAGATTTCACAGGAAAGCTAAAATAACTAATCCAAGAAGAGAAAATTACAAAAGTTTTCTAAGGCTTTGGACAGAAACTTTGGCTTAAACAAACAACTAAACACTCAATTAGATTAAGTCAGCCACTGAAATAATAGGCCATCTCAAATGTGAAGAAGAGAGTAAACCACACAGTACACTAGGATCACCAACTCTGGTCTCAGATGCAATTTTCAGCACCACAATCTTAAACAGAGACTTGAACAATGATAGCATAATGGAGGGCTTAAATATTTGTCATCTAATCATAAAATTTGCCTTGTAGTGAAAATACATATATGTTGAAGAAGATTCAATAAAATTTCTAGGATTCCCACTCTTGGTTTGAAAAAGGATAGAATTTCATGGTATAAGAAGGAGACTGGCAGGCTTACATATAAAACAAAGGGCATATCTGAGGCATTCCGGGTGAGAGAGAGAGAGAGAGAGAGAGAGAGAGAGAGAGAAGAGAGAGAGAGAGACAGGGAGAGAAAGGGAGAGAGAGAGAGAGACAGGGAGAGAAAGGGAGAGAGAGAGAGAAACATAAAGGGATACACTTGGTGCCTACACATCAAAGGTTTTCTGGAACAAAGGCCTTTCCTGTGCAGGTTGTGTCTTCTCTGACAGGGCACAAGAGGTACATGAATATACATGTGTTGTGAAGGTGAAGGGGCTGGGGGTGGGGTTTGCTGAAGTGAAAAACAACCAAATAAATAAAAGGCAAACAAATAAAGAGTCATAAATATTTTCTGAATTTCTCATGGAGTCCACACTATCTATTCTATTTCCTTGAACCATTGAATTATGATTCCTGAAAATCACAGCCTCATTGTATTTTTCCATGGCCTTGCCTTAATGGATGATGAATCATTAAGCAGCACCTGCCACACACAGGAGCCTTTGCAGTCGCTGTGCGTGTTCACCCTGCGAACTGCAATTAAGCTCATATTTTTGCTTCCCAATCTATCTCATTAGCACGGATTTGAAAAATAACTAAGGATGAAAACTTTCACATTTGCATATAGAGACTTAATAAATTCACTGGCTTTTTCCCCCTGATTTGTGGATTAGAAACTGTAAGTGGAAAGAGTATTACATACGGAGTCAGTAGACCCGAGCTTAAATACTACCTTTAGCTTTTGTTGTTGATTTGACGTGAAGAGCTGAGTTTCAGTGTCCATGATTAAAGCATGAAGGTAACATTAATTGACACAGTTAACAGAACAAAGACAAATACCACAAAGGATGCATTCAAAACTCATCGTATTTATGCTTGGGCAGGGAGGAGCAAAATTATATGCAGCATTCATTCATATTGGGTAGTTTCTCATTCGGGAACGTTTTGTAATGTCTTCTATAGCTGCTATCTACCTAGAATGCTTGACCTCAGTTCTTAGCCACGACAGTTTTATTACATCTGATTATACTAACTCTTTGATCCAAAATGTATCACAGACACCTACAGCACAAAGAAAAGCAAATACAGGCCGGGCAGTGGTGGCGCATGCCTTTAATCCCAGCACTTGGGAGGCAGAGGCAGGCAGATTTCTGAGTTCGAGACCAGCCTGGTCTACAGAGTGAGTTCCAGGACAGCCAGGAATACACAGAGAAACCTTGTCTCGAAAAACCATAAAAAAAAAAAAAATTAAAAAAAAGAGCAAATACAAATGGAGACTACCCGTTCTCTCATTTTCCTATTCTGCCTCATTTCAAAAGTCAACATGTTCAACTTCATTTCACAAATCATCACTTCTAAACAGATGTGTCCAGCTTAAAATTTTCCATTGGTTCATTATTTTCTATAGAATAAGTTTGAGGAAACCCTGACTACTTCTAGGAAACCATAACTAAGTATCCTACTGACATAGTTCTTCTTCCAATTTGAATTCATATTTTCACTTCTCCCATGGTCCAGCCACATCTTATTCTTGATACTGGCTTTGCCTTCTTATTTTGTTCACAGAATCTTGGAACACCCAGGACATCTCCCATACAATTCGAGCTACCTCTTTACAAATAAAAGTCTCTCTAGGGCTTGTGATGTTCTCGATGTAGAAAGTTAAACTACTGTATCCAAAGTTGGAGCACCACACAGAGATATCACATTGTTTTTTTTTTTTTTTTTTGCTGACAGTAATGTTAATGATAATCCCATGGAAGAATGAAACCATACATCTTTCTCTCTCTTTCATGTGCCTCACCAAACTCTTCAATATTGCTGAGGGAAGGTGATAGACACAGGGTGGGAATGTTAATTTTCCTCTTTTCACGCATGGAAACACTAGTATTTGACATGTTTTTCAAAGAGACAGCGATTGGATATGATAGATGCATACATGTGCACAGCCATACCCATATGCATAGTGAGAGACAAGGAGAGGAGAGCTAAACAAGACTGAACTTTAACAAAGGTTCCTGCTTGGCTGGCCTTATCACATGGAAGATGAAGACATGCCATTTTGCTAATAAAGGTTTTTTTCCCCCTCTTTAAATTTAATGTCATCATTACTAGCTTACGCTATTGCTGACTTTTTCCTTTTGGGAAATGAAAAAAAAAAAAAAATACAGCTATCCAATGATCTCAAGCCCACACACACTGATGCCTAAAATCTTCTGATAATCAGGCAAGTGGTTTGAATATGGAACCTGAAAAGGTCACATTGGTCACAGCTATAATTGGGCCCAACACCACATTGCAATTAAAGCTAAAGAAGGCTTGAAAGTGCCAGCTCTCTGTCTCTCAGATGATGAAGGAAAATTGTTTCATAGACCACAGGAAAGTACATCAGTTAATTATATGGTGATATGTATTATCCCCAACAGGATAGTCCCTCCAAATTCCAGGATTGAATGTGCCACCTCTTTCTCCAAGACTCCCATCTTAAAGGACTTTAGGATAAAAAACACAGCAATTGCTTTCATAGACTGTGATAATTTTACAGTAGAAAGAAGTGTTCTCAACACCAAATAATTATAGCACTGCTTGATGATTGATTTAAAAGAGAAAACCCATCTAATTCCATTTGCCATTTCAATTTACAGTGCTTATAATCAAATCATACTCTCTTACTGGACAGCCCTTGCATTAGAATTGAGAATAATGCTAACAAAGTTTAACTTGTGTTTTGAATTCAAGTTCTCCTTATTAGTGAAGAAGGTATTAGTAAAGAGGAAATCAAGTAAGGTACTCCTGTTGAGAACTAGTTTCCAGCATCAGAATAAACAAAATACAGCATATTAACACAAAGAAACTCTGAATGCTTCTAAAGGAAGAAATATTTTATTGAAACAACTCATTTTCTGTTTTTTCAGAGTGCCATTCTAGAGACCAAAATGCGAAGATTCAAAGTCTAGCAAATTCTACCATTAAGATTATGAATCAGATCACTGTGTGGGTGGTAAGAAATATAAACTTAAAAATGTATGACCCTAGAGTCTATCATGTGGGCTCTGTGGCCTTGTTGGGCAAAGGACTATGTTTAAAAAGTTAATTCTAGAAATTAGAGAAGAATCATGAACAGCAAAAATAATTTAAAGAAGTCACCTTCTTCAACAATATTCCGAGGCTATAACATGAATGGTTTTGTCACTGACCTTTTTGTCACAAACTTTGGCATTAGTACCTAGCACATTTAAGCTATTATTAAAGAGTTTGCAAGATTCATTCATGTATTATTTAAACTCCAAATATAAACCAGAAACCTCCTACGTCATGGAATGAGTAAAGACTATAGTAAGTGTTATCAGAATCAGAAAATGGTAATGCAAGAGCCACCTGGAGAAATATTGAAAGCGCGTGCTCACAGAAATATATACATATATCTCTAAATAATCTGCATTATACCCTGTTGCTTTCAGGTAACAGTCTCATCACATTTAGCAAGTGATGTAATGATTTGAGCAATATTTGCTTGTGTGTGGAACTGAGATGACTAAGCCCTACATAATGCAGACTTTTCAATAGTGAAACACATTACATCTTGGAAAATCAGTGGAGTGGGAAATCAGCATGGAGTACACTCTGTGTTGTATGCTACTTTTCTCACTTTTGCTATATGGCTTGCCCTGTATACTAGAAAATTTACAGCAATCTCTTAGGGGACAAACTTTGTGTATGAACATGTGTGTGTGTGTGTGTGTGTGTGTGTGTATGTGTGTGTATGTGTGTAGGGGATAGATAATATATGCATTAATTAGATTAGATTAATCTTTCATTGACAGTATCAGAATTCTGTTTTCCACGTTTGTTTTTAGTGGAAACAGTTCATGAGTCTGTCTCTATTTGAGATTCTGTGTATGTGTCAAAATTATCCATGTCCTGAAGGGAGAACATGAATAATTGTCTACCAAAGCATTGCTTTTGAAAAAGTACCAGTTTCCAAACAAATATTCCCTTGCTATTCTCAACATATGAATTCATGTTTAGTGGTAAAATGAGTAAACCCACAGAGTGGGTTAGCTCCCAGAACTTACTGGTAATTTGGGGATGGATGGATGGAAAATCAGAAAATCAGTTCTTTCAGGGCTGTCTACTAGGAGTTAGCATACCTAGAGAAATCTATGTTAGTTTATTCATCTTTAGATGCTGTCTTATTTTCCAATCCTGTCTCTTGTTATATATTTTGGCACTTGATCCCTTTCTCCTCTGTTTCTATGTGTTCATGTGTGTATACTTGATCATTTAAAAAAAAAAAAAACAACAAAATATTCTCCAGAGAAAACCCCTATTCTATCCTCAAAAGCAAAGTCAATTGGTGCTAAATTATCTCTTAGAACAGTAGTTCTCAACCTGTGTGGTCATGATCCCCAAGGAGCCCAACAAACCTTTCACAGGAGTTACAGATCAGATATCCTGAATATCAGATATCTACATTATGATTCATAACAGTAGCAAAATTACAGCTATGAAGTACCAACAAAAAAATCAATGGGCAGTCTTGATTTATTCAAAACACAAAAGAGATTTTTTTCAGAATATATCGTATATTATTTGAAAATATTAACCTACTGCTATGCATTTGATTCTGATTCATTCCATAAAATAGAAGAAGAAAACAAGCAAAAAAATAAATTATTATTCCAAATATATGACCATTTTCATCATTAATTGTGTTTCTTTTTCAAAGAGTAGATAATTCTTCATTTGATTACAACCTATTTTGTGAAAGCAAATATTTATCTTTTCCAAGAGACAGTCAGAAATAAGGATTTCAGCTTAGCATTTGAACCTTTCTTCACTGAATCTTGTAATTTTATGAATATGTTAATTAATCCTGTAACATTTCTATCTCATAACAGAATTACATTTACTTTCAGTGTTCTACCTCCTTTAACTATCTTACTTGGATATTTAAAAAAATAATCCGAAAAAAATACAATGTTTGATTTTTAATCAAACTGGACTAAGTTACAGTTCTAGGTTTATGGTTGGTTTTTTGTTGTTGTTGTTGTTTTGTATTTTGTTTTTTCTAATTTTGTTTAGTTTTGTTTTACTGGTTCACAGTTTTTTTCCCTAATGTTGACACATATTTTATTAACAAAAGAAAATATATTAACTGACTAGTAAAGTGGGATTGTAGAATTTAGATAATGCATCCTTGCTTGCCTCAGGGACAGAATAAAGTCACGGCTGAGACACAAATGGAGAAAGTTATACTTTGAGCTGCAGAGATAACTCAAGGGTAATAGAACCCACTGCTCTTTCAAGGAACTCGATTTTAGTTTGCAGTGGTCACATTAGAAGGTTCAAAATTCTCACAGGGCCCCCAGCTTGTATATAATAAACATTCAGCTCACTCTCCATATAGGTCCCACAACAACTGGAATTGGGGCTGTCCTTAAAGATGTAGCCTTTGCCAACAGGACTACTTTGTCTGGCCTCAAGGGGAGAAGGGATCCCTAACCCTGTAGGGACTTAATGTACTATGGTGCAGGATACCAAGGGGAGGTTCACCATATCAGAGGAGAAGGGAAGGGGGTAGAGGAGAGACTCGATGGAGAGGAGTACAGCTTTTGGGTTGTAGATAAATAAATAAATAAATAAATAAATAAATAAATGGAATAAACAAACAACCAAACATAAACAAAACAAAAGCATAAAACCAACAAACAAACAAACAAAACTTACCAGAGGATCAAAACCCTTATTTGGTCCCTGTGAGCATTTGTACTGGTGCATACACACACACACACACACACACACACACACACACACACACACACTAACACACACACACACGAGAGAGTAATAATAAAAATAATAATAATAATGATAATATTAACAGCTCATTTTTAGTGGTCCCCCTTAGGCTTTGTAAAGATGAAGTTTAATATCTCCTTTTTTTTTTATTGAATATTTTCTTTATTTATATTTCAAATGTTATCTCCTTTCCTGGTTTTCCCTCCACACTTCCCCCTATTTCTATGAGGGGATCCCCTACCCACTCACACACTCTCATTTACCTCCCTGGCATTCCACTACACTGGGGCATTGAGCCTTCACAGAACCATGGGCCTCTCCTCCCAATCATGCCAGATAAAGCCATTCTCTGCTGCATGTGCAGTTGGAGCCAGGGGTCCTCCATGTGTACTCTTTGGTTGGTGGTTTAGTCCCTGGGAGCTCTAGAGGCTCTGGTTGGTTGATATTGTTGTTCTTCCTATAGGGTTACAAACCCCTTCAGCTCCTTCATTCCTTCCCTAACTCCTCCATTGGCATCCTCATGCTCAGTTGGATGGTTGGTGATGAGTGTCTGCATTTGTATTGTCAGACTCTGGCAGAGCCTCTCAGCAGACAGCTATCAGCAAGTACTGCTTGGCATTAGCAATAGTGTCTGGGTTTGTTGTCTGTATGTGGGATGGAGCCCCAGGTGGGGCAGTCTCTGGATGGCCATTTCCTTCTTTCTCTGCTCCACAGTTTGTTCCCATATTTCCTTTAGACAGGAGCAATTCTGGGTTAAAAATTCGGAGATGAGTGGGTGGCCTCATCCCTCAACAAGGGAGCTCGCCTAACCTCTGGATATGGTCTCTTTAGGTTCTCCCTCTCCTTTGACGTTATTTCAGTTAATGTCCTCCTTGTTAGGTCCTGAGAGCCTCTTGCATTCCTGACATCTGGGACTTTCTGTTGGCTATCCCCAATTCCCAATTCCCCATTGCTACACATGTCTATTCAATTTCCTGACCTCTGAATGTTATACTCATCTCCTTCCATACCTGATCCTGTTCCCATTCCCCCCCACTATTCCTCCCAAGTCCCTCTTAGCCTCTACTTCTTCTGGATATTTTGTTCCCCCTTCTAAGAAGGACTGAAGCAACTACATTTTGGTCTTCCTACTTCTTGAGCTTCACATGGTCTGTGAATTGTATAGTGGGTATTCCTAGCTTTGGGGCTAATATCCACTCATCAGGGAGTGCCTACCTTGTGTGTTCTTTTGTGACTGAATTACTTCACTCAGGATGATATTTTCTAGTTCCATCTATTTGCCTGAGAATTTCATGAAGTCATTTTTTTTTTAAATCACTGAGTAGTACTCCATTGTGTAAATTTATTATAGTTTCTGTATTCACTTTTCTTTTGGGGGACATCTGGGTTGTTTCCAGATTCTGACTATTATAAATAAGGCTGCTATGAACATATTCGAGCATGTGTCCTTGTTATATGTTGGAGCATTTTTTGGGTAGATGCCCAGAAGTGGTATAGCTGGGTCCTCAGGTAGTACTATGTCCAACCGAAATTCATTGAATTGGACAATGAAATTAAGTGCATTACTAGAAAAGTAGATACTGATGCTCTGGTAAAGAGTAGACAGGGTTGTGTGGTTCAAATCAGTGAAAGGAATATAAAGATTTTTCCAAAAATCAAGTGATCTTGACACATGCAGAATGCACCTGCTGTTGAGTCAGGGGCGCTCGTGTTCTAGACCAAGCAGCACAACACAAGTCTGTTCAGGGATGCACTGCGGACAATGGTCTGAGTATTTTTGACTTGCTTATTATTTAGAAAGGAGAGAAAAATATTCCTGGACTGGCAAGTACTCTTGTGTCTTGGCAACTGGGACCCAAAACAACAATCAAAATATGAAAGACTTTTTATCTCTGTAAAGATAATGTCCACTAGTACAGTATCAGAAAGCCTTAAATAAAAAAGTAAGAAGTCCAGGGCCATATCACCCAAGACTCAGCCTCCTGTTCCTCCACATGTCCTTCAATGCAAAAATAGATGTAGTGATCTGAAAAAAACAAAGCACTAAGAAACGAAGGAGACGTTCAGAATATGTTATCCTTAACCTTCCTGCCAAGAGAATGAAGGAAGCTAAAAGAAAAGTGCCTGCAAAAGATAACCAAGAGATGTTTTCTCATCTAAATACCATCTTTCTTTATAGGTGCAGTTCTAAAATTTGAGTTCCTAAATTTGGTACAATGTCTTTGTATGGAAAATTATTATTGATGGAGATACCTGTACAATAGTACCTTTAACCAAGCAAATGTTCTACTGTCCACATCTCAACTACTATCTAAACTAGTCCTCCAGGAGGTGGGTAGTGTTATTAATGTCCTTAATCACAGGGAAAAATGATAATGACTTATAAACTATTCTCTTTAGCCCAACATGTGACCAACAATGCTTAGGCAGCATCTACTTCTTAGTGTGCTACATTTATCAGTACTTCATACACAGGAACTGTACACAACTTTCAAGAACCCTGAGTGCAGATGTTTATTGGCATCCAAACCCTTAATTTAGTTGCAATACAGCAAGGTCATATTGCTTAGGTATAGCATGAGAGCTAAACAAGCTAAGAGAAGTGTGAAATCATTCGTTTGGCTTATTTTTTTTTTTTTTTTTCTGAAGGAGCTATGGCTTCCTAGTTTAGAGAACTATCTCTTTGGCACTCAATAACATGAGTGGATTCTTGCTGAATTTCATGTTTCAGGAAGGACATAAAGAAGCAAGATTTCCCCTGGGCTCTGTCCTTTGCATACATTCTGTCTATTAAATTTTGCTATAAACTTAGGTACAATTTGGCATCCCCTGGAATCAAATATATGTAATCAATCCTTCCTTTCTGCACAGTCAGTATGGAGCCAGCCTTTCAAAGACTGCAATTATCAATGAAAATTGACAATATCAGTACAAAAGCAAGTGGTACGAGACCCAAACTCATTTGAGTAAGCAAGAGAGAATGTAGGTAGAAAAGGTAGAGGAAGAAGAGAAAGTTAATATAAAATGATATAAAATTAGAGAAAAGTTGTGTTAAGGGGCTTGAATTTCACAGAGGACATTTGGTTAGATTTCAGATGTAATTCAGCTGACAGTAACACATGGTTCCTACCACAAAACAGTACTGTTTGTGATTTTTTTAATTTTAGTTTAATTTTTAATCCTTTCATTTTCCTATCATTCCTACACCCGTATACAGAGTTTTCTATGATTGATACATTTGAGTCATCTGCCTTCTCTGTGAGCAGAAGTCTACCTCCTATTGATTTGTCTTGGAACTAGAACATTCTGTGAAATCTAAAGATGGCTCTGTGAAATGGAAAGATAAGTTGCCTATGATAGAGCCCAATTCCATGTCTCTGGTCACTAATAATTGAATCAGTTGGGATTAAAATTGTCCTGTAACTTGGTGTCTCTTGATATGACAAGATTGGGTTGAATTCCATCTTGCTGAGAGAGGGGCTGGGGGATGCCTGGATTTATTTTATGGATCTGTCTTTATTTATTAAATATGTATATTTCCTGGGTTAGTATAGGTACTTCAATACTTAAATATGAATTAGGATGTTGCGTAAGTCAGTAAAGAAATGACTCAGATTCACTCAGGTCCTTGCTGTAAGTCTGTTTGAAGATGTGATCACATGTAGTATTGAGTAGTAGTCAGTTAATTTGGGAAAATGAAGGACCTAGTAAACGCAACTGTGGCAGCCCATGCCAATAGATTATATGTACCCACTACTTAAGTCCAAGTTCTGATGAAAATAATTTTCATTTGCATTTAAGATTTCTCAGTTTTAGGCGAAGGCAAGGATGTCTTAGAAACACAAGCTACTTGAAAGCTGCAATGGGGAAAAGAGTAAGGAAACAGTCCAGTCTGCTCATCTCCCCTGTAATCTATCTCAAAAGCGCTTATCTCTGCTGCTATTATGACAATCGCTGAACATGACAGCATGCGACAGATCTGAGATAAAACTCAGGCTTCAGGGCCAGCTGGAAATAACACAGCTCAGAGTGTCATGGTCTCTAGCTACCTTCCCCTCACTGCTGATAGTCTGCTCAAAAAACACTTTGAGCAGAGAAAATGAAGTTTGCTTTTTGTGTCTGTGTTACTCTGCCTGTCCTACCCTTTGGTACTTCCTGTCAATATCTGGTCATCCCATCACAGATCCAAGACTGACATGTTCTTTCTATCAGAATTCACAAGCGGCCAACTACATACTTTACTATCAATCTTTAATGTTATATTAGAATCACCACATGTGGATTTTACAATTATTTCCTGATTTATTCTTGATTTCTGATTTGTCCCTATTTCCTGCTTTCTAGTAATCATCTTTCCTCTTTATCTGGGACTCATTTGAGTTGGACCAATGAAAGGATTTAATAGTTCTTTTTCTTATAACTATGACCAAAATACTTGTGAGAACTTATGGTGGAAAAAATATTGATTTTTGTTCATAATTTCAGGATTCAGTCTATGATACTATTCATGTTTCATGCTCTAAAGTAGCTAGTTATAATGGTAGACTAGAATCACCATGTAGCAGAGGCTAGGAAACCAAAAAGCTAGATACATCTGTTTTGTCATGATCCCTGTTATGGTGTCAAATTTCCTCAAATGCATGTGTTAAAGATCCACAATCATTGCTATGATCTACACAAGCCAGAGCCTTTGTCCAGTGACTACACCAACAGGACTCTGCCTTCATCAAATTATCCATTCTATAAATGGGGGGACGAGGGTAGCCTGGGCACCTTTGTGCTTCTCAGCCGTTACAGTGAGAAAGTAGTGCTTCTCTTAAATTACTCTTTCATACCTTTTGCTTTATGAAGAAACCTATGTGTTTCTATCTGTGTCAAGCAGGCTGCCACTAGAAACTAAGCTCCAGAGCCTTATCTTGGACTCCTTGGCTGCTAGAACCATAGGAAATGAGTCTTTATTATTTGTAATTTGATCTTTTGCATCATGCCAGCATATGGGAATGAAAAGAGTTGCACGCTTGTACTGAAAGCCATGACTCATTTTCAACAGTCTTTGCCCTCTTCTCAACTTTACTTTCTTCTTCCCTATACCTACATCATATGTTGATAACTTTCTTCCGCTGGCCCCTACTTCCTGGAGGTGTCATATCATGGCAACCCATTGTTATCACCCCATTGTAGTGAATTGCTAGTTGCTTATCCTAACCAGCTTACAACTTTGCAAAATGTCTCTTCAGTAAACCAATTTTGACTATTGTTGAAAGTGTACTCTTCAGCACTGCTACTGAAAATGTGTATTAGTTCAACCATTATATAAAGAGGATTGGTGGGTTTTCAGTTTCTAAAAATAAAACTACCATATGACATAGCTTGGAAATATATGCAAATGACTCTAAGTCATACCATAGAGGTATTTATACCTCTTGTTTATTTCTGCACTATTGACACATCTTGAGTTATGTAATCAACCTAGGTATGTCTCACATTAGATGAATCTTTAAAGATGACATGGTCCATATGTACTTATTGGAGTTTTAGTAAACCATAAAGAATGGAATCTTGGCATTTCTTGGAAAAAGTCATGAAACTGTATGACTTCATATTAGCTAAAATAACCCAAATTCATGTAGACAAATACATTTTCTTACCATTGTATCCAAGGACTTATATAACTTATTACTGCCAGCTGTACAGGTTGATACTTGGAAACCTGACTAGGGTGGCCAAAGAATAAAAACATAAGCAAACGCTGGTATGAGGTGAGTTGTACTTGCTCTGATGGAGTGAAACTCATATGCAGTGACCTAGAACCTAGGGTCTGTCACAGGAGGGATTAGCTGTGTTCAGAAGGAGATATCTGTAGGCAAAAGCAGTCTCAGATTTTAACTATCTGTGAAGAGGAAGAAATAGTAGTTATTTTTTCAACACACTAGTCAGTTGATTGCAAAACCTTATATGTATACATTGCTGTCAACATATGAACTTGAACAAGAAGAAGTCTTCGTTGTTTCTCTAAGCCTCATTGAGAGGGGAGAGGCTTTGCCACTCCATAGGTGTGAGGTGTTGAGTGGTTGACATGACTATATCCATCTCAACAATATACATTTACTCAGTGCTTTATCCCCTCTTCCCTCATTCACTAATGGATTCCTCAACTCTCAATAATATGTAATCAATATAAACATTACAGGAAGTTACAAGAATGTAATGCTTTCCTTTGAAGTATAAGCCAATTTGGCTACTTTCCTTTGCTAGAATGCACTCTTCTCAGTGGCAGCCAGAGGTGAATAGGAAATAAAAAACTTGTAGCACAGAGTGGTCCCTGAGTGTGAGATCCTTCAGTATAAGATCATCCTTAGTGCCATGATGTTGTATGCTTACTAAGACTTAAGACTCTGCAATGTAGAGTAATCAGGCTACAATTCTAATGAAAATCATCAAAGGTTATTTCTCATCATTATCCTTTTATTTAATATATTCCTTTCAGATAAGGGGGAAATGAGAACAAAGAAAATATAAATTTACATAAAGATTTCTGTAAATATAGGTGTTTCACAGGTTGCCTTTTTATGATTGACTCTTCTTTTCTTAAATGTACTTCATTTTCATGGAGTATAAGCAAGTTGCTCACTGCTCCATACTTCTATGAGGCTCTCCCTGACTCCCCCATACTCTCTCTTCCTCTTCTGCCTCTACTTCTGTCCAACCACCTTTGCCACTGTACTTGTTTTACCATGAAGGGTGTGAGTTTGAGGCTGTCTCAACCCTTCCATTCCATTCTATCTTTTAATGCAAGTTTTCAGGTAGTCTGAGAAATGAGAGAAAGTCGGAAATTTAAAAAGAGCATCTTCAAGGTAAGGCTGAGACACGTCTCCATAATAGCCCTGTGAGTGACAAGCAGCAGAGTCTGTGTCTTTTAAACCAGCAGGCATCAAGGTCTATAACCACATTTTTCTAGAGGCTGAACTCAGCCCCATGCTGGCGACAGTAAAATGCTCATAAATAACAGGATCACAGGAAATTGGAAAATGATGACTACACAAATACAAGAGGAATTTTTATGTTTTCCAAAACTCAAACGGCATTGACAGTTCGTCTCTCCTTGGCTATAAGTCACTATTCCTCAGGGAGCTATTAGAAATTTGTGAGGGGGTAGGAGAAGTCATATATAGGGAAGGGCAAGACTCATAGCCCAGACTAAAATGGTGCAATTTGCTTTAGGCTCTCCATATGTCATTTTTAGTACTCCTCTTATATGCCACCAATGCACTAATTCGCTCTCTGGTATTTGTCAAAGCAGGTAATAAGGTGAATTCCCAGTATGATACAATGACTAATAGATGTTCCAAGTTAGCATGCAAGGGTTAATTATTTAAAAGCCAGCTTAATGAAACAAGTACATTTTGAACTTGCATTTCAAGCATCTACAAAGAGAAAAACGGTACACGTTGAGGAGGAGAGAAATGTTTTCCATGAGATAGAGTATTTGACGTCATCAAGACGGACACTTGTATCACAGAACATGAAGCTGCTGTAGTTTCTGGGTGGGAACATGCTCTGGTATCTCTGTAAGAAATCACAGTACTCCTTTGGGATTCAAACCTTGTCTAATAATTATGAAAGAAATATTGACACTAAAAAGAATAAGAAAGAAGAAAGTCAGGAAGGCTGGAAGGAGGAAAAAAACAGACTGATGTAAAGAAAGACAAAAAGACAAAAAGACAGAAAGATAGACAGAAACGAAGAAACTCAAGCGCTTTAAAATTTAATCAACAGATGCATGATTAGTCACAATGCCTAGACCATATTGCATTTTTTTTCTCTCCCCATTTCACTCATGCTAATTATATAATTTACATAGTATATGACAGGTCAATACAAATATCTTGAAATCAGTATCAGTGAAAGTGTTCTAAAATCAAGTGCTTCATTTATTGGAATATGTTTGTTAGAACCCCTTGCATAATAAAAATATTCACCTGTAGCTCTTATCTGTGATTTTTGTTGAACTGGTGAACACAGAGTTAAAGACAGGTATAAGTATGCATCTGGAGTTGCAATCAAAACTTCATTACTCAGTGTGAGTTTGAGTTCATTTATGAAGGATTATGATGCTCAAGACAGTATAGAGTAATGGCATATTTACCAGGAGCTGGATTCCAAGAAGGACATAGAGCACAAAAATCCCAGTCAACCGCCTCCATTTTCATGCCATCCTATTCCTTTTTGTTCTGGTGTCACAGCATTTTCTAAAATAAAATAACTAAAATGTAATATCATAATATGTTTTCCTTTCTCATAGCTTTCATTCTACCTCTAAATGAGCTTCATTTATCTGGATATAGATTTAATGGTACTCTTTCTGTTAAAGTTTTTATTACTTTATCTTAAGTGCCCTATGATAAAACCTTTTTTCCATGTGCAGGCATTACCATATTTAGTAACCCTTGTTATGTTAAATGTACACTAAGAACAAATGGATATAAAATGAATGAATGAATGAATGAATGAAGTAATGAAAATATATAGATTTTAATACATGCATAAGGAAGAGGGATAGAGAAGTTCTTCTAAAAGCTATGACCAATTTAAGGCATCCAGTGTAAAGCCTATGGCTAGTCTATTAAAAACACAGGCGTTTCTTTGTTCTAAAGAAAATAAGGGTTAATCTTAGTTAAACTATATATTTTTTTAAATTTTGAAACAAAATGAGAGTAGTCATGTGTAACTAATTCAGAGTGATATTTTAAGGATTAAAAGTATTCATTAATAAATGGGAAAACCTTTCTTGCATGAGAATGAATTCATGCACCTTCCTGAGGAAGGGAGCCTGCTTCTGGAACAGGGCTCAGTGTATTGATTTGCTTAAAGTCTGATGCTGTTTGAAGCTGGATAATGCCATTGTATTCAAGCCCACAGATTCTCAAAATTACAAAGAAACTAGAAATTATCTTCCTCAGAGAGATGAGACTTAATAGGAAATTCATCCTAGACTGAATCCATGAGTAAATTTAAACATGGACCCATGAGTTGTATATCTATTGCACAGAAAAAAGTCTTCCATTTCCAGCAACACAGGCTTTGTAAGGTGGTTGAAATTCCACCATTAAAGCTCAATTCTTTTGAATTCAAGAGCTAAAATCCCTTTAAACTCCCCTAGGAGATGTTACACATTAAAGCATAATCATTTAATAAAAATGATGGTTGCTAACATTTATTGAGGGCTTAAGATGTGCAAGACACTCTTCTAAGCATTAGTGTTATCTGCTTTAATCCTTACAATAACCCGATGAGTAGGTAATGCTACTATTCTACTCCATAGATAAGAGAACAAGGATTTCATGTATTTAAGTTACAGTCATAGTTGGTGCTGATGACAAAGGCCTGAGTCCAGACATATTATCCTTTAAATACTTATATTGACATAATGACCACTCACATTGTAGGTAAACAACAGACAACACCATTTTGTTCTTGAGATTTCCATGGGACAGTTGTGGACACAGAGAAGTTGTAGAGAGTACATGACACTGGAGCCTACATGGTAGTTTCCAGAAAAGGATCGGTAAAGAACTAATTATTTAACAGTATTGATATCTTGGTCCCAGCATTAGGCCATTTGAAACTTCTAGAATATAGACCACATCTGTAGCAGTCTGTGGATTTCATCCTCTTCCAGTTCCATCACTAAAGGCCTTCTTTTTCCGGATTCATATGATGGTAACAATAGGGCTTTTAAGTGGGAGCATGGCCTTTTCTCCCTTTATCTGTTCTTTAATAATCAGGTCACAGAATCCCATCTAAGAACCTTACCTTTGTGGAGAGTATGCTAGGGATATTAAGCAGCATCTCACAGCTTAGGCAGATCATTGATACTTATTATCTAGCAAAATAAAAGTAATTATGCTATTCCAAAATCTATGAAATAGGAATACAGCCAAGTGGACATAGAACTTTTTTCTTTAGAAAGTTTGGAAAAAAGAGAAAATGAAACCTAATTTCAAAAAACAAACAAATAAACAAAGAAAACACCATCTGAGAAGGTTATTTTCACAGTTTTGCCCCTTGATTTTTCTTCCATATCCTATCTGCGGATAAAGGAGACTGATCAACATTAGACTGGCAAGCTATAGTCTCAAGCCTCAGGCCACCATTTCTTAAGCTAATTCTGATCACGCTTTGTTAATACCATAAGCCCACATATCTGTTCCCATCTTAACAGGACTTTGGGTATACAGGTCTTTGTCAAATAAGAAATAATTCAACTTTACAATTTTCATCATATAGGGCATTTCTTTTGAAAAGTTGGGCAAGATCATAAAAATAAGTATAGATAAGACTAGAACTCGGCATGAAGAAACTTTCTGGCAACACCATATAAGTATCTCTCATATGATTGCTAGAGAAAGAGAAAGATGACAAAGGGTAAGGGAGAAAAAGAGAGAATGGAGACATCAAAGATAGAGATGGAGAAGTAAGAGATATGAAGGATAGGGAAAAGAAAAAGAACACTGAATGATCTATTGACCTCATCTGAACATCAGGGAGCATCAAACCATTAAAGTCTGTCACCAAGAGACCTGTTCACAATAAAGGTATTGAAAAGCTCAAAAGCTCAAAGATATGAAAGCATGTCTTCTTGTTGCAGTTTATAAAAACAGGACCTTACTGTTTTATTTTTATCAGATACAATGCAATTTTAATAAATGGAAAGAATGTGCCTATGGCCTGCTGTACACAGTCTCTGACTCTAAAGTACAACCCACATTAGATGGCAGTTAAGAAAATATCCTGTAGTCAATTGCCTTCTTTTGTTTGCATAGAAATTTAGGAATAGAAATAGCTTGTTAAAATAACTCAGCTCCAGGGGCAGCAAACAGTTTTCAAAAAACAACAATCTGATGGGTTAAGCATAACAAAATCAGTAATCTATAGATTATATCATCCTTAATGAATATGAGAGTTTCCAGAAGTTCAGTGGGCAATGATGCTATGAGGTGTACTTGAGCCCTAGGCACTGAAAGATTAATCAGTTGTTCAGAAATGGAAACATATCTACATATTTGTGGCAGTCATGCAAAGCATTATTTTTTGTGTAGAGTTTCTTTGGATGTGAAGACTGTAGTCTGTTTATTGTGTTTTACTATTTTCCACATCTATTCAATGACCCAAATGCTCCATTTCATGCAGTTTAATCTCACACCAAATGCCGTTAACGATCAGAGAATGACTTCTGATTTTTTTTTTCACAGTTTCCAATTGAAGCTGTAATAGATCCATATTCCATGTCTCTGACCAGGTACTGTGAGAAATCACCATGCTTCGTGATGGGAGAGAGAATGGAGCAAAGGTCCAAGGCAGTAACTTCCAAGGCTCCTATCAATAGACAGAGATGATAAAAATAATCAGTTAGGGAAGCAGCATAAAGTGCCTTTGAGAAGAAACAATGGTCATTGCAATTCAACAGAAAAGCTCAGAGAAAAGGAGAATAACAGAAAGTACTCCTCAGTGTTCTGAGAGAGTTTATGGCTTTGGAGATGAGAGCTTCCTCAGAGTCACACAGAATGCAGGAAAACTAGAAGTCAGAAAAATGTGTCCTGGACAGCACAGTAAAGGGACTTACTTCCATTTAAGAGACAGAAAGTTTCTTCTCAAAAGATAAAGAAAGGTATTTACAGTGTCTTGGTCAGAAAATATCATAGATAAACAAACAAATAAAACTTTGTTAACCAGGTCTTCATTGCATATATTTAGGAAAGGACTATATCACCCTAAGAACAATCACAGTCAGATTACTGGGCTCTGGAATTCCAATGTAGATATGGGTTGCATTATAAAAATTCAAGCTACATGGATACTAAAGGGATGACACAGTTTACTTGCAAAACTCATGTTGGGTATCATTAAACTTGTATGTTCTAGTTGCTATAGAAAATCTTGTCACAACTTCTTAGTCTACCCAAATGCTCACTCTCATTAAGAGAAAATAATGGGTTGGAGGGACTAGATTTGTAGATTGATTGATAGATATATACCAAAAGAGATAATAAGTCAATTATAAATAGATAGACAGATATTAGATTACACACAGATGATAGGTCAACAAATAATAGCAAGCTACATCGATGGTAAAACAAATAGATAGTTGATAGATTATAAATAAAAAACTGTTTGATAATAATTATTGATAGACAAAAGTTGATAAATTATGATCATGAAGATACATAAGTAGGTAGATAAAAACATACAGATGATAGATGACATATTGATATAGATGATAAATGGATTTTGATATATATATACATATATATACATATATACATATATATATATAATCTTGAAATGAGGAGAGAAATTTTCTCCATTTCCTTAAATTATCTTCATCAATGTTTCAACACATTTTTAAAAAGAAAGAAAATAAAAAGGCGCATGAAATGCTCACATGTAGATTTCACTCTGGGTCCAGCCTAAAAGAACTTAAGTCAGTCTATTAATTCCAAGGGTCATAGATCTAAGGTAGGACACTTTTTTATCAGTGTGTTATTTTCTATAGAGAACTTAATTCCCAGGGCCCTGTTTCACTCTTAAGGGTCTTCACTTACATTAGTATTCACTGTATAGGGACTCATTATATAGAATGGGAAGATATTCTGTCAGCCTCTGGACTTGTTCTGAGACCTTGCTTGATACCCAGGGTCAGACATGGGAGTTAACATCCCTTTGCTGTGAGCCATAGATGCAGATTCTATGCTAAGGAGTCACACTTGGTCCTCTCTCTCTCTCTCTCTCTCTCTCTCTCTCTCTCTCTCTCTCTCTCCTTTCTTTATTTCCTTTCTTTATTTTATTGTCAGCCAAATGGTTCCTTATGGTCACTGTGAGTTTTTGCAGATTAGAATTCTATATACAGAAGGAATCTACTGACCACACAACTTCTAGTGATTTTGAAATACAGAAATCTTAAGTATGCATGAATTGTTTCCTTTGCCCTACCTACAAAACTTTTCTCTGCTCATTTTATGTGTAACTCCTGAGCCATTGCTTCAGCTACATGCACGGGTTTCTAGAGTTTCATTTTATTTTATTGTTATGAACTATTCCAGGAGCTTGAAGCCTCTATGGTGCTACTAGGTAGAATAAAATTTCAAAAATAACACATTTCTTTATTAATATTTTACAACTTGTTTGGGGCATTTGAACACATTATTTGAGATGAGGTCTAGACTGAGGGAGAAGTCCATGCTCAGTCTTCAGCTAGCCCTTCTGGTTAGGGGCCAAAGTCATAAATATTTCTGGTGAAACTGTTGCTTGAGACCACGAGATTCAGAAATATAAGGCTTTTTGTTTCTGGCCCTAGTGGAGACTTCAAATCTGTTTGGTTGTAAGGAGAGTCACTCAGTTGAAATTGTCCCCACACAGCCAACATTCCTTAACACTTTTCAAGTCAGCTGAGCAGAGCCAGGACAGCCTTTTATCAAGCTCCCCTGGGGCAGGACTGAAGCCTCCCTCTGTATTTTGGATGATGCAGAAATCAGTTGTTATTCTCATCTGGAGTACTTATGAGGTTTAACTAGGGTTCTTATTGTTGATTTCTTGGACTACAGGAGGCTTTGAGCCCCATGGCCTTTTGCAGATGATAATCTAGTGGACTGCAGGCTCTAGCTCTCTTGAATACCTAACTGAACCTATGTATTGAAGATGAGTGTTAGTAGCTCATTTGCATTGCAGGGATAAGAAAAACCAGATCAAAAATTGGATAGAAATCTGAGATAAATGATAATGTACCCTCCAAATTCTCCAGAGACATTTCTTACTGTCCCCCAATTACATTGTCCTATATATGATATAGTGTGTGGCTGTGGCTTTATCCAAAGCTACCAGGGGTATTATAGATAAAGTCTCAGGAACATCAGAAGTGGTATATATTCAAATTCTTTGTAGTGGCTATGAACTTTGGTAACCTTGTGTGCCCTCTCTGGGGCAGTTTTAGTTCTTCGGATGTCCCAGTTGTTGCAAGGTCTGTAGAGCTAAGCTGTTTGTTGGCCTCTTAGGCCATTCATGTTGTTATGTATTCACCTCCCTCAGCCCCACATGTTGCAATGGAACCCAACAAGTGAATAACAACAAGAAAGGGAAAGCTGCCCTTGGGTTTCTGGCTGTGATGTGAACTCCCGGGCTCCATCACCTCTGAGATACAGAGTGCTCACACTAACCTTAATTGGGTAGAGGGTTCAAACTCCCTTATATAATTTCCTATTTACAAACATTTCTACAGTCTCAGAGGCAATATAAATACATGTTGGATTTTTCAGTTGATTCTCAAGTCTCTGTTTTTACTTCTGGTATTACAGGATTCAAATGCATTTGTTTTCAAGGAGGAAGTCACCCAATAGGAATGGTCCCCACAGAGCTGACATTCGATAACACTTCTCAACCCAGCTAAGCAGAACCACATGCAGCACTTTATCAAGCTTTGTTTCCTGAACAATTTGTGCCATTTTCCATGTTCATCGGTTAAACACAGATTTGCGAGATATTAGGAAAGTTAAATCAGTAAGTCAGGTGTCAACCCAGTGTATTTGGAGGCAGGGGAGAGTGAAGGAGGTTCCTTAGTATCCATAGGTTGTGATCCATAAGAGTTGGGAACTTTCACTAAGTTGGAATCATGCAGGTATAGCTGGATCTATCACTGTTCACCAGAATGGTGGCTGGGTGTGTCTATAGGATAGGAAGACTGTACTCTCCTCTTTGCATGACCTTCTCTGTCAGTTCTAGTTTCACTCAGTGAGGCTTCACTGAGCACTGCATTTCCTGATTCAGAAAATGCACATCTGCTGACATTCCTCCTAAGAAGGCTTCACAACCCCAGGCAATTCTGGCATTCTAGGGCAACGATGAGATGACCTTTTGTGAAATA
The DNA here is from genome assembly GCA_021653895.1 of Mastomys natalensis. Classification (NCBI taxonomy): domain Eukaryota; kingdom Metazoa; phylum Chordata; class Mammalia; order Rodentia; family Muridae; genus Mastomys; species Mastomys natalensis. Next base: position 1,537,977 of record JAJTUV010000125.1, on the reverse strand, counting down.
CACTTCAGATTACAGTTCCATCTGCAAATGACAGAGTGATGGGATGGGAATAACAGGTCAAGTCCAAGGGTAGAATTCAATGTCAGGCCATGGAATATCTGTCTTCATATCTTTGCTAACTGTTCATCATAGCACCCTTCCCATGTGCTCATCCAGATAGACACATACTAGTTTATAGTCACAAAAGAGGATCTAGGAAGTACAGCCAAATGTTGAGTTGAAACACAGATGCAATGTTTTTCTGACTTCCATCTTTTAGTTAACCTATTTATTATATGTAGGACAATATTTGTGTTTGGAATCAGTACAGCCCTGGAAGGTCACAAAAGTATGGATGGGCCTACCATTGAAACAAAACCCATTTGTATCAGTCAGCTTTTCCATGGTGACAATAGCTACATAAGTCAACTGGAAGAGGGGAGGTTTATTTGGTTCATACTTTTAGAGGACTGAGCCCATCATCCCTGTCTATGTCAGAGTAGGCTGGAGGTGGACCTTTAATTTCCCAGTAGAATGGCTGGTCACATCTTGGTGGTCAGGAAATAATCAACAAGGGGGTATGATAAGTCAGCATGCCAAGATTTTTGATTCTTCTGTGTTTCTGTTATCTAAGTCCACAGAAATCAGGGATACCCAAGTTCATGGCAGATCTTTCTCCTCTGGTACTGTTCCTTATGCCAAAAATCTCTTCACATACTTTCCAGATGCAGAAAAGGGACTACTGATCTCCTAAACAATATTTTACTCCAATCAAATAGACAATCATGATGATGTATCTACTCTGTAACATGAGTAATGCCAGACATAGGAGCAACTTTAACTACTGGGACTGCTAAAGCAAAGGTACCACTAGTCGAAGGCCTGTGTGAACTACAGAGTGAGCAATACCTTGTCACAAAACACCCTTTAAAAATAACCAAAGAGCTAGTGTTATAGCTCATTGAAGAACTGCTTATCTAGCATTAGTAGGGACTTGGTTTTAATCCTAATGAGATACACACATGCAAATATGCACACATACAGGAACACAGACACATACATATGTATACATAAAAATATACACAGCCATATTCATATATATAGACACACATACACATTTGTATACAAATATAAAGACATATAAACACACAAATGTACACATATACCCATATACATTGACATACACACATATGCACACACACATAAATACAAACATAAATATAAAACATACATACACACATATGAATATACATATGTATACATAGCCATACACACATCTATATGCACATAAAACACACAAGTGCACAAAAACATGCATGTATACACACAGGTTCACACATATGTATACACTCACATAAATAAACATGTACACTCAAATAAATACATACATACATATAAAAGAATATATATATAAATACAAATACACATATACATACTTGGAATCACATGTATACACCCCCCCACACACACACACAAATGAAACAGTAGGTAGTTTCATGAGATCTACTGATAGAAACTCTTCCGAAGCACTGAGAACAGTGACTCTCCTGGCACTGAAGAATGTTCATACTAAGGTGCCAAGAAGCTCACTGGAAACTATGTCTCAGAATCACAGAGTTGTATATTTTCAGTCACACCACACCAGGATTGGGCTGTACTTGTCCAGGAGGATTGTGAGAGCTACTACAGAGAAGAGCAGCTCTTTATCAGCCCATGCTCAGGCTAGTGGAGCAGATGAAGCCAAGACTTCCGGAAGGATATATTTGTCCACTATGCACATCCCAGAAGTGTACTTTCTTAGTCTTTATAGGATAGAGTTTGGCAGAAAATCCTTCCTAAGGAGTCAGCATGAACACAGGAATAGTGATAGTGTAATAGGCTATCCAGGGAATATTAAAATTGGGAAAATGGAAGGTTAAACAATTTCTACTCTCTTAAATATATTGATTAATTAAAGGTCATTAATTCCAAGTTTTGAATAGTTCAAGTGTAGTTACAGAAATAACATTTTCAAAGAAGAAAGAGTACTGTGGTCTGGACTAACATATTACCAAGTGGGATCTTGAGTAGGCTTCTGCAACTGTTTGAATGTTAGCTTGCTAATATTTCAATAAATATTCTAGACTTCAACATGCTAACATAAATGGAGAGTAGCAGGGTCTGGGTGCTCATTGATTGACATAACAGGACAAGGATGAGAGTACATATGATTCTTAACTGCCTGGTTCCTGATTCTTAAGAATTTACAACCTATTTTCAGATCCTTAATAACAAAATGTTACTATTTTAAAACTAATTTTGCAGAAAAACTATCTGCTGTAGACTCTGAGAACATCCTAGTGCTCTCTCTTCTTGCCATGGATTTGGCATCCTGCAAAAGCCAATGGCATAGTAGACATTCAGGATCATACAAAAATATCTTATGGTGAACTGATGGAAGATCAAAGATTTTGAAGAAAATTTCATGTCTTTCTGTGATTAGTGGAAATGGTTTTTAGTGGAAAGTGAGAAAGAGGGGGAGGAGAAGCAATTAGAGCAGAAATATAAACAGGAATGCTATCTTTCAACATAATAGAAGACCCTTTGTTTTCTGTTTCTGTTAATACAGGGCATTTATGGTCAATAGTGGAGAAAGAAAACCAGGTAAAGAAAAAAATAACACTTTTAAAGGTATTCATAGTAAAAAAAAAAAAAACCAAACCACTAAGCTTTGTATTACATAGATAAAATTATAGAGTTGACCTAATACGTGAAACAAATGAAAATATCAATATTAGGCTGGGTCTGTGCTGTACATTTCTAATAACAGCACCCAGGAGGCATAGGCATAGGCAGATGGATCTTTGTGATTTTGAGGCCAATCTGATCTATAATGCAAGTTCCCGTCCAGGCAGGGCTACACAGTGAGACCCTGTCTCAATAGCAAAAATAAGGACTAAACAACAACAATGACAACTAAAGCTAACAAACAAAGAGAAAGAAAATATGAACAACAAATAGCTCAATAGTTGGTGTTTTCCTCAGCAGAAGCCATCCTAACAAGACATGCTATGGTGCCATGACTCCTTCCAAGGCTTCTGAACAACTACCCTAGGCAGGTCCTGACAAAATTCCTTTAAAATTTGAATGTAACTAAGTTTCATTGACAGTTTAATATAAATTATCAGGGATAATAAATGCCTTACACATATTTGTTAAATATTTAAATATTAAATTCTTTTAACTTTTTAAATGTGTCTATAAAATATTTTATATTTCTAATGTCTCACAATTTATGGTTATTCTCTATTAATGGTAGAAAAGATTCCCCCAAACAATATTCAGATATCAATGATACAAATGTAATTCATCTACAGATAAAATACAAATGTCACCATATGACCTCAAGTCAACATTTGCTTTAAGAATACTGTGTGTGTGGTATAAGTGGATCTTTGAGAGAGAGTTGTTCTTTCTGTCAACCAAAGCTACCCATACCATGGAAATGTCATTTCAAATTTCTTTGTCATAGGACATGGAAGGAGTGGCACTATACGCGCGCACACACACACACACACACACACACACATTTGTATGCATATATATATATGCATGTGCATGCATATATATGTATATAAAATGTATAGACCCATATATAATGTATGCACACTTGTATAATATATATGTACATATATTATATAGAATATGTATAGTTTACATATGTATATGGGGGAATTTTAAATTTAATAAAGAATAAGTGTTTCTGCCATGGAAAATTGAACTACATTTACTAATACAAGCAGAAATCATATTTTAAGCTGCAGCATTATTTTTACATTATAAAACAGTTCTAGAATGATGAGTTTTTTTTTTTCTTCAGTGAAGTCTGAGAAAGCCACAGCCCTACAATTTTATTGTTCTGACTAGTGAAAAATGATGGTTTTGCTTTTTTTGCAGTGGTGTTTAGAGCAGAGTTATAACGATCAGTCCCAGATGAGCATACCAAAGGCTGTAGACCATCACTGGGGACTGACTAAGCCTGGGTTTTATAACTATTTAAGCACGAGAGAGGAGCTTTCATTTGTTTGCTGACTTCTCATAAAAGTAACTGCAGGAAGACTAATGAGATATTTAGTCAAATTCATCAAGTGCTACCCATTCTCTGGCTCCTATTTTCTTTGTAACTATACAAATAATTTTCATTTTCTAATAATTCAACAAATATTTATGGAACGTTTCTTTGTCTACCTTTCTCTGGACAAGAATGACACCAACATGTTTCCTTTTTTTCTTTTTTTTTTAATTTTTACTGGTTATTTTGTTTATTTACATTTCAAATGTTATCTCCCTTCCCAGATTCCTCTCAGAAAACTGCCCATCCCATCCCCTCCCTCTGCCTCTATGAGGGTGCTCCCCAACCCATCCACCCACCCACTCCTGCCCCACAGCTCTAGCATTCCCCTACATTGGGTCATTGAGCCTCCACATGAACAAGGGCTAACACTCTCATTGATGCCACGTAAGGCCATCCTCTACTACATATGCATCTGGAGCCATGCGTCCCTCCATGTGTATACTTTGGTTGGTGGTTCAGTCCCTGGGAGCTCTTGTGGTCGGGGAAGGTCTGGTCAGTTGATATTGTTCTTCCTATGGGGTTGCAAATGCTTTCAGTTCCTTCATTCCTTCCCCTAACTCCTTCATTGGGGCCCCGCTGATAAGTATGATGGTTGGGTGCAAGTATCCTCATCTGTATGGTAAGGCTCTAGCCGAGTTTCTCAGGCTCCTATCAGCAAGTACTTCTTGGCATCAGCAATAGTGTCTGGGTTTCATGTCTGCATATGGGATGGATCCCCAGGTGAGGCAGTCTCTGAACCGCCTTTCCTTCAGTCTCTGCTCCACTTTGTGTCCCTGTATTTGCTTTAGACATGAGCAATTCTGGGTTATAATTTTGAGAAGGGTGGGTGGCCTATCCCTCAACTGGGGTCAGTGCCTAACCTCTGGTTAGGTTCTCTCTTCTCTTTGTTGGGTATTTCAGCTAATGTGATCCATAGAGAGTCTTGGGAGCCTTTTGCTTTCCTGGCATCAGGGGCTTTCTGATCAACATGTTTTCTAATAGTGAATTTTCTTTTTATACAATTTTAAGGGCATTTATAGAATATATCAAAAGGTCAGGGGAGAAACCCACACTTAGTACCACACCATGGTCACACTCTGAAGTGTTTGCAGAGACTTAGAAATACAACAGAGGAGGGAGTTGGGTGAATCGAGAATAATAGTAGTGAAAACGACCAAGAATTCAGTACGTACTTCTATGAAATTGTCAAAGAATAAAACTACTTAGAATTTGAAAACAACATATCTGTTTTAAATGTCATAGCATACACAGGAAATAGCAGAGCCTTGGAGTGTTTAAGTGACTTATGCAGAATCAGAGGCATCATTCAGTAAAGCAGAAGCCCCAGGTCTGGTGCTTTGGTCTGATTCTTATTACAAAATACTATTTTCTTTTAGACTCACAGGACTACGAAAGTGGATGGGTTTTGTTTGTTCCTGTTCTGTAATTTTTTTCCTAAATATCTGATATTTTTGCTGAAGAGATGCCTCTTTGCAATGAAGGCAATGACTGCATCCAAAGGACTGTTGTAGCATTGCACAGAAAAATATGAAGCTACCCTTGGCTCTTTCATAGATCATGGCTTAAGTCAGGTCCCCTAGAGAACACAGAAGTGCTTTGAGAAGTTTTAACTTTTAGTGCACGTCAGCATGATGTACGGTGTCTTTGGTGTCAGTATATCATGGAGTAGTGGGTTGTTGTCTATGGATGGGAGCATCTGTTCCCCTTTCTGCCACTGCCCTTTTCCCAAACAAGACATACCTGTGTGATTATAATCGTATACATGTTCCATGGCCCATTTTGAAGTAGCCTGCTGTGAGTTAAGATATCCTAATTAAATTTGTAATTTGAACAGTTTTTCTCTCAGTCTGTCCACACTTTGGAGATTATTTTTATGTGGAGAATTACTTTGTAAGATTATGTAAGAAATGAGAGATGAGGTTCCCCTATATGTGTTATGTTCATCTTCCTTTCAACATGTCAAGTGGTGTAAGGCTTATATTCAGGGAACACAGCTATTAAGAGTTTCCAAAAGCCACCTTTCTCTTGTTTCAGATATCTAGTTGGTCACTACTTTCTACCTAAACTCAGGCAAGCTGCTGAACAGCCTTAGTGAAGGTTTCATTAGTACTAAAAGTCAAACTATATGAAAACTCATATATCATGAAATGATTGAGAGGAATGACTGAGCAAATAAATAGAAATTAAAACCACTGCTAGAATTTTGGCCCAATACTTTATCATCTGGTATTGCATAGGACATAACTTAATATATTCTAATTAAATTTGTAATTTGAACAGTTATTCTCTCAGTAACAGAAAAGGTTCCCAAGCAAGTCATCTCTGAATTCACCTTTCATGAGGCTGAAGAAATAATAAGCTCACAAAATAATCCTGGAAGATGCCCATCTAGAAGTGTCTTCTCTCCTTCCATCCTCATCTTTTTCTCATTTCATTCATCCATCTACCTAATCATTGTCCATTCATGAGTCATATCCATCCACCAACCCTCCCTCACAAACCCATCCTCTTATCCAACCATTCATCCTCTGCCCATCCACCCACACTCTCCATTATAAATTCAATCAGCGATCCTAGCATTGGTCCATAGACACATTGTCTCATTTTCCTATCTGTCCCTCCACCCTTTCCCATCCATCCATCCATCCATCCATCCTCCACCCATCCATTAATCCATCCATCCATCCACATCCATCCACATTTGCTTCCTTTCTTCCTTCCTTCCTTCCTTCCTTCCTTCCTTCCTTCCTTCCTTCCTTCCTCTCGTTCTCCCATCTCTCCATACATCTATGTGTTTGCCCATCTGTTTGCGTTCTATGGCCTAATTTAATATGTGTGAGGATTTTTTATTCCTTATCTTCTTTACATGTGTTTTTGCTACATAGTCAAGGAAGGCTTCAGGATAAATATAAAATACTCTATCTGCAAAGGCAAATCTTGATAATGGAAAATCAGTATATATGAAAACACATGTGTTATATCTGTTATATATTTGCATACATATAATGTGTTTTACATATATATACATACAAAATGTGTACATATATTATAGCATGTATGAGATTTGGTTTTGCCCTCAGAGGTTTTGGTCAAGTGGATTACAGGGTAGTTAGGTAGGTAATCTTAAAATTAGCCAATGTTTTCCATGCAGGATATCTTATTTGCCACGCAAAAGAGTAAACCTTAAATTAGGGATAGTACCACCTTACATTTTTCTATTTAATCAGTGACTAGGATTATCTAAACATACAGTAGAAAATTATTCAGTGATAGGTTAAAGAATTAAAATTTTCTATCAGAAATTATGAAAAAACTAGAAGATTGTAGTAGTTCTTTATCTGTTGTCCAATTTTTATAGTCTAATTATTTTCATTCCCATAATAATCACCATAAAAGATTTCTAAAATGGAAATGGTATTTGTGAACTAGCCTACTGGCACCTTTCCTATGATTGCCTCTTCACTTCCTCCTGACTTTATGAACCTGGAACGAGGGGGAATAAGAAACACAGCACAATTAAACCTAATTCAAAATATCTCTAAAACTCTTACTGTTTTTCACAAGGTGCATTCATAGGAGTGAATTAAGAATTTTTACTTATACAGTAATGTCATTCTAACATCTCTTCTATGACTTTGTGAGAAAAAAAAAACAAACAAAAAATCAAAAGCAAAAACAAAAATGCATGGAACCACTCAGTACCTGGTCCAGAAAAGAGCACTGACGTTTGTTTTCCAAGTGATGCTTGACTGTGAGTTTCTCAGTAATTAGAAATATTTAATGCCAGCAAACATCAGTAAGTTAAAATTGTTTTCTGCTTAAATCTTGTCATTTGCCAGAAAGGAAATGATATGTTAGGCATGTCCCACTCTTTCTCAGTATGATAGCAACTAAAGTGGCTTAAAATTGGATTCATTTATAAAACTGGACACTATTAATATCATTCCCTGCATGATAGTAATTCATTTTACTCTGCTTTGTCTCAGAAGCAGTAGGGGCTCCCTCCATTCCTTATATTATGTTTGCAGTCCTAATTAAGTATTCATTATAGAATACATATTTTTCATTTAAGACTGGATATCAAATATTTATGCACTGTATTCCACTTGTTTACTATTAGGCAAATGTAGTGTGGAGACAACACTAGTACATATGTATAGTCAACCTGTAAAATTAAGGTTTGGAAAGATCTCAGCTGGAGTAAAATCCAGTCTCCCTCAGGGTTCTTGTTTTACTAGAAGTGTACAAAACAAGCTAAAACCCCAGCTGAATGTAACTATGCTGGTGCTACCATTGAGAATAATAAAATTGCACTCTGAATCCAGTATTGAACAGAAATGTGGCTTGGGAAGCAGAGGGCTTGGTAGTTCAGGTATCCAAAATTCTAAGTTCATGTTCAAATAAAATAATCATGCAAAGTCTGTGTATTCATTGGTTGTGTACATATTTCCCCCATTTAAATTTGTGATCATTTCAATATTATAACCCAAATGGATATTCTCTATAATATCATATGATTTTACTATTTTAATTAATGACTACAGTTGTTCATTGTAAAATTCATATCACACACACGCATGTACACAGAAACTTTGAAGACTAATTTTGATTATGTAATGTCTAATCCCTAGAAGTCTACATGATAATAAAGACTATTGCATCGGAGTTAAATGTGTATTTTCTCTTCTTGGTGTATACAGAAATCCTATTCTTAGCTGAGGAAATCTAACAATCCTTTCTTCTAACCAGTACTGAGGGTCATTTTCTTTTCAAAGACTTGCAATAATTATCCATTGAGCCCTTTAATCAATTTCATTTGTAAATTTCAAGGTTTCCTAAATTTCTCTTACTTCTCGATACCTTGCGATTTCAAGTGAGTAAACATGGGCAGTAGTGAGCCATTCCCTCTAAGCAGCTGCTTCTTGCCTTCATGTGTGCTGTCAGGCAATTCTCTCAGGAAAACCATTCCGCTCCCTAGAAGAACCATTCTGATTTAATTCACAGAAGGTATGCAACACTTCCAGGAAAGTCCCCATGGCACTAAAGGCTACTCGGCCCCATTTTTCACCTTCAGAGGTCTTGAATCACATCAGCTAGATTCCTTCTCTAGGGTCTTTGTGAAGATGGTGACTTTACAAATTCTTCCTTTGACAAATTTCTCCCTAGGGGAACATTAGGGCTGCTGATGGGGAAAATGCATCTTCCAAAGATTAAAGCCACTCTGAATACCTAGCCTTCAAGGTTGGTAACTGTGTGGTGCCTTTTTACGCAGAGGACATATTAAGGCTCAGATGGAAATTGTCAGCTACAAGAAGGACACTGTACAATTAATAAATAAAAGGAATATGTTTCTTTTCTATTTCCATTGTAAATAGGATGTTTGTCACAGCAGAAAAACTTTGCTTTGATTATAAACTACAGACACTAAAAATGTGTTTATGTTTCAAAAATTTATTTGATTCTACTGACTAGCATTTCCCATCAGGGAACCAGGTTCAGCAAATATTTTCACATGCTAACTCCTCAAATAAGACAGGAGGTATTAGTTGATGAGAAATACAATAAGAATTTGTATAGAGGTTTGAGTAGAAGCTTAGTAAGAGATTTAGTAATTATTTTCAAGCAGAATGGTAAGGACTAGTATTGGATTGCCAGGGGCAAATTACATAGTATCAAGTATCAATTTCTCATATGCAGAAAAATAATCAAATATATGTTACCAGATTTATCTTAACAAATCTTGGTGATCTAAAAAATCACCTATTCACAAGACAGAGACAATCACCTTCACTTATTCTGTTATTTGGAGCATAAAAGAACCATATAAAATATTTGGTGACCTAATGTATTTGCAACGAAGTACAAAGATGGAATCGGGAGAGTTTTAAAACCAACAAGTCTGGGTGTGCAGAGACATTGGAGAAATTTGGCTAGGGAACCATCCATTGGAGAGATTTGCTTCTTAGCCTTTCGGAAAATATTTCACAAATGTATAAATAAGAAATTATTCATTAGTCATGAAATATATATATTTTATTATTGATAATGAATGTCAGATTTTTTTTAGGGTTAGACTCCAGGATAAGCTAAAAGGTCCTATTGATGCAAATCAAAGTAATATAGTGTCTGGTGCACTAAATAATGCTCAATTATGGAGAAAATACATCATATACATTAATGATTCATATTTACATTCTTTCTTTATTTCTCTTTCTGTCTCTGACTCTCTTTGATCACTCACGTGTCCCCCTCCCCACAAATGTCTTGAAAATATGTCATCTTGCAAACCATTCCCAAAACGGTCACAGTGTTTTGTTTTTTAGCCTGGTTGGTTAGTTGGTTTTAAACCTCTTCCTTTTATTTTTGCTTTCAATAATTCTACAAAATGGTTTACTTTCATTATACAGTCCTTTCATTCTAGTGTTGATCTCCCTCCATTCTTTACAACCTCTTCTCTTCCGTAAACCTCCCACTCTTATTAGATTCCTTTGCACTCTCCGATCATGTGAGTTCTGCTCGCATCTTCTTCAACACCTTTTCCCTCTTATGCTGCTGTTTCTGGTTTTCTGATGTATGCCTGTAGTCACACTCATATAATCTGCATGTTTGTGTGTATAACTTTGCCACCTAGGTCTTGAATATGAGAAATAAGGTGCACTTTTCTGTGTCTTGATCATCTAACATAAAAGAATAATTTACAGATACATTTATTTTCCTTAATTTTTCCTAATTTCATTTTCTTTGTGTCTGAATAAAATTACACTGTTCATTTATTCCATGTATTCATTATCTATTCATGTGTTGACAGACAGCTAGTCCATTTCCATCATCTTGCTCTTGTGAATGGGGACCATTGGCCCTGGATATGCAAATGCATTTTCTGTAGGATATTGAGTCATTTGGGAATCTACCCAGTTGTGGTACAGATACATCTTATGGTAGTTTTAGTTTTTCTTTGTTTTGTTTTGGTTTTTGTAGAAGCGTTATTAAAGGAAAAGCATAGAGGCAACCCAGACACCAGTTTGAAGGATTCCATGGGGCTCTAATAAAAGAAAAAAAGAAGGAGAAAAAAGGAGACCCGTGTTTCTATGATTATATGTTGTTCTGTCAGAGACATGCAAAAAAGACTCATTGTCAATATATCAATTAATATGGAGGACTCAGAATGATTTATATGAACATAGCTAATTATTTTGTTGTGTTGGAACACACAAAGGTAGATCTCAGTGTTTGTATTGAAAATCGTCACCAACCCCTCCTATTCCTTTCCATCTGTACTGTGCACTGAAATCACACACTTGATGTTTCTATGAATGGACCAGTCTCATTAAATTAAAAACAAATAAACAAAACACAGAAAGTTTTCTTTTACCTTTTAAGAAATTTTAAATGGTCCTTTGACTTAAATAGTTTATTTTAATTGTCTTTGTTTTTTTTGTTTTTCAAGACAGGATTTTGCTCCTCTCTCTTTCTATCTCTCTCTCTCCCTCTCTTCCCTCCTCTCTCTCTCTCCATAATTCTCCCCATATAACCACTTTCATTAAGACAAATGGAGTAAACATAGAGTAGGCTTGAATTACATTCATATAAGAGGCCAGTAAGCAAGGTGATCAGATCACTAGAGCTAGACTCTCTGGAATATTGGTTCTGGATGCTGCTTCTCACTTGCTTACATTCTTTTATTTCTTAAGTAGTAAGCTACAGAATTTTTTCTTTTCCTATGACATTTAAGCTTCATTTTGTAATTTGGTCAGGGACCTTTTGTATGAATTGAATAACCAAGAGGTATTGTTTCATAGACCTGCTCAGAATCTGTTTGCCCTATGGAGTCATCTGCAGCACCTTCCCTATTCCATTCCCAGACTTCATTCACCACAAGGTTGCCTTACACAGCCACCAGCTAGCTGACGTGTTTTTGCTGATATAGTGTTCCTGACTGGTTCCATTATGTTGTCTTTCATCAACAAATGTCACTCTTGTCTTTCTTGCAAAATGTTCCCTATTCATAATGCCTAAGATCAAATGTCTCCTCCAAGTATCATCACCCTTCAAATTTTTCCTATTGTCAGAGAGTATGGTATTCTGTGAGCCAGAATGAGGCTGCTGTTGATAAACAATGGGAAAACGTGGATTTCATTGTGTTGCTGGGCATATCAAATACTCAGGAGGGCTATATCCTCTTGGAACAACAGACCATCTGTTTCCCAGTATCCTTTACACTTAGTTCAGTATCCTGGAATCACCAAGGACAGAAGAAATGGCCTTTACTTCTTGTCCTGGAACAAACAGGCCCTGTGATGTTCCTATACTCTTAGTCTTCTTATGGCTTACCCTCAGTATTACTAAAATTTTGTGATGGTGGGATGGCAGAGATTTTTACTGATTCTTTGAATCATTATCCATGGAACAAAAAACTAAGCAAAGTCATCAAACTGACTGCCAAAACATCAAGTCCACTTTATTGGATTAAGGTGGGGTAGTTTGTATTGTGTATGGCCTATTCAATAAACATGAAAACCAGGACCACAGTCTGACAAAGGGTTTGAAATATCCTCAGAGATGAGATGTGCCTACAGGTGAACTTAATTCACACATGTGCTTGTGCATATGTGTGCCTGTGCATCCCTGACCAGAAGCTCAGTATAGTCTTTAAAATAATTGTGACCTTACAGAATTTTTCAGCTTGAAATCATTTTTTTTAAAAAAATATCTTGAAGTCTATCCAAGACTGTTTTTCATTTCTTTTGGACTCAACATTTCTGAAGTTCTTTCAACCTAAGAACAAAACTCCAGGCTTGAGCAGACTGATTTTAAGTTCATCCAAACCATCTCTTTGTTGCCTTTGCCCCCTTCAAGAAAATTCTAGATGAAAGCATAAATCTGCCACATGAACTGATTTGCTGCACAGCAAGATAATTCTTTTAAGTAGTTTCTATTATAGGAAAATTAATTTCAAGGCACTTCATAGAGTTCTAGTAAAATCCTTCCGCTCCATAGGGGTCCGTGAGCAACATTAACTGTGCAGCCTTTGCTGGCTACGCCTCCTTATGACTTGGTGCACTGAACGATGATTTTTTTTCCAAAAAGAAATTAAGATGAGCTTTGTGAAAATGCATTTTTTCCTCATCTCTGCATGAACATTTTAAGGAAACTGGAATTTGCTATATTTTTATAAATGTAAAATATATTTCTTATTAGATAAGTGAAGAGAAATGGTTTGAAGGTGAAATTTGTGGTTGTGGTGGTGGTGGTGGTGTGGTGTTGTGTGTGCAGTATATCACTGAAATATATGAGAATTTACTAAAAATTAAAAACAACAACAAATAAATATAAGCTCAGCTGTGATTAAGCTCTTTTCAAGTTTGAGTGGTAGGATAGCAAAGTAGATGCTATCATTCAGTTCTTATCCATCTTTCCTTATCTCTCAGGTATAAAGAACAAAAATTATCCCCATGAATGTTACCCCTCAGGGCATATTTCATAGACCAAACCTCATTCATGTATCCTAAAAAGTCTTTTACAGGATGAGTCTGTTACATCCACTCTCTGTTCCAGCAAATAACCTTCACCATTCCTCTCTGAATTATTTTATTTCCTCTTTTTTTTTTTTTAAATTTCCTGTCCTCAATCTGCTTAAAACATCCTGTCCTCTTACAACACTGTTTTCTGATCTCTCTTGTAGCCCATAGTATCTGTGTATCCATCCTTTTGGGAAGAGTTGCCATATCTTTTGCATGTCTCTTTTCCAGACTAGCTTCACTTCAAATAAAGTCCCATTTTTCTGGGTCATAGTAGAATGAATATCAGAATACTTCAAGGAATTATTATATAGTGTAAACTGGGAGTTTCTTGGCCATTTCTCTTCTTCAACATCTTACAGAGCGCTGGAATGTGGGAAAAATCTGGCGGCCCGCAGCAGCAGGCCCGGGCCTACTCGACAGCGGCCAGGGACCTGCAGGTGGAGGCTGCTGGAGGCTTCCAGGCAGCCTGTCTCACATACCGGGAGAAAGGTCCCAGGTTCCATGGGCTGGAGGCTTCGGTGGTAGCAGCAGCCCAATGATACGAGGAAGTCCTTGGTTCCAAAAGGGTTTATTGTCATGGCAGATAGTAGATGGATCTGGATGTACCCCCCAAACTCAGGGCAGACCTGGGTTAAGTAGGGAGGGAGAAAGGGGGAGGTTCTGGGGAGGAATGGTTAATTGGCTCCGCCCTCTGACCTTCATTAGTATGTAAATCTCTAGGTCCTGAGGCCTGTAGTTACACCCTCTACCTATGCACTTTGGGAGGGGCTGTAATGTGCTGAACAATGTAGGTCTATGGAGATTGAACTGCTTGTTAGGACCCTGAGTTCTGGGGATGTAGCGAAACTCCTGCCGTTTCTCCCTTGGAGTCTCGGGTTCTAGGCCCATGCCCAGCCAAGAACCAGGATACCCTTACACAGTCCCACACTGGAATCTATATGGTACTTCAGTATGTGGTTACATTGTTTTTATAGAGTATGTTAGGCTATGCCTGTAATTCAGGAGTGCTGCATTCAATTATATAAGTGCCATGTATTCTGATAAAAGAGATACCTACAAACAATATATGTAAGCAACAGATGTATTTCCTAATCTATATTAGTAATAAGATATATGTTAATGTCTTAAAGTGAACACACAAAATACTACAGTGATTTATCCAACAATCAATGGTGGCAGACCCTAGCATCAATCCTGCATGGGATAGATTTCTTTGAGATGCTGCATGATAACAGATAGTCCCACCTGGCCATAATTGGTGAAGCTGAAAAAGGATATACTGTGTAAGTTTTAACGTCTAATCCAAAGTTCTACAAGGTGTGTTGATTTTATTTTCTTATAAAACATGGTGTAATAAATATCTTATTAGAATTTTGCATTATGAGACATTTCTGTACTCTTTATTTCATTTGATTTAGTTTCTAGAAACTGTATTTCTCTCATATTTCACTGTGTCACCTCAGTCCCTGAGGAGTAAAGTAAGAATAAGAACTGATTGTTGCTATGGATAAACCTATAATGCTGCAAAGGCCCCACATCTCTCCCTCTGGGACCAGAACTAGGTTGGCAAGTCAGCAAATGCCAGAAATCTTCATGTCTCTACCTTCCTTGTCAGCATTGACTTTTTAAATGAGGTGTTTGGGATTTGAACCCAGGGCTTCACTCTTATTAGTAAGCACACTTTATTGCTGAACCATTGTTCCATTTTATAAAAATAATAAGCATGCAAGAAGGGTTGGATAAATGATATGAAATATTTGAAAAGATCTTTTGGGTTAAGTCACAAATAACCTACTTTATATGTAGCTGGAAACATTTATTAATCAAATTGCTTTGCCTCTGAGGAGTGCATCTGACAATCATGGCATGTATATCAAAATGGCTTTGCTCTATAGTAGGCTATTGAAGCAGCCTTTGTTGTCTTTTCAAAAGGCTGTGGGTCCACATTGACCCACTGAGAGCACATCACCCACCAGCAGCGGCAGGATGTTCATAGATTTGTGAGTTCACTTGACTGAGTTTTTTGATTTAAAGGCTGCTCTTGTTTACATGGTTTCTAAGAGACTTTTCAACTCTAGATTTCATGTGTCTACATCTGATAACTCAAGAAGAGGGGAGCATGTGACCCAAATTGGACATTGGCATTAGTCTATTAATCTGCACAGGGAGATCGTGTCCACATCATTGCCACACTTTGTCTTTTCCTTCCAAAGTAATTGATCAGACAAAAAGAAATGTCTCCTCCTGTTTGTTGAATTGATTTCTGATTAGGTGTTTCAGTGCATCCTACCACCTGCAAGTGTGTGTCTTCCCAGCATCTGTTGTCTGTTGAATGAAGATAATCTGATATTCTTTGCAAGTTTTCAGTCCTCTTTCTTCCTCCTCTATCAACAAATTCATCTTAGAAAAAAAACACATACAACAAAACTTTGAAAGGATTAGCTTTCATACATAGGAAGGGAAAGAGAAAATGAGGCTTCCAAACTGAGCAACCTGACCCAGAATCAACAAATACTAAAAAATGACAATAAATTCTCTGTATATCTAGTTGACCCTTGAAGGAAATTTGATGTTCTTTATTATTTTCTTTCTGATGAGAACAGAGTAAAATTTGCTTGCAAATAAAAATTAATTATCTTAGCTCCACAACTCTGTGTGGTTTTTGATAATGGCCTCTATGTGTAGCAAAGAAAATTTCACTTGATGCCTAAACAAGACCTGAATGAGGATGGAACCAATAGACACACTAATTTAAAAGGGGAATGTTAATTGAGACCCAACCCTTGGAAACAGCTAAATGCAACTAATACTGAGAAAGAGAAAAGTAGTATTCCCCAAAGGACAGACACACCATTTAGTTATCCAATACCAATAGTCAACCCTGAAATACCTACATATAAGTAATACTATAATGACCAAGCAGACTGTATTTATGTATTTAGAGCACACACACACACATACACACACACACACAAACACACAACAAACACACACACATACCCTTAAAAAGGAGATGATACATATAAGAAGTTTTAGGGAGGAAAGGGGAAGAATAATGATGTAATTATGATCACAAATATTGTATACATACAATGTTTATGTACACTGTACACACATATACATAAATATATACAAATATATCTATATATGTATATATTGAAATAACTAGCTGATTTTCATATGATTACTTGATGAATGATACTATTGTTTCATAATTTTCTTTAATTTTTCAGTACTTGTGCATTTTAAAATAGAATTTCAAAATATTTATTACTCACATTTCTGGTCTATATCATCTGCATTTCTTTTGTTTGTTTGTTTTTGTTTTGTTTTTAGAAGTTATTTATTTTTCTGAAATAATTTATTTACATCTCTAAAGCTCCCCCCCACTGTTTGTCTCCCCTTCTCAGATCCCATCACCCATCCCTCCCTTCTTCTTTGAGACATCCCTCCCACGCCCAGTTTATCCCTATCTACGGTACATCAAGTCTCTTCAGGATTAGGTACATCCTCTTCCACTAAGGAGAGACAAGGAGCTTTGTTGTGGAACAGATTGCACAGTCACGTTACAGCTTTAGGAATAGCCCTCACTCCAATTGTTAGGGGACCCACATGGACATTGAGCTGCTGCATACCTGCTGGGGGAGGGTTGTCAGTCCAGACTTTGTATTCTCTTTGGTTGATGGTTCAGTCTCTGAGAGCCCTTACGGCTCCAGGTTAGTTGACTCTGTTGGTCTTCCTGTGGAGTTTCTATCCTCTTTGGGGCCTTCAATCCTTCCCACTTTTCTTCCATAAATGTCCTCTAGCTCTGTCCTATGTTTGACTATGGATCTTCGCATTTTATTCCAGTCAGCTTCTGAGTGAAGCCTCTCAGAGGGCAGTTATGTTAGGCTCCTGTATGTGAGCAAAACAGAGTATCATTAGTAGTGCCATGGATTGATCTTGCCCATGGGTCCTGTCTCAAGTTTGACTGATTATTGGTTGGCCATTCATTCAGTTTCTGCTTTATATTTGTCACTTTTAGACAGGACAGATTTTAAGTTGAAAGTTTTTTGAGTTGGTTGGTGTCTTTATCCTCCACTGGGGGTACTACTGGCTACAGGAGGTGGCCTTTGCGGGTTACATGTCCCAGTATTACGCATCTCACCTAAGGCTACCTACACTGACTCCTGGGATCCTGGGCATCTAGGTCTCTGGGACTTTCTAGAGTTCTGCCTGACCCTAGCCCCAACAGCTGCAGATTCCCATTCATTCTCCTGGCCCTCTCTTCTGTCTCTTCCCACACCTGATCCTGACCCTCCTAATCCCTTCTCTATCCCATCTCCCACCCAGTTTCCTCCCTCCCTCTGCTTCCTATGATTATTTTGTTCCTGCTTCTAAATGAGATTCAAGCATCCTCATGTTGGCCTCTTGTTTAATTTCTCTGGGTCTCTGGGATGTATCATGGGTATTCTGTAATTTATGGCTAATATTCATGTATCAGTGAGTACAAAGCATGCATGTCCTCTTGGGTCTGGGTTTCCCTCACTCAGAATGATATTTTCTAGATTCATAGATTTGTTCACAAAGATTATAATGTCCATGTTTTTAATATCATTGTGTAAATGAACCACATTTTCTGTGTCCATTCTTCAGTTGAAGGAAATCGGGTTATTTTCAGCTTCTGGCTATGATGAATAAGGCTTTTGGGAACATAGTCAAACATGTGTCTGGTGGTATGGTAGAGTATCTTTTGTGTGTAGGGCCAGGAGCATTATGTCTAGGTCTTCATGTAAAATTATTCAGGTAATTTTATTCTAGTTTTCTGAGAAACTGCCAGATTGATTTTTGTAGTGGTTGTACCTGTTTGCAAAGCTCCCAGTAATGGAGGAGTCTTTCCCTTTCTCCATATCCTTGTCAGTATATGCTATCGATTGGTTTTTTATTTAGTCACTTTGATGGGTATAAAGAGCAATCTCATGGTCATTTTGATCTTCATTTCCCTGATGACTAAGGATTTTGAAGAAAGTGCTTCGCACCATGTGTGATTGATCTCTTGAGAATCTCTGTTTAGGTCTGTGCCCCATTTTTTAATCTGGTTTTTGGTTTTTTTGGAGTCTAGCTTCTTGAATTCATTATATATTTTGGATAATAGCCTTCTGTCAGATGTAGACTTGGTGACAATATTTTTCAAATCTTGGGTTGTCAGTTTGTACTATTGACAGTGTCCTTTTTCTTACAGAAGTTTCTCAGTTTCATGAGGTCCCATTTATCATCTGTTCTTAGAGCCTGAGCCATGGATATTCTATTTAGGAAACTGTCTCCTCTATCAATGTGTTTCGAGTTATTTCCCACTTTCTCTTTTATTAGGTTTAGTGTATCCAATTTGATGTTGAGGTCCTGGATCCACTTGAAGTTTTGTATAGGGAGATAAATATGGATGTATTTACATTCTTTACATGCAGACAACACTGAGACACCCATTGTTAAAAGCATCCTTATCATTTTTAACAGTTGCTCTTTGTCAAATCTTGTCCATATGTGAGGTTTATTTCTGGTCTTTGATTCGATTCAATTTTCACTGTCTATGTCTATACCAATACCAAGAGGTTTTTTTTCACTCTTGGTCTGTAGTATAGCTTGAGGTCAGGGATAGGGATTCCTCCAGAAGTTATTTTATTGTTCAGGATTGTTTTAGGTATCCTGGGGTTTTTGTTTTTCCATATGAAATTGACAATTGTTCTTTCAAAGTCTGTGAAAAATTATGTTGTAATTTTGATGGGAATTGTATTTAAACTTTAGATTACTTTTGGTAAGATAGTCATTTTCACTTTTTTGACCTACCTATTCATGATCATTAAAATCTTCCCATCTTCTGAGATCTTTTTCAATTTCTTTTCTTCAGTGACTTAAATTCTTGTCATACAGCTCCTGTTCCATTTCCTAGGTTTTCCATCTTCAGGGTTGCCTCAATTTGTGTTTTCTTTATTGTTTTTATTTCCATTTTTAGATCTTAGACAGTTTGATACCTTTCTTTCACCTGTTTGATTTTATTTTGTATTTCTTTAGGGAATTATTTGTTTCCTCTTTACAGGTTTCTAAACTGATTGTGTTTTCCTGTCTTACTTTAAGGAATTTATTTATATCCTTTTTAAAGGCCTCTATCATCTTCATGTAGATTTAAGGTCACAGTCTTGCTGCTCTTCAGGTGTGTTAGAATAACAAGGGCTTGCAGGAGTAGGAGAGCTGGGTTCCTTGCCATATTGAACTGCCTTCTGTTGATTATGTTCTTGTGCTTGCCTTTCACACCTGCTGTTGAGGTATTGGCTGTCCCAGTAGTCCCTAGGTGTACCTGGTTGGTGAAGGTCTCCTGGGAGACATACAGAACTGTGAGATGGGGAGCTGTGTACGGATCTGGGATTGTAGGTGGAGGTGTGGACTAGAAGGAAGATGGAGCTCTTATAGGGTGGGTGAGCTCACAACTGCTGGGTGTGCTTGGGTCACAGCAGGCAGCAGGATTGGGGCAATGGTGTCTCACTTGAGTGTCTTGTGGGATGGAGAGGAGGGTATCATTCTGTACCTGCATGTGGAGGTGTGGATTGGGAAGAAGGTTGAGTTCCAATAGTGTGAGGCAGAGCTCAAACTGCTCAGTTTATTAGGGTCCCAGCAGTTGGAGAGGGTTGTATTATGGGTGTCTCATTTGGGTGTCCTGCATTCTGCACTGGAGCAGGCCTCTAGGGAGCTAGGCAGAACTGTGGGGTGAAGGACTTTGTGCCAATCCAAGAATGCAGATGAAAGTATGAATCTGAAGGGGGCATCATGGGTATTTCTAAAACTGTTCACAAAGGCTTTGGATATAGAACAGTATCTTTTTTTCTTATCAGGTAACACTATTACTGTGGGGCGGTGGCTGTGGAAGCAGCTGGGTGCTGGTTGAGCAAGCCTTGTGAACCCGACCTTTACCGGGACAGCAGGTGTTCGCTCTGCACCAGGCTGGTTTCTTTTTCATTCAGCTTCGGCTCCACAGCTCTCAAAGAGAGGTCTATGACTAATCTAGTCAGAGGAACAGTGAACTCAGCCCTCCCAATGTGTGATGGGATCTCTAAGCTCTCCGACCAAGTCAATAGGCTTATCTGCCACCCTAACTCCACATGCAGATAGGTCTCTCCAAGCTCTCTGACCAAGCCAATAAGCGTTATCTGCTGTCAGACCCTAACCCACCCTGAAACTGTATATAAAGGTTCTATTCGGGAGAAGTAAAGGTGTGTTCGAGAATCATCTTGGTGTCCGGGAGTTTTGTCTCAAGAGCTGTAACACTTGGGGAGAGATCCGCTCTCCCAGAACCTTCCTGGGGCACCAAGCTGCTTCCTTGCCTGCTAGCCGGCTTCTGTCGGCCCAGCCCAGGCGGCTCAGCGTGGAGAGATAGGTGCAGCACCTGGGAGTGACCGAGCTGTGACAGCGGAGACTCGAGCAGAGGCAGCAGTGGAGGCTGGCAATCTCTCCTCCCTGCTTGACTTGCACCCTTTTGGCCCAGACCTCTCACACCAGGCTGGGCTGAAGACCCAACTGAATGTCCCTGCCATGTCCACAATCATAATAGCTTGCCTCTGAGAAAATCTCTAGCTGTGTTATGACATTAGTTGTATTTGAACTTATTCTTCACAATAATAGTGTATATCAAAACAGATCTTATAATAAAACATGTACACTTCTGATAAACAGATATTTTCATTCTTTTTATTTCTGATAATACTGGAGATATCAGGTTAGATGAGGGATCCAGTGAGAATAAAGAGGTCAGAGGGTTAAATTACATGTTATTTAAAATGTTTATAGTCATAAAATGCACTGTTGGTAGACACAGACAGCGGCAGAGCTGTTGGTGGTGATGGTGATGACAGTAGTGTGGGGTGTATTGTGTGTGTGTGTGTTCGTTATACTCCATCCCACTCTTCTTTTCCATGTTACATTTCCACATTCTTCCTTCAACTATTTTTATTTATTCTGTGGTTCTATCTATCTATCTATCTATCTATCTATCTATCTATCATCTTTATCTCTATTTATCTCCTGTGTACCAGAAATGTCTTAGAATATTTATCATTTTGATGGAGTTCATTTGTATGACTCATTCATTCAACAATGGCATTAGATACTTTGAGTGTCATCCCAATCATATCTCCTGCCATAATTTTTTTTTCTTCCTGTCTTTGTTTGGGACACTTTTTCCAAACCTGTTTGTTTCCTCTCCACTACTTACCATCTTATTTGACAAAGGTAAAATGTAGAACTGACCTCTATGATAACAAATTGAGAGAATTTGGGTTTGTCTATTGAAGTGTGTAGTTGGTCCTGGGATGGAAACTCATAGGAACTTCTAATGCTACATTTGAAACCAGAAGAGGTTTTCCTGGACTCATGATTCTGCCGGGTGAACAAGTTGGAAACACGATTGTTAAAAAGGAATATATCACAGCAAGCAGAATGTACCATGTTCCAGGAGAAGAGACCACACAAGAATACAAAGCAGCAGGATATATGAACACGGGAAGTAGAATTCGTTGAAGATGTCTAGTTGGAGAAATCATGATGTTCAACTTGTATATCAAGGTCCATGGCTCCTCATAATGCAAGAGAAGGAGAATTTCCTGTAGCACAAAATTATAGTCATCCTACACTTACGATATTGAGAAAATCCATTTGAAACACCAATTGCAACACCATTCATTGATGGGAGACAGAACTCTAGTCTCAGTTAATATCAAGTAGACATAGGTTGACCAATGCATTATAATGTTGTGGGTAACTCCAGATCTTAATATGTGCCCATGCCTGTTCTGTGTCTGACAGTCCCTGCATATATAAAATTATGAAATACGAATGTACTTGGAATGATTTTTACATGATTATGTTTACATTTTAAAGATGATGCAGTGAACATTCCTATAGCTGTTCCCAGTGTGTTTAACCAAAATTATTAGTATTTGTTGAAGGCTGTCTTGAAACCAATGTTTCGTCAAGAAAGGTGGTTACTTTCAGTGAGACCTAGATAAGAAAACAATAATGAAACTGACTTCCTGACTACTCAAAGGTTATCTTTTCAGGTGTTCTAGTGAGTGATCCCGCAGCACTTTGATCCACTGAGTCGT
This sequence comes from Mastomys natalensis, assembly GCA_021653895.1. NCBI lineage: Eukaryota > Metazoa > Chordata > Mammalia > Rodentia > Muridae > Mastomys > Mastomys natalensis. The sequence continues at coordinate 1,515,235 of JAJTUV010000125.1, read as the reverse complement.
GACTAATGACATGAAGCATACCCAAGTGACTCTGCAGACAGACACAGAAAACATGGTGGGTAGAATTGTTGTAGTAACATGCTTTGCAGGAAATAGCCAAGTATCTTGTTTCCTCAGTGATGTTTGTTTCTTTCAGTCAGGTAACATTTTGTGAGGGTTGAGCATGCATAAACCATATCAGTATGCATATTGAACATAACAAAATCCCATTTCTTCTGACCAAAATGCTTGAACAAGTTAAAATACTCATAATGTGAACTTGGTCAGGGAGTGTAGGAATTGGGTTCATAGAATAGTTCAGCTATGAAAATAATTCAACCTCTTTTGGCCTCAATAACAAAATCGAATCAATGAGCAGAAACTCTATCAAACTGACTTGGCTTTAGTACAACTAGAATACATTCATCAGATGATTACACATCCCTTTCATAAGAACACAGCACTATGGTTGTTGTGTTCATTTAGAGGTTTCCACACAGTATTTAGCTGTAGTATCATTTCATTAAAAGAACTATAAATAGAGGCTATGATTTTTAACATAAGAAAACTTCCCAATCTTCCTTATTAAACAGAAAATAAACTCAGAATCCCAACAAATAATCCAGCTTTCTGAAAACAAGATCCTGATAACAGGGCTGGGGAGAATTCTGCATGGTTAAAATCAATGGCTGCTCTTGGAGAGGATCCTGGTTCCTTCTCTGCTGCCCACTTTGTAGATCAAGGTCTACTCTGATTCCAGGTATGAGTGGTCTAAAGTCCCCTTATGTCCTCCATGGGCAATACATGGAGTTGTTTACATACACACATGTAGGCAAAACATTCAAACAAAAACAGTAAAACTAAATGACTATTTTAAAAAGAAGCCAATAATAGCATCTCAGGAAAACTTTGGACCTGCCACTGAATCCTTGTTAAAAGAACTGATTCTTAGACCACTGACCAACCTCTTTAGTCTAGCTTTAACTATGGAGAAATCCCACACCATGTAACCATAATTAGATTGATATTAGTTTGGACTGTTAAAGTTAAACCTATAAATCCATTCATTCTCAATTGATGTCTTCTTCTGACTTCATTGAATCAATACAAATGAATGTCTAATTAGGGAAATGAATGTTAAAAACTGGACACTGGTTTATAAAATATGATATTTGGGATTGGAATGCTGTGTGCTACAGAATTACCTATATATTTTACTTTCTCTTTATCTCCTTAAACACTATCAGGTAGTTGGATAGCAAGAGAATAAGAATGAGAAATAAAATGTGTCACTGGATAACTGGAAAATAAAATGGGAACTAAGAATTGACAGTTCTGTCCCTAGTTTTACTATACCGTGTAGACGTAGGGTAGCTTACCACATTAATTGGATTGCATTCTGGTTATCTACCTCAGGGATATGGAGTGAGGGACTTCCACTGGGTGAGAGGTGAGAGTATTTTTCCCCTGATGCAGCTCATTGAGACAGGAAAGTGGCATTTGGTTCCCCAGCTTGCAGATTCTGAATCTAACTATACCCTGTATGTGAGGCAGAGAGAATGTTTCCTTTAATCACTCCTTATCAAACCACATGATGATTTATTGGCATGTCTATCAGTGGTGATTTGGTGTCCTGTCTTCCTTCCAAGTACTGTGAGTCTACAACAGGCCTCGTAATGTCCCTTATGGGAACCAGATGTCCCAGCAGCTTCTAATTGCAAGGCAGTTTCATGTGTGACATTGAGATTATAGTCAGAGGAATTGGTGGTATATGCTTTGTTTGTCTTTCATTTTAGAATATGACATTGACTTAGCTCTATATAAAAAGTATCAGGCCAATGTCTACAACTTTTCTACTAATCCTGGCTTTATTTTTATAGAATTTCCCCAAATATTTCCTAAAGACGTGGGTGAATCCATGTATGTGGTTGTAGTATAATCTATTGAAAACATTGCTGTATTGCTGAATAGCTACCTCATATGTTTCTTTTGTATATGTGTGTATATGTGTACATGTTCATATATGTATGTGTGTTTATGTATACACACATATGCATGCTTCTAGCGAGGACTTGTGTGAATGAAGTATGGATGCATATATGTACACATGCATGTAGAGTTTAAAATAATTATGTTATTCTTCTGTGCCATTCCGCTAGCTTTTGGGATAGTTTATTTTATAAAGTCGAGGCTTGTCCTCTAGTCTAGGCTCATAGGCAAGTTAGCTTCAGGGAATTTCCTGCCTCAATATACCATGAGCTGAGAAAAGAAGTTCTGAACATGGTTTTCTGTTCACTCTCCCTGTTCTGCAGACTGTCCCATACTTTCATGTAGCGTCAGCCTAGTCATTGAGACACAACAGTGAAGGTCAAAAAGAATAAATATGGCCAAAATGGATGCCTGGTTATGAGGCTTCCAATAACTTTGGCAAAGCTGATATTGCTGCAATTGTTGAGCCCTTCATTGACTTAAACTACATTGTCTACATGTTCCAGTGTGACTATCCATGACAAATTTCATGGCATGGTCAGACTGAAAAAAGGAAACTTGACATCAACAAGATCACCACCATTTTCCAGGAGCAAGATCTGGCTATTTTCATGTCAACTTGACAGAAGATTGAGTTATCTGAAAGCATGAAACTTCAACTGAGAATATGCTTTGCTAATATCCACTTGTATGGCATTGTCTTAGCTACTGCCTGATGAGTATGATCCCAAGTCATTTGGTGTATTGCCATTCATGAGCTTTTAAGAGCCTTTCAACAATTGGAATGAGGGATATCTCTGACTCTGTGTCTGTGCTCTGGGCCACTTTTCTCTTACTAAGTGGCCTTATCCAGCCATTAAATGAGTATTCTGTTCAGTTTTATTGTATCCTTATAGGTAATGCTCGGTGGATATCCCTGTGAGGCCTACTCTTATTATTATTTTTCTTGAAGGGAAACAGAGGAAGAGCTGCTCTAGGAGAGAGGGGAGATAGGGAGAGGAACTGGGAAGGGTGGTATGAGGGGAAACTGTGGTTGGGATGTAATGTTTGGGAGAAGAATGGAAGTTTAAAAAAGAAAAAAAAAAAAGAAAGCAGAATGAGCTAGCCATGTGGAATAAGAAAGTAAGCAGTACCCCTCCATGGCTTCTGCATCAGTTCCTGCCTCCAGGTTTCTGTCATGTCTGAGTTCCTTTCCTCACTTCCTTTTGTAAAGACATGTGATGTGGAAGCATAGCTGAATAAGCCCTTTCTGCTCCTAACTGATTTTTAGTCATTTTGTTAAACAATAGAAACACTAACTAAGTTAAGTTGGTACCAGAATAATGATCCAACTGTGAGTGATGGAAGCCCTGGGCTGCTGGTCCTGAACTCTATAAGAAAGCAGACTGAGTGAGCCATTAAGTAGTAAGTCTCCATGTACTCTGTATCAGCTCCTGCCTCCAGGTTCCTACCATGGTTGAGGTCCTGTCCTGACTTCCTTTAATGATAAACTGTGATGTGTAAGTGTAATTCAAATTACCCCTTTCTTTCAAAATTGTTTCATCAAAATAGTATGATGGTGTTTCATCTTACTAGTGGTAACTTTAATGAAGACACCCACCAACATGAAATAGGAGGAAGCTGGTGTCAAGAATGTTGTACTGTCTAGAGGTATCTTCATCACCATGGAGAAGGTTTGGAGCCACTTGAAGGATGGGTCCTAAAGGGTCATTATCTCTGGCTCTTCTGCTTAATATGCCCCCATGTTTGTGAAGGGTATGAACCTTGAAAAGAAGTGTGACAACTCACTCAATATTGCTAACAAGTACTCCTTTGACCCTCGTCCATGATAACTTTGGCATTGTGCAAAGACTCATGATCCTAGTCCACGTAATCACTATCACAAAAATGGCCATGGATGGCTCTCTGCAAAGTGAAGCTGTTGTGTGATGACCAAGGAGCTGCCCAGAACATCATTTTTGCATTTACTGGTGCTGCTGAGACTGTGGCAATGTCATCCCAGAGCTGAACAAGATGCTCACTGGCATGGTCTTCTATGTTCCTATTCTGTGTCTGTCTAGGAATTGGCATGCCACCTGGACAAAACTATCAAATATAATGCTATTAAGAAGTGGTGAGGTAGGCATCAGAGGTCCTGCTAAAGGGCATCCTTATATTATACTGAGACTCAGCTTGGCTCCCTCAATTTTAATAGTGACACTCACTCTCCATTTTTGAATCTGGGACTATCATTGCTCTCAATAACAATTTTATAAAGCTTATTTCCTGATATGACAATGAATACTGGTACAGCAAAGGCTGTACCCATGTGGTGGTAGACTGCATGGCATACATGACCTCAAAATTGTAAGAAGTTCTTGTCTATGCACCCCAGCAACTGCATATGAGGAGAGAGGGACTTTGCTCTTGTCTGCTAAGGAGTTTCTTTCCCAACAGAGCCCCCAAAACTGAGCATCTTCCACAGTTTCCATCTTAGACTCCCTGGTGAAGGAGAGCTCACAGATTAGAACATCTCTACTTCATCTTTAGAGACAGAAAAAAAAAAAAAGAAAAAAAAATCATGCCAGTAGGCTATATTCTACAAGGTATGAGTCTTGTGTTGGTGACAGTCAATTATATCCCTTCCTGGACACCAATTCTGCTTTGCCTGTTGAAATGATAAAACAGTCAATGGATCTTGTCCTAACAAGAATATTGAAGCTCTAAAGGTAAATTCTGTAAGTCTTCTGTATTTATAAATTAAGTGTTTCTAATGTTTTTTAATAATATTAGAGTGCCTAATATAGGAGAAGATACCAGAAAATCAGGTCCAATGTTGGAAATTGGACCTAGGCTAAGTCCTAAGTAAATTTATAATTGTATAGAAAGAAACATTCCAGTAAGTATTTATGGAGAAAATGCTTCATACAAAGTGGGGAGTCTTTTTTTTTGGTTGTTTGTTTTTTTTTTTTTATTCTTTTTGGTTTTTTTGAGACAGGGTTTCTCTGTGTAGCCCTGACTGTCCTGGAACTCACTCTGTAGGCCAGGCTGGCCTTGAACTCAGAAATCTGCCTGCCTCTGCCTCCCAAGTGCTGGAATTAAAGGCGTGCACCACCACTGCCAGGTTAAAAGTGGGGAGTCTTTATCTTCACAACAATAAAGGAAAGGGTATGAGTGTCTAGTAGGCGACACCCTCCTCCTGACTACTGCCATAGTTTAATCATCTCTGTATCCCACTCTTGTTCTGATTTCCAGTCCTCCTTGTGCTGGGGGAATGAACAGCTTTCCATTTGCTAAGCTCATTTTATGTAATAATAAAATAATCTTGATCCTTAATGTGAATTTTTTTAAAAAAAGAAATTGATTTTTAGCTTCAGAAATCTCAATTAATTGAGACCACTTACAACTGCCTGGCAGCCTGAGATTTGAAAAACCCTCAGGCAAAAATAGGCAGAAACATGGGAAAGCAGGGCAAAATTCATTCCTCCATCTCTGGGCAAAATCTTTCTCCTTGACCCACCAATCCAGTTATGTCACTTCTCAAAATCAATTAATAATTGCTTGAAATGTGTGAAAACAGAGGGGGAGAAAATAGAAACTCCAAGGACAAGGGAAACTTCAGGGTACTATTAGGACCCAAAGTTTAAGAGTAAATCAGAACAACATGAAACAGAACAACAAATAGAGACTGGAGGTAAAATAAGCAATCTAATCCTTTTAGAATATGAAATGCTGTCTGATTTGGATCAAATCTAATGGAAATGTCATTATTCTAGTTATATGCTAATACTGTGACAGAGTAACCTAACCAAATGAATCTTAAAGGAAAACTGTGTATTTTACTCATACTTCCAGATCACAGTCCATCATTGAGAGAATTTAGGGCACAAACCTAGACAGAAAATGAAGCAGAAACCATGTAGGAATGTTGCTTATTGGCTCTCATACAAGCTTATGCTTAGTTAGCTTTCATATACCATGACCCAAATGCCTAGGGAATTATTCTCCCCACAGTGGGCCAGGCATCCCTACAGCAACTAATAAAAAGAAAATTTCCTAGAAACATACCCATGGGTCAATCTAATCTAGAAAATCCTCAGTTGAGATGTATACTTCTAGGATGTTGCAAATTGACAGTTAAGCTAATTAAGAGAAGAACCTATGCAGGAAAGTACATGGCAGGCAAACAAGCATTGCATAAACTTTGGCATTTCTTTTTTTTTTTTCATTCTAATTTACTGCTATGTATATAATCTCAATATAGAATATATTGAGAATGTTGAAGACTTGATGACTACAGAGGAATTTTCAGTATTTTCCCATGTAATTTCAAGGAAGACATGTTTTTAAATGCAAAGCATGTGAGTATCAAAAAAGTGATGCTCCTAAAAAAGAAAAATACGTCATTGAACATTTAATATGCATCAGAAAATGTGTCAGATATACTTAGAATAAAGGAATAAATCTGACTAGTAACTGTGTAGAATAGAGCTTATAAATATAATGCATTGGATAAAGTTTATGAATGTAGTACATAAAGAATAGAAAAATATCAGAAAGTAACCAGAAATATTTTCTCTATGACTTAAAAAGTTAATGCTAGTAATTGAGACTCTAGCATCTTCAAAGAAATAATATTCCATTGCAAGCAGAAGCACAAAAAAAAAATATCTGCAAGGCATAGCACACATAAGGATGGGTCATAAGCAGAAACAAAGAAACCCAAAGTAAGCAAGCATGCTAGAGGCATCACAAGCTCTTGAGATATATGAAATTCATAAGCGAATAATCTCCATTCTGTTAAATCACATAGGAAACTACTTCTGTCTTAGTTACTATTCAATTGCTGTGAATAGATGGAATGACCAAGACAGCTTTCTGAAAGAAAGCATTTAAATGGAAGCTTACTTACAGTTTCAGAGTGTATGTTTAATCATGACCATCATAGCATGGTTAAAGGCATGGGCTGAGAGCTTACATCCTGATCCACAGGTGGGCCTGGTATGGACATTTGAGACTTCAAAGTCACCCCCAGTTACATACCTTTTCCTCCTTCTCTACTTCTCCTAATCTTTCCTAAACAGTTCATCAATCAGAGACTAGGCATTCAAACATATGAACATGTGAGGCCATTCTCATTCAAGCACAGTAACATCACTTGAAGTAAGATGCTTACTTCCAATCCATTTAAAATACCAGATTTTTATTGTCAAAGAGAATTATTTGATGAAGTAAAAAAGGTCCCTGTAAAGAGAGCTCCTCTTGCACTTTATTTGTAACAGAAGTCATACCCTTGTTATCCCCAGTCTCCATGGCCTTTGATTGCCTTTTACGAAAATATTAGTTATTTTTTATTTCCATTTATGTGCCTCTTCTATCTAGTTTTCCATTAATTACCATCACGATTCTTCAAAGGATTTTTGTATTTTTAATTGTAATAGTTTCATAAAAATTATATTTAACTGAGAAGACATTGGCACAGATATAGAGATAAGAAATTATTTTTTCTAAAACATAAACAAATTATTTTTAAAATTCGGACAACTTATACACAGTTTTAAAAGTTAGTGGAAAACAATCAAGAATGAAACTGATTCCTGAGACACTGGTTGCAGAGGCAGCAAGGCCAATAAACTGGCCATCTAATTTTCTTGAAAACTCTGAGGGCATAAAACAGAAGAAAGAAAATGAGGCAGATACTGGAAACATCCTTGACTAGTGCATAAAGAACTCATGTTCTCAGGAGTGAAGGCAGCTAGAGCAGAAAGTAGATGCTCTACCCCAAAATGCAGAGAGAACACTGAAGTTCAGGGTATAAACATCAGATGCTCAGCAGAGTGCTAGTTAGCATGTACATTGAAGGGACTACATAAGACAAGGAAAAGCATGGTTTGGAATAAACAGAGTATATTTCTCACACAGGACAGAAGACAATCTGTCTCCACTAGCTCATCTCAGGATGAGCTCCACTCAAAGAAATATTCCAGTTCCAAAGAATGGGATAATAGAAAGCAAAGAAACCTGAAGCCACATAGAAATGACACACCCCATAGTGAAGTGCCAGTATAACAAAGCTATCCAAATTCCAAAATGTTTAAAGTCAGCATATCTGGCAACCAACCAAGTTGCAAGATGCAAACATCATACATAATAAGGAGAGGGCCACAATAACAAAGGTAGGCTCAAACTGAAACATAAACGTAGGTGAAAACTTGGACTTAAGGTATTGTTGGTATTCAAAAGGTAAATACAGATTATAATAACTCAAGTCAACTGTTTAGAGATGTAAATGTCTATATCTGAAGTGAGAAGCTCACTAGATGGCTCGTATGACATAAGTTGTTAACAAAGAGAAAACTATTGGTGTACTTAAGGATATAAAGGAAAATGCCACAAATGAATTACAGACTATTCTGTTTTGTAGTTCAGAGAACACATGATACAAATGCCTGGTTTCCCTTTGGCAAAGCAGAAATGGAGAGAAGATAAGTTTTAAAAACTGAACACTTTTCAGATCTGATATATATCCATGAACACATGAACCTCAATAAATTATGAGTATAAGGAATACTAAATAAACTAAGTTAAAACACATAACAGTGTGTGCAACCAGCCAGAGCTCTCAGGGTCTAAACCACCGGCCTGGGAGCACATAGGGAGGGCCCCAATGCCCCATCTCTATATGTAGGGGAGGATGACATTGTCGGGTATAGGTGGGTGAGGAAGTCCTTGGTCCAGTGAAGGCTGGACATCCCAGTGTGGGGGAAATCGTGGGTGGGGAGGTAGGAGTGGGAGGGTGGGTGGGGCATAACTTCATAGAAGCAGGAGGAGGGAGAATGGGTTAGGGGGTTCCTGGGTGGGAGTGGGGAGAATGGGGAAAGGGGTTTACATCTGAAATGTAAATAAAATATCCAAAAAAATAAATTAAAAAAAATAAAAAAGAATAAATAAAAAGAATTAAAAAAAAAAAAAACAGTGTACACCTCAAAACAGATCAGAATTGATCAAAACTAACCAAATCTTACCAACACAAATTCACGAGTGAATCCAGAAGATGGCATATTGATTGAAACACACACTCACCATGGGAATAGAGATGTCTCACCATGAGAATGCCAGTCAAGGCATTTCAAGGCAACCAAGAGTCCTTTAATGATGGCTTAATTGCTCTGTGTACTTGCACAACTTCACATTATGTAAGTCTGAGTTTCTGAAATTGGGTGTGCCTGCTATAGGGAGTACTGCTGAATGTGGGGTTGTAATAAAAACTGGGAATGATAATATGCTTGAGCATGAACAAAACCAAAACTAAATTCAAAACTAAGTGAGAAAGACCTACGTCCATGGCCTTGCAGTAGTCAGCCAGGCTACATGTATGACTTCATAGTAGCTGTGATTACCAACCTCAGATGCTTGTTTTTAGTACAAAGAACAATACTCTTTGTAGTGCTAGTAAACACTGCCTAAGAAACTTGGGTTCAGGTTGGAGAATGCATGCTTCTAACTGCAATGTTTATTGTACTACAATATATTCTAGTCTTATGAAACAATTATGGTTTAATGATAGAAATGACGACTTTTATAATTTCTTTGGTAAGTAAATATCAAATTAGGCTCTTGTAGATTGGATTAAGTCATAATGTTTGGTTTTTAAATTTTGTGTTGAGTTGTTTATTAGAGTTTTACCCAGTGGCCAGGTTGAGTGAGTGATGTATAATTTTGTAAGATACATATTATAAACATATAATATATATTTTAATATTTATATAATTTATATAATTAGATTATATATAATTTAATATTTTATATTAATATATTAATATATATTTATATATAAATATATACATATGTGTGTGTATAAAACATTATTCTAGATATGAGCAATCATAAGGCTGAGCTATTGATCAAATCTGAATATTATTGATGGTACTTAATTTCTTCCACTATGAAATATTCAGTCAAGATTTAATTCCTTATGTCAAACAAATTACCATAAAATACACAAATTTTATTTATTCTTTAATAAATGCTAATTTAGAAACACACTTAAGAACTATTCTGAAATTTTCATCATGACTAATTTTCAATGCTGCTTGATTTTCCCAGGTTTGTAAGTGAAAAACAGTTTAAGTCCTAAAGTGGAACTGTCACTCAGTATGGTCTGAGTTCAGACAGGACATATTCTCAAAAATACATAAGTGAGGCTGCTGCTAAAGAATCAACAGCGTATAGTTACATTTCTCATGTCTTGTAACCATAAGGATTCATAAACCAGTAGTATAGTTATTTGCTAATTTTATCAAGTATTAATTAATACACATAACTGCTTTTGACTGGCAATACAGGAAGATTACTGGCATCTGCCAGGACAAAGATTTGAGTAACGCATGTGTTTAGCTTTAATACTTTAATGGCTAATTTCTCAAGGGTTAGCAATATATTAGTTCTAATATAATCTCAAAGGATCATCTTTGCATCATTTTATGAGCAAAATAACAATATGTAGATTTATCTGTATGTTAGTAAAATTAATTTGTATAATGTTCATCTCAATATATTTGCAATATGAATATAGTATTTTCTGAATCCCAATATTTATCAAACCAAGAGTAAATGTTTATCTCCTCAATATTTTGAAATACATAATACCTGGAAGAAGTATCATATGAACTCATAAAACTAGAATTATTTTTTCATAATATGAGAAATGAATCAATTATGTCACTTTTATTCAAAACCAAATTCTGTCTTTTGAAATAAAGCAAGAAAAATAAAATTTGAAACAAGGGAACGAAACATGTTGAATTGTTTATCTGTATGGAAAATGTAATAAAATCTACAAATAAATCTAGTAAAAATATGAAAGATTCAGAGATATGCAATACAGAAATTTATATAAAATCTATCATGGATCTGTTTGCCAGGAAGAGGAGAGCATAGGTTTAAAGTAAAAAGTACTTCTAATTATGAAGTATTCAAATGAATCCAGCATTTAACCTTTAATTGGGGAAGACATGGGAGACCTACATCCTTAAAATTATGAAAAAAAATGGAAAAAATATTAAAAGAATAACTTACTAATGACATGTAGACCATGAACGTCACTTTTAAGATTTTTATCTTTTAGAGGACAAACTTGTAAATTTTATATAAAAATGAAACCAATTTATCAAAATATATTTGGGAGAAGAAACAAAATCTAGTACCATAAATAAGATACTTTTAAGAATAATTATGATTCCCTAGTAATAGATTCTGATGTATGGTATTTGTATAATTGCAAACAAATAAATTACACAGATTGGCGTTAAGAATTACACATACATGTATGTGCACAGTTGAATTTATAGAATTATGGGACCCAGTTTTGTGAAAAACATGGCCTTTTCAACAAAAGTTTGTAAAGCAGATAGAAATCATTACAGGCTAAAGATGAAAAAAAGTCTTAGAAAAATATCAAATCAAAAATTATATAATTACAAATTAATAGATTAGAGTTTATCAAAAATACAACCTAGTCTTCAAAGTCACTATTAAGTATATTAAAAAGGAAGATACAAGCTAGCAATAAATATTTATAACATGTTTCATAGAAGTCATTTTATCCAGAATACAATAATTGAATATTAAGAATATAAATGCTTAATTCAAAATTGGAAGAATATTTAAACAATTAATTCACCCAAAATAATATTCAATGGTTATATAAGGAGAAGTTCAATACTACTGGTCACTTCAGAAAATCTATTGGAAAATTTGATGAATTAAGAACTCACACATTGGAATCATTCTTGCTAAAAGACTACACCTATTTTTGACAAAGACTAGAAAAAAATAAATTCCTCTGAATGGTGAAGATCAGGATTTCAAAAAAAAAAAAAAAAAAAAAAAGGTTGTTAGTTCCTTAAAAAATTAAACTCTATGGGAATTTTAATACAGCCTGGCTGTTCTGGCAAGGGATCACATCCAAAGAAATTCTAGGTCTATGTGATCCAGCTGGAATGACATACGTTTAATCCCTCTGGCTGGAATACTGACATGCCCTTAGTACACACCTGTAATGCCATAAATGAAGGTAAATTTAGTTTGTAGAAGGAAGCAACCATGTTTGAAAGTGATATCAAATTAAGGGGCAACAATGTGTTAAATCAGAGAAATATCTAGCAGAATGAGTCAAATAGGACATGTCTAAATCTCGTTTAAAAAAGAGAGAGAAAGAAGCAGTCTAAGAAAACAGTAGTACACAGGGAGAAAAAGAGGAAGCAATGTTAAAGAAAAGAGTTTCAGATAAAGACAGAATGAGCCAGAGAATGAGGATCCAGAATATTGGAATAGATTGCCAGAGTAAATTTGAGGCCAAGCAGAGCAATTCAGTAAGAATCTTAGAGAAGAACATTTGAATCAGTCAGCTTGGGGAGGTGTTTGAACCAGATCAGCTGAATTGAACCGGCCAGAGTTCAGAAAAAGCTAGAAAGTATGAGCTTATTCAGCAGTAAACCTCCACGTTGACAATTACATCTGGAGAATAAATTACTTTTACATTAAATGTATTTATTTTATGATTCAACTACCATCTACATAGGTATTAATTGAAAAGAAAATCATGTCTGTGCTCTTGTTAATAAATATCTATGTGTAACTGCTCCCAATAGATTTTGTATAATAATTACAACCCAAATATTTCTCAAGACAAGAATGGATAAACAACCTGTGAAGAGCAATGATTACTACTCAGTAAAAGCAAATGATGGAAAAATGAATGTCATAGAACTATATGAAAATCTCACTGGTCTACCAAAAAGACACATACATAGATATCATATGTGTAAAATTACAGAGAATGTGAGTAACCACTGATTCTCAGTTGTCTCCTGAGGTTTATGGAGGGCTTTGGAGCACATGACAAACGTGTGGTGTGCTGGGTTCAATCCCTAAACTAACTTGTTAGTTTTTCAGAAGATAAATATTCTTAGTAGATACACAGATATATGCAAGGAAATGCATGGGAACCTTTGGATGAAAGTGGCACCCATAGGATCATATATTTCCATACTTAATGTCTATTTTGGAAAACTGTTAGGAAGGATAAGTTGGGCAGCTCTGGTGGAGTAGATCTGAAACTGGAAACATACTTTGAGGTTTCAAGAGCCCTTGATAAGCCAGATTCTTTCTCTCTACTTGTAACTTATGGATCATATGTAAAGCTTTCAGCTACTGTTCCAGTGTCATGCCTATGTGATTCCTCCAAAATGATTATGGACTATCTCTCTAAGACTTTAATTAATGTCCTAATTAAATATTTTCTTGGTCATGGTTTCTATTCAACAGCAGAATAACTGTAACTAAGACAACTGTCAACAGTAGGTGGAATGTTCCGGGTAGTTCATATTGTAAATTTCAGGTTGACTGTTCAAATATATATAGTTTATTTTACATAGTATACTTCAAAAAACCTATTTAACATAATGTGTCAATTAAGCATTTTACTATTAAATTACTGAAGAGATTCCATATACGGTATTCCATTTATTCTTTTTATGAAGTTTCAATAGCATTTGGAATAGCTGTTATTCTTCTGTTTTTCAGAAGATATAAGTTGAAGATCCTATTTGTATCTATGTCATCAAGACTTCACAGCCCCTGAGTGACAGAAAGAGAAATGAGTCTACTCATACTTCTTGTGTGTTATGGTGATTTTCTAGCTGCGGTGGGGCTGAATTGATTTAAGAGAAACTCATGCCATGAACTGATGTTTCTGGACATGTTATCGCTGTTATTTTCTTGGATACCTTTTAAAATTTGTTACAGAATAAAGAGAATCACATGTGCTTTTCTAACTTTTATACTTATGTTTACATTCACAAGATGGATATTCTCAGAACTTAGGTATGAGATGGGATGGCATCTGGTTTAAGTTTGTTTTGACTTTCGGAGAAATTTAAAAATGTTGCTGGGCACTGGTGGTGCATTCTATTTATCCCATAACTCAGGAGGCAGATGCAGGCAGACCTCTCTGAATTTGAGGCTGTCTGGTCTACAGAGTGCCAGGACAGCTAAGACTATGCAGAAAAACTCTCTCTTTAAAAAAAAGCAAACATACAAACAAACGAAGTAACATGTCAAAAATAATTTTTGTTTTTTTCTTCTGTTTTAAATCTCACAATTAACTGTTTCTCTTGGCATTTCTATCTCATCTCATTCTTTATATTATAGTTAGATAACTGAATTTTAAATTATATATCTTACATTCATTTTTCATCAATTCACATTCTTTGAAAATGGACAGTGTGGGTTGCTGTTCTGTTTTGTGTAACATGTTTTCATACACCCCAGAGTAGAAATTTCTTTGAATATCTAGGCTAATATTTTTTGAAGTAGTTAATTATAATTTTTCATCTTCTATAAACCTATATTATTTTTTCTCTCTACATGAATTCTTAATAAATAACATATTCTTTACACAGCTAGGATTAATGTTTTCAGGTTATAGATCTACATTTTATGCCATTCTGTAAGTAGAACTTAAAAATTTAAGAAAGGAACACACGAGACACATATAAAATAATTTCCTGGAACAATGCTACACTGATACCTTTTAGTCAAAAACTGACAATTGAGAAAGCTTATATAATGTTTAGTTCTTCTTCCTCAACTAAGTATAGAAGAAATGAAAATTCTAGATGTTAAGGCAGGAAAACGTTATTCTGATGGAAACATACCGCTGGTTCTTGTCTTGACCCATCTATGCCTCTATAAAAAGTACACACACACACACACACACACACACACACACACACACACAAGGTAGCCATTCTTTTATTGTAGTTACACAAACACCTAAAATCTCTTTTCTGGCAGTATGAGAGTCTGGAGAGAGCTGGACTCCATGTCCTCATAGTGAAGCTAAACTGTCTTCCTACTCTCCTTATATAAGGATATCAATCCTCAGACCAGGGCTTTTTCTTCAGAATTTAATAGCATCTGAATGCCCAGCCTCTTTATAATTTCAACACACAACATTAAGAGATAAGTATTCAGATAAAAGCAAGCCCACTTAAAAATGTTTGTATCAGCAGGGCAGTGGTGGCGCACGCCTTTAATCCCAGCACTTGGGAGGCAGAGGCAGGTGGATTTCTGAGTTCGAGGCCAGCCTGGTCTACAGAGTGAGTTCCAGGACAGCCAGGGCTACACAGAGAAACCATGTCTCAAAAATACAAAAAAAAAAAAAAAAAAAAAAAATGTTTGTATCATTTAGATACTGTAATTAGGGGAAATGTGTCATTGTTACTGTAGGAGATTAAAACTGCTCAAATCGACCCCAGCATTGGTGGCAAATGAATTCCTTGCTACTTGCCTCAATCTTCTGCATTCCTGAATGAAAGACACACACACACAGACAGACACAGACACAGACACAGACACAGACACAGACACAGAACAGACACAGACACAGACACAGACAGACAGACACACACACACACACACACACACACACTTATATTTAATATACCTTAATCAGCTAAATGACTGTGCCACTCCTAAACATCCACTTGGCTAACACTTCTCCTCCAACATTCTTGCGTTATTACTAACATGTATATTCCATCATTGTTACCCTAGACCCAGTTGAAGGGCATTCCCTGGGGTCACTCTTCCACGGCTCTTACATCATTGCTCTGCTCTCTCTTCTGTACCCCTCAGGGTTAGTGCTTCTCCCTTTTTGGCATGGTGATTCTAAATCCTCCTTCTCACAGTCCCCTTGCCTGTGATACTAAAGTCCTGTCTCTATCTCCTTTCCCAGCCATTGGCCTCTAGCAATTTTATTTACCAATCAAAGCCACCTGAGGCAAGAACCCTCAGCATCTTACATGTGGAATCTCATGCAATTTTGGTACCCAGTTAATATAATCCAAGTATTAATCCAAATCTACAACATGTCATTATAAAAAGATTCCTATGCAAGTTTGGAAGCCTATGCGCGCACACACACACACACACACACACACACACACACACACACACACAAAGGTAGGATGTACAATTTTAAAGATAATTCAGAAACTGTTTTAGAGACAAGAGGAAAATACAAATCCTTTTCTCTTGCCATTAGATGTGGGAATCACAGAAGTATTATTTATGGATTATCCAACATTATCTTTATTGTCTCTTGTAATTTTATAAGTCATATAAAGCTCAGTTGATAAAGCATACACAGACCAAGGGTAATTGTGAGGACTTGTATTGCTGATTATAGCTGCTTCTAATACCAACTCCAGTGATATTATATATGTAAAGGTAAGTTTCTAACATACAAACACAAAGTTTCCAAAAAGTGAAGTTTTTCAAAACAATATTGTGAAGGCAGTGTTACCACTCAAATGATGTGATATCTGAGCAAATCCAGTATTCCAAGAGACAATAAAATATGCAGTTTTCCTATTATCAATGATGTAGCAGGTGCCATGAAGGGTAAGTAATGCTCAGTAGTGAGTGTAGAAACTACTTCTTATCATCTAAAAAGGATCCAGAGATTTCTTTTCCTTGAGGTTACAAATGTTACTCATACTGACTCAACTTTGTAATTTAAGATTGCCATTGCTTAAATGTAAATATTCAGGTACCATGTTCTATGTCTAGCCTTTAAATCCCTAACATAAATTTGTTTACCAGATAATTCTGTATAAGTCATTTTGGAAAGAAATGGGTAAAAAGGGAGAGACCACTGTTTAGATTTGTATATACATACATGTAACTCATTGAACCCATTTAGTCTTGGTATGTATATAATTTCAAGGTTCACAAATTTAGTAAAAAGTAACACTTAAGAGCTGCATTCCTCAAAATGACAGTTCTTCCTTTCTCAACAGCTAGTAGTTACCCTTAGTTTTCTCTGTATTTGTGGAACCACATGGGATTTCTCCTTTCCACATTAGCATGTTTATTGATATTGTCCTTACTTATGCAGGCATACTTTTGAGGTAACATGGCAGTAGCTTCCATTTTATTTCTAGACTCTCCTAGTAGATTTCATAGTCCTCTGGCTATGACAGTCTTGTCATCATTAATGTGAGAAAATATGAAAGGAAACCATTACCTGTATACAGAGTTGTTTTTCTCTTTTCCACCAGCCATCTGTGCAGCACTCTGGTACAGTGAATATTGTTGGTATTCTTTTACATCTGAAAATGCCAAGACTTAGAATACTCAACTGTCTCATTCATTCATTTGGTCTGAAAAATAACAAATATCCACCATGTCTTCTCAGGGGCTTCTTGGAGTTGCCAGTACTGGAGGTATACCAGATTCGGGGGTGGGGGGGAAGAAATTATACAATAAGGAATTTACAACATTGTAAAGAAAACCACCAACATAGCCATGTGAACACATAGAGTTTAAATTCTTCTGTTGCCACTCATCAGGAAGCCCTGAAATTTACTTCTTAGCAAAAGTTAGAGAATTTTAGCATGGCCAGATGAAGGTGATCTGGTTACTCCACTTTTTTTTTTTTTTTTTTTTTTTTTTTTTTTTTTTTTTTTAACTCTTAGAGCATTCCTTGAATCATAGACAATCTTTTGACATTCAACATTACTTTGCCATCTCCAAAGTTCACCCTTCTGAACTGGCATAATAGAGTTACAAAATTTAAAAAAAAAAAAAAAAGGTGCAGAAATGTTATATGTTAAGGAAACTCACCATTTTTTGTTGGGTATATTTAGTATGTGAAGATATGCTAGTTGTTCCATTGAAAATATTCAACACACCTTTGATAATCCCTTTAATATTCAGATTGCCCTGACACATCCTGAAAGCAGCTACATCTTCACTGAAACCTGTTGAGACCTCCCAGGCTCCAGGGCCATCAATGTCAACCAGGTGCTTTTTGGCTTTCAAAGAGTCTGGGTTTCCTTCTGCAAGGATGTCTTGAACATGACTGGGGATAGTTTTTTACTCTGCTTCGAAGCTGCATCAGTGTGTGGCAGCTTCATGGCTACCACAGTGGACTAAATTTACCTATCTGCACCTTAAGGGCCTTCTAGAGTCCGGGTTTTTTCTGAATGGTGGTGAAGCCTGTCCAGATTGTCCCCAAATTAGGATATACTTAAGAGTATTCAAATTAAATACTGGTAGTCTTGTTGGTAGGACTTACAAACACATGCATGCTCATATAACTACACTAGTCACTCACATACAACCTCAGGTGGAGCAGGGAATTAGTCAGCAGAGGTCTGACAAACTGCTTCCTCCACATGCTGCTCTGTCAGGCGGCACAGCTTCTTGGGCGTCAGAAGTAATTACATGGATTTTCTGTCTTGTACTTGCAAAAACACAGCCCAGCACTGAGCTGCTGCTGCTGGCTCGTTGCTGACAAAGCCCTTGGCTCTAGCAGGCAGCAGGCTCCAGGAGAATGTTTACATGATCTTTTAAGAATTCAAACCCCAAGTAGGCACAGGAGGTACCACAGGGCATATGATAGGTAAGAGCTCATATGGAGAAGGAGGAAATGCAGACTTATAAACTCAAGCACAACATTCCATAGGAGGTGGGTTTGCACAAAACAGGAAGAGTTACTGTGGGAAAGGCAACAATAATGCATATATTAATGAGTTTTAGTTTCTCTCCTTTCATCCATCAGAATAATTGTTCAGCTAGCCATGTCCATTTTGCTTTCTATTGACTCATCAATCAATCAAATATTAATAAATCCTGCATGTTGTGAATTCTGGGCTGGGCAATCTGTGATTTAGGGACTGAAGCATCAAACACACATCCTTAACACATCTCACAGAGGAGGTGGGAAGAAAAACTGTTCATTACAGGGAAATAAAAAATGGAAGCTAGTCATTAACATGAAACCAAACGAATGTAGAGTATAAACCCTAATGTAAAGCCTATAACCACTATTCTGAGACACTCTTTTTTCTTTAGCCTGTATTTTTTTTTTTTTTTTTTTGAGACAGGGTTTCTCTGTATAGTCCTGGCTGTCCTGGAACTCACTTTGTAGACCAGACTGGCCTTGAACTCAGAAATACGCCTGCCTCTGCCTCCCAAGTGCTGGGACTGAAGGCGTGTGCCACCACTGCCCGGCAAGCCTGTATTTTAATGACAATTAAATGAAGAAATGGAATGTAGAAATTAATAGAAAGTGTGTGTATGTCTGTGTGTATATGTATGTGTGTGTGCTTGTTAACTTTGGTTTCCAACTCAACCTGGTTGAGTTGAAATGTCTTGATCAGGTCCTAGTGTATCATTAAATGTATTCCTGGGAAAGACTGACGTGTGTTGTAAGTAAGATAGATGAGGAACAACATTACTGAAGGCAACAGCTTTCAAAGCCTAAGAGTATAGAGAACAAACACAGAAGGAAGAGGAATCCCATGCTCATAGTGAATTCATCTGAGCACATGCATCATCTTGTTGTGGTGTCCCGTGGGCAGTAGGCCACACACTTCTTAGCTTCTGGATATCTATTTGTACTTGGAACGCTTCATATTGATATAGGACATTCAACTTTGTCCCGATACTGCATCATTGGTTCCATTTGGTCAGTGACTTCACATTATCGGGACTGGGAAGCTCCACGTGTCCATAGATCTCTAAACTATAGAATGACTGTAGTATATCCAGTTGTGAATGGTATGAACCAATACAATAAGTCTCATTTATCACCATCTATACTACACTCAATTTTCTTCAGAAATCTTAGTTAATTCAGATATTGATTCCATTGTGAGCAAACTGGGACAGCTAATGAGCCCAAGTGTACTAAATTTCTGACTTTCTGAAGTGATCTGTGTGCCTAAGAGTTGCCGCTGTACAGATATAAAGATGAAACATTCATGTATTTTACAATGTTTTGTAATATTCTATTTGGAATTCAACTATATATATATAGCTTGCATGCAGATTTATTATTTATGAAATGTTAACTTTGTATGAACAGAAAATTCCAGACACCCAGGCTCTTCATCCTTAGGCTGGAGAAATAATATTGGTTACTGCATCTGGTCTAGGTGATATTTGCCAGTAGCTTTAGACATACATTGGTTTCTGAATTTCCCACTGGATGAGTCTATGAATTTATTTTTATACCAAGAGTAATTTTGCAGGCCATATGGGCTTTTGTAGCATGCAGAAATAAAGGTATTTTTCTGGGGACAAAGCTCAATGGCCAAAGCACTCACCATTTAAAACAAGAGGTTTAAATTTGCACCCCAATAACCACATGAAGTCAGTCATACTAGCATTAGCAGTTCCAATGTCTCTAAAATAGAATAAGCAGTCCCACAGAAGCTTCAGGAACGCTAATCTGGTATATACAGTGGTAAACACCAAGAGACTATGCTTCAAACAGGTTAGAGCGTGACTAGCATCTGATGATTGCCTCTGACTTCCACAAAGGTATGACACTCATGTCTATATTTGCATGCACTGGCATGTTCATACTTGCACAGCTATACACATAAACATGATTTAAAAATGAGAAATATGTTAAAAAGATTTACAGCTTATAATGACTAATTAGCTCTATGACCTTGAAAATATCTCTTTCTGGAGGAGACAGGCATGATAGACAGAGGGTTAGGAAATTGAACAAAGGCAATGGGGGATGGGGAACTGGGAGTAGCCAACAGTGAGTCCCAGATGCCGGAAAAGCAATAGGCTCCCAGGACCCAACGAGGAGGACATAAGTTGAAATACCCAACAAAGGGGAGGGAAAACCTGTAGAGACCATATCCAGAGGTTAGGCAAGGCTCCTGGTTGGGAGATGTGGACACCCACTCATTTCCAAAATTTTAACCCAGAATTGGTCCTGTCTACAGAAATACAGGAAGAAAGCATGGAGCAGAGGCTGAAGGAAAGGCCATCCAGAGACTGTACCACCTGCAGCTCCATCCCATATACAGACAACAAACCCAGACACTATTGTGGATACCCAAGAAGTGCTTGCTAACAGGAGCCTGATATAGCTCTCTCCTGAGAGGCTCTGCTAGAGCCTGACAAATATAGGTGAGGATGCTCACAGCCAACCATTGGACTGAGCAAGAGGACCCCAATGGAGGAGTTAGGGGAAGGACTGAAGGAGGTGAAGAGGTTTGCAAACCCATAGGAAGAACAACATTATCAACTAACCAGTCCCCTCCAGGGTTCCCAGGAACTAAATGGCCAACCAAAGAGTAGACACGGAGAGACGCCCATGGCTCCAGATGCATATGTAGCAGGGGATGGCCTTATCTGATATCAATGGGAGGAAAGGCCCTTGATCATGTTAAGGCTTGATGCTCCAGTGTAGGTGAATGCCAGGGCAGAGAGGTGGGATTGGGTCAGCGGGTGAGGAAGCATCCTAATATAAGCAAGGGGAAGAGGGATGGGATAGGGCATTCCAGAAGGGAAACTGGGAAAGAGGATAACATTTGAAATGTAAATAAATAAAATATCCAATAAAATAAATAAAATATCCAATAAAAATAAGAAAAAAACCTCTTGCCTTATCTGGACTTCTCTAATATTCTGAACATATATAGATCCACTGAATTTATGGAACCATAACAGATTTTTTTTTTTCTCACCAATACCAATCATTCAATCAGCCTCCAGAATTTCCGTCATTAAAGAAATTTAGGCCAGGTAGTGGTGGCACACACCTTTAATCCCAGAACTTGGGAGGCAGAGGGAGGCAGATTTCTGAGTTCTAGGCCAGCCTGGTCTACAGAGTGAGTTCCAGGACAGCCAGGGCTATACAGGGAAACCCTGTCTTGAAAAACAAAAGCAAACAAACAAAAAAACTCAACAATAAAAAATTAGGTTGTTCTGACACGAATGCTTTCCTTACAATGCATATTCCATGACAGATAAGGAAAGCATTCTTGTCAGAACAGTCTAAGACAGGCTCAGTCTGCTTTATGCAATAAAAAAGGGGGAGATGTGGAGAGCTTTTGGGGCTACCTGTCAGGAATCTGACATTGGCCAAGGAAAAGGTAATGGACTGCTTAGAAGGAATCTGACATAGGCCAAGGACAAGGAAATGGACTGCAGGCAGGAATCTGACATTAGGCTAGAACAAAGAAGTAACTTAAGGCAGAAATCTAAATCCTAGACTAGAACAAAGAAGTAATTACAGTCATGAATCTAAATCTTAAGCTAGAACAAAGAAGTAGGCTTCAGGCATGAAAATGACTTTGGGCTAGGACAGGGAAGTAGGCTTAGATATTTTGGTCATCCTGATAAGCCCTTAGAAATAGTGATCACAGGACTCTGTTTATTGTCCTGCATATTCTTTGACTATCTGAGTTTATTGTCTTGCTTGTTCCTTGACTATTTGCATCTATTGTATTGCTCATTCTTCAATTTAGAACTGACCTTAATACTTGCATGTAATTTAAATTATATAAAAGAAAAAAAGGAGGAGGAGGGATGGGATAGGGGATTAAAGGGTGGGTAGAATGTGGAAAGGTGATAACATCTGAAATGTAAATAAAAAATTTCGAGTAAAAAAAAGAAATTTAGGTTTTTTGGGGTTTTATGTAAGCTATTTTTATGTATCCCATTGTCCCTTAGCATATAAAAAACCTTCCTTCCTTTCCAGGCCTCACTCAAGTCATCCTCTAAATCGAACTTTCATTCCTTCATCCCGCATTTTCTTTCATATCTTGAACTCAAAAAACAAGACCTCAGTAGCAAGTGGTCAGGTAATAAAGGCTCCATGATATGAAATTGTCCCTTAATAAATATTCTCTCTCATTCTCTCTCTGTGTCTCTCTTTCTATAGCTCCCTCCCCCCTTTCTCTGTGTATGTGTGTGTCTTTAAAAGTAATAAGACATATTAAGTCACTTGACTAACAAAACTGCTGTAGATATCTTTCTTATATCTCTCGAGTTGGATATGAACAGGGAACAAAACTAAGTTCACATTAAGATACATTTTTTCTAATGACAGAGAAAAAAATACATATACACATACATAACATATACATACACACATATACACATATATATCATATACACATACATATTCATATATAAATTACTTTAGGAGTCTGGAAAAGTCCTTGTTAAATGGTTCTTCCCAAATTGCACCGCTCATGACTAGACTGCCTGTTCAGTGACATATTTGTATGAAATATTCTTTCTATTTTACTTAAACAATACCTGGAAAAGCATTCTCCTGTTGAATCAAGGAAAGAAGAAGCAGAAAGTTCCACATGAAATCAATACATGTAGATCACAAATAGGGGAAATCCACCTTACTCTCAATAGAATCTCGTTTATGTTACTGAAGATACAACTATATGGACCATAATACACAAGTCTCAGTTTGCAAAGACACTAAAGGCTAAATCAATATGGTGCTCTAGGAGGAAATAATGTGGACTTGGACATTTTTATTTTCCAGGTTTTTCTCTAAAATTTCTGAAAGATGGGACTAGAGCCCTGAGGTCTTTCCTTCCCAGCCAATGAATACAAGACTCATATATTAACAAAAACAATGAGAGAAACATCTCCTCTTTAATTCAGCTAAATCAAAGTCCATAAGGAAAGATGGCTTGTGTGAGTTTCAGTGTGAAATATACCCAGTTGATTGTTTTAAAGATTGGCTCTAATTGTAGCTGACCTTTGGATGTGGTAGAAGTGTTGGACAGTAGATGCTCTGGAAGAAGTAAGTACATTGCTGGAAGCATGCATATAAAGACTATAACAAGACTATGTATTCAGTTCTCATTCTCCTCTGCTTGCTCTCCACTATGTCAAAGGTTCATTCCACATGACCCCAGACCCTGACAACAAACTAATTCTTTGAAAGCATGAGACAAAAATCAAACTACTTTTTTGCAACTTCCATTACCAGCTACTTTTACATGGAGATGAGGAAAGCAAATATCACACCCTTCCTCTATTTCACTTGGTTTCTGACTGGATAATTAGAACCTTGTCCTTAGGAACAGATGGCAGATGATATCAAGGATGCAAAATCTGCTTGACTTGTGGGCTTATTTATAGGCTTAGATTTTTCCAAACCTACTTTAATAAGGGTTCTCAAATGATTTGACGCCACTTCTAGCCCACCTTCCAAAGGTAAGAGAGAAAACATGATAAATAGGATAAGGGGATGTGGACCTGTTTAGAAGTCATTCTTTGGAGCAGGTCCAATATCAGTTTGTCATGATACCAGCAGCCCAATTCAGTAGTTTCAGGATACCAACACTCTAATTCAAAAGTGGCACCAAACATGAATCAGCAATGTCAGCAGAATTCAGCAGAAACCCCCAGGCCTCCTTTGACTCAGTACAAGTTAGTGGGAATAACCAGGACCAATGGGAATGGCAGAAGTGTTCTGCTGTGCTGATCTCAACAAAGTGTCTATCAGTGAAGATGTGAGAGCAGAGAAGCATTGCACAGCTTAGCTATCCATGTGCTCTGTCACTGTCCTTAAGTTGTACTTATACTCTCTCCAAATATCACATGTTCTTTCATGGGTTTTGCCTCAGCAAAACATCATGTGAATTTGCTTCAGCAAAGCATCACTTGAAGTCTGCATTACATGACACAACCAGGAATTTCCACTTCAGTTTAAAAAGAAAAAAATTCTTGTATGACAGACAAGGAAAGAATGATAAACAAGTACAGCAAACCAAATAAAACAGTTACCTAGCAGGGTGCTGAATAAAACTTCTATTAAAGTTAACGAGATCATTATTTATTGATTCAAATAGTATACGGAAGCCTAAATGCCTATTCTAGCCTTTGGTCTGGATGTGCTTTTTAAAAAATAGTCTCATTCCTCAGAACTTATATTTTGTGGTGAGGCAATATTGCACCAATGAAGACAGAATGAAATGTAATGAACAAGTATATTGGGAAAATGTGGACATTTTAGTGTGTGTGTGTGTGTGTGTGTGTGTGTGTGTGTGTGTATTCCACAATAAAAATATTTTTAAAATTAAAATATAAAGTCAGAAAATATATTGTAGGAACCAGTTATTATTATAAATTTAATAACTAAAAATGAATACACAATATAAGGAGTCAAAAGAAAAAGTCCAATGTTAAATTGGGGCATACAGAAGAAAGTGGAATGAGAAAATTTCATGTATATAAAGATTATTGAAATAGTAATAAAGTAAAATGTCTCCTGAGTCACATAGTTTTTCAATTGATAAGACCCTTTAAATTAATCTAGAATTCATGTGTTTGAATGTTTTTGAACAATGGAATGATGGTGTAATTTTATAAAATGTAAAAATGTTGCCACAGTCAACCAAAGAACAGGTCAGAAATTTCATATCAACAACATGGAAATCTAGAAGATAAAAATAGATGCCTATGAAAGTCTGGGGATATCTTTTTCGAAGTAGAATTTATTTCTAAATAATAAGTTAAACACAAGATTGAATGGATATTTACATGTAAAAATTCTTATGCAATTCTGTACAAATATACATACATACACATTTACTTTCTAAAAGGCAACTGGAATATGCATCTGTCCATATTAAAGGAAGAAATGTGTAGAGGATGATAGTAAGAATTGAAAATGATTACTGGTACTTTGAAGAAAAACATAATATACTTATATATCCTAAAATGCAAACTTCATGCCTGTGATTGGTTTTAGTATTGTAGATATTTTTGATGCTCTATGACTTCACATTCAAATAAAATCATTTGCCAGCATTTCTTCAGTGGAACACTTTTTTTTTTTTTTTATAACATTTTGTTTGTCAGATTTCCCCCACTATAACAAATCAGGAAAAAAAATCAATTCATAAAAAAGTAATTTATTTTGGCTAATAGTCTAAGAGGTTTAGTCCATGTTCCGTGGGCCCTGTTGCTTCAACCATTATAGTGGGAACAAACGACAGAGAAATCACTCATCTTGCAATCAGAAGGCACAGAAATAATAAAGAAGATGGAACTACTGGGTACAGTTCAGTAGAACACAACGTAAATATCTGCAGACATTCTAGATGTTTCATGTCTTTCAATACCTATTGTTTTATTTTTGAGATTATAATATAGTTACATTTCTTTCCTTTCTTCCTTTCAAACATGCTCATATATCCTTCTCCATTGTCTTTAAATTCATGGCCTCTTTTATCATTTTCTGTTACTGCATATAGATAGATAGATACATAGATAGATAGATAGATATTTAATATACATATATACATATATATATGTATATACATATTTGTATATGCATATTTATTCCTAACTGTTAACTGCTGAGATCAAAGAAAGTTATTTTTATATATGTTTTCAGAGATGACTCCCCCTGGAAAACAAGTTTATGTTCTTCACTGAAAAAGACCACTACTCCTACCCCTAGCTTTTTTATTTGACAATAGCTCTTTGTTTAGGGTGAAGACTTCTTGAGTTCTTCCCAATGCAGTTTGGCATGTTCATTAGTTAGCTCACATTTAGGCAGTAATGTTGGTGAGATGCTACAGGTATAAATTTTGATGTAATTATGAGACACCATCTCAGAGTGAAACCCATAGTCCACTGGTCCTTAACATTTTTCTGCCTATTCTTCTGAAGTATTCCCTGGACTTTAGGTTTGTTAATGTTTTATAGCTGCATCTACTGAGACTGGACTCCACAGATCTGATTTTTGACCAGATATAGTTTTCTACAGTGGTCTTTGGTTGCAACAAAGCATGTTCAGTTGATCCAGTAACCATGATTTCACTAACAATAGATATTAAACTAGGTTTTTAGTACTAGGCAGGGCATCCCCTTTTGTTGAGTAGGTCTTAAGGCCAATTAGGGAACTGTTGGTTACCCTTAAGGTATGTTTATCATTATACACCCTTAGAATTATCATGCCAGAAGAGTCATTGTTTTGTTTTGCAGTATCATAGCTGAGTAAGTCTATTGGTTACCTCCTCCTTTTGGAAGCTTACAGTGTACTTTCTGGAAGCATGAAATTTAATCCTCTGGAAGGCAGACTTTGGGTGATAAGAGGTTAGAGTCTCCAGGTCCTGCTTCTAGCTGCATGGTGTCTTCAACAATAGGAACTTGATGATGCATTCACCTCTGGAGATAGCCAAGGACAAAAGGAAAAGGCTACATATTTTGGGGAGTCCCTAAGACAGCACTGACTAACAACTCCAGAGCAGGCTTTTCTTGAGTAGTATTGGGCCTAATCTCATCTGAGGATCAAGCCTTTGTCCTACAGAGCTTAATCTCATGAACATGGGAGTTAAACAGTCATAACTCAACACATTCTTAATACTCCTTCCATTATAGAATTAGGTTTGACATGGGTCATTTACATCTCCTGAAACTTGGCACAGCATACTACTTTCAGTCTCTTTGATTGGGATGACACCTCTCATCTTGAATGACCTCTGCTTGTCTTCACTTCTTACTTGCATCTGTCTTGACATAGCCAGCCTTTGTCCAAGGTTTGTAGCCTTTATGCTCTGCTTTTACGGGTCAATATGCTTTGTAATGGTATCACACTTTTTTCCTTTTCTGACATAAAATAAGGTGGTCAGTGAAATGTAATTTATATTTAATCAACTATCATGCCTTTGGTTATTAGTAACTATTTAGATGCCTCGTCATTTCTCAATTAATCTGTCAAGCAAGCATTAGCAGTGGAGTTTCTTACATACATGAAATAATGCAGAATGCATAAATTAATTGGAGAAATGTCAACTTTGGTCATCACAACACTGAGCTCAAATCTGGGTCTATATCAATTTCATGTTTTCATAGTACATGCTTTAGTACATGCTTGAGTACATGCTTGAGTACATGATTGATCAAGCAATCCAAAGTGTGAACTCAGGCCTGGTTCTACTCTACCCACAGCCAGTGATATGGTCTCTAGCAAAAACCTTGGGTGGCGAAGGTACATTTTTTCATCCAGGTGTTGTCAATAGCATCATGGGAAGGTGTAGGGGCTTTGACATGCAGTGAAGGGTGATCAGTTTTAATGTCAGTCACATTTAAATGTTAGACATAAATTTTTTTAATTGTAATTTTTTAGATATCTGCCTACATCATCCCCTTAAAAGTAAAAAACAACGCTACTGCATTTGTGTATTACTATTTCTTTATAGTTTTGACAAGAACAAATAAATGTCAATATTAACTCAGCTAAAACCATTTAAATTGTAGCTTTATTTTAAACATTGCATAGAATGGGTGGACATAATCAATACTTGAAATGGTAAAAAAATTAATCAGACAAGTTACTTTATTTAGGAACTTTTAATGAATAATCTTTAAAGGTGAAAACTAAAAATGATGTCTTGTTTTGACAGCATTTGGTTTTTAAAAAAAGAGAAACCTTGGAGAATATAAAAAAGTCATTTTTAAAGACAAAGAAACTTGACACACTATAGTCAAATAATATATATTCTTCTGGAAAACTAGAATTCTCTGTTCTGGCTGTAGTTTCTATTACTTCCATTTTATATTGAAAAATGTAAAAAGATAACTAACATCTAAAGAAACATCAATCCAATGCATTTTCAGTTCAAATAATCTTCATTCAACAATGGAATTTGTATTAAAAGAAGTTTTTTTTTCTTTCTCTCTTTTATTTATAAGTATACAATCAGACAAGCCATCACAATAAGTAACCAAGTGCATGCATTAACAAAGAAACATAGATCAATGGATATAATTTGACAAACATGCACTGTTCTCTATGAAAACATCAATAGTCTAAAAGCTGAGTAGGCATAGCTGCAAAAACATGCTTTACAGACACAATGTTGGCACACGATTAAATAACCAGATGTCAGAGAAAAAATTTCAATGAAACCAACTTCATATTGGAAATGTACAGGTTTTCTATAGGACTAAGCTGTTCAAGATTAATAATAAGAAAATTATCATCTAGTTGCAGTCATTTAAGTACTGCAGGTACAAATGTTATGGACTGCATGTTTCTTATGCAAATATGCTATTATCTACCTAAGTTGTATCTTTGGTAGTCAAGGCAGGCCTAGGATATGAGTTGCACAATGTAGTCCAATCTGAAAACAATATCTTAAGTTGCTATAGAGTCTTTCATAAGCAGAACCACAGATGACTTCTGTCACTCAAATCTATAGCACTGTGATAGAGCAATGAAAAGGAATATATAACTTAGTAATGTGCTCAGGCAGCTGAGAGAAGCCAAGTTTATAGAGAGCATTTGATTGAAAATAGATGAAATTCAAGAGTGTGTCAACTCTGCCAGCACCTACACAAACCAAAAAGCAAATAAGCCATTTACTATTTTATTATCAGGCCATATGGATGTGGGAAGGACAGTACCCTGGGGACAGGGGCTATAGAACATTTTTATCATTTTCCAATGCAACTAAATGAAATAATTCATTGTAATTACAGGCAATAGAAGACAGTATGTCTCTCATGACCAATAGTTTTAAGGAGTGAGTCCTGGCTTCTATGCACACACAAATTGTCAAGAATGACCACAGCTAGAGAAACTGCAATTTTTTTTCTAGAAAACTTTTAATTCCAACCTTTAAAAATAAAAAATCACTGGCCTATACATCTACACACACCATTTAACATGATTATCTACAATCCCATGATTCCTGAATTTTTGCATATTATAATCTCATTCTTTCTAGAAGTGTGTATGTATAAGAAGTAAGTGTGGCACATTAAAGCTATACTTCTGATTATGTCTACAAAAATAGAAGAACAATGAGAGATGGATTTTGCGTAGAATTTAATATTTAAAATTAGAAGAAATTAACATGATAGGAAAAGAAATAGGTTATAAAGGTTATCTTCCCAGAGAAAAAGTAGCTCTGAGGAAAAAGCATTTACAACATAGACACTAAGATAGGAAAAGCTATTATAATCTGAACATGAAAATGAGATCAGATAGCTATGAGAGCACCAATCAGGATGCAAGGTGAGTCTTCAATGTGATGAGTGACAGAAATGAGAGAGGTGATGATATGAACCACAGGCAAGCAAACAACAAAGACATATGAAGCTAATGGGGACTATGATGAAGCAATATAGGATTATAAGGAATAATGTATAATGAGAATTCTATAAAGCATGTCTATTGTGATGGTTAGTGTATTTGGTTTGACAGCATCTACAATAATCTAGAAGAGAGACCTCTGTACATGCTGGTGAAGTATTATATTACTTGTAATATTTGAAGTGGGAATCTGACTTGCTATTGGTAGTGTTATTCCTTGAATAGGATATTGATTATACATATGGAGAAAGCAAAGTGAGCAGTAGCATGTATGCATATTCCTTTGTCTCCTGACTTAGAGTGTCGTATAGCCAACTGCACCAATTATTGCTGTCTTAACCTCTGCTCTGCTGAACAACACCAAAAACTGGAAGTTTGAATATATTCTTCCTGTGTAAACTATGTTTGTCAGAGTTCTTTATCACAGAAACTGGAAAAGGAACTAAGATGACATTTACTATGAAAGATAGAATTAGTTTATATAAAGAAATTGGAAAAGGATACCAAGTATATAACATGTGTGTTCTTTTGTGGCTGGGTTACCTTAATCAGGATGATATTTTGTAGTTTCATCCTTGTGTGAATTTCATGAAATCATTGTTTTTAATAAGTGAATCGTACTCCATTGTATAAATGTACCACATTTTCTATATCCATTCATCTGTTGAGAGATATCTGGGTTGTTTCCATATTCTGACTATTATTTTATTATTGGATATTTTATTTATTTACAATACAAATGTCATCCCCATTCTCCATTTCCCTCCATAGGACCCCTTATTTCATTCCCCCTCCTCCTTTTTTGCTTTTATATCGTATAAATTATATGTAAGTATTAAGGTCAGTTCTAAGTGGAGGAACTAGCCATATAAGAAATGCAAATAGTCAAGGAACAAGCAAGACAATAAACACAAATAGTCAAAGAACAAGCAAGGCATTACACCCAATTATGTGAACACTACATTGATCATTGTTTCTAAGGGTTTATCAGGATGACCAAAGTATCTGAACCTACTTCCCAGTACTAGCCCAAAGTCATTTTCATGTCTTAAGCCTACTTCCTTGTTCTAGCCTAAAATTTAGATTCCTGTCTGAAATTACTTCTTTGTTCTAGCCTAAGATCTAGATTCCTACCTGAAATTACTTCTTTGCTCTAAGTTAATGTCCGATTCCTGCCTGAAGCCTACTTCCTTGTCCTTGGCCCACATCAGATTCTTGCCAAGCAGCCCCAAAGGCTCTGCGCCTCTCCCTTTTTTTATTTCATTAACAATGCTGAGCCTATCCTAAGTTGTTCTAACAAGACTGTCTTCCTTACCTGTCATAGAATATGCATTATCCAAAGCAATGTACTTATGTCTTAGGTTGGTAAGGCTCTGTGCAGAATCCTACCTGTCCTTGTCTTGCCAGTCTGTTAATTTAATAACTCTGTCTGTGGGTCCATTTTCAGGTTCAAACCATGTACTTTGGCTGCCAACATGTTGTATGTATTATTAAAACATCCAGAGAGGTGTTAGAATTATGCCAAATACATGCAAATGTCTTTAAACTTCTTCCTAATTATAATAACTACCACTGTCATTATAATTTTAGAACTAACATGAATCCAATGTTATTTGGCATGACACTCGAGATGGCTTCTTACTCTTAAATTCTGAACCTCCTTCCAATAATTTGAATAGGATAAAGAGCATCAATTCATTCTTCCAAATGCCTATCTAAGTTCTCTTGTATATTCAACATTAGTAACATTTTTTGCTAAATGATTAACAAAAGTAGCTGTCTTAACTTCTTATGCCACAGCAATTGCAGAAGCAGTGGTGCTAGCAATTAATATAATTAAAGCTGTTATACCACCAATAATCAAGCCCATTTCCCTCTTGCTTCTGCATAAAGCCTGATTCATTTCTTCCAGTATTTGCAAGCTATTGTTAGAATACCAAGGTCCTGTGATACTCAGGTCACTAAAACAAAAGCTGGTTGATAGACCTCCATAACTGAGGTGCTGGATTTCAAAACACAAACACAATTAGAAGGTGAATAATCAATGCAACTTACATTAAATACTGTAGAAGAAACAACAGTATTTTTAAATTGACAATTAAAAGAGCCTTAATACATGTGCTAACACTTGTTTGACCACCATATCCTACACCAACTTTATTTCTTCCTAACATAACATCATAGAGAACTGCAGCTAATTTTCATATATGTTTCTGAAAATGTCCAGAAACAGACGTCCAAATGAAGATTATTATTTCCAATATTGGATTGATTTCTAGACTAGTCCATGATTGAGTCTGAATAATGGTCACATTTGATAACAATACAAGAGACATTATAACTTCTCTTTTTGATTCTCTGTTCCACCATGTCTAAAAACTTGAGTCAAAGTAGCTTGTCCCATCAGGGTTTAGGTAAGCAATGGTGGGTTGGGAACATATGTACAATACAGCTTCCCAGTCACCATTGTCGGGGCACTCAACAAGCTCACAGGTCAGTATCATTCTTTGTCCTGACATCAGCATGTCTTACCCATTGCTCTGGTGGCCACCATGTTTCCTTAGCATCCTGCAGAGAAAACACAAACATGCCCTCTTTTCCATATTAGATACCTGATCGGGATCATGTCGTATGCCAATAAGTGTATCTTTCCCTTTCATCTATGCATAAGTATGCCTAGTTTTAGTGTGTCATAGACACTCAGGAGAAAGTTTCTTGGCATCCAAATTTAAAAATTAAAATAAAATGAAAAATAAAAAGAACATGATTTAAATAAATTTCTGATACACAGGGATCTCTCTCCCCCATTTTTATTTTTTGAAGATACTGTTTTAAATTTCCATGGACCCTTCAATGGTCCCTTGTCATTGACAATTATAAGGAATTCCTGTAATATGGGTAATGTTAAATTGCTCCTAAAATGTCTCAAATGTTCTTCTGCAATAGCCAGTTCCATTATCTGTTTTTTTTTTTTTGTTTGTTTGTTTGCTTTTCCTTTTTTTATTTTTTAAATTGGGTACTTTATTTATCAACATTTCAGATGTTATCCCCTTTCCCCATTCCCCCCCTACACACAGAAACACCTTAATCCATTCTCCCTTCTCCTATTTCTATGAGGATGGCCCCTACCCATTCATCCACTTCTACCTCCTCACCCTTGAATTCCCCCTCTCTGGGGCATCCAGCCTTCAACTGACCAAGGACCTCTTCTCCCTCTGATGCCCAACAACTCCATCCTACTCTACAAATACAACTAGAGGCATGGGTCCATCCATGTGTGTTCCCAGGCTAGCTGTTTAGAACCAGGGAGCTCTGGTTGGTTGGTATTGTCGCTCTCCCCATGGGGCTGCAAGCCCCTTTAACTCCATCAGTCTTCTCTCTAACTCCTCCACTGTGGACCCTGTGATCAGTTTGATGGTTAGCTGTGAGCATCCCTCTCTGTATATGTCTTGCTCTTGCATGCCTTGCCTCTCAGAAGACAGGTATATCAGGCCCCTGTTAGCATGCACTTCAGGACATCCACAACAGTGTTTGCATATGGTGATTGCATCTGGGAGGGATCTCCATGTGGTGTAGTCTCTGGATGGTCTCTCATCCAGTTTCTGCCCCATACATTATTTCATGTTTGCTCCTGTGAGTATTTTGGTTTTGTGAGTATATTTCTAAGTAGGACCGAAGCTCCCACACTTTGGTCTTTCTTTTTCTTGGGCTTCACTTGGTCTGTGAGTATGTCTTGGATATTGCTAGATTTTCGGCTAATATCCACTTATTATTGTGTGCATACCATTTGTGTTCTTTTGTGATTGGGTTACCTTACTTAGGATGATATTTTCTAGTTCCATACATTTGCCTTCAAATTTCATGAATTCATTGTTTTTAATAGCTAAATAGTACTCCATTGTGTAAATGTACTGTATATTCATTCCTCTGTTGAAGGACATCTGGGTTCTTTCCAGCTTCTGGCTATTATTATATTATATTATTATTATAGTGGAGCATGTGTCCTTGTTATATGTTGGGTATACGTGCAGGAGTGGTATCACTGGATCCACAGGTAATACAATGTCTAATTTTCTGAGGAACTGCCAGACTGATTTCCAGAGGGGTTGTACCAACTTACAATCCTACCAACAATGAATGAGTGTTCCTCTTTCTCCACATTCTCGCCAACATCTCCTGTCATCTGAGTTTTTAATCTTAGCCATTCTGACTGGTGTGACATGGAAACTCAGCGTTGTTTTGATTTTCATTTCCCTGATGACTAAAGATGTTGAACATTTCTTTAGGTGCTTGATGGCCGTTCGATATTTCTCATTTGAAAATTCTTTATTGAGCTCTGAACTCATTTTTTTAATACAGTCATTTGATTGTCTGGAGTCGAATTTCTTGAGTTCTTTTTTAAATTTTGGATATTAGCCCTCTATCAGATGTAGGATTGCTAAAGATCTTTTCCTAGTCTGTTGGTGGCCGTTTTGTCCTACTGACAGTGTCCCTTGCCTTACAGAATCTTTGCAAATTTATGAGGTCCTATTTGTCAATTCTTGATCTTAGAGCATAAGTCATTGGTGTCCTGTTCAGGAACCTTTCTCCTGTGCCCATGTGTTCAAGCTCTTCCCCACTTTCTCTTCTAATATTTTCAGTATGTCCACTTCTATATGGAGGTCCTTATAATATGGATGCACTTGGAGTTGAGTTTTGTACAAGGAGGTAAGAACGGATCAATTTCTATTTTTCTACATGCTTACCTCCAGTTCAACCAGAACTACCTGTATTTTTTAAACATAACTCAAAAAGTATTGCTTGTTTGAAGGCTATATAGAATTCTTGTATAAGTATATCTGACCCTTGGTATTTTGCTTGTTTGTTTCTTTTCATTTTATTCTGTTTGAATGCTTTTTAAATTTTTTTTGATTTGCTGAAAAAAAAATTAAAAATAAAAAAAAATTAAAAAAAAAAAAAAGAAAATGTTGTCTTGTCGGGCGGTGGTGGCGCACGCCTTTAATCCCAGCACTTGGGAGGCAGAGGCAGGCAGATTTCTGAGTTCGAGGCCAGCCTGGTCTACAGAGTGAGTTCCAGGACAGCCAAGGCTACACAGAGAAACCCTGTCTCGAAAAAAACAAAAAAAAAAAAAAACAAAAAAAAAAAAAACAAAAAAAAAAAAGAAAATGTTGTCTTTTCCCCCTGAATCATTTTAGCTCCTTTGTCAAAGATCAAGTGACTATAGGTATGTGGGTGCATTTCTGGGTCTTCGATTCTATTCTATTGATCTTCTTGCCTATCTCTGTACCAATAACATGCAGGATTTTTTTGTTTGTTTGTTTGTTTTGTTTTGTTTTGTTTTTTATCACTACTACTCTGTATAGTACAGGTTGAGGTCAGAGATGGTGATTTCCCCAGAAATTATTTTTTGTTGAGAATAGCTTTCCCTATCCTGTTTTTTTTGGTTTGTTTTTAAAATTCCAAATGAATTTGAGGATTGCTCTTTATATCTCTGTGAAGAATTGAGTTGGAATTTTGATGGGGATTGCATTAAATCTGCAGATTGATCTTGTAATGATTGCCATTTTTACTATATTAATCCTGCCAATCCATGAGCATGAGAGATCTTTCCATCTTCTGAGGTCTACTTAGATTTCTTTCTTCAGGGACTTGAAGTTCTTGTCATACAGATCTGTCGCTTGCTTGGTTAGACTTACATCTAGATATTTTATATTATTTGTGACTATTGTGAATGGTGTCATTTCCCTAATTTCTTTCTCAGCTTGCTTATCCCTTATGTAGAGGAAGGCTACTGATTTGTTTAAGTTAATTTCATATCCAGCCACTTTGCTAAAGTTGATTATCAGGTTTTATGAGTTCTCTGGTAGAAATTTTTGAGTCATTTAAGTATACTATCATATCATCTGCAAATTGTGATATTTTGACTTTCTCCTTTCCAATTTGTATCCCTTTTATCTCTGCTGTTGTTGAAAAGCTC
This sequence comes from Mastomys natalensis, assembly GCA_021653895.1. Classification (NCBI taxonomy): domain Eukaryota; kingdom Metazoa; phylum Chordata; class Mammalia; order Rodentia; family Muridae; genus Mastomys; species Mastomys natalensis. The sequence goes on along the minus strand of JAJTUV010000125.1, from coordinate 1,479,344 downwards.
TGGCTAGGACTTTGAATACTATATTGAATAGATAGGGTGAGAGTGGGCAGCATTGTCTAGTCCTGATTTTAGTGGAATTGCTTCAAGTTTCTCTCCATTTAGTTTGATGTTGCCTACTGGTTTGCTGTATATTGCTTTTACTATGTTTAGGTATGGGCCTTTGATTCCTGTTCTTTCGGAGACTTTTACCATGAAGGGGTGTTGGATTTGGTCAAATGCTTTCTCAGCATTTAGTGAGATGACCATGTGGTTTTTTTCTTTGAGTTTCTTTATATAGTGGATTATGTTGATTGATTTCCATATATTCAACCATCCCTGCATATTCCTGAGATAAAGCCTACTTGATCATAGTGGATGATTGTTTTGATGTGTTCTTGGATTTGGTTTGCAAGAATTTTATTGAGTATTTTTGCATCGATATTCATAAGAGAGATTGTTCTGAAGTTCTCTTTCTTTGTTATGTCTTTGTTTGGTTTAGGTATGAGTGTAATTGTGGCTTCATAGAATGAATTGTGTAGTGTTCCTTCTGTTTCTATTTTGTGGAATAGTTTATAGAAAATTGGTATTAGGTCTTCTTAGAAGGTCTGATAAAATTCTGCACTAAAACCATTTGGTTCTGGGCTTTTTTTGGTAGGGAGACTTTTAATGACTGCTGTTCTTTCTTTAGGGGTTATAGGATCATTTAGATGGCTTATCTGATCCTGATTTAACTTTGGTGTCTGGTATCTGTCTAAGAAATTGTCCATTTCATCCAGATTTTCCAGTTTTGTTGAGTATAGACTTTTGTAGTGGGATCTGATGATTTTTTAAATTTCCTCAGTTTCTGTTGTTATGTCTCCCTTTTCAGTTCTGATTTTTTAAATTTGGATACTGTCTCTGTGCCTTCTGGTTAGTCTGGTTAAGGGTGCATCTATTCTTGTTGATTTTCTTAAATAACCAGCTTCTGGTTTGGGTGATACTTTGTATAGTTCTTTTTGTTTTGACATGGTTGATTTCAACCCTGAGTTTGATTATTTCCTGCCATCTACTCCTCTTGGATGCATTTGCTTCTTTTTGTTCTAGAGCTTTCAGGTGTGCTGTCAAGCTCCTAGTGTGTACTCTTTCCAGTTTCTTTTTTAGGTACTTAGAGCTATGAGTTTTCTTCTGAGCACTGCTTTCAATGTGTCCCATAAGTTTTGGTATAATGTGTCTTCATTTTCATTAAATTCTAAAAAGTCTTTAATTTCTTTCTTTATTTCTTCCCTGACCATGTTATCATTGAATAGAGCATTGTTCAGTTTCCACGTTTATGTGGGCTTTACGTTGATTTTTGTCATTATTGAAGACCAGCCTTAGTCCATGGTGATCTGATAGGATACATGGGATTTCAATTTTCTTGTATCTGTTGAGGCCTGTTTTGTGAACAATTATATGGTCAGTTTTGGAGAAGGTATCATGAGGTGCTGAGAAGAAGATATATTTATATTTTGGTTTTGGATGAAATATTCTATAAATATCTGCTAAATCCATTTGGCTTTAACTTCTCTTAGTTTTACTGTGTCTCTGTTTAGTTTCTGTTTCTATGATCTGTCCATTGACGAGAGTAGGGTGTTAAAGTTTCCCACTATTATTGTATGAGGTGGAATGTGTGTTTTGAGATTTAGTAAAGTTTCTTTTATGAATGTGGTTGCCATTGCATTTTGTGCATAGATGTTCAGAATTGAGATTTCATCTTGGTTGATTCTTCCTTTGATGAGTATGAGTATTAAGTGTCCATTCTTATCTTTCTTGATAACTTCTGGTTGAAAGTCAATTTTATTCAATATTAGAATGGCCACTGCAGCTTGTTTCTTGGGACGATTTGTTTGAAAAATTGTTTTCCAGCCTTTTATTCTGGGATAGTGTCTGTCTTTGTCACTGAGGTGCATTTCCTGTATGCAGCAAAGTGTTGGGTCCTGTTTAAATATCTAGTCTATTAGTATATGTCTTTTTATTGAAGAATTGAGTCCATTGATGTTAAGAGATATTAAGGAACAGTGATTGTTGCTTCCTATTATTTTTGTTATTAGAGGTGTAGTTATGTTTGTTTGGCTATCTTCTTTTGGGTTCGTTGAAAGAAGATTACTTTCTTGCTTTTTCTAGGGTATAGTTTCCCTCCTTGTGTTGGTGATTTCCCTCTATTATCCTTTGTAGGGCTAGATTTATAGAAAGATATTATGTTAATTTGTCATGGAATATCTTGGTTTCTCCATCTATGGTAAGTGAGAGTTTTGTTGAGTATAGTAGCCTGGGCTGGCATTTGTGTTGTATTAAGGTCTGTATGACATTTGTCCAGTATCTTCTGGTTTTTATAGTCTCTGGTGAGAAGTATGTTGTAATTCTAATAGAGCTGCCTTTATAAGTTACTTGACCTTTTTCCATTACTGCTTTTAATATTCTTTCTTTGTTTTGTGCATTTGGTATTTTGATTATTATGTGATGAGGGAATTTATTTTCTGATCTAGTCTATTTGGAGTTCTGTAGGCTTCTTTTATGTTCATTTGCATCGCTTTCTTTAGGTTAGGAAAGTTTTCCTCTATAATTCTGTTGAAGGTATTTACTGGCCCTTTAAGTTGGAAATCTTCACTCTCTTCTATACCTATTATCCTCAGGTTAGATCTTCTCATTGTGTCCTGGATTTTCTGGATATTTTTCAGTTAGGAGTTTTTTGCATTTTGTATTTTCTTTGCCAGTTGTGTCAATGTTTTCTATGGTATCTTCTGCACCCGTGATTCTCTCTTCTATCTTGTATTATGTTGGTGATACTCGCATCTAGGATTCCTCATTTCTTTCCTAGATTTTCTATCTCCAGGGTAGTCTCCCTTTGTGATTTCTTTATTGTTTCTACTTCCATTTTTATGTCCTGGATGATTTTGTTCAATTCTTTTACCTGTTTGGTTGTGTTTTCTTGTAATTCCTTAAGAGATTTTTGTGTTTCCTCTGTAATCGTTTCTACCTGTTTACATGTGTTCTGTATTACTTTGAGGGAGTTATTTATTTCCTTCTTAAAGTCTTCTATCATCATCATGAGAAGTAATTTTAAATTTGAATCTTGTTTTCTAGTGTCATCAGGTATTCAGGACTTGCTATGGTAAGAGAATTAGGTTCTGATGATGCCAAGTAACCTGGGTTTCTATTGCTTATGTTCTTGGGCTTGCCTTTTGCCATCTGGTTATATCTAGTGCTACCTTCACTCACTATCTCTGATTGGAACCTGTCTCTCCTGTTATCTTGGTTGTGTCAGAACTCCTCAGAGTCCAGCTATCTCTGTGATCCTTTGATCCTGCGACCCTGGTTATGATTGCTTTGGGAGTCAGGTTGCCTCTGGGCTCCTGAAATCCTGGTGTACCCAAGCTACTGAGATCCTGTGATTCTATTATCCTATGTTCCTATGTGTTAGAGATCCTGGGCATCCAGCCTCCTATGGGTTTGGGGGGTTGGGTGCATAGCTGAAGCCTTAGGGCTGCTCCAGGTACAGGTGCAGACCTGAACAGTACAGCGCCACTGGCCTTGAGAGAGTTCCTTGGTCCCAGCGGGTCCCAAATTACTCCTGTTTGGGGATGGGGGTTGCAGCTTACTCACCTACTCTCCTGGGAGTGTTAGAACTCCTCAGAGTCCAGCATCCTCTGGGACTTGGGGGTGGGGGTATGTGCAGAGCTGAAGTCTTAGTGTTGCTCCAGGCACAGGTACAGACTGGAAGGGTCCTGCACCACTGGCCTTGAGGTATATTATGACTATTATAAATAAGGCTGCTGTGAACATAGTGGAGCATGTGTCCTTGATATATGTTGGAGCATCTTTTGAGTATCTTCCCCAAAGGAGTGGTATAGCTGGGTCCTCAGGTAGACTATGTCCAATTTTTTGAGGAACCACCAGACTGATTTTCAGAGTGTTTGTACCAACTTGCTATCAGACCAGCAATGCAGGAGTGTTCTTCTTTCTCCACATCCTTGCCAACATCTGCTGTCACCTGAGTTTTTGATCTGAGCCATTCTGACTGTTATGAGGTGTAATCCCAGGGTTGTTTTGATTTGCATTTCCCTGAAGACTTAGAATGTTGAACATTTCTTAAGCTGCTTCTTGATCAGTTGAAATTTAGCAGCTTAGAATTCTTTTTCTTCTTTCTTTAATTGAATATTTTCTTTACTTACATTTCAAATGTTATCCCCTTTCCAGGTCTCCCCTCCAGAACCTCCTATTCCATCCTCCAACCCCTGCCTCTCCAGCACCAATCCACCCATTCTCACACTGGGGAATCAAACCCCCTCAGGCCCAAGGGCCACAACTCCCACTAATGTCAAACAAGGCCATCCTCTCCCACATATGCAATGAGAACCATTGGTCCCTCCATGTGTACTCTTTGGTTAGTGGTCAGTTCCTGGAGCTCTGGGGGGTTTAGCCAGTTGACACTATTGCTCCCATCATGATGCTGCAAACTCCCTCAGCTCCTTCACTCTCTTCTCCAACTCCTCTATTGTGGGCCCCACACTCAGTCCAATGGTTGGATACAAGCATCCACCTCTATATTTGTCAGGCTCTGGAAGAGCCTCTCAAGAGACAGCCATATCAGGCTCCCATCAGCAAGCACTTCCCAGCATCCACTGTATATGGAATGTATCCCCAGGTAGGGCAGTCTCTGGATGGCCTTTCCTTCTGTCTCTGCTCCACACTTTATCTCCACATTTCCTCCTGTGAGTATTTTGGTCCCCCTTCTAAGAAGCAATGAAACATCCACACTTTGGTCTTTCCTCTTCTTGAGCTTCATATGGTCTATGAATTGTGTCTTGTATTTTGAACTTTCATTATTTAGCTCTGTATTCCAATTTTTAATAGGGTTATTTGGTTCTCTGGAGTCTAACTTCTTGAGTTCTTTGTGTATATTTGATATTAGCCCTCTATCAGAGGTAGGGTTGGCAAAGATCTTTTCCCATTCTTCAGGTTGCTATTTTGTCCTGTTGACAGTGTCCTTTGCCGTGCAGAAGCTTTTCAATTTTATGAGATCCCATTTGTCTAGAGTTGATCTTAAGCCATTGGTGTTCTTTTCAGGACATTTTCCCCTGTGCTGATGTGTTCGAGGCCCTTTCCCATTTTCTCTTCTATTAGATTCAGCATATCTGGTTTTATGTGGAGGTCCTTGATCCACTTGGACATAAGCTTTGTACAAGGAGATAAGACTGGATCAATTTGCATTCAGAAGTGCTTTCTGACAGGACCCTGATATGGCTGTCCCTTGAGAGGCACTGCCAGAGCCTCATCAATACTGATGTGGAGGATAGCAGCCAACCATCCGACTGAGCACAGGAACTCAGAAGGCAGAGTCAGGGGTAGGACTGAAGTAGCTGAAGGATTTTGCAACCAATAGGAAGAACAACATTATCCACCAACCAGACTCACTGGGACTAAACCACCAGCCAAAGGGTACACATAGAAGGACCCACAGCTTCAGCTGCTTTGGTAGCAGAGGATTGCCTTATCTGGCATCAATGGGAGGGGAGGCTCTTGGTCCTGTAGAGCACTCGCACTGAAACAGGGTTAAGGAGGATGGGATGGGGGGTTTGCATAGGGGAAACAAGGAAAGGGTATAATACTTGAAATGTAAATAAATAAAATAATCAATAAAAATAGAAATATAGTGGGAGAAATTTCAACAAATTTATTATAAATTCAGGCTAACATACTAATAGCTAAGAGTAACGTGTCAATAAATATGTGTTTTTAAATACATCCTTTAATTGAGTGCTTTATCATCCTCAAAAATAATAAACAGAATATTTCTGATTAATAAAAAGAAAAAGGATACCAATTAAATAAATTGATAAAATACTTATTCAGGTATAGAATTAGCCAACATACGTAATAAACAACAATCACAACAAACACTCCTACCAAATAAATATTAATATATAAAGTATGCTAATTTCTCTTCCAAAACATATAGATAATATTCAAGTAGCACAAAATATACATCATCTTATCAAGTCTGGTCTACATGGATGCTGTCTTCCTCAATATGGTACCTTGGGACATTCATGAAAAATGTCTTAGAAAATTTCATTTTTATTAACCATGATATCTATCTACCATACATTAGTAGAACTCATTGAAAGACTTAATCAGACGTACTGAACACATGATGCATATACCATCACACAATGATATATAAATCACAAATATATTGTTTTGAGAACATCTCAGAGAAACCTATATTGATATTGTACTAATTTTATTGTTGCTGTTATAAACACTATGACCAAAAATAATTTAAGGAAGAAAAAATTGTCTAAAACAATAATGTCAGGAAGACATAACAACATGAATGGAAAAAGGCTAATCATATTTTTATCTGTACAAAGAAAGCAGAGAAAAGGAGCATAGACAGCAATAATTGAGAGAGACAGAGACAGAGAGACAGATTGAGAGACAGAAAGAAGAGAGAAAATGAAGCAGGAAAATAAATTATCAAAGCCTTTTCATCAAACTTTATGGCCTACAGGTTCCATACCCTTCTGAAACAGTGCTACCAAGAGAGGATCACATGTTCAAATAGCCCTGACTATGGGGAGAATTTTTATTTAAATCAAGACAATATTCAACTTTTTTTTTAACACAGGGAATTGGTGAACTGATGCTTTCTTTCTTCTGTTATCATCCTGTGTTGTGTTCATAATGTCAGAATCACGGATAATACCATCTGTAACTCTGTCATATCACATATTACTCTGAGATATAAAGTCTATAGGATGAAAAAATTCTAAAGATGTTGACTTGACTGGTTACTTTCTAGCTGTACCAGTCCATAGAAAAAGTTTATTGAGTATAAAGAGTGCTTGTGAAGATAGATATAAAGCAAGTTATATCAAGAGGTGCTTGAGGAAACAGAAACATTAAGAGACTTCCCAACAGGGCCACCTCTGTCAAACAAACAAAAGATGTACTGAACCAATTGCTCATATAAGCTTTTTAGACATTGTCCTCACTGGAATCTACCTAGAGTTGATTAGTGGAAAAGATTCAGTGCCCAGATAATTACAGTTACTCTTGAAGTTTGTAATTAGTGACTAAAACTGCTACCCAGGAATACAATCCAAATCAGCAAATGCATGTTTTCACAGCAGCTTCTATACATGATTTCATGAAATTTGTTGTGATTTTGACAATTCCTATAGATATTATGAATATTAGTATTGAATTAAATGTAATTTGGTGCTCTCCTAAATGTTTCACTCCTTTACCAGACATTATCTATACAAGCAACTGTTTGTCATAAAGAGAGGTAAGTTTATCTCTGTATATAACTCCCTACGTTTTTTAGGAAAAAAAAAATTATCTTATAGACCCACCTGGTCTCAATCTCATGGTAAATATGCTGTGTTGGCCTCCCTTCTGCTAGAATCACAAGATTGAAAGAGTAAAAATGAAAGAGTATAGTGTTCTATCTTGTTTTGTTTTACCAAGAAGGAAAAAAATTCCAAAGATTCAATATGAGGATGTATGAATCAGACATAATCACAGAGTCAGTAAGGCCAAAGCAAATAGAGTCAAAGCTGTTGTGATTCAAAAAAGCAAATCTTAACCTGCAGTGGATTCAGCTGAGAAAATCCATGTGACTCCAGATAGCGGGAAGACATGAAACAGTGAAAAGCATAGTTATATTCATTTTCATTCAATGCTAGAAAGTCTTTAATTCCTTACGGTATTTCTGTCTTGACCCATTTTTCATTCAGCAGAGAGTTGTTCAGATTCCATGCATTTGTAAGCTTTCTATTGTTTCTGTTGTTGGTATCTAGCTTTAATCTATAGTGTTCTAATAGGGTTCGGGCAGTTATTTCAGTTTTCTTTTATCTGTTGAGACTTGCTTTGTGTCCCATTCTGTGTTTAATTTTGGAGAAAGGTCCATGAGGTAAAGAGAAGAAAGTATATTCTTTCATGTATGGATGAAATGTTCTTTAAATATCTACTAGGTCAATATGGTTTATAACCTTTGTTAGTTCCAGTATTTCTCTGATTACTTTTTGTCTGGACAACATGTCCATTGGCAAATGTTGGGCATTGAAGTTTCACTGCTCCTGGTGTGTAAGAGTCTATGTGAGTTAAGCTATAGCACTATTTCCTTTACAAATATTGGTGCCCTTGTGTCTGGAGCATAGATGTTAATAACTGAAATCTTATCTTGATGAATTTTTCTTTGATGAGTATGCAGCTCATCTCTTTTGCTTGTTTTGGTTTGAAAACTATTTTAGTATGTCTGAAAATGACTATGACAAATAGCTTCATAGGCCAATTTTCTTGGAATATCTTTTGTCAACACTTTATCTTGAAAATACCTATCCTTGATATTGAGGTATGCTTACTGGATGCAAAAGAAAATAGATTTTTGCATCCATTCTGTCTGAATCTTTGTATTGAGGAACTTAGACCATTGATATTGAGAGATATCAATGACCAATGATAGCTGATTCCTGTTATTTTGGTGGTTTTGGTGGTGGTGATAGTGGACTGAGTGTGTGTATGTGTAACAGTGTGTAGGTTTTGAGTATCTGTGTTTGCCTTCTTTTAATTCTCCTGGTGTGAGATTATTTATTTTCTTTGTTTATGTGAGTGAAACTAACCTCTTTAGTTTGAAGTTTCCGTTTAACACCTTCTGAGTGGATGGACTTATAGATAAATATTCAAATTTCAGTTTATCATGGAATATCTTATTTTTTCAATCTATAGTGATTGGAAGTTTTGTTGCATATAGTAATCTGGGCTGATACCTCTTGTCTCATAGATGGTTAGAGTCTACAGGACATCTATCCAGATCGTTCTGGCTTTTACAGTATCGATTGAAGAGTCAAGTGTAATTCTAATAGTTCTGCCTTTATATTTTACTCAGTGTGTTTTATTTACAGTTTAATATTCTTCTCTTTTGTTTTGTTTTGGTTTGCTTTTTGTTTTATCCTTTGTTTAGGAGTAGTTGGTTTTACTAGTCAAGGCTTCTCTGTGGAGCCTTGGTTGTTGAACAGGCTAGCCTTGAACTTACAGAAATCTGCCAGCCTCTCCCTCACAAGTGCTGGAATTAAAAGTGTACTCCACCACTGCCGTGTTTTAACATTCTGTTTTTCTTTCTGTATGTTTAGTGTTTTGATTATTACTTGGTATGACAATTTTTGTTTTTGGTCCAATCAGTTTGGTTTTCAATATGCTTCTTGTATATTTATGAGCATCTCATTCATTAGGTTAAGAAAATATTCTGGACATATACCCAAACGATACTCCAACATATATAACAAGGATACATGCTTCACTATGTTCATATCATCCTTATTTATAACTGCCAGGAGCTGGAAACAACCTAGATGTCCTTCAACAGAGGAATGGATACAGAAAATGTACATTTACACAATGAAGTACTACTCACCTATTAAAAACAATAAATTCATAAAATTCTTTGGCAAATGAATGGAACTTGAAAATACCATCCGAGAGAGGTAACCCAGTCACAAAAGAAGACACATGGTATGCACTCACTGATAAGTGGATATTAGCCCAAAAGCTCAGAATACCCATGATACAATTCACCGGCTCTATGAAACTCAAGAAGACTGAAGACCAAAGTGTGGGTGCTTCAGTCCTTCTTAGAAGTAGGAACAAAATACTCATAGGAGGTAGACGGTAGGAGGGACTTGGGAGGAAGAGAGGAGGGAGAAGAAAAAAGGAGAGGCCAGGATCAAGTATGGGAGGAGACAGGATGATATACATCCTGGAATTTGAACAGAGGTACATAGCAATTCGGGATGAGTAACTCGGGGTAGCTACCAACAAGTCCCAGATGCCAGAAAAGCAATAGACTCCCAGGACCCAACAAGGAGAACATTAGCTGAAATACCCAACAAAGGGAAAGAAGAACCTATAGAGACCATATCAGAGGTTAGGCAAGGTTCCCAGTTGGGGGATGGGGCCATGCACTCATCTTCAGATTTTTAACCCAGAATTGCTCCTGTCTACAGGAAATACAGGAAGAAAGCATGGAGCAGAGGCTGAAGGAAAGGCCATCCAGAGACTGTACCACCTGCAGCTCCATCCCATATACAGACAACAAACCCAGACACTATTGTGGATGTCCAAGAAGTGCTTGCTAACAGGAGCCTGATATAGCTGTCTCCTGAGAGGCTCTGCCAGAGCCTGACAAATATAGGTGAGGATGCTCCAGCCAACCATTGGACTGAGCAAGGGGACCCCAATGGAGGAGTTAGGGGAAGGGCTGAAGGAGGTGAAGAGGTTTGCAAACCCATAGGAAGAACAACATTATCAACTAACCAGTCCCCTCCAGGGTTCCCAGGGTCTAAATCACCAACCAAAGAGTGCACATGGAGAGACCCCCATGGCTCCAGCTGCATATGTAGCAGAGGATGGCCTTATCTGGCACCATAGGAAGGAGAGATCCTTGGTCATGTAAAGGCTTGATGACCCTTCAGGTGGGGGAATGCCAGAGCAATGACGTAGGCATAGGTGAGTGGGTGGGGGAGCATCCTCATAGAAAGAGAGGGAGGGGGATGGGATAGGGAGTTTGTGGAGGGGGAACCTGGAAAAGGAATAACATTTGAAATGTAAATAAATAGGATATCTAATAAAAAAAGAAAATATTCTTCAATAATTTTGTTGAAAATATTTTCTGAGCCTTTGAGCTGAGAGTCATTCCTCTATTTCTATTTTTCTTAAGATTGGTCTTTTCTTAGAGTCCCCCTATGCCAAGATTTAATTTAAAAACAAAAACAAAACCAAAAAACAATCCATGTATCAGTTCTCCTATTGTATCTTCCATTGCACCTATCTTCTTCACCTGAAATTCTTTCTTTCATTTCTTATAGTCTGTTGGTAATTATTGCCTCTTCAGTTTCTGTTGGAAATTTTATTTTTCGTTTCCACAACTCTATCATTTTAAAATTTTATTTACATTTTCAGGTCTTGGATGATTTTATTGATTTCTTTCAACTGTTTATTCGTGTTTTCTTGGATTTTCTTAAAGGATTTATTCATTTCCTCCAATTTTTTGTTTGTGTTTTCCTGGGATTTTTAAAGCAATTTATGTACAACTAACTGTCTTCTGTCACCATGCAAGTTTCTAGTGGCAGAATGATGTTGTATTCAGTTGAGTTGTTTTTAAGAGACACCCATAAATCCTCAAACAACTCAAGCTACTGCTAAGAAATGGGTTGTTATGAAAATTGACAGCAGGACCCCATAGGCAAAGACAGCCTCCACTAACTCATTGAATTTGGGAAAGTGAAGATGCTGCCTACTTGGAAACATCACCCCTAAGTTCTGTCCTCTCTGATGCAGGAAGATACGCTGCAGGTTTCCAAGAGAGAAACAGACACCAACCTAGTCACAAGACCTTTGACCTACAATCTGTCCAGGGTACAAAATGTGATAGGGCAAGGATGGCACAGAATTCATGATAGTAACCCACCAATATCTGATTTGATTTAATGCCCATTTCATGAGAAGGAACCCATACAGAAAACTCCTTAGGGAGCCAGGATGTCATGGAGAGCTAGGGTAGAACTAGATACTACTGATATAAAAATAATGAAAATATCAATAAAATGACTTCGACTTATATCCTGCTATACTCATAGATCAGTGACTTACCTAGTCATAATCAGAAAGGCTTCCTCCTGCAACAGATAGAAACCCATGCACAGACCTACAGTCAGATGAAGAGATCGCCTAAATGGAAGGTCTCCATCAAATGCCTCCCATCAGACCTCAGGGAATACTGCAGAAGAGGAGGCAAAGAGTGTAAGACCCAGAGGGAAAGAATGACACCAAAAGATCAAAGCCCTTGCATCAACAAAGCAAGGCACATATCATCCCATAGGCACTGATGCAGCAACAACGGGCCTTCCTTGGTCTATACCAGGTTCTTTGTATATATATATATTGGATTTTTCCCCATGTTGAGTTGCTGTGTTCAATTTTGATATGTTAGCTCTTGCTTTATTTTATTATATTTTATTCTATCATGTTTGGTTGTATCTCTTAGCAGTCTACTATTTTCTTATGAAAGACAGAAAGGAAGTAGATATGGAGAGGAAAGAATGTATAGGGAACACTTGGATAGGAGAAGAGAAACTACGATTGGGGTGTATTGTATGAGAAAGGAATTTATTTTCAGTAAGATGAAAACAATGAAAAAATAGAAATGGTGAGGCTAAAGTAAAGGCACATGTATGTCCTCTCAGCACTGAAAAGATTGAGGCAGGAGGAGCTCCACTAGTGTTAGGCCAATCTGGATTACATATTACAGGCTAGTTTGAAAAAAGGGAGAGAAAGGGAATGAAGGGGATTAAAAAGAAGGAATGAACAGAAGGAAGCTCTGTAACATTTAAGGGTTCAGGAAACTTCCCATATAAGAAGAATCTCGGATCAAGGTTCTCTTGAGTTTATATTTTCTTATCCTATAATGTCATTTTGTACTGGTGACACAAAGAAGCATCCATTATTATTGGTCTCTGGCCAATTACATTGGTCTTAGATTTTGGTGAGTATACACTGTCTCATGTCTCTACTATCCCATGGTAGGGTTATTGTCAGGTAAGAACTTCAAGCATTTTAGCACTATGAACCTGCCAAGTCCTGCCTGGCACTGAGATGAAGAAATCAACATGTATATCATATACATGTAAAACTGTCTCTTTTTCCCTTGACATTTGTGAGCCTTTACACCTTAGATGTGAACAGAATCCATTCTTGATGGCAAGATCTTTCTTTTTTTCACTGTTTCAACTATGTGTGTAAAGGACAAGTTACAAGCACACTGTTTCTATAAGGCCACATAAAAGCACAGCAAGCTACAAATATGGATCTATAACTTAATCAATATCTAATTAAAGGTGTTCCCCTATACTTGTTATTCATTTATATTAGATTCCTTAACCTTCAAATTATTTATTATCATTTTATTTTCGTTTCAAGTCTGTATTATAGGCAATTAGCCAAAGCACAGATCAGTGTGGGGACTGTGTTTAGGTCTCATGCCAAAGAAAAACATCCATGTGCGACTCACTGCTCCTATATGACTTCCACCTCACTTTCATTTTTATTACCCCAGTTTTATATACATGCCTTTGCATGATATAAACATACTATGATTCCTCAGTTATAAAGTATAATTGATGCCAAATATTGAATCACCTTTGATATACCATTGGAAGCTTATGAGCGCTTGAAATACATTAGTTTAAATAAATGTACATGTATAACAGATATAAATGTAAAGACATTGGTAATAGTAAATGTGACAGATCAGCAAATGCATGTCACACTAAAATTTGTTATTTCCACATTCCAACAACTCTGTCTTCAAAGAACAAGGTCAAATGTGAGCATATCTAGGTAGCATTTTCTACTTGTTTTACGTGGAAATATTGTTTATATTTTAAAATTTCCAATTACACTTATATGTTCATTTCTCACATGGCATTATGTGTGCTACTTACTAGGATGATCTTTGATTTTATAAAACAATTTAAAATAAAGGGTGATTTAACATCTTCTCTATACCTAAGCACATTCATGGGTATAATAGGCACTTTATAGATATTCCTTACATGCTTACATCGAGTTAAAACTACAGATGAATGTCAATTAAATACACAAATGCTATAACAAAAACTACAAATATGAGTATTTTTTCAGATTTGACTCTGAATGCTATAAAATTTTCATCACAGAAATATTTGTTTTAAAAATGGTAAATTTGGGGGTTTGTGGTCTAAGTCAATTGGTATAATGATTAGTGCTTCTAAAACCCTGGGTTTGAGACCTAGTACCAAATAAACTGTGTATGATAGTGCAGGCCTATGACTATGTCTGAAGATTATGAAGGCATATGAATCAGCAGTTTTAGGTAATTTTCAGCTATATAGTGAGTTCTAGGCCAGATTGAGCTACATGAGTGTCTCGCACATAAATAATTAAGAAAAGAAGTGCAGAGAAGAGAAGAGAAGAGAGAAGAGAAGAGAAGAGAAGAGAAGAGAAGAGAAGAGAAGAGAAGAGAAGAAGAAAAGGAAAGAAAAAAGAAAAGGAAAGAAAAGAAAGCTTCATATTTATTTTGTTCTCAGGGCACAGGGAAGCAAAAAACCAGCAGAGGAGCATCTCTTATCAGCCTTTGCTCCATCAGAAGAGAATGGTTAGTTTCTTGAAGTAGCTTCATCCTATCCGTTCTCAAGAGTGCAATGCTTGGGTGGAAAACATTGGATCCTCAGAAAGACAGTGACCATCAAGTCTTGGGATGCACATGTTGAGTCAAAAGATATAGTTACGCTTTAGCCCACATATGGTCCAGATTATCACTAGATATTTGAAATTACACATCCACTTGAAAAGTTGCCTTTCATTTCTCCTTGTAGTTTTTGTACTGTCCCCCTTCTTACAATTGTTTTTATACTTTCTACTGTCTTTCCCCTTTAGCTTAAATACACTTGGTAGGAACAAGTTAACATTTTTTTTTCAATAAACAAAGTATGAGGTAATGATGATTCAAACACTTGAAGTGAAATGTAAAGGAATTTTCTAAGATTTAGTTCATGACATTTGCAATGCAAAATATTTTATTTCTTCTTCACAGCTCAAATCAACATCAGAGATCTGACTTCCATCTTTTTTGTCTTCATGGGTCCAATATTTCGATTAGTTTTTGTAAGCTTGCTTAGACAGTCATCTGTATAAGGATTTCAAAAATTAGAAGCATTTCCTATCTTTCTCATATACCAGCTAACCTATACTTTGTATTTCAGGACTCATATATCCCTGGCTAACTGATGATGGGCACTTGCTGCTGACACATTCATGTAATAATTTATGAAATATATTATTCAAATTTTTTATGCATTCACAGATGGAAAGATCTACCAAAGAAAGTGGTTTTGGTTAAGAGTTACTGCTTTCCACCCCTCAAGTGCACTTTACTCTTCAGTCCAATGAACTTTCTACAGTAACAAAAAAGAAGTTGGACATTCTAGACAAGTATATCGACATAAACATCTTTGAATGTGTAGAGAAATAAACTAAATTGTTCACTAATTTCCATTTTATGTTTTTAATGTATATATGTATGCTGTATACATATGTGGAGTATCCATGTTTATATATGCATATATTTATGTACACATGTATGATATATATGTATACATTATGACATGTATATTTACATGACGATAGACACATATTTATAACATAAATATCATACAGACATACACACAAACACACACACACATACACACACACACACACACACACACACATATATATGCATATGTATATGTATATGTATATGTGTATGTGTATGTGTATGTGTATGTGTATGTGTATGTGTATGTGTATATGTATATGTATATATTTTTTTTTTCTCTGTAGTACATTCTGGCCTCAAAGTCACTGTGTATCTTAAATAAGTTTGAAAGTTTCATCCTATCTTCACCTCCTAAATCTAGAATTATAAAAGTGAATGCCACACACCTGGAATAAACTTCTTTAAATGACATATTCATTACTCTCAAACTTGTTCTATGTTGGTTACATAATACTCTGACTTTTACTAGGTAGAATATGCACTGAGTCTCTGGTTCATTGTCATAATAGTCTCATTCTCCTTTCCCTCTTATCTGGAAGCTAAATATAGGCCTTAACACATGATGGCTGCTTAACTTAAGCTTTTATTGACACGATAAACACCTTAACCCAAAACAACTTCTGGGGGAAAATATTTATTTCATCTTACACTTACAGTCTAATTGTGAGGGGATGCAGGGTAGGAAATGAGGATAGGAGGCATTTTCTCATTTTATGATGCTTTTGCACACCCACATATGCACATACAAATATGTTTGCATGTTCACACACGGACACAAACATTCTAGTGCATGAGAGAGATAGAGACAGAGACAGAGAGAGAGAGAGAGAGAGAGAGAGAGAGAGAGAGAGAGAGGGAGAGAGAGGGAGAGAGCATTCTGAACACTAGACACCTTCTGCATCCCCATTCCTATATTTTCTGATTTATACCTTAGGCCTGTCTAGATTTTTCTGTCTCCCTTCTGTTTCCATTAATTAACTCATACACTTTCTAAGCCAGAAAGAACCAGAGGATTTAGAGTTCCATCTCTCCCTTTCAGGAAGGAAGAGGCACAGGATCAACATCATTTTTACTTTTTATTCTTGTATAATAATATATCTCGTACTCAAATAACCAAATCAGAATGAGAGCTAAGTGGCGAATGCAGTTCTTCCTCTGGAACAATCACTTGTGACAATATCTTATGACATGTGGTTTCCTTCACAAGTTGCTTCTCGTGTTTCCATAAATTATAATACTGTGAATATTTTAATAACTTTCTGCTCCTCATCCTTTTAAAATTTACAGGTTATTGCAAGTATTAATGGAAAAGAATTCCAAACCCTAGTACTAACTTGGTTGGTGGCAAAATAATCTACATATTCATGCCAGTTTTGAATGCCTGGCATGAGTCCAGAACCCAGTAAACAGACAGAGAAGACCTTTACTCCAGATGCTGCCTTTAGCCGCTCAAATCTCATACATTAGAGATGTTTTCCCAAGTTTTGCCTTGTTAAAATAATTCATAATGATGTCAAGGTCAGCATAAGCTGAAGTCATTTGTTCTCTAGACGCCAGACATGCAAGCTACACCTCCTAGGACAGTATTACTAGCCATCAACCAAATAGCCAGTAAGGATGCAAATTTTAATTCTCTCTATAAATCTTCAGCTCACATCTGTCATGCCAACTTTTGCCCACTCCACACAACGCTCCCTGATTCGGGCCTTGTGCAGACTTCAACAAAGAACATTCACTGCATAATTCACAAAGCTTTTTGGAGTGAGGATCTACCCAGAAATCTTTATAAATGGAAAAGGAATGTTCTTTCCACTCTCAAACTATGTATTGTCAACCTAAAATGTAAATATCACCTTCCTTCAGCCTTGCCTTTTTTCTTCCATCTCTTTTTATTTCTCCTATTCATTTCCCTACTGCTCTTTATCTTCTTTTTAACTGAAAGCTAAAGCCTTTGCACATGCATGATGTGGAATGTAAGGATTTAAGTCATGCACATACTTTGGAGTGGTGAAGTGAAGTTAACATGTGAATTAACTCACAGAATCATTAATACTTGGTCTCAAAGGGCCTAAATCTATATTCATCTTAGTTTTAAGGAGGACTATGTATGAACAGTACAGTCACAATTCTGTATAACTAATGACTTGAGTCTTCCTGCCTACCTGATAAATCTTCATTTTTTGGACCAAAGTCTTCCTATGTGCTCCCTGGCTCTGTCCCAAAATTACTGTTGTACTCTTAATATCTATTCGCTTCTTTTTTTTTTTTTTCTATACATACCTGAAGTCATGTGGTTCTTGTCTTTCGACTGCTAGCCTATTTCATGTAGTTCATTATCCTCAATGTTTATATGCACTTTGGGCAATCAAGTTTAACTCTGTGCATTCTATTTTGCATGCAGTATACTCGTTTTCCTTAATCATTCATGCACTGAGAGATACAAGCATTGATATCATTCCTTCAGTAACTCTGCAGCCATTATGGGAGGAGGAAAAACTTGCTTTGAGGTCCTGATTCTTTTGTTTGGATATAGACCTAGTTGGATTGATGAATAACATTATCATTGTATTTTTATCATTTTGAGAATTTCCAGTCTGTTTCCTGGAGGGGATATACTAAAATTTAATTTCTCACCAACAATATGCAAGTCTTCTCGACAGACAGTTCTGGGGAAAGTTGGAACATCTGTACTAAAGAATGCAATTAGATATTTTCTCACATTCTTTACTAAATCAACTCAAAATAGATAAAAGACTTAAATAAAAACATTAGAAACTGTAAAGCTATCAGAAGAAACTATAAGGGGAATGATCTATGATATTCATCTGCATAGTGAATTCTGGAATATGATCAAAAGCATACAAAACTAAAATCAGATAACAAGGATCATACTGAACTAAAAAGAAATCCTGTAAAGTAAAAATAAAATACAATACTATGTACATACAATGTAAAGCTTATGGTGAATATCTGTAAGTGATATATAACATAATGGGTCAATATACAAAAAATAAATAAACATGAAACAACTTATGAATAGAAAAATTTAGATGTACACCAGAGGACTCAAATAAACCTTATAAATCACGTGATGATCAAGGGGTTTATTGCTGAACACTCAAGATCAGTATGTATCAGGAAATTTCTGATTAAAACCAAAATAAGCTATAAGTTTCTGTGTGTTTTTAAGAACAAAATAAGTAGCAGAAAATGAATAGCATTGAAAAAGGCTAGAATGCATCTCATGATCAATCATGGGATGAGACATGTCAGTTTTAATTGAGAGTCCATGAAAGAAGAACTTTCAAAATGCTATGCAGCTCATTTTGTAGTTTGACTTCTACAGATGAGTAGCAAATGTTTCACAGAGAGCCTACCAAAACTAATCCCTTGGGAGATGGAGCAAGTGACACAGTCTAGGCAGGAGCAAGATATGTAGAAGCAACCCACCTGTAGCTGTCCTAGCTATGTATATAAAGACAATGCATATGCCTCAGAAGCAAGGGCAGGGATGTCAGAAGTGCAGAATTGGGAAGAATCTTCTCTGGAAGCTCCCAGGAGTGAACAAGCCACTTTTCATTGTTATGGTTTATGTATCTTTACCTTTGTTCATATTCCACATGGAGTAAGGGGTCTTAAACTGATTTTAATCATTCCAACTCTTATTTTCCCTTCAGGGACAGTGTGTGGGACTATTGTCATTAGATGACATTTGATGTTATACTCAAAACAACTTCTATATATTATTATGTATAGTTTTATGTTTAAGTAGGAAAGAAAACACAGTGACCAATCTTTACTGCCTTAAAAGAAAATAATTACTTCTTCACTTCTCTTCCTTTACGAGTTTTGCTCAAACTCTTGCAGATATTGGTGTATATTCTAGGATTTAGAGATGATTTGGGGAGTTTTTGTCGTGTGCTGCCACTTTTATGTATGTGGACTCATACACACAGTGTTCATCAAATAAATGTTGGCTTCACAAAAACAGATCATGCAGTCTTTGTCAGAGTCCAGGAATTCCCAGAGATCAGAAAGGCTGCAGATGACCCCTCACTGGACCGAGGCTCTAGTCTTACACAACTGCTCATAGCTCCTACAGTGGATTTAAAGGGAGTTCTGCCTGGGAATTTAAGATTAATGGTGCTGTGGAGAATATCAGGTCTTGAAAGGGAAGTAGGGCTCTGGCATTTTGCTGTGAGCAAAGACAAATGCTCTGTAGTATATTAAAAGCACTTTTTGCAATCAAAAGATTTGGCAACTCACCCAGAATTTTTAACTTTCCCACCATGGCAGAAATCTCATTATGTATAACCTTTTAAATGAGACCAGAGAAATGCTTTCAACTTGAGTCTCATTGAACACAACCTCTGCCTGGAAGGGCAATCCAAATGGTGACAAAGTGTGGATTATTTTCACATTAGCTTGCTGAGCCAAGTTCACCTTTCCAGTATTGTTCTTATTCTTCTCTCTCTCTCTCTCTCTCTCTCTCTTCTCTCTCTCTCTCTCTCTCTCTCTCTCTTCTCCTACTCTTTCTCCCCCTCCTCTCTCTGCTTTTTTTTCTTTCTCATTCTTTCCTTCTCTGTATGAAACACATTCCAGTTCTCTATATTATACTAATATTATTCATTATTATTCAGCATACATAAAATAGATTACTTTAAGATATTTTGTAGATATTTATAATGAATTTGTATTACATATACACTTTCTCATACTCTCTTACCCTTACATACTTCCTAATGTGCACATCTATTTTCCTGTCTTGCTTTCTGATGGATTAATGGTTGTAAATAGGTTTGTTTAAAGTAGGATTGGTGAAGACCTCTTCATAGGAAAATGGCAGGAGAAATATTAATGGTTATACTGTTGAAAAAAGTATCTATCTCTTGTTCCAAGATGTATTATCTATCTATGGTTTCCTGGGGATAAGTGCAGTCTCCATCCTATCCAAGTTAAAAAGTTTCCAGAGCTTCTAATACACTGACAGGGCAGGAACTCTTTCAGCGTTCCACCCTGTACTGTTCCATAATATTATCTGCTTGTACTGAATTCCACTATTCCAAGTGTTACCTCTTGATACTCTCTAGAATAAGCAAATCTAAAACCATATATGACCAACCTCAACATTTTCTGTGAGAATAGATGGTGCTGTTTTCTGAGTCTGTCCAGTTTGTTTTCTACTGTGGATTATGCTCATACTATGCTATTTACTTATGCTCATACTATGCTTATCCTGTAGGTTGTATTTCTTATAATCTGAGGTATGTTCATTACCTCTGTATCCTGCCACTGTGTTTCCTTGAAAATTACCCCTGCATAGGCAAATTATTCTCTAAGACATACACTTAAAAACCTCTTGGGAGAAAGTCTATGATTGCCAATTTTGTTTCTTTACAATTTAATCAAACATGGCTAACATTTTTCCTACTGTTTCCCACAAAACTTCAATTTTATCTATCTTCCACAAGCCATAAATTGCCAAAGGCATAACTTTCAAATAGGTATAACCACTCTGGAAATCAATTTGGCAGTTCCTCAGAAAATCAGAAATAGTTCTATCTGAGGACACAACTATACAATCCTGGGCATATATACCCAAATGACCTCCAATATATAGCAAGGATGCATACTTCACTATGTTCATAGCAGCCTTATTTATAATAGCCAGAAGCTGGAAACAACTCAGATGTCCCTCAACAGAGGAATGAATACAGAAAATGTCCTACATTTACACAATGGAGTACTACTTAGCCATTAAAAACCATGACTTCATGAAATTCACAGGCAAATGGTTGGAACTTGAAAATATCATCCTGAGTGAGTAACTCTGTCACAAAAGAACAACATGGTATGTACTCACTGATAATGGGATATTAGCCAAAAAAAAAAAAAAAAGAAAGAAAAGAAAAAGAAAAGAAAAGTAAAGCTCACTATACCCATGATACAACTCACAGACCATATGAAACTGAAGAAGGAAGACCACAGCAAGTGTGTTGCTACATTCCCACTCAGAAAGGGGAATAAAATAATCTCAGGAAATAGAGGGAGAGTGGATCTGAGAGGGAGAGAGGAGGGAGAGGAAAAAGAGGGATCGTTTCAACTATGGGAGGAGATGGGGCGAAGTACAGAGGTTCGAGAATTTGAAAGGAGGTATGTAGCAGTGGGGTAGGAGTAACTAGGGGTAGCCACTAGAAATCCCAAATGCCTGGGACCCTAGAGGTTCCTAGGACCCAACAGGGATGACATTAGCTGAAATATCCAACAAAGGCAAGATAGAATCTGTAGATACCATATCTAGTATATAGGAATAGGCCCTGGTTGAGGGATGGAGCCACCCACCCACCTCAAAAATAATAATCTATATTCCTCCTGCCAAAAGGAAATGCAAGGACAAAAAGTGGAGTAGAGTCTGAAGGAACGGTCCTCCAGAGACTGCCCTACCTGGGGATCATCCCATCTGTAGACATCAAACCCAGACACTATTGCAGATGCCAAGAAGTGCTTACAGACAGGAACCTGATATAGTTGTACCCTAAGAGGCTCTGCCAGAGCCTGAGGAATACAGATGTGTATTCACTCAAGCAAACATCATACTGAGAGCAGGGACTCCAGTGGAAGTTAGGGCAAGGACTGAAGGAGCTGATGCAGTTTGCAACCCATAGGAAAAACATCAATATCAACCGATGGACCAGACTCCCCCAAAGCTCCCAGGGACTAAACCATAAATCACAAGTACATATGGGGGAATCCATGGCTCCAACTTGATATGTAGCAGAGGATTGCCTTGTCTGGCATCAATGGGAGGGGAAACCTTGGTCCTGTGGAGGCTCAATGACCCAGTATATGGGAATGCTAGGATGCTAGGTGGGCGTGGATGGATGGGTTGGGGAGCACCCTCATAGAAGCAGGGGTGCTGGAGGGGATGAGGGTTGATGGAGAGGTAACTGGGATGGGGGATAGCATTTGAAATGTAAATAAATAAAATAGCCAATTACAAAAAGTGATGGAGCCATTGAGATTCTACAGCAGAAGATATTCCAACCATGCACATAGAGATAACAATGAATTCTGTGTTTGTTTTTCTTAATAGCACAAGAAGCTGTTAGTGATGGGAGAGATAGTAAAGGAATTGAAATATAAGGAATAGAAGACATATTTGATTATAACACATTATATCCACGTGTGAAAGTTTGAAATGATATAAACAAAAGTCGTAATAGAATGCCAAGTCTATTAAAACTGAGGTCTTGTACACATAAATTCTCATATAAACCTACACCTCTAAGCCATTTTATAGCTACATTTTTACACATTGAGGATGGAAATCATTTAAGCCCCCTCTTCTAATTGTTTATTCTCTGTTCATTTTTCCTAGTTATTTATTTACTTCTTCATTTATTCATTTATTTACTCATTCATGTGTACATTTATTCATTCTTCTTTCATATACTACATCCTGACCACAGTCTTCAATTTCTCCACTAATCCAGTTCCTACTACTATCTCTCTTTACTTCCAGATCTACTCCTCCTATATTTCCCTTCAGAAAAGAACAGAGATCTCAGGATACCAACTGAACATAGCATAACAGGTTACAATAAGACTAGGTACATCCCTCATATGAAGGATGGAGGCGGCAACTCAGTAGGAGGAAAAGGGCTCCCAAAGCTGGAAAAAGAGTCAGAGACAAGCCTGCCCTCTTTTAGGGGTCCCACAAGAACAACAAGATATACAACCTTAAGATATATGAAGAGGACCTCGCTCAAACAAATGCAGGTTCTGGGTTGCCACTTAGACTCTGTGAGCCTCTATGATTCCTGCTCAGTTGATTTTGTGGGCCATGTTCTTGACAACTACAGGTATCCTTGTTCCCTGGTCCCTACAATCCTTCCTCTCCACCTTGAGCACGATTCTTCAAACTCTGCCTAATTTGTGGCTGTAGGTTTCTGCAACTGCTACATTCAGTTTCGAGATAAAACCCCTATGATGATGACTATGCTAGGCTCCAGTTTATGAGCATAGCAGAATATTTTTAGAAATCATTGACTCTTTTTTCAGTCGTATTTGGTTCTATTCACTATCTCGGGCTATTCAGCCTCTGGTTCCTGGTCCTCTAGGCAATGCTGGCTCCCTTTTATGGCATGTGTTTTAGGTTGAACTAGTTTGGTTGGCCACTCCCAAAAGTTCCATGCCAACTTTACCCCAGCATATCTTCCAGGCAAAAAAAAATTGTAAGTTGAGGATTTTGTGGTTGTCCCAGTTTCACTATGGAAGCCTTGTCTGGTTACTGAAGGTAGCCAGTTCCGGCTCCGTAACCTCTATTACTATGAATCTTTTCTAGGGTTATACTCATAGATTCCAGGGAGTTTCCTTTGAAAAAGATTTTCACAATTGTCCCCAGTACTAATCATGTCTTCTAGGTCTCTTTCCTTGCTTCTACCCCAGCCTGGCCCCACTTCATCTGTAATTGTGCATTTACATGATAGAATACTAAACAGCTGTTTAAAAATGACATCATGAAATTTGCAGGCAAATAGATGCACTAAAAAACAATAATCATCCTGAGTGAAGTAACCCAGACCCAGAAAGACAAGCATGGTGTGTACTCAATTATAACCGGACATTAGTTGTATTAGCTGTAATGTAAAGATAACAATGCCACAATCTACAGATTCATTGAGGCTAAGTAACAAAGAAGGTTCAGTGGCAATTCTGAATCTTTTTTTTATTTTTGAAGAAGAAACAAATTGTATCACTACAATAATGATTAGGATAAAAGTTGCTTAGATATAAGCCAGAATTACCAGTTAACAGAACACAGAATGTCAAATTGAGAACAAGATGAAATTGGAGGTTTAAGTGTTGGCATGCTATTGACAGATTTTTTAATTTTGACCTTATGAGAGACCAAAACAACCATTTTATATTAAAATACAATTTCAGGTTACAGGGTAGTCTTTAGTTCAATTTACTTAGATTTACATAGTGCCTGGATTTTTTTCTGTTGCTATGACAAAGTATTATGAAAAAAAGGTAACATAAAAAACAAATTTAATTAAATGGCAGTGGACTCTATCCTTCTGAACCATGAGATCATGATCAGAGCAGAGAACAGCAGTAGGCAGGCAGGCAGGTTCAGCACTGGAAAATAGTAGAGAGCTTATATTGAACCTACAAGTATGAGTTAGAGACACCTAACTGGGAATGTCAAGAGGTTTTGAAGCATCAAAGTTCATCCCTAAGTGACATAATTTCTTCCACAAGGCCAAAGATATTAATCCTTCCTAAATATTAGCTTCACTAATGGAGGGGACAAATAGTCAGACATACAAACCTATGTGGTCCATTTTCATTAAAATCACCACATTCTACTACTTGGTCACCATAGACTTTTGCCATATCATAATGGAAAATGTGCTTAGTGCACCTTCAAAAGAGATAACAATCTCAACACTATAAAGTCTCTTCTGAGACTCAAGGTCTCTTTAATTGTAATTTCTGTACAATCGAAAGCAAAAAGTAAATTGCATGCTTCGAAGGTACAATGGCACAGAATACATTACCATTCCAAAAAAGGAGGAAAAGAGGCATAATACAAATACTGAAACAAAACAAATCTCCTAATCCTTCCCAAACAGTTCCATCGAATATGTACAAGGTATTCAATATCTGTACCTTTGGATATCATTTTATTCAAATCATCATACCATAGAATTTTTTTGAAAAAAAATGGGCCCTTTGAACTTTATCATGGATGAGTGAATTTTCTAGCAGTGTCTCACATGAATCCTCAAACTATATCTTGAATGCTTCTTATCTGCTTGATTAGTCTATGCTGATAAATCTTTCAAGGAATTGAAGCCGTCTTTAATTTTAACACATTTGCTTTGAGAGGTAAATTAACAAGATATAAAGGCAGTTTGTACTGTTTCTCAAGATGAATCTAATCTCCTAAGCGAGGAGAAAGAACAAGAGAGAGAGAACCATGCTTCATAAATTGTTCCTAGTCACTGATTTTTCTCTTTATTTCTATGTCTTATCATATCACAATATCTATTGAAAGGTCTGATATGTTTGTTCTTTTGGACAGCAAATAATGGTCACAAATAGTTACAGAATGAACCATATAACCTTAAGAACATTAATCTATTGATATATTTCTTTCCTTCTATAATTAGAAAATTTAGTTAAAGAAATGGAAAATAAAAATGAAAGAAGAACAAAATTAAAAATGTATATATCAAATATCATGCAATTGAGAAGAGTAAAGAGCCAAACATACTTCTTAATGTCTAGCATGAAGGAGTTTGTTGTCATTACAAATGAAGCAAGTAGACAAACTATGCGGAGATAATTTCTCCAAGTTGTCTGAGACAAATAGGGTGACTCAGAAAAGCAGTTTGGCAGCATTATTTACAAATGATGGATGTTTCTAAACCATTATCACAGAGGTATCTAATGAAATTTATACTGACTGTCTATATGTTGGAACTCAAAACATAGCCTCTTTATATAACCCCATGGCTTCAGTCCCATCAAAAAAGTATAGAATATCCTCCATTTCTCTAAATGTTATCAGTTATTTCTTCTATAGGGTTTTAAACTCAACCTAGAGGAAACTGCCATACTCACATCCAGAACTCAGGAGTTCAGTAAAGTCAACCAACTGCCTGTTACATTCAGAAACTATTGCTTAATTTCTATGTTCCTTTGTTTGGCTTTTGTGCTTCTTGCTATATAATTGTTATTAGCATGGTATTCACAAAAGTCGTGTGTGAGAGACATGATTGTTATCAAACTAGAAACAAAAAAATGAAGGTTGAATATGGGCAAGATTGCCTAATATGAGGAATATTTGTTAGAGGTTATATTTTGTTCTTCTATAGAACAAACTTAAAATTATTTAATCTTTCTACCATAAACATGTCTTATTGTATGTTATTCATTGATTATTAAATAATGTGAATGGTTGATTTAGTGAAATAGAAAAAAAAAATGTTTCCATCCCCAGGGAATCAACCCACAAATAATGACCATCCTCATGGCATGTCTGAGAAGGAGTGTAAATCCCTTCACAGTGCTGATGGGAAAAAAGTCCCCAACAGTGTATAAGATATGGGATGGATGGACTGTCTTTCTTCAGAAAGGGATTGGGGGTAAGGGTCTGCCTCATGTAGTATGTGAGGCAGAAGTTTGAGAGTCAATAAACACTTTCCTACAAAGACCTAATAGATAAAAGTCATGAATTTGTGGGTCATATGATATCTATCATTACAACTCATTGGAATTGACATACAATGTGGAAGAACAAGAGTATGCCTGGATTCTGTAGATATGGCAATAACTTTGGAATCTAGAGGGAAAAATAAAGTAAATGAAGAGAAGAATGAAATCCCAGAAAACTAACTAGAAAGGAGTAGATAACTAGTATGCATGCCAAGATGAAAAAAAATTACTTTTTGTCTTCCAATGAAGTAAACATTACAATTTTTTTTTCAGTATTTTCCAAAGTTAGAGAAAATTAGGTTTTTTATTTTCTTTGTTATTTCCTGGATTGTGGAAAAACATGAGCAGTAGGCTAGTGATAAGGGCATGGAATGTCAGAGATATTACATGTTGGCAGCAAATATGTATATGTGTATACACAGACACTGCCTTACTCACACACACACACACAAATATACCCACACTAGCATGCACATATATCTCATATCAGAGCACTCTGCTCTCTGCTTTTCAGAGTAAAGATGATAGGACACACATGGCCATTGAATGTATATAATTATATAATGTATGTATATGTGTATATGTATGAAAACATTTGACATAGAAAAATAAAACTCTTTACTATTCAGCCCATTTATAGCTTCTCTCAGATTCTCTTCCTAACCTAGAAAGCTTGAGTCCTGCATATTCCTGTGAAACTGTAATAAAAACATGTTCATGTGATGGGGTAAGGAAATTGTTTTTAATCTATTAGGAATTATAATAAAAATCTATATCTACTTTGTTAAATTTAGAAAAGGACAGATATGTTTTAGTTACTTTATTTCAGGCTGAGGTATTGCTATTATTCAAGTACTATACTCAGATACTCTGTCTTTTAAAGATAGAAACATACTATAAATTTTGGCTCAAGATATCTTAGATTCATGGAGCTAAAAGACAATCAAATAAATTATTTAATTGGTGATTAAAGAATTTAGGGAGCCTCATAAAATGAATGTGTATTCATTATTAAATATAATATGTAAAATATTTAATTACTAGAATTGGGTATTGGCTTTGCTTCCAAATCTAGTTCCTCTTGGGCATTTGGAGATAACTTTGACCATATCTTGTGACCCTCTATGTATTAGTGATTTAAAAATGAGATTTTCTTGAGTAATTCTGCATTGATCACTGAACTATAGGGCTAAACTTCATTGTTGAAAGTTATAACAAGCTCTTTTGAGTATGGACTATGTATTCATTCTGCAGAAATGATCTACCTGTCCACACTCTCTTATTCATGGTCATCTTGGATCAGAGCATTCTACTCTTTCCTTTTAGAGTGAGGATGTTAGAGCACAGGTAGCCATTGAACAAGTGCTTGTGTGTTTGTGTATAGAGGGATCACTTATGTGGTTGCACATATGGAGGATATACCTGGACAGACATCTGCAATGTCAGGTTTACATTGAAGATAAGTAACTACCTCACAGAGGTGATATGAAATTTGTTTTGAATAACACTCTAGGATTACATGTCCATTTTCTAGTGAAGTAGAAAAAAGTTTGAAAAGATTGAATTTTGATTACCAGTCCCCAAACCAGTTCCATATAAGACATTCAATAAAATAAAATTATCACAGAGCTGTGAGTGTATTTCAGGTAATAATGTGAGATGTGCAAAGAAAATTTTGGATTTGGATTTCAAATCTTTGTGTGAAACTGAGATAGTAAAATTATACTCTGTTATATACTAGATTGTGATATATCAGAGAAAAAGCTCTGGGTATTTTAAAAATATTTGCTGCAGAAACAAAATATTTTGTGCATCAAAAATATAAATTCTAGAATAAAATTAAGCAGACATTTATTACTATGGCTATTTCTTATTATTGGACTTTTGGCTTATAAAATAACTTGTGATTAATACTCTGAAAAAATAGAATTTTTATTATTGTAAAGAACAGAAATAGTTAATAAAGACATGCATTAATAATAATAATAATTAATAATTAATAATAGTTAATAATTTCATGCATTAAATGAGGAAGCAAATTTTTCAATAGACCGTTCATCTGAAGTCTTACATGGGAATGTAGATGAGAAATTTATGAATATTATCAATTTCTAATTTCATCAGGTATTTAATAAAAGTAGAAGCATTTTCCCTCAGTGTGTTGAGAATCCCCAAGAGGCTTTGTGAGTGTTTTCTCTAGATGCCAATGTTTTTATTAGAGGCCAGTGTGCCACTCCTTCCCTAACTCAGAATCAGTTTTCTTTAGTACTGTAGAACACAGTCCTTTCTTTAGGACTATAGAACACCTGCTAAAAGGCATAGATGTGCAGATAAAAATCTGACAGACTAGGATCCAGGTGTGTTACTGTATTGTGGAGGAATAATTTTACATTTTCATTCTTGGAGACAACTCAGTCCATGCAAGTCCCCATTCATTTCTGTCTGCTACTATAACACCCAGTGGCATAGTGGAAGAGCAATAAGTGTAAGGCATGCAGAACATCACAAGGGGTAGAATAATGCAAACAGGCAAACAGAAAGCCTTGCCACCTTCAAAGAAATTAAGAAAGGATCAGCAGCTCAATGTTAGCAAGAGGCAGGCCAGGGGAAGGTCGCCCCTCACAGCCTCTGCTTCAGCTTTAAAAGCTATGTTTAATTGTTAGTCACGACTCTCTGTGGGCAGAACAATTACTTGTATCTATATTAGATCTAAGCTGTAATTATTTGTTACATTAATCATGACTAGAGTAAGAATTTAATTAGTCAGGAACATTAACTAAATTTTTCTGAAGCAGGGAAAAAATGTTTTGTGCTGTTTGGTGCAAGGCAACAGTAAGAGGTAGTGTAGCTGGCTGAAGAGATGGGAAGAGCACTGCCTTCAAGCTTTTCTCTGTGTAGACAAAGGAATCTGGATCCATGATATGGCCAATCACTACACAGGTGTTTCTGGGTCTAATTGTAGATCTGAGTAGGAGTCTTGACAAAGCCAATGGAGGACTTTGTACATCTAATACCACAGTCTAACTGAGAAGCACAATCTCATGCTAGTCTCACCCAATTCTTATGTTAAGGTTTTACAGTGATAAATAAGCCAGTCACCCGAGGAATCCACAGAGTAGGAAAGAAGATGCCTGGAGGGAAGTCCACATTAATTTTTGCTAAATTATATCCCTGATATGTTTTAGAATAACCATCACATTGGGCATTCATCTGATTCCATAATACTGTTAATGTCCAAATCCCCAAAGCTCTGTAATCTGGACTCCTTCCAAAGTTTAAAAAAAAAAGTGATCAAAAAATGTTTGGGAGTGCATGGAAGAGACAAAGCATAAATGTGGTGGCTGAGATAGTGTGGACCACACATTTGATAATATGACACATTTAATGAGTCACATACAAGGAGCTGTTATCGCCCCAAACAGCTCTACCCTGCTGATGCGAGGGAAAACTTTTAGACAAACTCAGCGTTCTTTTGCTCATTACACTGACCTGTCAGAAATGACAACTTGGCCCAGTCTGGTTATTCCATGCTGACAAGGTACCATTCAGACTTCGCGGCAATAATGTCAGCTTTTAAAGGTGCAAGGTACTTAAGGAGGCTCATTTCTATGATTTGGCCAGAAAGAGCCATTTTCCTTGTCAGTGGTGAGGAATGCCTTAGTTTTCATTAAATTAGGAGTCGTTTTCATGGAGACTGTTCCTGAACAGACCTAAAGAAAGTGGAGAAGCTATTTTTTTAAGGTTTAAAATAATTTAGCCTACTGAGCAATGGTGTGATTACTCAGTGTGTTACAGACAGCTGAGATGCTCTTCAATGTCCAAATTATATTCAACAAATAAAATTTCAGTTAAGTGCTGAATAGTATGTGTCATTTCCTAAAAGGACAGAACAGTGTCATAGAAAATTCATCTGATGGAAGTCTGGAGGCACAGCATTTAGAGTCTTCATTAAGATGAAGGTGATATTTCAAGAAGATTTTAAGCTCCTGTACCCGACCCAAGGAATCTGCTTGGTTTTCTCAGAAAGAACAAACAGAAAGAATTCTGTGGTTTGGATTGTACTTGGTAAGATGTATAGCACAATTGTGAGGAGTATTGGTAATAAGTTACAAAACAGAGTGAAAAGACTAGCAAGCAGATAAGGCTCTTGCCTTTAAGGCTTTGCTAATTCATTCATAAAGCAAGAGATTGCACTTGCATTCTATGTTGGAATTCTATCTTGGAAAAAATGGAATTTCAAAGTTTGAATTCAAGGTGGTTTTGTACTAATAATTTGAAAATACTGCTTCAGAAATTCAACAGGTAGCACTATAGACAGGAACACAGGCAAGCAAGCAAGAGGACAGATACACAGAACTGCATCTGTATCAGTCATTAGGTTGCCTAAATTTCCATCAACAATGGTACATTTGAATCCAGTCTTATGTCCTGGATGATTTTGCACCTTCTTTCAAAATCTCTGAACCCATCTTCAAATGATGAAAAACACCGTCTATAGTCAAATCCTGTGGAAAACTATCATTTGCTGGAAACTCCATTATTTGCTAGCACAAGGCTACAAAGGCAGACATTTGTGTGTGTCTGTGTGTGTCTGTGTGTGTGTGTGTGTGTCTGTGTGTGTCTGTGTGTGTGTGTGTCTGTGTGTATGTTCCATTATATCACATAGAAATACATATGCATACATATGCCCTACACAGACAACACACACACACACACACACACACACACACACACACACACACGTATTTATTCTAAGATATTAAGATATATCCTAAACACACAAGATAGATTCAGATTCACATTGTACTTAAATTCTCAGTTATTCAAAGTTCCCTGTTAATTTTTTATATGTAAGAAATAAAAGAAATGATTAGAAATACCACATTACTGTCCATGGTTCCTGGCAATTTCATATGATAAGTCAGTAAAATCTTCTTATATGATGGTTGAAACTAAAATATATAAAAAACAATTCTGAAAATCAATATTCTGAGATTTAAATTTTACAGGTCATTGTGTGTATATAATCTGGAGAGTAGTGTGTTATGATTTATTAGATTTTTACAGAATGGATATGCTGGTTAACTCAATCCTTTATGAAGTAATTAGTAGCATGGTGCTATAAAACCAATGTATTATCCTTAAACATCTTTCAACTGTGTAGGAAGTATAACAGAAAACATAGCAAATGCTCTAAGCAACATTATATTTGATGACTAAATTGCTCCCAGGCAAGTTAGAGACCCCAGAGGGATGAGATTACAAACATGATTGAGAAAAAAATGTTACACAAGGACATTCGCAGAGAGACATATAAGAAGACTTAAAACTCAAGCAAGGTAAATTCCAAGAAACCACTTGAATTCAGCAGGATGTAAATGGTCTGATCAGGAAAAATGGGGGGGGATTTTTAATTTTGTTGTAAGAGGAAATGAATGGGAGAGGAGTTCAGGATCCCAGTTTTTGCTGTACTTTCCAATTATTTTGTTGACTTGATGAGAATGCAGTCAGTTTCTGATTAATTATTTCTAGCCGATTCCAAATGCACAATTGTAGCCCATGTGACTCGGCACAGAGCTGTGAATTCTATTAAGCAGGTTTCTACTCACTGCTTTCATCTCACTGAGTTTTTCTTGGTCCCATTCTATCTTCACTTCAGCACTAGATATTTCCAATGATTCTACAGGAAAATAAATCGTTTCGGGTTACTTAGAGTATTGTATTCATGACTCCTAGGAAATGTCTGCCCATCGTATTTTTAGATTGGAAACATATGGGCAGAAACAGAATACAAGATCACAGCACTGGAAAGACAACTTGTGAGCTTCAGAATTTATCCTATTTGTTTTGCAGAGAATCATGAATTTATTACCATCAATGTCTTTATTTTTTTTCCTATTGTCGTAATAAATTAGCTAGAAAACATAAACTTAATAAAGACGGTTTATTTAGCCACCACTTCAAGTTGTCCATCATTTCATGGAAGTCAAGACATGAGGAGGAACTTAAAACAGCTAGTCACATCACATGCACACTAAAGAGCAGTCAGCAATGAATTCATGCATGCTGATGTTCAATTCACTTTCTCCATGAGTAAAATTTAGGTTCTCCTGCATAGGGAATTATGCCGCCCACAGTGGATGAGTCTTTCCACCTCATTCAGTATATTAAAGATAATACCAATATACATTTTCTCAGACTGATGTAATTTACGCAATCTGCCAATTAGAGTGCTTTATGGAGAGCTGTCCATTGAACATCTGTGATTTTTGTACTTGTCTTAGTTATGTTACAAGGAATTTGTGTATGTTACACATGTCTTACAGGTGTGAAGTTTCAACAAAATCTCTACACTTTAAAACAAGTTCAGGCTTCTGCATGGTCCAACTCTTTTCTGAGTTTTCTTTAACTTACTCAGCATTCTTTCACATCTTTTCTCCTACTTGATGCTGTTTATTTTTGTCATAAAGTATATTTACATATTATTCATATTTACAGTTCTTTTCTTATCAAATTAAACCAACAGAACTTTCACAGGCATTGCATACCAATAATTTGCAACCCAATACTGTCAAAGTCATCACTTCAGCTCACCTGTTCACCTCTATGTTTGCATTAACAATCTACCTCTCTGACTTCCTCTTCTGAGTCCCATTGTTGGTTGCCTCAATGGGTGCAGATAAAATCATTTTCAAACATGGCATCATTTTTTTCTTCTTAATTAAAGGTAAAAAGATAGAAAGTCTTCCTCATCATGGTAGTATGTTCATTTTATATTTTATAAAATATTTGTGTCTTGATTTAAGACATCCTTGTGAGAAGAAAGATGTGTTCAAAGAACAAGTAAGGAATCATCTTAAGTGTACAAATTAGTGTTTCTTACCTTATGATGGACTTTTCTGTGTCTACTTGTCAATTATTTACCATGTTACATGTGGAGATTTTGGTTGTATAATCATTCTTTCTATGCTCAGCACCATGATTAACTGTAGGGAAAAATGTTCTTTTTGTCAGGTATGATGTTACCTTTCCTTGCTTTCAAATTCCACTTCAAATTCAAATCATTTTTATACTTTTTCCTTTTGACAGTTGTGGTGGTTTAAATATGCTTGGGCAAGGGAATGGCACTAATAGGAGGTGTGGTCTTATTGGTGTGGCCTTAGTGGGGGAAGTATGCCACTGGCCACGGTTGGAGTTGAAAATGAGACCCTCCTCCTAATCACTTGATAGTCAGACTTCTCTTACTGGATTTCAGATGAAGATGTAGAATTGTCATTTCTTCCTATACCATGCTTGCCTGAATATTGCCATGTTCCTGCCTTGATAATAATGGATTGATCCTCTGAACCTGTGCACCAGCCCCCAATAAATGTTGTCCTTATAAGAGTTGCCTTGGTCATGGTTTCTGTTCACAGCAGTAAAACTGTAACTAAGACATAAGTTGGTACCAGGAGTGGGGAATTGCTATGATAGGCCAGACCATGCTTTTGTTTGGACTTAATGGATCATGCAAAAAAAAAAAAAGTTACGGTTTGTCATCATAAAGAGAGCCTATAAGAAGCTATAGGTGTACATCCTGACATCCACATCAACCTCTACCTTTGGTGACTGCACATAAGATGGATATCCAGGTGGAATGGTCTGTAGACGGTCCCTCCTTCAGTTTCTGTCCTGCACTGTGTCTCCATATTTGCACCCTTGAGTATTTTGTTACTCCTTCTAAGAAGGACTGAAGGCTCCCCTATTTGGTCATCATTCTTCATGAGCTTTATGTGGTCTGTGAGTTGAATCTTGGGTATTTCAGGCTTCTGGGCTAAAATCCAATAATCAGTGAGTGAATACCATGTATATTCTTTTGTGATTGGGTTACTTCACTCAGGATGATATTTTCTAGTTCCATCCATTTATATAAGAATTTATCAAATTCATTGTTTTTAATAGCTGAGTAATATTCCATTGTATAAATGTACCACATTTTTTGTATCCATTCCTCTGTCTGCAAGAGTCTGACATACTCAGAGGCAGATGCTCACAGCTAACCATTAAACTGAGCATGGGGTTCCCAATGGAGAAGATAGAGTGAAGGCTGAAGGAGTTGAGAGGATTCACGACACCATGAGGAAAGCAACAATCCCAACCAACCAGAGCACCCAGGGTCTAAACCACCAGCCTGGGAGCGCTTAGGGAGGGACCCATGGCTCCAGCTATATATGCAAGGAAGCTATATATAAGTGGGAGAAGAGATCCTTGGTCCCATGAAGGCTGGACGTCGTGTGGGGGATACTCGAGGGTGGGGAGGTGAGGTACAGGGGAGGGTGGGTGGGGGTACACCAACGTGGAGGCAGGAGAATGGGGGAAGGGATAGTGAGTTCCTGGGAGGGAGGGGGGAAATGGGGTAAGGAGAGAACATCTGAAATGTAAAAAAAATTTTCCAATAAAAAAAAAAAAAAAGAAGAAGCTATAGGTGAAGCCTAGCTACAGTAGAAGACCCCAGTGTACTAGAGATGCAAGGACCATGGAATGACCACCAAGAACAGCAGCAGCAGTGGAGTGAAGGCCATTACAGCCTAAAATGTTACTGAGGGCAGAGCTAGAGTAGTGATGCAAGCCCTTTCAAAGAGCCCAGAAGATTATGTGTGGATACTAAACAGTGGAACAAGAAAGTGTAAAGTTGAAGTTGACTTGGATATCCCAAGATATTAAAAATGCCGAAACTGTTGGATACCTGCCAGAGAAAGCTGCTAACAGGGAGAAGAAACAGCCCAGGAGAAAAAAGTTTGTTGAAGTCAACAAAGATAATGAACTAGAGATCTGAAAACGTCTTTGACATACAACATGGAGATGCTAAGTTAGAGTTTGCCCAGCTAGTTTCCTGTCATGTTTTGGAGATTACAGTTAAATGATTGGATACATCTCAGAAGAGCCTTTGAACTTTGGACTTTTAACATTGTTAAGGCTGATATAGACTATGGGGAATTTGGAAAGTGTACTAAATATATTTTTATATATACCATGTTATTGGTAGGTATGTCCCATGGCATAGACTTAAGTGTTTAAAAAAACCTATGGGGGCCAGAAAGTGGAATGTGACTTTTTGAACCTATTTGGACCAGGTAGTGGCACTATTTAGAGGTGTGGCCTTGATGGATTAGGTTTGACCTTTTTGGAGGAAATGTGTCTATGTCAGGGTGGACAATGTGATCTTCTTCCTAATCACATGAGAACGGTCTTCTCCTCATGGTCTTCAGATGAAGATCTAGAAGTTCCAGCTCCTTCTGCACTGTGCCTGTCTAGATGCTACCATGATATTTTTACATAGTTTGATAAGTAGGGTGTCATGAGTTCCTTGCATGGAAGCTCTTCTTTTCCCTATAATGTATATGACATTTTAGTACATTTTCCAAATGTTTCTCTGAAGAAAGCAATGAACAAAGTGCCTAGAAAACTTATCTAGAGTCACACACCTAAGTATGGACACCACAAAACTCAAGTCTGACAGCTTAGCTATATCACTGACAGTCTTTACCTGTGTTTCTATTTCATATGTGCATGGAGGTACCTACTCCAGAATTTATGGACTTCTGATAGTTGTGACTGAACTGAATAAAACATGATCACTGAGTATTATTGTCTACTACTAACAGCTTTTTAACACAGTTGTCCACTAGCTTGTTTCCGGTTTAAATGCTACTCACCTGGATTTCCCCTGTGCTTGCTTTCATGAGTCAGTCAATTTCCACATAATGATTCTATAAATGATGTCACTGAATTACATGAAGGCTTCCATTCCCATCTCTTACCCAAAGCCTTGCATTCATATCACTTACTATCTTATTTCCCATCTTCTGTTTACTCATTTCTCCACCCTTCTTTGAGGAATTTTGGTCAAAATATTCCATTCCGTTTTATTCAATGCCTTTGTTTCTGCTATCTCTTTGTATCCATGAGTGTATTTCTTGTTTTCTTACTCATTAATTCAGTGAACTACCTCTTTGTGGAGTAGTAAAGGGATTTCTTTCAACTGTGGCTTCATTTCAAGTTCATATAATTTTGTCTCCAACTGACTTGATTTGTCTCCCCTTTCCCTTTCCACTTGAACTTTGTCCTCCTGTCCATCATTCTTATTTTCTGAAATTCTCAAAAGTTAATTTTAGTAGCCTGATATTAGAGAACTCTGGGTTTCGTACATCTAGGAACTTGATCTTTGTTCAAGCTATTTGTAGTTATTTCTAGGGGCAGTTACATCCAAGAAACAATGGCACCCAGTGCTCAGTAGGGGTTCAGTTAGCTGCACCCTGGAGATTTGCTCTTTCATTTAGCTAAGCAGATTTTATAATCTACAATCCATAGGTGTTTTATTTTCCTCACTAAAGTACAAAACTCTTTCAGCTGTCTTTAGTTTGCTCTTGCCTCTCTATTGTTCTGCAGTTTGGATAGATGTGTCCTTTTTGTCCCCAGCAGCTATCCAGAGTCCTCTTTACAAATGATACGTATTCTCAGGGCCTAAAACCTTTTACCTACCTGTACGTTCTACTTAAATGATTTTCTGAGCTTCATCAGTAG
Source organism: Mastomys natalensis (assembly GCA_021653895.1). Classification (NCBI taxonomy): domain Eukaryota; kingdom Metazoa; phylum Chordata; class Mammalia; order Rodentia; family Muridae; genus Mastomys; species Mastomys natalensis. The sequence continues at coordinate 1,442,416 of JAJTUV010000125.1, read as the reverse complement.
CTGATCTTTAGATGTCCTCTGTGCAGCTATAACTCATCACAGTTCTTAAATGAAAAGTGCCCATAGGCACTGCTCCATCCTCCAGTGAGTGAGCAGGGTCTTTAGCCTGGACCTGTGCAGAGGAATCCTTGGAAAATTGTCTGAATAGTATTGGTCCTTTTCCCTTCTGACACTGACTCGATAATAAATTCAATTTATCTTCTCATCTAATGCTCATATCAAATTTCTTGCATCCTGGATTTGAATTACAGCAAATATGCCCCTTGGTATATCCAATAGAATTAATAATCAGTGTCCTTACCATGTGATCTTTTGATAGGACCCTGTCCTCATTGCTGGTGTCACCATTTCCCACAAATCTTTTTGCAGAAAGACTCATCTTCTTGCTGGAGAATTACACAATTCATAATTTTTTTTATTATTCTTCATCTCCTGTTCTGAAAGACTCTTTAATGTCAGCTTTCAATGTGTCTCTCCCTTATCATACGTTTTTTTCTCCGTACATTCCCTCAACATTTCTCTTTTATAGCAGACTACGTGTCAGTTTCATGACTTTCTCTTACTATTGTAAATATTTGTAGTGTATAATGATGATAATTATGTTCAACAATTAGTGGTATTTGTCATGAACACTTGTATACTTGCATAATCTCTGCTGTGTATGTATTCCTGTGTATGGGTACCACAATACTTGACAGACAAGAACATTTAAAAGATACAAAAAAACCAAAAAATGGTATTTTTAGTGAATAGGTCCTGTTCATTAGCTAATAATTATTGTTTGTAATTCTGATTCAATTTACATAACATATTTGATAAATTTTGCCCGATGTGTCTGAATGTGTGCATATACCTGTATATCTGTATACATATGTAAATATGATATATATGTAAATTAATTATATATTATGGATAACATAAATATTGATGTACATTTAAATTACAGAAGCATCTATAGATATGTATGTATGAACATGTGCTTATGAAAACACATATGTCATGGCATCTGTGTGATTTTTCTCTCTTTTTTACAAATGACAGATCTGAGGTGGGAGTGAGATGAGTGACAAAAATCTCAAAGAATGTAAATGGCAGAAGAAGAGATGACATGTTTCCATTAGTTTCCAAAGCAGATTATATGGACTTTTCACCTACGATCCTGTCTGCAGCAATAACTTCTTTTTCCTGAGATACTACTAAATAGAAACACATAACCAGAACATTTAGGCTTTTTATGTATGATACATCTCCACTCTCTGGCAGTTAATTCTATCCTGCTGATTTTGCAGTTTGTTGAGCTCTTACCCCTCTTTTATTTCTTCTTGGCACATGTTCTTTTATATTTGTCCTATCCACCTAAATTTGTATCAGCCCTGCCTGTACAGTCTCTCTAGTTCCTGCATCCTCTCACTCTGTCGGGCACAGAAGCAAAGTCCATCATGATTGATTGCACACCAGTTTGGTGTCAAGAGAAGCTCAGCCCACTGTAACTCAAGGTTACTCCAGTCTAGACATTGCTGGTAAGTTCCTTAGTCAGAGAAAGATGGGAAGTACAGTGTTCTCATTGAAGCAAGCTTTGTAGTTTCCACATCTAATACCCAGAGTTTTGTCCTTAGTTCTTCATGTTTCTCATGCCCTCCTTTTTGAACTGTCTTCGAACTGTCAATGCACATGCCCACTTCACTCTCTCTTACTTGTCTGGTTATTTCTTATGTCGATCATCCACCCACTATTTTATTTACTCATCAACTATATACCTCTATATCTATCTACCTACTCCATCTCCAACACATTTATGAGTTGATAAGTAAGCAATCTAAGATAATAACATGTTTTTAAAAATAACAAAGTATAAATTCAAGAAATAAAATAACTTCAAGAACAGTATCTAATTGGAAGATAATGTCTGAAAAAAATTTTGTGGAATAGAAGGACACAAAGGAAAATGAAAAACATACCAGAGAGACAAGGAGCAACGAGAGCTAGGAAGGCAAGGGTAATCAGCCAAAGAACAAAGGCTTCCTTCTCCTATGTATTAATATAGATTTTAACAGAAGCTCAGGCCCAGATTAGAGGCCTCTGTCTTCCAGACTCAAGATCTGGATCAACAACATGTGCCTTCCTATCTTAAAAGTCTAGACTAGAAAGTAGATTCATCCACTTTAACGCAAGCAACAAATCTTGTGCGCTTCATTTCTAGATTGTAATTCATTCCAGATATAGTTAAATTCACAACCAAAAATAGCCATCACAGAGTACCACATCATATTTTTTTGTTTATTTGTTTGATTGTTTATTTTTTATTTACAGTAGTTCTTCAGGCCTGAAATTGTCTTTCCTCTTACATTGTTTTTTGGGGGTGGATTGTTTTGGGTCTCCATGGTATTTTGTAGTTCCATATGAATTATATGGTAGTTCTTTTGTTTGTTTGTTTGTTTCTATTTCTCTGAAGAATGAAATGGGGTTTTGTTTGAAATTGCATTGAATCTGTAAATAGCTTTTATTAAAATGGTCATTTTCTCAATATTAATTCTATTAATACAAGAACATTAGGTGTCTTTCCAGTTTCTTCAACTCTTTCTTCAGAGGTTTAAAGTTTTCATTGTAAGTGAAAAAGTGAGTTTCTTCACTTCTTTGGTTAGTTTTATTCCTTGATGTTTTATTTTCTTTGCAGCTATTGTAAATGGGAAAATGTTATGATTCTTTTCTCTATATGTTTCTTGTTGGTCAACAAAAATCTATTGATTTGTTTCAGTATTCTGCCACATTGCTGAAATTATTTATTGTTTCTAGAGATTTTCTGCTAAAATTTTTGGGATCTCTAATGTTTGAATATGATAAGTTAGTAAACAGGGATGGGCCAGGCATTGTTTGACAATATCTAAATATCTAAACTTCTTTCTTTGAAAACAGGATTCTGACACTTGAATTTTAGAGGAATATTGCCTATGAAAATCAATGGGAATTTATCAGGAAGGAAAAATAACAGAATATATATGTGTGTGTGTGTGTGTGTGTGTGTGTGTGTGTGTGTTCTACTGTAGGCAGAGACTCTTTAAATTAACTGTGAAAATGGTAAACTATATCAATAATTATTTAGCTCTCGTGGAAATAGCATGTAAACTCTTTTCCTTTTAATACTCAGATGTTTCCTTCTGAGTCTGTTTTCTTTATATTGTGTTCAAGGAGTGAGTAGGGATGTTTATAATTCTTGTTTTAAAGAAATATAAGGTAGGATAACAATCAAAGCAAATGTATTTGCAAATGTGTTAAAGCAGAGCAACTTAACATTACTCTACGTTCTGACTCAGAATCTGTTCCAAGAAACGTCAGCCATTAAGGTACTCATTATGTGTATTGGGGATTACTGAATGACAATCATATTCCTCCACATCTGACCTTCAGTGCTTGGCAGTTAGGAGATTCAATTTCTTATGTTCTTAGGTTATTTACTTTGATTTCATTAATTCGTTGACTTGCTTTCACATGGAGGCATCAGACAGGTTCTTAAAACACAAGATTTTACAAAGGAAAGCCAGGAACACATACTGTGGTCTCTTTCAGCACTGATGGAATTAAGTGTTCTGGATATATAAAAGCTATTTTAATACTCACTCTTAATATATAAGGACTGTTTGGGCAGTATATTTTGCCAACTTGATACAAACTAGAATTATCTCAGAAGACAGAACCTCACTTGTGGACCTTCTTGTATCAGATGGGTGCATGGACATGTTTGCTTGGCATATTGTTGATTCATTCATAATTGATGTTAGAGGGCCCAGATCTCTGTAGGTGATGATATCCCTGAGCATGTGGTCCTTGGTTATATATTAAAGCAAGATAAGTACTGCACAGAGAATAAGACAGAAGAAGCAATCCTATATGGTCTCTGCTTCAGATTTTGCTCTTAGGTTTCTGCCCTGATTTCCTGGTTCCTGATGTATGATGGCATGTTATCTGGAGTTAGGAGAGGAAATAAATATATTTCTCTGTAAGTTATTTCTGGTCTGGTGTTTATTACTAAAAAACAAAAATAATCATTATTAATATCAGTTTTGTAATATAGAATTTAACCCCATAATTATTTTAGAAAATAAAAAGACAGTGATTTATTTCTTCCTGATTTATCTTACCATAATCTGAAGTGGATTTTTTTCTTATAATATCGGTAAGGGACAGTGAATTAAATTGTATTAATTGTTCTAATTTTAGAGTGAGGGAGAGGTAAAAGTACTGAAAGGGAGAGAGGAGAAAGGGAGAAATGGAGAGAGGGGGGTAGAAGAAGGGAGAGAGAGACTGAGTATGGAAGAGACAGAGTGAGACAGAAACAGAGAGACAGAGATAGACAGAGACAGAGATAGAGATAGAGAAAATGTTAACTGGTGTCTTGATTCTGACAGTGAGATTTCATGGGAACCTTATAAGAAATATTCAAACTTAGAATCCGGGAGCTTCAAATATTACTGACCACCAAACTTGCGTTACTGAATGTGAGATTTAATTGTTCTTGTAATTCAATCCATTGTAAACATACATGTCTTCTTACACACAATTCGGGAATTAATAGGAGAAACTCTCAAGACTTAAGATGTGCTGTGAGTTATAAGTAAAATAAACCAAGTAGAGAAGGCATGTGAATTTAATCATGTTAGTGTCTCCAATTCCTCAGTATCAAGACTAGAAAAATTGCTAGTTCTGAGTTGTGGTTGGAAATTCAGTGAAATAAAAACAATAGAACCCATTCAAATGAACTCTTTTTATAAATTAATATTTTATTTATTTACCTCCATTTGTTGCCCTCTCCTCATGCCCCTTCCTACAGTTCCTTTTCCCATTCCTTCTCCCCCTTGCCTCGAAGAGGGTACATGTATTTCCCTTACCTGGAGCCTCAAGTCTCTTGACTATTATTCATATCTTTTTCCACTGAAGCCAGACCAGGCAGTTCTCTGCTATATATGTGCCCGAGACCACAAACTATCCCGTGTATGCTGCCTGGTTGGTGGCTCACCCTCTGGGATCTCTCAGGGGTCCAGGTTAGTTGAGACTGCTGGCCTTCCTATGGGGTAAACCCTCACCTTCACCTCCTTCAATCCTTCTTCTAACTCCTCCAGAGGGGTCCCTGACTTCAGTTCAATAGTTGAGTCTAAATATATGCAACTGTCTCAATCAACTGTTCATAGTAACTCTTAGAAGACAGTCATGCTAGGCTCCTGCCTGTAAACACGTCATATCAACAGTAATAGTGTCAGACCTTGCCCCCTGACTCTTGAGATGGATGGAAAGTTGGTTCAGTAACCTTTCCTGAAGTCTCTTCTTCATTTTTGTCTCTGTAGCTCTTTTAGACAGGAAAAATTCTAACGACAGGAAAAAGTCATAAATTTTCATAACTAGAGATGAACTCTTCAAGTTCCCTCTCCCCACTCTTGGACATTTTGACTAAAGTCACCCCCATTGAGTCCTGGGAGTTTCTCACACCTTAGTTCCCTGGAACTTTCTAGATGGTCTCCCCACCTTCTACCCCCAGAAACTGCATATTTCCAGTCATTCTCTCAGTCCCTCTGGACTTCTCTCCTGCCCCCTTCCATACCTGAAACTGTTCCCCTTTGCCTTCCTTCTCCCTTCTCCCACACAGGTCCCCTCCTTCCTCTGCCTCCAGTGATTATTTTTTTTCCCTTCTAAGTGAAATTGAAGCATCTTCACTTGGACCTGCTCTCTTGTTACACTTCTTACAGTCTGTGGGTTATATTCTATGTATTCTGTACATTTTATCTAATAGCCAAATGTACATGGTACATTTATCTAATAGCCAATAGTACATGGTATTAGTACATACCATGCATGTCCTTTTGGGTCTAGAATAACTCACTCAGTTTGATATTTTCTAATTCCATCCATTTGCCTGCAAAAATCGTGATGACCTCATTTTTAATAGCTGAATAATATTCCATTGTGTAAGTGTGCCACATTTTCTGAGGAGTGTTCCTCTTTCTCCACATCCTCTCCAGCACATGCTGTCACTTGAGTTTTTGATATTAGCTATTCTGATTGATCTAATCATAATCAGGATCAAATTAACTCTTACAGGAAGTATATTTAATTTATCAATAAGAGTTTGTCATTCAATCCAGAGTCAAGATGTTTGGACTTTTGGATGCCAGAACCATGTGATAGTCCACTCCTATCTCTGCATATACCTGGTTGTTCTGTCTCTGTCTTGCTATCTTATTGTTTCATTTTTTTGTCTCTGTCTCTGTCTCTATCTCTTTCTTATAGTTTACATGGTGTAAATCAAACTGACAATATCAAACTAAATGAAACAAGTTTACACCTGGATACCTATATGTCACCTTTGTTATTAAAGCCAAGTATTATCATTTACACTCAGAGAAAAAGAGTCTATGGTTTTGGAATTTATTCAGGCACTGTGTGTCATACAATAGGCAAAGTGTCTCCAACACTGAAAATTCATCCCATATATCTAGAGAGATAAAATCCAGGAGCAGGCTACTATGATAAGTTTCTTCTTTTGGATGAAGGCCAGAATCCTGCTTTATCTTCACTTTTTCTTCTTTCCTATATGAAACTTTTATGACTTTATGCCACATTCTAGGCTTACTTTGTGCATATTTTTCTACATGCAGTTACTGTAGGACACATGTACATGCTGCGTACCACATGTGGATGCCAACTTATGTGAGCTGGGGTTCCAGTTCATGCCTACAGTCTTTATGACAAGCATTGTTGCCCATGGAACCATCTCACACCCTCTCTAATTCTATCTTCTTCAGACTAGGACCCTACCTTATGCTCTAGTGTTAATATTGTCACCCACTTGGAATCATTTTCTCCAATTAGAATCATGTTTTAAAGTTTAATTGATCACTACACACTCAGAAACAAAGCTTTCCTTTTGGTTTTATAACACCTGAAGTTTACATGGGTGGATTGCACAAATAGAAAATAAGGAAAGAGAAAAAGGCATTTGAGACATTATAAAGATAAAATAAACAAAACAAAACAACTGGCAATTGTTTCACTCATGTTTTAATCTGTAAAATTGCTAACCAGTGAACTTAAAATATAAGATGCTGTGGTAGTTTAAATGAAAATGGTGCCCATAGACACACGGGTTTGAATACCTAGTCCTCAGCTGGTGGAACTGTTTGGGAAGGGTTAGGAGGTGTGGCCTTGTTAGAGGAGGCATGTCGCTGGGATGAGAAGGGCAACCCTGGAGGTTTCAAAAGCCTCCAGACATACCTAGCTCTCTTTCAATCTTGTGTTTGCTGTTCAAGATGGTAGTGCTCAGCTGTTCCTGCCACCATTCATTTGTTTTATCATCATGGACTCTAATCCTTTGGTACTCAGCTGAATATTTTTCTTTACATGTTGCCTTGTTTATACTGCTTTTATCATAGTAATAGTAAAGTAACTAATCCAGATTGATAACATTAGCTGGCATGCTAAATAATGTATCTGCTAAGTAGACAACATGTGACATTGAAAAGGAATTCTGTATTATCACAAGGAAGGAAGTAATTATATTTAACTGACTGTAAGAGAAAGGCCTTGGAATGTCTTATTTGAAGAAGACTCTGTCATGGACAAGAACACAATTGTTAACACAGCATGTGGCTATGAAGAAGACTCTCTCCAGAATCTGGACAGCATCTATCAAGGCAGAGGATAAACAGAAAGGAACATTTCTACTAGTCAAACTGAGTATATCATTTTGACACTGGGGAATTTGGGCAGAGTAAAATGACAAGTAAAGTTTGGAAGTCAGCTGTAGACAAGATGGTCAGGGCTTTAGATATCAATGACTGTGTGACTCTTTAGTCAGTCTTGCAAGAGTTAAATTAGATGGCTTTCTGCTACAATTTTCTGACAGCTGTGTTGGCCATCGAGGCTTTCCTCCTGAATTAATACAGGGTTTGGCGTGACCTGGAAGGTCAACTCTTAAGATAATTAGTACCAAAGAGCTGCACTCTTGTCCTGCTGCCATTTCAGCCCTCACACAATCTAGCAATTTTTCATGATAAATTGAATCTAATAACATATTTTTTGCAGCTAAGACTCATGGTGGATCATTGTCTTGTCAGTTTGATAAAATGTTTGCTTTTTTTCCCCATTCTGGTCTAGACTTGAGGATAGATTAGGTGAAATATCTACAGTTATGTCAAACCAACACAAACATAGCAATTTTCTGAAACATGGACTTGGGGAAAAATCATTAATTATTTTCTGAATAAAATAATGCAGGTAGATTGTTTTTACTCTAACTTAAATTCATGTTTTTTGTTGTGTTTTGGAGTTTATTTGGAAATAGCTGGCTATAATAGCACTTTAAAGATATACTAAGTTGCTACCTTTCAAAGACAGACAGGTCCACTTTGAACAGATGCAAATGGGGAACAACTTTGTCTAACACAGCACCCACAACTTATTCTATTCCTCCATGTTCAAAGGAATCTAATGTTTTATTAATATGATTCTATATCGCATGAAATCCAAGGACGCTGTGACAGTTGTTTGTGTAGTAAAGTGATTCACATCATGCAGTTTGCATGACCATATCTTAAAGAGTCTTGATTCTGTCATTAAGTCACTCCATGACCAACAACAGGTAGAAATGACTTCTATATTAAGTTTCTGCTTCATTGTTGGGAGCCAACTTCCAACAGAGAGCGTCTATCATCTTTACAGCAATCCGAGCCATATACCCTAACAAGAGACTTGTTTTCAACAGCCTACAACAGCTAAGCACACTCTGATAAACATCTTGTCTTTCTCACATATCTTGTTTTTCTGCTTAGTGCCCCCAGCTGCAAGGTAGACGTGGTCTCTAGACAGCTAGCTAGGTGCTCGTGGTATCCACGCTGCAAGACACATGACATAATGCCTTCAGCTATGATTGTCCACGAGGGAAAGGCACATGGTAAAGGGTCTAAATACCCAGGATTTCCTTTCAATGAACGAGACTTGAGCAGACTCTTGTCTTGTCTCCGTTCTTCGCGTCTCTTGCCCCTTCCCACTCTCTCTCTTGCTAGACCCTGACCGGCGCCGGGCAGATACAAAGTGGCCCCTGAACATGGGCAGAATGGGCTGTTACACTTCATTATAAAATACAGAATCTTATAATGTTGAGAAGGAGAGTTAAGTGTAATACATGAAAAGCACTCAGCACAATAAGTGGCAAAAAGTCTATTCCTTGTTAATAAAACCTCTTTTGTTCACACATTAAACTTATTCTAAGTAATATGCCTACCAAATTATGCTGTCAATGAGTAGCATCATAAATTTTCTTTTTGTAATCATAGTAAATCTTTAAGGTCACTGAAAAAGTAATTTATTGTGGTTATGAAAATGATTCATTTGGAAAAATGCTTGCTGCACAAACAGAAAGATCTAAGTTTAATTTCCTGCACACATATAAAAATGGTGAGTGTATATCTGTAATCTCAGGGCTGGAGGGCAGGAGAAACAGGAAAATCTCCTAGAGCTCATGGGCCAGTCAGTGTATTGAATCCATAAGCTTTAGGTACATTGAGAGCTGAAAAAAGTATAAATCAATTAAAGAAGACAAGATATGCTGAACTGTGACAACCGAACCCTTGGACATACACCACAGTCATCATAATTTTATACTAATGTGCACATATGTGAGTCAATCAATCAATCAAATCTGTACATATAATGGTGTAACTATAAAGATATACAACATCTTTAGAGTTATATGATACCAATGCAAAAGCACTTTGGATTTCAATTACTGGATTACAGTAAAGTGATTCCTATTACTGATTGCTGATGAACTGCTGTCCTGATGTGCATAATAATATATTTTCACATTTTAATATATTGATAGTACCTAAATTCAAAAACACAGTTCATGTTGGCCATATACTATGGTCATTATCTTATTTCTGTAACTTCTTCTATTGGTAAGTCACGTTTCCCATCTCATCCTTTACATTTTGAAGAACATTGACCATGAGTTTTGTGGGTACCTCAGATTATATGTTGCTAATAAATGTCACATTATTTCCTTAAATGAAGTGATGACATGAAGTCTGCATCCAAGCTGTACCAATAAAAGGCATGGGCTGATCCCAGAGCATTCCATTCGCTGGTCTAACTATTGCTAGTTCCTGTACTGAAAGCTTCTTTTCAACATATACTCCAATCTTCCAAGCTGACAGATTTAATCTGCCTTCTCTTGGTTTCTTACTGGATTCCTCAGATTCGCCTCATATTAACTTCGGCAATATGTTCTAATCTTCTGGCTTCTTCTCTTTCTCTGGCTTACTCGGTCTTCATCTGTGTCTAGAGTATTCTCTGTGGAACCTGTTTCTGTAAAACTGTCCAGTAAAACTACCATGCACACACATGACCTACCACATCATACAACCCTTCTCTCTCTCTCTCTCTCTCTCTCTCTCTCTCTCTCTCTCTCTCACACACACACACACACACACACACACACACACCACACAGACATACACACACACACAGACACATACAGATCTTAAGTAGCCCCTCTTCTTCTGCTGTCCTCATATGAGATGGGAATGCCCTGTCTCTGACTCAATCTATAAAATATTCCTCTAATTAATCACTTTGTCTGCTCTCCAACTAGATGTCACTTTCAAATATGGCTGCTGCTTCTTCAAACAAATGTTACCTTTACTCTTGGGGATAAATATGTGTACTAAGTGCATGTCAGTATTCCAGCCAGATCATAATATAATCCAGAGTATGTCTACATCATCATATCATATCTTGGATTTTTTTCTTAGCAGGGCAGCCCCCTTGCTGTACTAAAATTTTCCTATAGGTGCTGAGTGTGTACATGATCATATAGGTCAGTTTCACAAGTTCTATAAGATTATTCAGATTGGATACAGGTCTAGATTTCAGTTAATAATCAGATCCAAAGTTCTTACAAGCTGACATCTGCTAATCTCTTTTGTTGATTAATTACAATGCTTATTTCACAATTTTTAAATTTTTCTATTTTAATTTTCAATTTTAATGTTTAATTCACAATTATTTAATTTCATTATCTGCATTTGTTTTTAAGTTATAACATATTTGAAAAGAGGAAAATCCCTTGATCTTTTAATGGTCTACTTCAATAATACAAGCTGATTAATACAAAACATGTATCTTTATGTCTTTCTTCCTCTGTCTACTCTCTCTCTCTCTCTCTCTCTGTCTGTCTGTCTGTGTGTGTGTGTGTGTATGTGTGTGTGTATGTATGATTGAAAGACAAAGGGCTCCATGATAGGAAAAAATATATTAGGGTATGTGGAGGACAAAAAGAGACTGTAGTAAAATCCAGGCAGCAATCAACATTTAGGAGATGAAGAAGGAGGAGGAAGAGGAGAAGGAGGAGGGGGAAGAGGAGGAAGAAGAAAAAAAGTGGGAGGAGGGGGAGAAGGAGAAGAAGAAGATCTGCTGAAGTATGGTCTTTCAAGTAGGAAGGAGATGGGAGTGGATGAGAACAAAGGATAAAAGGATATGCATCTGAAATAGCACATTAAAGCCCAATATTTTGTATAAAATAAAGGGTGGAGTTAAAAACAATGCCATGAATGAAAATGTGTGTCTCTCATTACCTGTGAGCATTAATTTTTAACTTATGAGATACTGAATGAGTTTTATGTCACCTTATAGAGTTGAACAACTTTTAATAGAATTTGAAAACTATGGATTTCAAAATAATTAAGAATTGTATATAATTGGGTTATAATAATAAAATATGACAATACTCTACACTTTAGTCAGTGAGATTCTTTTTAAAGGAGCCCAGAAACTTTTGATAGGATGCTCATAGTTTAGGATAATTACTAAGTGACTTAATATTAGAAATGAAAAAAGATCATTTGTATTTGTAAGCTCAGACTAGGTTCACAAAATTTTACTAACACTTTTTTTCTTTTTTTTTTTTGGTTTTTCAAGACAGGATTTCTCTGTGTAGCCCGGGCTGTCCTGGAACTCACTCTGTAGACTAGGCTGGCCTCGAACTCAGAAATCCGCCTGCCTCTGCCTCCCAAGTGCTGGGATTATAAGAAAACCAAGGAAATTCATGAAGACTTAACAAAGCATAGTATATCATAAACATTATGAAACCTGTAAATTAACTCAATGGGTTATAAAGAATGACCATGGTGGATAGATGGTAATCTGCTGGATTAATTCAAAATGTTGCAAATAAGTAGTTGGGTGGGTATGGATGTGGCAAGTATGTAGGAGTATTTGAGAAGAACAAAATGTCATCATATATTGTATGAAAATTTTAATTAAAATGTGTCAATTAATATAAAAGATCTAAGTAAATCCTATAAGATTTTAATTGGTTTTACGAAGAGAGCAAATTAAATGTAAGAGAACCAGATGAAAATAATAAATAGATGATATATCAGTTACATGCAATAGATGAAATCAGTAGTACCCATAGGTGTTCAGTGTACACATCAGTAAAACTGATAAATACTCCTTAACAGTGAAGGCATGATAGAAGATGTAAATGGATGATATCAGGAAGAATCAATAATATTACCAATCTTATATACATTAGAAAGATATTAAAGAGATTATACTGAAACCTTGATTACTTGAAATAATAAGCTAGTTCTTTAATTTCAAGGCTTTTGCAACTGAAAGAGGAGGAAAGAAATAGTTGACCACAGTCTTATGTCTATCAAAGGAATGTAAGTATTATAAGGAAATGCCCATTTTCCTTATCAAATTTTTATTTATTCTTTAAAAATCCATATAGGGCACTAACCTCTGACCCACTCCCAGGCTCCTTCCTCCTATTGCCTCTATGTCTGCCACTCTCTGTCTTGTCTGGTCTTTCTATTTCCTTTTCCTTTCACTTTCTCTCCCCCATACCATCTCTCTTTTTAATTTTTCTTCTTTTTGTCTCCTTAGCATTCTTCTCCTATCTCCTCTATTGTCCTCTCCTCTCCTTTTTTTTTTCTCACCTGTACCCTTCCCTTCTTTCTCTTCTTATTTGGTTGGTATTGTTTAGTATTCAGGTATATCCACTTTCACTATCCTAGGTATTTCTGAACTTAGGCTGACACACTATCATGGGTAGTAAAGTTGGCTGGTTTGTGCTGCCAATATTTTTAGTTATGTTTCTCCTACAAAAATATACCTAATATTCTTACAGCATAAGGACTTCACGTCTGTATTCTTTAGTTTAGGAAATATGCTATCTTTTCTCTAGATTTTATGGAGGTTTTTTGGTTTTAAGATTTATTTTTATATATGTGTGGCTGTGAAAATGTATGCCAAAATGTGTGCAGGTAGCAACAGAAGCAAGCATGTACATTATATCCTCTGAAGCTAGGGTTTGAGGGGCTGTGAGTCTCTCTCTCTCTCTCTTTTTTTTTTTTTTTTTGTTTGTTTTTTTGAGACAAGATTTCTCTGTATAGCCCTGGCTGTCCTGGAACTCACTCTGTAGACCAGGGTGGCCTCAAACTCAGAAATCCACCTGCCTCTGCCTCCCAAGTGCTGGGATTAAAGGCATGTGCCACCACTGCCCGGCAAGGGCTGTGAGTCTCTTGACATTGTGTTAGGAACTGAACTCATGTCCTTTATAGGAGCAACAAGTGTTAAATGAGCCATCTCTCCAGTCCATATTTTATAATATTCATTAAAAATCTCCTGTCACATAGGAGATATATTTAATTGCTCTATTAAATTTAATTGATATTTGAAAAATTAAACATTCTAACATACAAATTTTGATGAATCAACATTGTGACCACATTCATCAAAGTTGTTTAATGAAAAATGGTTCATTTTAAACCTAGTACAATTTATTCTTAATTTAACTTTCTTATAATCAATTTATTTTGCCTGTTTCATTGAGAGATGATAAAACAATAAAAATTATATAAGTATATCCCATTACAATTACCACAGAATTGGTGGGCATGCAAATTGAATGCTGCATTATGATACACCACAAGAGTCTTGCTTTACAATTTTGAGAATGCAATAAAAGTGTTTAGCAAAATATCCCCACTGATTATCAATTCCAGTTTACATATCCAGTTCAGCAGAGATGTAGAATTATTCCCAAAAACAGTAATCTAAAGAAGAGACTATGTTATCTGAGTTTAGGGAGTCAGTACAATATTTTGAAGTGTTTGCAACTGAGTGCAGTTTTTAAAGTACAGAAGCAATACTTATTGTAGAAACAAGCATAAAGGTTGAAGCTTTAAAGATATTTATGTATATTTATAAAGATGTATAGCAAGAAAGTTGTATTATTTACCAGAATGGTTACAATAACAAAATGAAACTTTTATGGTTTGCAAATTATTAAGAAATGGGAGCACAGGGACTTCTTAGGAGGAGGAAAGTACGTACAAATTAAGGAAGGAAGATGGTAATGCGAAAGACAAGGTACAAGTGATATGATAGCAAAATGAAAAAATAGGGTCCTCCTAATGGAACTAAGAGAGATATAAATACAAAAGATGGTGAGTGGTCAATAATGCTGTCTGAATACATCACAACGAATCATACTATTAACTCTTTATTGCAAAACAAATAAAGCATAACATATAATCCAGTGTATAGATATATATACAGAATTTTATTGAACTTTTGTGCTCTAGGCTGATGGTACATCCTTCAAGAGTCAAAGACTACCTAACAAAAATCCAAAGATAGGACAAGTCCTCTTTTGAGTTTTTGCCAGAGCTATTCATGAGAATCCCCAAACATATAGCCTATTGGTACTGTTCTTGGTTATCTTCTATACATAGAAAGAGGGTTCTTATTGATGAAGATATCGTACATTTCAGAAACATGACTTGGAGTCCTTTGAGGAGTATCAGTAGTCACCAAGCAAGCTTCCATAGTAGAGAGGCAACCAAAATCCTATCCAGCTAACACCTAATAACCACGCAAATGACGAGCATGACACAATAGCTCAAAGGGTGCAAAGGTGGCATGCACATATTAGCAGTAATCAGATCTCTAATTCTACTTAACATCGCCTTGACAAGAGGGATCCCATACTTGGTAGTAGAAACCTACCTAACTCTCTGGTGCTAGTGAAGCCATGGTTGTTGAAGGATAATCTACCACAACTAATTTTCTTATTCCCATAAATACCTAATGGCTATCTGTGAACATTTGTCCATGTATCCACACATGAATCTTTTTTCCTCACCAAGGAAATTGCATTTTGCAACACAGACTTATAGAAAAATCATAGCCAATCAAAATTTAGAGCTGCTGAACCCACAAAATGTATATTTCTACAAAATACTCCTACACGTAAGTTCCAGGGTTCATTAAGGAAGAGGAAGAGATGAGTTTTAGGAGCCAGAAGACTAGGGGATTTTGTGATAGACTGTGTCTACCAGTAATATCAGATACTATATCAATAAAGTCTTACCATCATGACTGCCTAAACATGACCAGAATAAAAATGTTGCCATTGGGCATGCCAAATGGATGTGGCAAGTAGAGAAAGTTTTAAGTGGACGAGGCCATATTCCCCAGGGAACAGTAGAAAAATTGGTTTTCAACGCCAAATGGTCAGCCATGAAAACATGCACATAGGCAATATTTTACAGACTGACCACATTAAATTAGAAATATATAAGTATATGTAAATACATACATGTATGTAATAACAATTATTGAAAAAAGGCCATGAATTTTAAGTAGAAATGTGAAAGAAATATGTAAGGTTTGAAGAGAAGAAGGGAAAATGAAAAATGTACTTAAATTATTATCTAAAAGAAATTCAAAAAATTTGTTAAACTTATAAACATTGCTGAAGAAATATATGGTGAGTCTCTCTTCTCTCTCTCTCCTCTCCTCTCTATCTATCTATCTCTCTCTATCTCTCTCTGTGTGTATGTGTGTGTGTAATATTTGGTAAGTGTAAATATATATTTTGTTGATTATAGAAATTATCCAGAGTATAAATGTGCTTTCTTTCTATACAGATGACTTTAATTTGAGTCCAAATTCACATACAGTAAAGGAATGAATTAATCTGAATATTCTGAAGCAAACACACACACACACACACACACAATGTCAAAAAGAAAATAAACAGAATTTAAAAATACAAATGTATTTGGTTTGAGAAAATGCACAAACCTCCATACATATCCTTAGGTAATGAGATTCCCTACAAGTTCCATAGTTTCTTAATGTCAGGAGAGTCCACATCTGCTTATGCTTGTGTACTTTTCACATGGTCTATCCATCAAATCAAGCATACTTTGTCAAGGCCACAGGATGAAACTACACTTAATACACACAAGCTATAGAGTTGTAGCTCGACAGCTATAGAAATGGAGTTCTTCAACCTCGTGAATGTAAAGCATACGTGTTGAACACCATTTTGTTAGTCAGGAAAAAGACCAAAATTTAAACAGAAAATTGTTCTCTGTCTGACTTTATCTATCTATCTATCTATCTATCTATCTATCTATCTATCTATCCATCTATTATCTATCTACTATCTATCTATCTCTATCTATCCATCTATCATCTATCTACCTATCTTTACATCTGTGTAGTTCAAATATGTATGACACACACACATACATTACAGTTTTGCTATAATATTTCTACATACAGATTTCTAGTAAATCTATATATTAAATGCACATACATGTATGTCTGCATTTATGTGTGTGTGTGTGTGTGTGTGTACGTGTCTTACCATTGTAGATTGCAAAACCTTTAGCTCTAACCATCATAAACCAGGCAGTATGTACATGATTGGTGGTCATTTGAGCATGTATACCTCTCTTCCCCTCAATTAACAGCCAAAGAAACCCTAAACAGCAGCAAAACTTTTATTCTAGGCTTTCTCTATACATGCTCCTCTGTGTTCACTGTCATTGTTGCTCTCATGTTTAACTTAACGTCATGTAATTAATACATGTTCTCAAGTTTCTCAAGAATGATACTTTCTTATCCTGATTACTAATTGCTTCCTTTGAGCTGCTTGCCTATGATTCAATGCTCAATGATGTTTCAGCTCTGTATGGTCACTGTCCACACCCCTCTGTGGCCTTCCTTCATTTTAAACAAAAGAATGGTATTTCAGGCACATAATTTGCTCTAAGGTTCTATACAGACTGGACAAACCCACTATTTTACATAGACTCCAGCTGAATCCCAAGTACCCCTTTGCATTAGTCACAAAACCATTTAGGTCTGATTTACGGAGAAAAATATCTCAACAGAGTAACATATTAGAGACTAACTGATCAGACTGAGTATCCTGAGCAATTATAGATGTTCCCTATCTCACAATTTTATTTGTTTTTGTTACTATGATGATGTAGATATCAGAAAATCTGTATTCTTTGCAACAAACTGTGCTCACTTTCAGAAGCAATGAGCACGTTAAAGCAAGGTATATAGAGATATTAAGGAAAAACAGTAAGATTTAGAAGGAAGACAAGCCAGCATTATATAGAGACGAATTAATACTTTGGGATTAAACTATCTGTGAAGGATAGAAGCACATCAGACTAAAAATAGGCACTGAGTAATTCTGAAGCTAATCAGGCCCTGTCACTGCTAAAATTAATAAGTCAAAAAGTTTTAACAAGACATTAGCCATCTGAGTGGCCTAGAAGGCTGGGGGATGGACTAGAACATTATCATCAATGCGATTGGGTCTGTGATGATTAACAGGACGTAGCCCCAGAGGCAGCAAGGTGAGTCTTCACAGAACAGCACTATGTCAGGAGATGATCATCTCAAATTGGATAGCAAAGGTGAACTCTCTGTCAGAAGAGATGTCAGGCCCAAGGACATGAAAATGGGGCTGTACCAGCCTGGGCAGGAATGAGAGTTATACTGGAGAAAATTGAAAGTGATAGAAATTAAAGTGTCACATAGATTTGTGACAAACAGTCCCACCTGTAGTCCTGACTTTCTACTCTGTTCATATTTTGGACCAATGCTTCTTTTGGGTCAACCTCATTCAGATTTTATGATAAGAAGTGAATTGAATCTATGAAGCAGAAAACCAAAGAGCTTCACGATTGCTTCACCCAAGTACCAATAGGGATATATTATTCCATTTATTATCAGGTAAATTGATTAAATACCTCTCAATTTTAGACTATAGAGCTATTTGCAGGAGAAAATGAAAGTAAACCTTAGGGCTTGTTTTTTTTTTTTTTTTTTTTTTTTGGAATTTACAATAGAGGGAGATGAAGCATCACCATGGTTTTAGAGTATTTTCATTTTGAATATGCCTATATAGTGATATTTCTAAAATATTCAAAGTGACATATATAGGACAGATGAAATTTTCCTGTGAAAATTAAGATAATAACATATCAAAGGGAAGAGAATATATAGTTTTTAAAGACAGAAGGCATGATATAAGCTTTGCAGATTAAGTAGCTACCATAGAAGAAACATAACTAAAGTTATGATAAATTAAGCTGATTGCTTTTATTCAGACCTAACCTAGCATTTTCTTGCATATACACTTTTGGAATAAAATAGAGTATTAATTTGTTCAATGATTTTTAAAATAAAACTTACAAGAGACAGTTTGTTATTGGTGCAATATCTAGAGAATTTTCATACAACCCAACATCTAGGCATGGAAAAACTTTAGGTATTGGGAAAGCAAAAATTACATTCTATTCCCCTATAACTGGTATCAACAATGAAATTTTCTGTGCCTATTCTTTATGTGATGCTTAATATTGACTCACAAGCTGGTAGGGTTTAAGGTAACTCAGTAGACAAAACTTATCTGTGAAGGAGATCATAGATTGTGGTAATTGAGTTTGGAAGACCCACCCTCAATGTGGGCCATTCGATTTCTATATACTGCGGTCCTAAAGTGAATAAGAAGGATATGGCAAACTGAGCCAAGTATTCATCTCTGATTGCTTCTATTTTTCAGATACAGTGTGGACAGTGATATCTTGTGAGTTCTCCCCATGGTAGACTATAGTTTTAAACTGTGATCCAAAATAAAACTTCTCTTCTTTAAGTTGCTTTTGCTAGGTATTTCATCCCAGCAATAGAAAAAGTCACTAACTCACTAAGACTTTTATGCATGCAAGGCTGTTGCTCAAGGTAGAGACTGTAGAAAGCAGAGAACATTACTTCTCAATTATCTCTCAGAGAGAAAGAATTTTCACAGACCTATTCAGCTATGTTTTGCATAAATCCAAGGGGTTCATTTGTCATACGTACATCAAACACTAGTAAAAGCAGTCAGCCTTGCCTTGTATTTAGACAAGCAAGAGTTCTGCTCAGGTTGGAGATGGACATCATCAACGTTGACCCTATCAGCAGTAGCGGTGGTAGCAAAAACAAGACCCTTAATCCCAGTGAACCATGATAGGAAGCAGAAAGTGAAGCAGATAACAGCTGTTGTGAAATCAAGAATGCCAACACTCTATTTGAAAAAGAAATAATAATTTCATTTGTTTTGTCTTAATTACTGAATTATAGTTTCATATTAATGGGAGTATCAGGTGATATGCACACTCACACACACACATACATACACACACAAAGAGAAAGAGAGAGAGAGAGAGAGAGAGAGAGAGAGAGAGAGAGAAGAAGATTGAACAACTGTGAGATCAGAATACCGACTTATCTATCACCTCAAATAGTCATTTATTTAAGAGAATAATCTAATTACTTTCTTTTAAAGTATAACAATGGATTATTATTGAGTATATTCACATGTTCTTCAACAGCTTTTTTTTTTAACTGTAACTTTGTATAATTTTAACAAACCTCTTTCCATTTACCTGTTAACCTCCATCTCCTCTGATGGCTATTATATTCTCTGCTTCTGCAAGGTTACTTTCCGTGTATACTATCTTTAAATGGAATCCATGTTTATTTATCAACCTACACATAACTTATTTCACTGGAACATGTGATCTCATAAATTTCTAGGGACAACTAGATGCTTCAGCAGGTAAGATGTCTGATAACCTGAATTCAATGCTCAGAACTCATGATGAAAAGAAAGAATAGATTCATAAAATAGTCCTCTGACTTTCACATCCATGCCAAGGCATATGCATGTGCACACACACACACACACACACACACACACACATACACACACAGATACACACATGTACTCACACACACACAATAAATTTTAAAAATAATACAGG
This sequence comes from Mastomys natalensis, assembly GCA_021653895.1. Classification (NCBI taxonomy): domain Eukaryota; kingdom Metazoa; phylum Chordata; class Mammalia; order Rodentia; family Muridae; genus Mastomys; species Mastomys natalensis. Next base: position 1,422,239 of record JAJTUV010000125.1, on the reverse strand, counting down.
TTAATTAAAATGAAATTTCTATTTTGTGTAGTAATTATGAGCACTGAGACAGATTAATTACAATCTCTACATCAAACACATGATTGAATCATACCAAACCAGAGTCATTGCAGTAGCAGCTGATCATAATGTAGTTAGGAAGCAGACAGAGACAGGCAAGAAGATCAATGGAATAGAATTGAAGACACAGAAATGAACCAACACACCTATAGTCACTTCATCTTTGACAAATGAGCTAAAACCATCCAGTGGAAAAAAGATAACATTTTCAACAAATAGTTCTGGTTGAACTAGAGGTCAGCACGTAGAAGAATGCAAATCGATCCATTCTTATCTCCTTGTATAAAGCTCAAATCCAAGTGGACCAAAGACCTTCACATAAAGCCAGATACACTGAATCTAATAGAAAAGAAAATGGGGAAGAGCCTCGAATACATGGGCACAGGGGAAAAGTTCCTGAACAGGACACCAATGGCTTATACTCTAAGATCAAGAATTGACAAATAGGATCTCATAAAATTGCAAAGCTTCTGTAAGGCAAAGGACTATGTCAAAAAGGCAAGACAGCAAACAATAGAATGGGAAAATATCTTTACCTACATCTGGTAGAAGGCTAATATCCAAAGAACTCAAGAAATTAGATTCCTGACAATCAAATAACTCCATTAAAAAATGGGGTACAGAGCTCAGCAAAGAATTTTCAACTGAGAAATATCGAATGGCTCAGAAGGACCTAAAGAAATATTCAACATTGTGGGACTGCTTAAGGTTATCTTGGTTCTTGGCTGGGCATGGGCCTGGAACCCTGAGACTCTAAGGGAGAAACAGCAGGAGTTCAGCCACATCCCCAGAACCCAGGGTCCTGACAAGTAGTCTAATCTCCATGAACCTACATCGTTCAGTCACTTAGGCTATTACAGCCCCTCACGCTCTAGAGAGATTTACATACTAATGAAGGCCAGAGGGCGGAGAAAATTAACCATTCCTCCCCAGAACCTCCTCCCTTTCACCCTCCCTATTTAACTCAGGTCTGATCCTGAGTTTCAGGGGGGTACATCCAGATCCATCTACCACCTGCCATGAAAATAAACCCTTTTGGAACCATGGACTTCCTCGTATCATTGGGGCCTGTCGTTGCCAAAGCTTCCAGCCTCTGGAACTCCAGACCTTTCTCCTGTATGTTGGACCCACCGCCTGGAAGCCTCCAGGACTCCTCCACTTAGGCCCCTTTTCCCACACAACATCTTTAGTCATCAGAGAAATGCAAATTAAAACAACTCTGAGTTTCCACCTCACACCTGTCAGAATGGCTAAGATCAAAAATTCAGATGACAGCAGATGCTGGTGAGAATGTGGGGAAAGAGAAACACACCTCCATTGTTGGTGGGATTTTAAGCTGGTACAAACACTCTGGAAATCAGTCTGATGGTTCATCAGAAAATTGGACATAGTATTATCTGTGGATCCAGATGTACCACTCCTGAGCATATACCCAAAAGATGCTCCAACATATAAGAAGGACACATGCTCCACTATGTTCATAGCATCCTTATTTATAATAGCCAAGAGCTGGAAAGAACCTAGATGTCCTTCAACAGAGCAATGGATACACAAAATGTGGTACATTTACACAATGGAGTACTACTCAGCTATTAAAAACAATGAATTCATGAAATTCTTAGGAAAATGGATGGAACTAGAGAATGTCATCCTGAACGTAGTAACCCAATCACAAAAGGACACACATTGTATTTACTCACTGATAAGTTGTTATTAGTCCCAAAGCTCACAATACCCAAGATACAACTCACAGGCCATATGAAGCTCAAGAAGAAGAAAGACCAAAGTGTGGGTGCTTTGGTTCTTCTTAGAAGGAATAACAAAATACTTACAGGAGCAAATATGGAGACAAAGTATGGAGCAGAGACTGGAGGAGGGACCATCTGAAGACTGCCCCATCTGGGGATCCAACCCATGTGCAATTACCAAATGCAAACACTGTTTTGGATGACAGGAAGTGCATGCTGACAGGAGCTTGATATACTGGTCTCCTGAGAGGCTCTGCCAGAGCCTGTCATATTCAGAGGTGGATGCTCTCAGCTACCATTGAACTGATCACTGGGTCCCCAATGGAGGAGTTAGAGAGAAGACTGAAAGAATTAAAGGTGCTTGAGGCCCCATGGGGAGAGTGACAATAGGAAACAACCAGAGCTCCCAGGGTCTAAACAGTCAGTCTGGGAACACACATGGAGGGACCCATGGCTCCAGCAGTATATGTAGTGGAGGATTGCCTTGTTGGGCATCAGTGGGAGAGGAAGTCTTTTGTCCAGTGAAGGCTGGATGCCCCAATGTGGGGAAATTCGAGGGTGGGGATGTGGGAATTAGTGAATGGGTGGGGGAACACCCTTATAGAAGCATGAGGAGGTGGAGATAGGATAAGGGGTTTCGAGATAGGGAAAGAGGATAACATCTGAACTGTAGATAAATACATTAGTCAAAAAAAAAAAAAAAACCCTAAAAAACAAACAACCAAACAAACAAACAAAAAAAACAGATAATAGAACTGGCTATTGCATTTTAGCATTTGAGACTTTTTGTTAAATATTTAATATTATCCATATTACTGGGAAGCCTTATAGTACTCAAGGACAAGGAACTGTGGAAAGGGCCCATGGAATTTTAAAACAATATCTTCATAAAATAAAAAATGGGGAGGTATATCCCCATGCACCACAAATTTATTTAAATCATGTTCTTTTTATTTGAGTTTTTTTTTTTTTAATTGTATGCCAAAGAACTTTCTGCTGAGTGTCTATGGCACTCACTCTATACATAGGTGAAAGGGAAGGATCCACTTACTGGCATATGGCATGATCCCAATCAGGTATTTAATATGGGGAAGAGGACATGTTTGTGTTTTTTTTCTTCAGAATGCTGAAGGAGCATTTTGGCTGCCAGAATATTGATTTACTTAAATCTATCTAAAGAGATAAGAGATTTTACTTTGTGCTACCTTAGATACAGACCACACAGAACCCATCTATTTCAGGAGAAACTCTGTTCTATTGTTCCAAATTCTGTCAAGAAGTAATGAAAAGTAAAGATCATTTGCATTGACAGGGACAGCGATAGCTGGTCTGTACCAACACAGTAATTAAATGACTGAAAATATTGAAAAAAAAAAAACAGAAAAGACTAAGATAAGGATTACATTGGCTATTGAAAGAAAACAATAAATCAATATTCAAAATGACAAAAAAATTCATTAAAGTATAGAAGATTCTTGGAGAAAAACAACTATGAAAAGTTAAATCAGAATTTTAAAAAGCTACTGGAGACAGATTATAAAATGAGCAAGAGTGAATTCAACTTTTTGCACCCAAAGTGCTTTTCTTTTCTATTCTATGAACTCTATATGTTTCAAATATACAAATATAGTAAAATTCTATTGAAGCAGAGAATAAAGAGTCACTGTGTAGTTACTCCATGGGAGTATTGACAAATTTTAGCTGTAACAGCCTTAGGCCTTATGCAAATTTTCAATGTACAAAATTGTGATTGTATTATATTCCTTGTGAGTTACACTAGATTCAAATTATGTTATTCACAGTTAATTATTATTCATTAGAAATCAGGTTTTCTCACTAACAATATATAGCTGATTTTACTTTAGATGAATCTTCTAGAAAAAATATTCACCTTAACTTATCAAACAATGAAATTCTGTCATTAAAATTAGATTAAATGAGTTAGCTGATTTTGTATGTTTTCATTTACTTTTTGACAAAAATGTAAATGTATAACATTTAGTTAATCAACAATCTCTGGTGTACCCTATATTTCACAAGGAAGCAAAAATAAAACTTATCATATTATTTTATGGTTGCCATATAAAGAACTCAGAAGTCATCATTTCCTTGTTTGTGAAAATAAAAATCTGAAAAGAATAATTTCATCTGGTATTTTAGAGATTTAAGGTTATAGAACAAAGGGCTCATTAAAACCAAAAGAAGGGTACATATAGAAAATAGTTGCATTAATTTTACTTAGTTGTGAAATGATCTGACGATATAAACTAGTAGGGACAGCTGTTGGTAATTGAGGATCTTCTGATACTTAAAAAGCCAATGTCCTAAGAGATGTTATACACAGAAGGGTTCCAGATCTCTTAGGGCTCTACTACCACAGATCTCCTAGGTTTTATATGGTTCAATGCCTACAAAAATCTATCCGTCGGAGGAGAAGTAAAAAGTCACAGCTTGAACATACAGAATGTTCTTTTACTGTTCAGTGCTCTTCAAAGACACAGAAACAAGAGTTATATATCTAAGAAAGACAGACATCTGCATAACTGTGCATGATATACTTCACAAGATATGTTGTGGATCTCTAAAATTGTAATCTCCAAATCTGCCACTGGTAGTAGCTGACAGTACAAAGAGTAGAGCAAATGTAGCTTCAGGCTAAAGGTCACTAGGTGGACATGCAAGGCATCCAAGTATACAGGTGAATTTGGAGATCAGTATAGGGAAGTAATCTCTCCTTGGATGTTTTTTGCCTTTCAGATGACAGACCCAGAAGTAAAATGATACAGCACTGGTGATTACTTGACAATCAGATGTTAGTTTCAAATACTGTTTTTAATAAATATGCTAGAGTTCTCCTAGAAAAACTAATTCAAGGATTGAGGTGGCTAATTTGTAAGAAGAGTCTGAAACCTTCAGAAATTATAGAAAATAAGAAACTGAGCCTAAACACAGAGGTGAAACAAAACCATATATAGTGTTGGACATATGCCTACAGTCTTAGCTGGGGTTTCTATTGGTATGAAAAGACACCATGACTACAGCAGCTCTTATAAAGGAAAACATTTAAATGAGGATGGCTTATTGCTTCAGAGCTTTAATCCATTATCATTGCAGCAGGGTACCTGGTGGTGTTCAGACGGATATGGTGATAGAGATGTAGCTCAGAGTTCCATATCTGTATTAGCAGGCAACAGGAAATGAAAACAACCCAACGGGGCCTGGCTTGAGTTTCTGAAACATCAAAGCAGAATCTCAGAAATACTACCACTAACAAGGCCACACCTACTCCAATGTCACTCCCTATGAGCCTATAAGAGCCATTTTAATTTAAACCACCACAACCATATTACATAGGAGCAAATTGAGAAAGCTTCTACTGTTCAATTTTAGAGTAGTTCAAGGAATAAAATAAAGAAGTATTGCATTGTAACTCAGTTTAAAATAATTATCCACAATCCATTGCAGATACAAATTATCAATAAATACATCACAGACAGGGAAAGAGTCAAATCCCTTTTGATGAAAAACTGTCCCAATACTGCAGATATTCGGGATGATGAAGAGCATCTCTTCCTGTTCCTGAAAAGCAGTTGATACTTTTCTCCAAAATAATACACTAAGAAGATAGTGATAGCTTTTTGTTTGTTTTTGTTTTCATTACTGTTTTTGTATTTGTCAATTTGTCATGAGCTAAAGTCATTTGAATATAGGAAAAACTAATGAAACATGTTTGTTTCTGATAGTCTATAAATAAATCTGACAGACATTTTCCTGATTAATGAATGATGTGAGATGCCAAGGATACTAGGAGCGGTACCATACATAGACAATTGGTCCTGGGTTTTATAAGAAAGTAGGCTGAGCAAGACAAAAGAAGAAATACAAGAAACTTTAGAAATCTGTGGCCTCTGCTTCAGATCTGCCTCAACTTCCTGCCTTGAGTTTCTACTCTGATTTTCCTCTGTGGTGAACTGTGAACTAGAAGATGAGATAAAAGTCTTTCTCCTCCAGATGCGTTTAGTTCTGGTACTTATCACAGCAGCAGAAAGCAAACTGGAACAGAAATGAGCAAGCAACTTTTCTATGGAGAACCCAACAGATATAACCTCAACAAGGTTATCAAGGCTCATGTCAATCAAAATAATTTGTGATGCAAATATTTTTTGCTACAGTAAGATAATGAATTGTCACTTTATTTTTGTGTCTTCTTAGCCAAGAACCACAAATTTCTAGTCTAAAAAATAATAATAAATAGACTAAATGTTGGATAATCTCAAACAAAACTAATACTTCTCACATTTGCTTGTCAAGACATGAAAAACAAAGAAATTCTAAGAAACTTTGTCAATCTAGACAAGCCTGAGAAGAGACAACAAGAGAATAGGAAGGCAATTCTGGATGAAATTAAGGAAGATCAGAGACTGCTAAATAAAATGTGGACATTCTAAAGAGTTTGGGCTATTTTATTAATGATATGATTGACATTATGTGATTAGTCATAACAAAGTATATCTTCTGGATGCAAGATACTAGCATGTGTCCATGTCACATGGTTAATGTGGCACATATCTACATAATTTAATGTACCGTGAATCAACATACCTCAGTGTGATACAGAATGGAAAGCAGGTCTACAGTTTCTTTTCTTCTCTTTTTTTTTGATTTGTTGCTTTCTTTTTTCTTAAATGTAGATATTTCTGAACAGTAAATCAAGCTAGGAAACGGTGATTGAAGAGGCTTCCCCCTACACAAGTTTGTTGCATGTAAATGTTCTTTTATTTCAAATAATTTACACAAGTTGTTGAACATGCAAAATTTTTGAAAATTCAAAATCACATAAAAATGCTAGCAAAATGGTCTGCTGATAAGTACACCTGCCACCAAGCCTAGTTACATACTTTAGAAGCTTGAGACCCACATGGCAGACAGAGAGACAGATTCTTAAAAACTTCATATTTCCTAGACTCATACACACATAGATATTCACCTAAGTACACACACTGAATGAATGAGTGAATGAATGAATGAATGAATAGATAAACAAAACTTTAAGAGCCTGTGAAAGGTAAAATTCAAACTACTATGAAATGTTTTAGCTTCAATTTTAAGTTGTTCCCTGAGTACTTTTACATTCAAAAGCACCCCTGATTACCTGATGAGTGATTTCAGAGCACCAATAAATACATTTAGTTGAATGACATGGAAACTACATACATTCACACATACAAGCACACACACACATAGTGTATGTATGTATCTATGTGTGTATATATTTGTATGTGTTTCTGATTTAGTTGTGAGAGCATTATAATGTTGTTTTTTTTTTTTAAATTCATGCCAGGAAGTACCTTGAGTGACAGAAGGCTATGAAGATAACCATGTGGCTCACTGATGGCTTGTTTCTGCAAGATCAGTATTTTCAAAATCAAAAGGAAAAGGAAATAAAAGAAAATTTGTTCTCATAATCAAACCCATGCAGTGATTCCTGCTAACTATCTGAAGAAAGAGCAATCTGTACAGGAATTTCTTGTTACACGATTACAAGACACACAACAGATAGTACCCAAACTCCTTTTAATTTGAGAAAGCTTTCAGTATACATATAACAACTATAACCAACTAAAGGCAGATTTGCACAGCCCAGTCACAACACATGCATATACAAAGCACACCTATAGCTCAGGGGACATTGTAGATGAAGGGAAGGAAAGTCTTTAAGAGCCAGTGCATCAGGGAGATGGCTATGAGATTGTAGCCATCTAATAACGATCAGAAACTACACAGCCCAAATAAGAACTGACCAAAAATTATAACAATGAACATGACAAAACTATATCAAAACTACATAAAAGGCCCACAAGACCTCAACTCTACATGAAAAATAAGAGTCAACTGAGAAAAGCTGCAATTGAGAGATATGATCTTTCCAGGAGAACATACCAGTTGATTGTCAGGACCAAACAAAAAAAGAGGCCATGAATTTGACAGAGAATAAGGAGGATCTATGGGAGATTTTGGAAGGAGGAATAAAAAGGTTGAAATATTATAATTACATTACAATATTAGAAAATATCAATATGAATTGGCAATAAAAAACTAAATAAACAAAGTTGTACTGGGAAAGAATCTAATCTGACCTACATACTGAACTGTGTTAAAAAAGTTCTAGAGAACATTTGTGAATACACTGGTAATTTATTAGCTAAGGTTATTTTAAGCTTGGAAAATAAAATGTGTTTAAAAAAAATGCTTTGAATTTAAAGGAAAAATGTCCTTTTTGGGAGGCGTGTTCCTCAGGTATAGTGTATTTTATTTTATGTTCATATCAAAGTTGATGGATTGTGAATATTGCTATTTTTCTTATCGGTATATACCAGACACTGTGTGACCCTTCCCCAGGACATCACTGTAACCAACAGAGAGATCATCTACCCCCCCCTTGATCCTCTTTTGTGTACCATGCTAAAAAGACAAAAGATATCTACTGCGTCTTTGCATTTCCAGAAAAAAAATGAAAATGGATGTGTCTCTGTTATGAGCTGAAAGGAAAATGATGTTTACTCAGGATCACAGATCCACATGTTTCTGTTCCAGGGGAATAAGTAAAATGCAGGTCACACTCATTCTCTTCCATTTCTATCCAAATTACTTCTTCAGGATGCTGAAGTTTGGGATGACATCATTTGGTTTTCCTTATTTGAGTAATAACAATTAGCAATGCCTCTTTATTCATCAAGTCTTTGGTAGGAGGACACAAATTAACTGCTTGTGGTAGCATATCAGGATATTTAGCATAAGGTAATATGAAGCTACATCTTCTCTTCATATGTCTTTCAACCTTAGAGATATATGACAGGCAAGAACACAAATTGCAAGAAAGCAAACCGGAGGCAGGAACAAACCAGGCAAAAAAACACTAGGAAAATATCATTTTCACACCTTTTTGTATACGCTTGTGAGTTTAAGTCTGAAATAGCATATCTTATTTATAGATTCTTGTCCAAGCTGCCTGATCATATGACTAACAGATTCTCATGACACTGATCACATGAATGTCTGCCTAAATTATTCCAGGTCTTCTGAAAAAAGCCAAACTATTGACTGTCACCTAGGTTAAAGATTACTAAAATTTCTTGGCCACACTCTAATTTGTCATCATAGCCTCAGTCTATCCAAAATAGCAATCCCAGCCTCAAAAAACATTCCAAGGGATGGTCCATTTTAGACTCAACAAAACATGTGTTAATAATATTGTAATAGGCATGTTATAGCAAATTAGCACATAGTTCACAAATCTTATATTGCTATACTTTTAATTTTCCTGAAGGCTGAGAGCTCTCTGTATAATGCTGCTTTGGATGAATGAGCAAAACCCCTTTGTCTTTTAAATATGGCTGCTACAGGATGGGAAGTCACAGATCCATCTCACTCTGATGCAATCTGAAAGACTTCATAGATGTAAAAGACATATTGATGTTATTTATTAGTATCTTTGGACTTAAGAATGAGATTTTTCAAAGCAAGCTATGGGAGTAAAATAGAACAGCAATACTGGAAAATATTGTAGACAATATTTAAACATAATAAATAATATATTTGCAAGCACCCGAAGAACATGAAAATTATAAGCATTTAAAATAAGTCTCAGTTTTTAAATCTGATTTACAGAACCTCCTGACCAAAAAGAAAGAGGTGAGAGAGATAGAGATAGAGAGAGAAAAGGAGAGAGAGAGAGAGAGAGAGAGAGAGAGAGAGAGAGAGAGAGAGAGAACAAGCAATACCTCTCAATAAAATTCCTCATAAATTTGAAAGACTCTCATTGAAATCAGTGTGAAGAGGAAAAGCTCTCACATGATACTGAAATGCAGGGGCATCTCCTTTATTAATGCTCATGATGCAAGCCATTAAGGAGCAGGTACAGGGTACCAAACTTTGTTCAGAGTGTTTACTTCAGGATATGAATGGAAGTCTTTGTTCAAAGCCAATCCTATTCCTGATTTGTTGGGTCAAAATCATGCCAGTTTTGATAAAAAAAAAATAATAATAATAATAATAATATAAAATCTCCAAAATTCTTATTGATTTCTGGCAACGTAAGAGTTTATGTGTTTTTTGAACAGTCTTGTCCCAGAAACAGGAGCTAATACTGCTCTACTTTTAATTCTAGGCACCTGAGATTCAAATATTGAAGGATAAAAGATAAGAAAACTGCAAACAACCATAGAGTAGCTCAAAATAAAGACAGAAGTTTAAGACAGGTTTAAAATGTTCTTAAAGTTTCATTTGTACTTACTATGAAATAAAGTAGACTGTAGCAAAAGGGAACAGTGTCATTTTGTTCAATAAATGAAATCCAAGGCTCTTTGAACTCATTTTCAAAAAACACAGTTGAAATGATCATTCTAAGGTTTATATATAGTACATGCTTGGATAAGATATAGAGTATATGAACTAAAGAAGGAAAATAGAAGAATAGAGAGGGAAAGCCTGTATCTTTAGTTCACTGAAGATATATTTATAAGGAGAATCAACATTTTACATTATTTGATAATTGTCTAACTCCCTCATAGGGAGGATAGATGTATGTATGTAATAGGAGAGTTTATGAAATGGAGAATGCTCAAATTCACCATCCTGAAAGAGCGATGGCCTTGACCTTTGTCTCTCATCAACTAAGAGAAGAGTGGTAGCTGATATGGGATGATATGTGTTATGTGTGTTTCCTAAAATTTATAAACTGAATGCCTAATCCCATTTCTTTAGAATGAGGTAATATTTCAGAAATAGTCTTTTTTTTTTTTTTTCTGGAAGAAATGTGTATGTTGAAAGATGGCACGGGAAAGGGACTCTAATCGAGTGCCATTTGCATTGTCCTCAGAAAAGACTGGGATATATATGAAGACTTCAAAGATGTATACACAGGGAAGAAATCACATGAAAATATAAGAGAAACTAACTGTATGTTACTCAGCCCAGTGCCTCAAGGAATTACCTTCCCGACACATTAGAAGTTCTTCTCCAACTATTATCCTCCTGAATAGGAAAAATTTAGATTTCCAGAGTCTACCAACCCTGTAGGTAGAGTAAGCCTTGAAGACAGCAGCAAATCTACATTATCCTTTAATATTATTGTGAGGAAGGCAGAATGTCTACTTAAAATCAATTCTTCAATCTAGATATATGTTTTATTTACTTTTGACTATGTACTTGTCTAATTTAATATTTTGGATATTTTTAGTTTAAAAAGAAGTACTTTAATTAAAAATTACTCTTCTTGATTCTTTTTTTTTTTTTTTAATTTTTATTTTCAGCAAATAAAAAAAAATTAAAAAGCATTCAAACAGAATAAAATGAAAATAAACAAACAAGCAAAATACCAAGGGTCAGATATACTTATACAAGAATTCTATAGGGCCTTCAAACAAGCAACACTTTTTGAGTTATGTTTAAAAAAATTCAGAACCACAATAAGCTCCTTCACAAAGCAAATAATATTGAAATAGTGAAATCAAGTGTAGACCCAACACAAATATATAAATTATAGTCCAATATCCCTCATGAATATACATACAAAAATTCTCATTGAAGTAGTTGCAAACTGAATACAAGAGATATAAAAAAAATAATATTCCATGAATAACTGAACAACTGTTTTTTTTTTTGAAGACCGTACTCCATATACAGGCTGCATGTTTTGGGATAGCCCCCACTCCAGATGTTTGAGACCTACATGAAAACCAAGCTGCACATTTACAACATATGTGCAGGGAGGCCTAGGTTCAGCCCATGGAGCTAGATCTGTGTAGACTAGGTATGCTCCACGGTTGGTGATTCAGTCTCTGAGAGCTCCAAGGGTTCAGGTTGGTAAACTCTTCTTGATTCAAATTATTAAAATTTGAGTCTGTAGTCTTCATTTTGTTAAATCTAGAAATTTAACTTATGGTTTATGAACATTTCAAAACTGACATTTGATGTCATCTCTAGACATAAATTCCTATAGTTATAAATACAAATGTAATTACTTATAGATACTTATAAATAAGGAAATGATTCTAAATTACTTAAAATTAGAATAACAATGCTATGAACACAATATATTAGAAACTGTGATCAAATTCTTCTCCAGTGTGTGCACTGCTGTAGTTCTCATAGCCTAGAAACATTTGAAATTGACAGAAATGCAAATTTGATATGAACGTGATTTTTTAGAACCCAGGAGTTTTCTTTTCCTTTAAAGTATATATATGGGGAACAAGTTGATGTGGGTACAGATAGATGTGGTGTGTGTGTGTGTGTGTGTGTGTGTGTGTGTGTTGATATGCATGTACATCTACCCACGTAGATGCCAGAAGTCCTCTTGAGATAGTATTCCTTCAACAAAGTCCACCTTGTTTCTTTCTTAATTGTTTCTGAATCTTGTACATGAATATAAGGAATTCAGTCATCTCTTTCCATGTTCTTCCCTCATCTCCCTCCCTTTACCCTGAAACCCTTCTACCTAACTTGGACTTCTGTACTTTCATGTCTTACATTTGTGTGCAGTCAACAGAATTTCATTAGCTGTTTGCATGAGTGTAGGTGGGAGGTTGTTTATTGGCTTGGCATTCAGACAACTAACCAGAGGCTACATCTGTGACAAAAACTCCAGTAACATCCGGCAACCATTACTAGCTTATAGACCCTAAAAAGGGGCATAACTTAATAATCACATACTGACCCACTCTTAATAGAAATATGGGCTATCTTTTTGTAGATCATTTGCATATAACCACATAAACAATGAGTTCATGAGTACAATAGTCAAGTCATATCCAAAAGACTGTTATGCCACATATAATCTCATTCGTTGGCTCTGAAATTTGTTCACCCATGTTCTTCCAAGATGTTCTCTGAGCATTTCAGAGGCTTTTTGAAATATTATTTCCATTGGTTGGCCCAGGGCTTAATTAAACTAGAGCAGTTAGCTAGTGAAAGGCAGCAATCCATTGGACTCTTCCTTTTCAGTACTGCAGTTGTAAGTGTGCACTGTCGGCCATATTCAGATTATAACTTGTTGCTAGAAATCAACCTTGAGTCCTGATGAATTTCTATCAAGTACTTTATCAAATATGTCATCTCCCCAGCACCAAAGCACAATAATTTCTATGTTTAGGATCTTAACATTTTTGTGGACATGCACCCAACACGGCCTATTTTTCTAATATGATCAACAGTAGCCAGTCAGTTCAATTTAAACATCTTCCACATCCATGAAAAAATGGGCAAGTGATACCTATTATATGAATAGTTTCTGAAGTCTTGAACTTTATAACCTAAAAGAATTTCACCAAAGGGAAGGGCATGCTAAATGAGATTCCAGAAAAGAGATTCCAGAATTCCAGAAAATTCCTTTTCTATATCTCATTCCATCCGAAACATTTTCACACGTTCAACCTGGGCCATGTTAGTTCTACATGCATGCAAGTGTGAAGAAACATAATTGACAATTTCCAATTTTTTTAGAAAATGTAAGATAAATAATTTATCACATTTACTTTCAAATTGAAGATGGTTGCTGTTTGGTAGTTATAGTTATAAGTTACATGTTATTGATAGCATTTACATGTAGAGCTACCATAATTAATGCTATGTAGTACAGTTTCTATAGAAATTCAGTTATAAAAATTATGGGTTTACAGATTACAATTGAACATAAAATATTTCAGAGATGTCAGTGGATAATTTAGAATAGTCATTGTATTAATCTCATAAATTTATAAAGCTTGTCAACAATAGAGAATATATACATTCCAAAGCCTAGTTTGTGAGAGTGGTCTTGATTAAGAGAGTTCTAGGAATCAAACTCTTGGGTAAGTTCTGGGAGTAGTTAGGAAATAAAATGGGAAATATAATAGGAATAGAGAGATTAGGCTCTTTATAAGAGTAAATAAAAGGGAATATACAGAGCTAGGCACCTCTGGAAAGATGAGCCACAACAAGTTCACGCATATACCACTAGACTTCTCTCCTAGCACATTATTAAAATGGAGCATTCTTCAGTGGATGATGGCTTGTGTTCCATGGGATTATCACAGGCTACTTCAGGAAGAAATCATTTTCACAAAAGATCATGCCGCTGTGTCTAATACAGCAGATTGCTGGTCTGTCCATAAAAATAAGTATGGAGCCAGGCAAGACAATAAAAAGATTCTGTCTCAATAATCATACTGAGAAAAAAGAAGATATATATTTAATGAATTATAAATTTGTGACCAAGGTGGCATGTGATTATGCAGTTTGCAATGCATGTGGGCTTAAATCACTGTGTTCACATAGAATCAGAATACAGGGACTTAGCAAATCTAGTGTTCCCTCTACCTTTCAAGGTCTCTACATGCAGCTGTCATTGTTTTTGTCTCTTTCTGTGTCTTTGTGACTCTGCCTCTGTCTCCTCCCCCATTCCTCCCTCCTTTCCTCCTTCTTCCTCTCTCTCTCTCTCTCTCTCTCTTTCTCTCTCTCTTTCTCTCTCCCTCTCTCATTTTCTATTCCTTCTTTGGCTACACACACTGTGATAATTGCTATATGATACTAAGTTGACTAAGAAGCTATATCTTTTCTTATTGTATGTATAACCGAGAAGTGATTTGAGGCGAACCAGCTAATATCCCTTTTGAATGGAGAAGATCTTTATTTAGGTCTTTCCTTAACAAACAGAAGTAGATTAGCCAATGTTGATATGACTGTTAATTTATTTGAACTTTTACACACAACACTTTAGATAAAAGTAACTAAATTTGTATTGAGTCAGCAGAACTTCATGTTGATCTTAGTAGCTTCCATTTTTTATACAAAGTGTCTCATTTTAGCATGAGGAAAACAAAGCATAACACTGCAAGATTCATAAGAAAAATGGCTACTCAGTGAGCAGTGCATTACTTTCTATTGTCATCTCCAAGCATGACATGTGTGGTTTCCTAAAACTACTTAGACATTTTCCATGATGCTCCAGCTGAAGTTACTAAAATGCCTTTTCTGCCTTTTCTCTCTTCTTCACTAAATTAAACTAGTTTAGAACATGTTCTGTGGCTCTCACTGCATAGCTTTCTTTTGTGGTCAGTTGTGTTTACCTTTGAAAGATGTGAAATCCTCACATATCGTCTTTATTGAAGTTGAATGTTACCCTTATGACAGGAAAAAAACAGAAAATTATCATTGTAAATCAGTTTTTTCAATCTGATGCATTATCCTACATATATATTATAAGCAGAAGTTTAATTGAAGAATATTTTAAGTATATTATAAAAGGCAGTCATCCAACACTGTTTAGAAATTCAAACTGATAGATTTTTTTCCTTTGCAACAGTTCACATATTTGGAGTAGAAAGTAAAATGAAGTGGAAGGAATCATACATTTATTTGTAACTCTCTCCTATCCTTTTGCTGGGTGGTAAGCCCATGTACTCACATGATCAGCAACATGTACGAAAATAGAGTAGGCCTGCCTTTTTGTAAGTTTGATCCCAGAGTGAAACACTGGCTTCTTATTTTTTAATTTAATTTGTTGTTAAGGATTTCTGTATCTGGGGAATGTAATTAGGCTTTCTAGGACATCTGTCTGTCAGAAAGGATAATGACCTTTCCAGCAAGCATTCACCACTGAACACAAATCTAAATCTAAGGCAGGATTTGAGGCACGCCATGGAAACAACAGAAAGTTCTGGTCTCTTGGGTCTGGTAATTTAAGAGAGCTGGCCATCCAGCTGCATTTACAGGCAGCTCTTCACACAGAAGTCAGCAATTATCTCCTCAGACCAGGTGACAGATGGTAGGAAAATATTCTCTAAGCCCAGGAGCTAGGTGTCTGCAGCTGGGAGACATATCTCACCAGGGTTCCCTTGCATCTGCGTCCTATGACAGGCTTCAGTGTTATCAAATGGACCAGGCCCCTTCAAACCTGCCAGTCATTTCTCTTCTCTTATTCAATGGATCTTCAATCTCTCCAGAGCAGGCTTCTGCTAAATCAAACAAACAGACAAGTTTTAATTTAATTTTATATTCATCTCCCTCTGTAAGAATAATATAATGCATAAAGTCCTGCAACCATATGAAAAGAACAACACAATAAACATATAGTTAAACATCAAAAGCCCACTCTAACTTCATTGCTCCATGAGAAAACTCTATTCATATTTTGTTCATGTTGATTTTTTTTCTCCCAAAACTCCAAAGTTCCTTGAAGCCAAGGATTATATTTTATTTATATGTTATTTCTAGGTAGCTACCTTATGTATGTTTTACACATAAATTAGATATATTGAACAAATAATGGGTTGATTAATTAATTAGGAAGACACGACTCATAAGCTCGGGTGAACACAGGATTATGGTTAGAAGGAAAGGGAGCATTTTAATAATGATGAGCTCCCACTAGTTCTTTGAAAGCAGAAGATAAGTCTGAAGGATATTATATACAAAGGTTTCATCAAAGCAAAGCAACTTATGTTTGTCAATTATACCAAAGAGTTGCTTGGATTCCAGGATCTCTTCTGAACTGAATTTTCCCTTGAAGTATCAAGTTAGCTCCTTTTCTGATCTGCCTCTTAGCAAGCTCACATTCCTACAGGTCTTCTCACTTACATAGTTCTGCTGAGCTTCAAGCCTTTTGTTACTCAGAAGGAATTCCTGGATATTATCCAGTCTTCCTTTCAAGTTCACATTCTAACATTGATATTTACCCACTTTTTCTGTATGTTGATAGACTTCAAATTAGAGTTGAAATTGAACATTTTGTGATTACTACATATACTTTAATTGGATATGCTCCACAAACAAATCAACTATTTTATGAATAATATTATTTTTAAGTGTTTCATGAAAATTAAATATATGTTTATTAATTAAATACAATTTTCTAGCATTTACAAAAGAGTTTCTAGGACAAATCATGGCATTCGCAGGGGGCAATTGATCTTTTATCTCCGGAGAATCCAGAGAATAAAGAATCTTGAAAATCTGTCATCTACATATTATATCACTGCAGTAGAAAAATCATAACTTAAGACACTTGTGTTTGGCAATTTCATGACAGAGATAATTTTAAGGTTCATAGAACACAATACTTTATTTACATTTCCTTTTTGATTAAATTAATCATTATGTATTTTGCTTTGACTAATCAATAAAAGATCTAAACAAAAACAAACTAAATACTCTGAAATTTTATCCAGAACATATGGTTTCATGGCACATTCTGGCCTGGTACCTAAATGATGGGTCTTTGGAAAGTATTGATAAAGTACACCAGATACCTTTGCCTGAAAGAATCATTATGACGTAGTCCTGAGATCTGGCCTGGATACACATGCATTGAAACATATATAATGATATAACTAAATAGCATAAGAACATATATTATGACATATTCCTGAATTATAGTGACAGGTATGTGGAAACACTATGCTACCTTCTCTTACAGAAACACGTGAACCATTTGATTCACAACCACATCCAAACCAGGAATGAAAGTGTGTAGTAATCTATGCACTTAGAAGGCTAAGGCAGGAAGATCATAACTCTAATTCCAGGTAGTCAGTGACCCAGGATCTAACATCAAGAATAACACACATAATCAATAAAATACACACACCAAAGGCCTTTTCAAAATACTGTAATATTTAGACATGTGTCTTTACATATTTAAGAAGATCAAAAAACCTTAGAAACTTCCAGAATGATAAACAGGAATCATCAAACATCACTAAGGCAATGGATTCCTGTCAGTGTTGAACAAATGTGCAATTATACCTTGATAAGAAGATGGGAGCATGTTTTGATAAAAGTGGCACAGCAAACCTTATTTTACTTTAATGTTGCAACATAAAAATAAAACAGATATGTGTTAGAAAAAAAGATTTGGCCAACCAAGAATATTTTCATACCCATCTTTCAAATCCACAATTGTCAACTGAATAATTTGGCAGGTACAATTATAACTAGGAGATGGATACACAGTAAACTATCCACACTTTCTGTTATGTCTGAAAATCCTCAAGGATGCCTTATGTTCAGAGACTCAATTACTCATATTATTCTGCTCTTACCATGGCAGCAGGCTTCCTGTAGTCTTCACACAACAATATTTTTCTAGCAAGTATGGTAAACCACAGAGCTTCAGATGGACCATAGCCACCAACATAGACATGATGTACCCAACAAGAGTGCCTAGAGTCCCATTCTCCCCACTGCACCCTTTTGTTTTCAATTATGAGTTTCAATAGAGCTATCTATCAAAGCTGTCTAAATTTTCATTTTTTCTACCTATAATTTACTCTATGACACTTGAGACATAGCGTCAAATCATTATCAGCAATAGATATATAGTACTGTTTTCTATATCAAATCTAATCAGAGACTATAACTTAAGAGTCTAGAAATAGGATTTTTCTGTCATGTTCCCTTGTCTACATCATTTTATGTAGTCAGATGCCTGGGCAGAAGGTTATCTTGTGACTGTTAAGTTCATAGACAAGCATAGATATAGGGTAGTAAAATCACAGAGATTCTAGCCACTAGGATCTCACAGTTTAGTGTCAAAAGCTACTATAAAAGAGAATACAATGAAACCCCAGCCTAGGCAAACATGATTTTGGTGAGGGTGATTAAGTTGAATAATACTGTGTTTTGGCAGAAGTTCAAAAAAGAAATTTATTTTATTTCAGAATCAGTGAAATCAAAGGCACAGGTCAAAATGCTACTGACAAAGCCAGACTAGTAAGAGAGGAGCAGGCAAGGAATACATGTGAGGTTGGTTTTTTTTTTTTTTTTTTTTTTTTGAATTGTAAAGGGAGATTCTGTAGCAAGGGTTTCTGAAGAACTGACAGTAATTAAGGCTAACGGGAGAACTGTGGTCTCGAAAGCCATTTCCTAAGTGAACTGGGCATTGTTGGATACATTTATCAGAATCTGATTTACATTAAAAGGTAGTCATTCTCAGGAAAAAAAGCTGGCAAAGTTAACATGTCAGAAATCATATAAAAATGACCAGGAAAACGTATCAGAAAGTGTGTGCATGTATGCATGCACTCCTCTTTGCCTGAGCTCTCAAAATCTACAAATAGCTCTGTGATTAGTGGATATTAGGGAAAAAGCTCAGAATACCCACGATACAACTCACAGACCATATGAAGCTCAACAAGAAGGAAGACCAAAGTGTAGATGTTTCTGTCCTTCTTAGAAGGGGGAACAAAATAATCATGGGAGGCAGAGGGAGAGAGGGACTTGAGAGGGAGAGAGGAAGGGAAGAATAAGAGGCAGGATCAGGTGTGGGCAGAGATGGGGGAGATATATAGAGGTTCAGGAAACTGAACAGGTATGTAGCAACCAGAAAGTTCCAGATGCCAGGAAAGCAAAAGGCTCCCAGGGTGCTATAAGAAATACCTAACAAAGGGGAAAGAGAACCTGTAAAGACTATACCCAGAAGTTAGACATGTGTTCCAGTTGAAAGATGGGACTACCCACTCGTCTGAAAAACATTAAATCAGAATTGTTCCTGTCTAAAAGAAATAAAGGGACAAAGAGTGGATCAAAGACTGAAGGAAAGGTCATCCAGAGGCTGCTCCACTAGGGAATCCATCCCATATGCAGACACCATACCCATACACTATTGCTGATGCCAAGAAGTGCTTGCAGATAGGAGCCTGAGATAGCTTTCTCCTGGGAGGTTTTTCAAGAGCCTGATCAATACAGATCCGGATGAGCATGAAGACCCCAACGGAGGAGTTAGGGAAAGGACTAAAGGAGTTTAAGGGGTTTGTAACCCCATAGGAAGAACAACAATAGTAACCAATTAGTTCCCAGAGATCCCAAGGACTAAACTACCAACCAAACAGTACACATGGAGGGACCAATGACTCCAGCTGCATATGTACCAGAGAATTGTCTTATATGGTATCAGTGGGAGAAGAGGCCTTTGATCCTGTGAAGGCTCCATGCCCCACCACAGGGGAATGCTAACGCCGTGGGGCAGAAGTGAGTAGATGGGTGGGGGAACTCCCTCATAGAACAGGAAGGAGGGGTGGGGTGGGATAGCGGGTTTGCTCAGGGGAATTCAGGTGGGGGGGTTAACATTTGAAATGCAAATAAATAAAATAACCAAATTAAAATTTTAAAAATAAATAAATAAATCTCTTTTAGAAAAAATTTTAAAAGAGAAGAATGAGACCTACAAGAAAGATTCTAGAGTGTTATCTAGGTTGAAGAGAAATAAGTAAGCTCTAGTGAACCACTAGGTATAGTGAATGAATATTCATTTGTATTTTGTGTAGTGTAAGACTTTTTCTTTCAGCCATGAATATTTTATTGTTACACTCAGCTCTGGAACATCTTAAGATGAGAGAAACAGAAACATGTAGTATAGGTTTCAAGAATCATCTGTGCTCTAGATGGGTCACAGAAAAAGACATGAAGGATAAAGAAATTAGTCAGTTAATTGGGGGAACAGTATTTCATGAAGGGTAAATGATATGATATGTGACATTTTCCTTGGGTGTTGGACATGTAAGGGTGGTCTGCTGAGTTCCAGAATCCCTTCAGACTTGCAGATTTGGGATTCCAGGTGGCCAACTGTTAGAGAAAGACAAGTTCACACTCACAAGTCATGGGCAACTTTACCCAAATGCCACCTCTTATGGTGGACCTTGCCACACCAAATGTGATTGCCAAGGAGAGGTATCAACCTGCTGTTCTCAAGTCCCTATGAACATATTACCCACCATTTACTGATTGTAAGAAATTCTACATCAAGATTCATATTAAAATCTTTTTCCTTATTTTGTATTAAAATTTACTTTGCCCTAATGTTAAATAAAAATTGATTTAATAGTTACTATTAGTATTTATTAATGCTTTCTAAAGAAAACTAATCTCAAGTCCAAATATATAGAAATAGAGATTCTTAGGTACAATGAGTGTTTCCTCACCAAACTTCAACTGCCTCTAATAACTTATTAATTTCACCTTGATTTCATTTTCAATGCTGAGGAGGAAACACCTTCGGCCACTTTTCATGAGGACAATTATTCAAGATCTGAGTACATGCTGCTGTAAGACGAACATGAAGAGAGTTAAATAGGCACTCATACTGACCTTGAGTAGTTTATGATCTAAGTAGAACATTATGATGCAGAAATATATCTTCAGGGAACGCATTAGAGACCTTACAGTACTTATGTGTTTAAATTATGTGCAAGCAAAAAGGCAACATAATTTAATTCAGTGATGAAGAAGGCAAGGACTTCAGTTCAAGGGAAAGTATCAAAGATTAGCCTTAAGCTTAGGAAGATTGGAAAACAAGGAATTTTAGATGTGTCTTTTGAAAGAGAAAAGGATCTTAGTGAATTGGGAATGGAATAGTCTTTGGAATCTTGATGACTATAATCAGCTATATCATACCTTTCATAGAAATGTTTGCTTAGAAAATGTAATATTTTATGATACTAAGAGTGTGTATGTCCTGGTAAATAGGAAGTAAATAATCAATGGAGGAATATGGGTTTGAGATGACTCCAGGAGGATTTGGTGAAGATGTTGATTTGAGACAACAAGTTGTGTTATATCTATTATATAGAACCATATAGGAAAATAAAGAGTGCATATTCAGCTAGGTACAGTAAGTTCCAATACAGTTAAGGATATTTAATGTTAGAGTCAAATGCATGTCTGATGATAGGAGATTGGAATTTCTCCAAAGAACATTTAAATAACTATCCTATTTTAAAGTCAAAACTGCAAAGCTGAATGTTGAGTAGGCTTAGTCATTCTGTTTTTCTCCTGGAGTAAAGGTTCTGGCTACCTCTCACTGTCTACTTCCTTTTCTGTCATCAACCCTCCTCCTGCCACATTCAGTATCTTTTGTGAGATAGAAACAAAACTTTATCTTTTCTGACTGGAACATATTCTGAATGGTCTCTTGCTCTCCTCAAAACAGCCATAGCCACTCAAACATGGAAAAACAGTTGAGTACTCTCTAGCAAGGATGAGCAAAGCTAAACTCACATCCCTATCTCTATAAAAACAAGTTTTCAGTTAAAAACAACTGATGTCTTGTTACCAGGGTCCCTACAACCTACCCACAGTCCTTTAACTGAAAGAACCAGCACTTGCAAATGTAATTTTTCTATAAATACATTACTTAAAATTTTGCCATATAAAACCTAGTCTGACATTTTTTCTTTAGTAAACCTCTACGTATTTTGTTTGACACATAGAAATCCCTCCTATGAATTTATGAATATTTTCTTCTGAAAATAAAATTATATTCTTCTTAACAAACTGGTCACATGGACCTTGAAGGGTAACAAAGCTTTAATCTTGAGCAACCCTTCTGTGGCCTAGACATAAAAAGATGGGCTAATATGTTATTAGCGATCACTTAGACATATTCAGATTTATTATCTCTATCCTCCAGCTTTTGGAAATCAGGATCCTCTTAACATGAGTCCTGAGCCTTACCAATATCATGGAAAAAGTGGGCTTCATGTTATTTCTCAAACCTGCTGCCATTTGGGGAAATGGCACAAAGTTTTCTGCCTGCTGAAATGAGGCAAGTAATTTCTGTTCCCTCTTTCTTTTCAGTGATTTCAGTAAAAATACAGACTAAGCAATGAAACTCTTTGAACTGTCTGGAAGAAAAATCCCATTTAAATCCTCTGTATTATTAACCGAACCCCAGACCAGAAAAGCTTAGCTTGGCTTTTACACTTCAAATCCACCATGTTCTTGGGCAGTTTGAGCTTGACAAATCACATCCCTGCCCATCTCTTCCTCTCGGCAGCTCCTGATCCTGCTCAACTCATGAAGTCGGTGACGGTTGCTCGTCTGAAGAAGGGAAAAGATGACTGCTGTGGAGAGAAATTCATATTCATCAAATAAACCCAGACTTTGGATTTCACCGAGACAATAAATGAGTGCGGCAGGCAAGTGTTAGTGAACTCGGAATAAATGAAAAATTACAGAATATTCTCTACTGCTCCTCAGTCAGGTTTCTTTGTTTCTTTGAAGAACGTTAAAACAACAAAAAGTAAAACAAAACCAGCTTCTGCTGCATCACTTACAGTTCCAATCCTCTTCCCAAAGATGACAAAGATTAACGTGGGATAATCATACAGTAGAGAATTTTAAATGTAATTAAAGATTTTCAAGAATGCATAAACAAAAGTGGAAAATTTCCTGGGGAAAGTAAAATAATGTCTCCTGATGTAATTTATAAAAGGCTTAATATTGATGCTTCTCCAAATTCAATACACCCTGTGAAGTCTTGGGTTGGCCTACGACTATACGTTTGAATACTTTTTGTACTTCACTGAAGTGGTGGAAAGAACTGCAAGACAGTACACCTGGGTTCCCCTTCAGTCCAGATGCAGAGTTACAGGCAAAGTAGCACTGAAGTTTTCCTCATGACAGAAGAAGCGCAATAAAAGTTTGATGACAAAGTCATTTTGAGAAATTAACTTTGGTTAATTTGTCTGACCTTGCTTTAAGAGGGGCAGCTGTGCTGAGTCTACAGACAGCGTCAGCCAAGCAGCACCTGATGAGTGGCTCTTTAGGAAAGGCAGATGGCTCTGACTGCTTATTCCTATACAGAGGAGTTATTCCCATACTCTGGCTTACCTGGATACTATATAATTCAATGGTTTGTTTGTACATCATTGTCTCCTTCTCCTAGTTCAATTGTACATGCTTTACCCCTGAATTTAAAACATTTTGACAATCTACCAGCACTGTATTGAAGTTAATAGTCCAAGAAACTGTAATATCTCCATCCTGTTTTTTCTCATGCAGTCCTTAAAATACAATCACCAGGATGCTAAAAGTCCTTTTTTTCCCTAATAAAAGGTGACTAGGGTCCTTGTCTAGCTCCTGGATGGTAGCTGGTTATCTGTTAAAAGGACAGAGTGAAATAAGAAGTATAGATCTACTAGCATCTATATATTCTTGGAATGAAATCTATATATTCCAGGAATGAAATGGTTGAATTGATAAGCAATGATTAATGATCTAATCAAACACATTTGCAAAATGAATCATCTACACAAACAGCAAGTGCCAGGGCCCTTGTGATTCCAGAACATAGATAGGACTTATATGCTCAGGAAAGTGTGCAGACTCTACACCTTCTATAGGAAGTAATACAATTTGCCTGATACGTCCAATTAAATGACTGTTCATTTGTGTACTTTATATTGTAAATATAAGGGTTATGCTGTGTTCAGTGAGTGACAAAAACTAACTAAGCAAACTCCAAAAAAGAGTTATCACAAGCCTGGAATTTATCTATTTAATAAGAAACAAGCCAAAACTTGAAGCTTCTTGTCTCCTGATATGGATAAATCATTTGAGACTGAGTCCTTATCCTCTGAGACAAGATGTCATCCCAGAATATAGTGTGTTAGAAATGAATTGAATTATAGGATATCAAGTTAGTGCCCAAAGAGGCTCACTGCATGTAAGGAAATCTCTCCCTAGATAAATCTATTACCTTAAATACAATGTTGAATGGAGTGAGCATAGGAAGAACCACTAGGAATTTCACTCTTGAAATGATGCCATAATAGATTATTAAAGGAGATATGAAAGAGGAAAGTATTTGTTTTTAATTACAGAAGACTGAACACAGTGCTTAAGACAATGCAAAGAATTAGTGTGTTTTTATTGAAATTTTATACATCAAGAATTGTTCAGTAGATAGCTAATGCATACTGGAATTCAGTTGGAGTCAGATGGAGATCACAGTAGAACCCATAAAGTAATGACCCAAATCAAATTTTGTCCCCCATTTCAGGTACCAGTTCACAGCCTGTTCCACAGTGTATATTTCTCAACAACTGCCAAAAATTGGAGCTTCCAGAATTTCATTTGTTACAATTATTTGGTTAAACATACCCTTAAACACAAGG